>OX422210.1:214712618-215912618 GCA_949130495.1 Sambucus nigra | reverse complement strand
TCTTATCATGACAACACTTAATATTTATTGTCTGTACAATTACATAAATTTATTGAACTTCTGAGGGGTGGAACCGCATAGAACCCTAAATTTACAATCTATTGTCTGTGGATATCACTCGATCCCTGCGCCCATTGATACTTATCGTGTATGTCAAACTTTGTTTAATTCATAATTTTTTGGCATGCTTTATTTTAAATTTCTCATTTTTAGTTTATTTATGGAAATCAACCCAAATATTAGTGCTTCAAATCATATTGTAGTGTGCCCCTATTAATGCACAATACGTGTTGTCAATTCCAAAGTTAGATCTCTTGAATGAAAACTGTTAAAACATGAATCTTAAAAAATATATGGCTTTTGGAAATTATAGTGATTTTAAATATGGCTTTCTAGCATGGTGTTTTCGTTATTATTTTTTTCAAGAAATATAATTCAAGAGAGAAGTTGAATTACTATTTTTATGATCTCTTAAGTTGTTTTGGTGTTGGATTTGATTTTATCTTACAAGAAAAATGATTATTGTTTAATCACAAAGAAGATGGGAAGTAAAGTGTGATAGCTGGTATAATTGTAGTGGTAATATTCAAACATTTTTAGCAATAAAAATCATGGATTTTATGATTTTCTTCCTTCTTTGCATGATAACACAATTAGTGGTATGAGATCATCCACTAAGGTACTGAGGTTATTTTCACAAAATGAGTATAAGGATAGTCTAGGTCGCGCATCGCACGGGTTTACACCTAGTGATAAATAATAATGACTAACCCTTTACCACACCTTTATATTCAAGTACAAAAGTTAGGTTGGGCCAAACTGGGCTACTTGAGAATTTGGGCCTAACAAGTTGGGTATATGGACTATACCAGGGACCCAAAATAAATAATTAAATTAACTTCCAAATAAATAATCAAAAATTCTAAATTATAATTATCGTAGTTTTTATCCTTTCTTTATTTAATCTTAATTAATTCCAATAAATAGTTATGACTGAACTCCTATTTAAATATCTTAAAAATCACATGGATATAATAAGGTTGTGTTTGCAAAGCTTATAATGGTACACAATATGATTCCCTGCATTAAGCGTCAGATACCCTCTTGGTGAAATCAATTTGTCACTAATTTACTTTAACCAACATCTAATCAATTCCTTAATTCTCACATCTAACTTATTTTGCAACTTCAGCGGATTATAAATAATCCACCAATCAGGTTTATAGGTGGAAATAAATCTGATAAGTCTACTAGTGGGTATTGAAATCCAAGGTATCCCTAAACATGGATTCTTCTGAATTAAGATCTCAGACCTACATACATAGTTGTCACCTAATATGAGGGGATCATTTGATGGAATCTAATATTTAATTGTAACCATAGTAATCAAATCATCAGTCACATAATCTTTCAAATCCTCATAGTTATCAGGATTTAGAATTTGTTCACAATTGAAGTGATGGCTCTCTTAGAAAGAGATCTTTACCTCCTCTCCCCCATGTCACAAGTGCTAGGACCCATAATTACCTGGGGAAGTAAATTTGTGTCATGAACAACCCTAAGGTTAGGGACTATGTGCATCATTATAATGATTAGTCTCCATCTAAGTACAAGTAGGGCACGTGTCAGTTAACATAATGTTGTTGAGAAAAGCCATGCCAACATATTCATAATTAAAAAAGGCAAAATTGGGCCAACCAGACCCAAAGACAGACCACCCATATTCTTGGGGAAATCAAAGGGACATGAGTCGAGAAGGCCACATGGCATGACACACGGTGCTAAGAGATTAAGGTGGTGTAGTCGTCCAATGATCACAAACTTGCTAAGGGATAATCAAGGGAGATAGCAATTGGATTCTACCAAATATAAATATAATATTATTTTATTACTCATAAGATAAGATCAAAGGTAACAACGAATCATTATGGAAAAGACCCATAACTTTAGGACACTTGTATATTTAAATAGTGGTGACCCTAATGACTTAGCATCAATAAGCAACACTCTTATATCTGAGGCTTGGACTCTCAGCTAGCAAGCCTATCACTCCTAGTCGTCTTAACCCTTTTCCATAAATAAAAATCAACTCTCCTTTCGTTATAAACGTAGACATGTCAACATGTCAAACCATGTAAATTTATATGTCATTTTTCATCCGAATTGTTATATAGAATCATGATAAGATTGACATCGCCTACAGAAAGTAATAACATTATCCTCTTTAAAGAAATTAATAATGGAATCCAAATAATAACATTAAAATTCTACGAATAATATATATTAATCTAAACTAAAAATACATATTTAGTAAAATATAATTTTAAGAGGGTCGGATCCTTAACGAGTTAAAGAAATATGTACCAAACTTAGTCAATTTAATAAATTGATAATAGGGTAATCGATTAAACAGGTATTGAGGTATAAGAAAAATTCTCAAACCGCTTAAATGGATTGATTCCAAATTGGGTTTGGGTTAAGACCCGATCCATTAACAGTCCTAATTGTGATATAGGGTTGAAAGTTTACAACTTCATTGGCTTGAAAATGCACCCTAAAAGTATTCAAAACCTTAAATCTTCTGACACGCCTTGTATTTGTGTGATATATTTCTATTTCCTTTGGACTTTACATTATTTTCTAAATGATTTTATGAGACCCAACTATTTTACTATCCTAACAAGTCAATATTCTCTCACCCCTATCCTCTGAAGGTAGTTACATAAGTATTGAGAGCTTTTACAACAGTCTCTCTCTCTCTCTCTCTCTCTCTCCATCTCTCTCTCTCTCTCTCTCTCTCTCTCTCTATCTATCTATCTATCTATCTATCTTTCTTTCTTTCTTTCTCGTGATCGATCATATTTATGCTCCCGGAGTCAGGGCAGCCACCTCATGACTAATTTTTATCACAAAAAACTCAAAATCATGTCTATTTTCAACTAACAAGATCGCCGACCATTGTAAGTTAACATACATAAATAATTTTTTCTTTCATGTATTACGAAAATTTTCCAAACCTATTTTATTATAATTGCAATTTTTCCTTACTTTGTCAAACTTGTTCATATGAGCCTCAAAATACACCAAAGATTAGAGGAACCTCGAAAACATATGAATAAGAGACTAGAAAAATATTTATAAGATATAAAATAGGTGATGCTTTGAATTACTATTTTCCCCCTAAAGTTTTGATATTCAACAATTTTAACTTAGATTTCACTAAATTTATCATGAAACCTAAACAATACAAAATTGCACTAAAAAGAATAATATTAAAAAGTTTAAGACTTACAAATATGAATTTATGATATACTTCAAAGTAAATTATGCTCATCAAATACCCCTAAACCTTTATTTTCTAGTCGTTTATCAAAATAATAACTAAAGTTCTAGTTATAAAATCAAAAAAAATGTAACTAATTTTACCGGAATAAGTGATGTACTTAGCATGTGTAATGAGTTGTTAAACCACTTGGTTGACCTAGTAGCTGCTTTTTTTTACCGCAATATATTACAGTGAATATATCCACACAAAAATTAGGCTAAATTAATTTAATAATTAAGGTGCTTTTGATCATTCGATTTCAGGAAAAGCTATGGTCAAATCTTCAAATAAATTATTTAACATGTAAACATATCAAAATAATTAATTACATATTATCAATGTAATGAATATTTTTCTCTATTATTCATGTCAAGATAAATATTTACATGTTGTTGAGGGCTCTCGGGTGGCATGCAAAGGTGATGGGAGTGAATGTATGCAAGAAGTGTTGAACCAAGGTCTTGTGTGGAATTAGTGGGATATAATACATATTCTCAACTTAGTTGATTAATTATGAATTGGATTCTCCGTTGATTGTAAGTTCCTTGATTCCTCTATGTGGTACCTCGAGGAGGCCAGATAATATCTTATATTCGGCCTCATTATTGGAACAGTAGAAGTCCAATAGAAATGGGATCTGAATTGTCTCGTTATCATGTACCTGCAAAGTTATGCATAGTTCTTTTCATTTGGGCAACGTTCCATCTTAAGATCATCCTTTTAGCAGTAGATCTAAGGGTAGTTTAGAGAGACAACACCTTAAAAGAAAAAACTTTGATAAAAGTGGAAATGGTTTTTTTGGGGTGTTTTTGGGTTTAGATGATGAAAGAAAAGTTAGGGCTAGGAGTTGGAACACTAAATGTAAACTTAAAGATAATGATAAGCACCCAAAACTGTACAATTTATACCCCAAATGGATGTACTTTAGTTGCTAATTCTCAAAAATATGGGTCTTATGTGCTTAAATATTTATTGATATGCCCCAAGTGTAACCTCGGCCTAGAGACACCAACCTCGGCCTAGAGACACCAACCTCAGTCGAGATCATGGCAGACGTTGGGCGAGTCTTGGGCACGCGATATCGCCCCTCGACCATATCGAGGTCGGCCCAGGCCGACACTACTATGAGACTCTCTAAGGGACGTCATGAGGATCAACAGCACTCGCATATGCCTTGAAATGGCAACCTCGGCCATACATAGGCCGAACCTGCAAGAAGTCACCAGCAACCTCATCAAGCCACCAGTTCAACCTCGTATCAGGTCGACCTTGTTTGTTGTCTCGGCTGGGATCAGGCCGAGACCTCCATGGAATCCTCGGACTAAACAGTTATCAAGACTCACCAACCTCGGCCTCACCAAGGCCGAGGTCATACCCCAGAAGCGATAGCCGAGCACCTGCTGACATATGGATAAAGACACGTGGACACAAATCAGTTATAACAAGATTATTCCCCACACGTGGGGGGAATATTGCATCATCATTCTCTACATGTGACAGTGACAGATGGTACTCCCACATTGGTGAGGTAACCACACACATGCTCATTGCATGCATGGGGGGTACATTACACCCCCTAGGTACTATATAGAGAGGTCATCCTCTACCTTGCAAAGGGATCCCATATATTCAACCCTAGCTGAAACTCTGTCTAGATACACAGTAGAGAGAGAAAGCTTGAGAGATTGTATCCATGGCCATTAGTGCCTTATTGTAGTGAGGTTGCACACACAGTGGACGTAGGCCATTCTAGGCTGAACCACTTATATCCTGGTGTACTCTCCCCTTCTCCTCATCTCATTTTCTTGCCATTTACATAACTGTGCCGCCATTGTTGTTCTTAGATTGAGCTTAAAAACACCTTGTCTGGTGGTGCTTATTCCAGCATCATCATTTTGGCGCCGTCTGTGGGAACGAGAAGCTATCTCTTCCTCTTTTTCTGCTTAACCTCATCGGAGACTCTGGTGGTGAACCAGGCCTCCCCCTAGCGCGGAGCTGTTTCACCATTGAAAGCGGTCCTGTGAGGTACTAAGCTCATCTGCTACTCAAGCTCTATATTGTTAACATATGGCACCAGACTTACCACCGCCTCTTCCGCCGCCCGGGGGTGGAGGGCCTAGTTCCAGTCAGGCGGACCCCCAGTCCGAAATGGCGGAGGTAGCTGCAGCCTTGAGATCCTTAGCTGCAACGCAACAAGCTATGCAAGAGCAATTTGTACAGCTCAGTCAAACTATGATGAGGCCACCTGGAGTCTCACCGGATATGATCACTCCGGGGACTGTTCAGCCTCATCCTGACGCCAGGGGACCACCTCAGGCACCAATGAAGGACCAGCCTGCACCCCAGCGGAGAAGGGATGTTGCTGACCCTAGGCGCTTGCGCCTAGGGAGGCAAGGAAACCCTTGCCCAGAGGACAGGTATGACGATATAGAGGTGGAAGAAGCCTCGAAGGACTGCTGGGAGCCGTATGAGGTGTCAAATAACACTGTACGGCCTCTTAGGGAAAGTCAAGGTTGTGTCGGCCTAAGAGGTAAAGAGGCCCAACAAAGAGGGTCGGCCTTTGATAGGTTGAGCAGAGGGTCGGCCTTCGAGAGACTGGGCCCGATGAATGACCTAAGATAGAGGCTGTCGAGATCAAGGAGCGCAGCAGGCTCTCAGAGAGGGAACAGGCAGGGTCGGCCAGACCAAGGCCGACCCTGTGAAAGAAGAGGCAGGGAATAAGAAGAGGTCAACAGCCAACGTGTCGTGGCAGGGGAACCCTCGGTCCATCCCAGGGAGATGGAAGGTGATAACCTCGGCCAAGTCGATGGCCGAAGACCATGGAATGATTCTATCCAATGCCTTGAGGAGAAGATAGGAGACCTCATTAAAAGCAGGGACCCATTACAAAGGGGTTACTCAGAGGGCTCCCCATTTGTGGCTAGGATAGTGGGGTTCCCAACCCCAGCTAAGTTCAAGCCTCCTACGGTGTCTCCCAAGTATGATGGCAGCACTAACCCTGTGCATCATATCGAGATGTATCAATCGGCAGCAGACATCTACTCGATACCCGATGAGATGAAGTGTAGAGCCTTCTCTGGGACCTTAACAGGGGTTGCACACAGTTGGTTCACCTCTCTTCCGAAGAACTCAATTGAGAACTTCAAAGGCTTGGCTAAGCGATTCATCCACAACTTCTGCTTTGGGATGAAACCTCAAAAGAAGACTACCCACCTCCTGTATGTCAAGCAGATCAAGGATGAGAGCCTAAGAGACTACATTACAAGATTGAACAAAGAGAAATTGGAGGTGGAAGATTATGAAGAGAGCATAGCCATGACCGCCCTTATAGGAGGCCTCCAGAAGGGGAAGCTATTGTGGAAACTGGCGGAAGACCCCCTAGGACTATGGCGGAGCTGCTGGAAACTGCAGGGAAAGTAATGAATGCCGAAGAGGCAATGGCCGCCAAGTATAAGGAGGAGAATCACAGTGGCACTGGGAGGTCCCAAGGCAAGAAAGAGGGGAAGAAGAGGTCAGGTGATGACAAGTTCGCTCATTATACACCCCTGACTGTAAGCTGCGAGCACATCCTCAATGAGATTAAGACTGACCGGACTCTGAGCTGGCCAGAGAAACTGAAGGCCCCACCACATAAGAGGAACAAAAACCTATGGTATGAGTTCCATCAGGATCATGGCCATGTCACGGATAGATGCTTCGCTTTAAAAGATGAGATTGAGAAGATGTTGAAATCTGGAAAGCTGAGGAAGTATGTGGATGGTAAGGCTCCAAAGGGTGGAACAGATGACCCTAAGAAAAAAAGAAATGACAGATGCCGTGGCAATGTCCCGGCCAGAAGAGACGATGATTCAGAAGGAGATGGCGAAGACGACCCGGATCTTTCGCCAAAAGATGACAACACCCCGGTGAAGAGGGTCGGTACGATCTCCTTTGGTATTAGCACCATATGTGGGGGATTTGCAGGAGGTGGCTCTGAAGTAGCAGATAAGAAGGCTCATGTAGCAGAGGCCAGGTCAGTGGCCAAGCTTGAAGTTGTGAATCTAACATCTTCCGATACAGTGCAGAAGAGGAAGAAGGTAGACATGGACACCCTCGTTGTGGGGTTCTCCAGACTCGACTTCAAGGGTATCTTAGCCCCCCATGATGACCCTTTGGTCATAACAACAAGGATGCATGGGTACGAGGTACGGAGAATCCTCATAGACGGGGGGAGCTCAGCAGGCGTGATGTTCTATCCTTGCTTCAAGAGCCTAGGCCTTAGCAGAGCAAGGCTGGTTCCCTATCATCACCCATTGATAGGCTTCAGTGACGAAAAGGTCCACCCCTTGGGCATGTATGAGATGGACGTACGAATGGGTGATGAGTGGCCTAAGAGGCTGACCAAGAAGATAAACTTTTTCGTTATGGATGAGAACGTTTTCTCGGCCTACAACCTCATCATAGGAAGGGTGGCCCTTAAAGAGTTTAAAGTTGTGCCGTCGACGGTCCATCAGATGCTAAAATTCCCGACTCCTTATGGAGTAGGGGAAGTGCAAGGGGACCAGACCACGGCGCGAGAGTGTTACTTCAACTCGGCCAAAAAGAGAGAAGCCCATAAGAGGGCAACCACCACTTATAGCATTGACACTCTTGACCCAAGAGATGAAACAAAGTTGAAGAAGGGAGAAGTCGCGGAAGAGGTAGAATCCATCGTCCTCAATGAGGGCGAGCCGGAAAAAACCATCCAGGTCGGTAAGACCCTAGATCCAGGAATCAAGGAAGAGCTAAAAAACTTCCTCAAGAGGAGACAGAGTGTCTTCTCATGGAGTCACGCAGTCATGCCTGGCATCGACCCTGAGGTGATGAGCCACAAGCTCAACGTAACCAGAGATGCCAAGCCGATCAAGCAGAGACGAAGAGTCTACTCCAGGGAGAAATACGATGTCATCCGGGAAGAGGTCAAAAAGTTGGAAGAGTCTGATTTCATAAGAGAGGTTACCTATCCGGAGTGGCTCTCAAATGCAGTCATCGTGCCTAAGGCCAATGGGAAGTGGCGAATGTGTGTGGATTTCACTGACCTGAACAGATCTTGTCCAAAAGACAGCTATCCCTTACCTTGGATAGATCAGATGGTGGACGCGATGGCAGGACACGAGCTCATGAGCTTCATGGACGCTTATTCAGGCTATAACCAAATCTTCATGGATGCTGAAGACTCTGAGAAGACAGCCTTCATTACTGACAAAGGGACGTACTGCTACAAAGTGATGCCCTTCGATCTGAAAAATGCAGGGGCAACGTATCAACGTCTTGTCAATAAGATGTTCAAAGAGCAAATAGGTAAGACCATGGAGGTGTATGTAGACGATATGCTAACGATGTTATGGACTCGTACAGAATGAAACTCAACCCACCAAAGTGTGTCTTCGGAGTAGGAGCTGGGAAGTTCCTGGGGTTCATCTTTAACCAGAGGGGAATTGAAGCGAACCCTGAGAAAATCAAGGCATTACTCGACATGAAGACTCCTTGGAGTATCAAGGATGTCCAAAGACTCACGAGAAGAGTGGTTGCCCTTAACAGGTTTGTTTCTAGGGCAACAGACAAGTGTCTTCCATTCTTTAAAGTTCTAAGAAAGGCCTTCCAATGGGACGAAGAGTGTGAAAAAGCCTTCAACTAACTAAAGTCCTACTTAGGGTCTCCCTTATTGTTGTCTCGGCCCATCGCAGGAGAAAGGCTGTTTGTGTATCTGGCAGTCTCTGAATCAGCCATCAGCGCGGCCATCATACGGGAAGAGGATGGGATCCAAAGGCCTGTGTACTTCAACAGTAAGGCCCTTCAAGGGTCTGAACAAAATTATCCCCATATGGAGAAGTTGGCTTATGCCCTAATACATGCCTCAAGAAAAATGAAGCCTTACTTCCAAGCTCACTCCATGGTAGTCCTCACTAACTCCCCACTAAGGCAGGTCCTGCATAAACCTGAGAAGTCCGGGAGGTTGATGACCTGGGCCATCGAACTAGGAGAATATGACCTTACCTACCAGCCTAGGACAGCCATCAAAGGGCAGGCCCTCGCGGACTTTGTCGCAGAATTCACCTGGGAAGAGGCCGAGACAGAGAAAGGCCTAGAGGACGGCGAAGAGACAAACCGTAGTGTCTTCTGAAATTCGGAAGAGACAGCACCAAATGTCTTCCGAGATCTGGAAGAGGTCATCGCAGGCAAATCCCGGAGCAGAGTAGAAGAGAACGAAGAGGATCGATACCTCTTCAAGAGAGGAATTATGGAAGAAGGGGTCTTCTCATCGGATACAGACGTCTGGAGCCTCTTTGTTGATGGCTCTTCCTGTGATAGTGGAAGCGGTGCGGGGCTAATACTCTCGGCTCCAGATGGCGCCAACATTGAATATGCCTTGAGATTCAACTTCCAAGCCTCAAACAATGAGTCCGAGTATGAGGCCATGATATCAGGTCTCTTATTGGCAACGACTCTTCGAGTAAAGCGACTCCTACTCCATAGCGACTCAAGGTTGGTGGTCAATCAAGTACTGGGGATATACGAGGCCAAAGACGAAAGAATGGCTAAGTACTTAAAGAGGGTAAGAAGGTTGTTAGAATATTTTGAAGAGGCAAAACTGAAGAGAGTGCCTCGACTAAGTAACAACCACGCTGATGCATTGGCAAGGCTGGCCTCGGCAATGAAGACAGATATGGGAAGGACCATTCTGATCGAGGTCTTAGGAAAGGCAACCATCGAGGAAGATGAGGTATGTAGCCCTTGTCACAATTTGAACCTAGGAGACTCATGGATCGACCCGCTCATCAAATACCTAAGAGAGGGAGAGCTTCCTGAGTCCAAGCTAGAAAGGAGAAAGTTGAGATACAGGGCTGCCAAGTTTTCAATGATAGGAGACGTCTTGTACAAAAAGGGGTTTCTATTGCTTCTCCTCAGATGTGTGCATCCCATGGAAGTTCCCCGGGTCTTACAGGAGGTTCATGAGGGTTCTTGCTCTAGCCACATAGGGGGAAGGCCCTTGTCCAAGAGGATCATCACTCAGGGATACTGGTGGCCGACCTTGTCCAAGGACGCTGCAGACTATGTGAAGAGGTGCGACAAATGTCAAAGGTTCGCCACTATCCCTCATCAACCCCATCAGCCTATAACGTCAATCTCTTCTCCGTGGCCATTTGCAGTATGGGGAATTGACTTAGTAGGACCTCTGCGAAGAGCTGTCAACAACTATAGATTCTTGATAGTTGCCATTGACTACTTCTCAAAGTGGGTGGAGGCAGAGACGATGATAACAATCACAGAGTAGAAGACCTTCCAGTTCATTTGGAGGAATATCATATGAAGATATGGTCTCCCAAACACCCTCATCTCGGATAATGGGACCCAGTTCAAGAACTCCTCCTTAGAAAAGTATTGCCTAAGAGTAGGGATTAAGCAGTTGTTCTTATCTCCTGGTCGACCTTAGGTAAATGGTCAGACCGAGGTCACAAACAGAACTATCTTAGACAGAATCAAGAAGAGGTTAGAAGATGCAAAGGGAAGATGGACTGAAGAGGTCTACGCTGTGTTATGGGCCTACAGAACCACGGCAAGAACACCAACAGGAGAAAACCCATTCATGCTGGCACATGGCTCAGAGGCTGTCATCCTAACGGAAGTAGGACTCCCAACTCATCGGATTCAAACCTACGACCCTGACAACAATGGGGAAGAGAGGAGGCTAGACCTAGATCTTATCAAAGAAAGAAGAGAAGACACAGAAGTCAGAAAGGAAGCCTACCAGCAGAGGGCAGCGAAATTCTAAAACCAGAGGGTGAAGTCAAGACCCATTGCAGTGGGAGACTTAGTGCTAAAGAAGACCCTACAGAAGGCAAACAAGCTTCACCCAAACTGGCATGGCCCCTACAAAGTAACAGAAGAGGTTGTGTCTGGCACTTACAGGCTAGAAAACCTAGAAGGAGAGCCTTTCACTAACCCATGGAATGTTGACCACCTAAAGAGATATTACATATGATGTTGCATAGAGTTTTATGTAAATGTACCATCTTATTGTGAAGAGGTTATTAATAAAGATCAGTTCCCATGACAGTTCTTGCTTCATTCTTAAATCAGAGATTAATTATGAGGATAACCTCTTAGGTGATGACCTCAGACCCTTATAACATCATTAATTTAGTGACAAGGTCTGAGCTCAGACACCATAAAGAGATGACCTCAGACCCATAACATCAATTTGGTGAAATTCATTATGAGGATAACATCTTAGGTGATGACCTCAGACCCTTAACATCATTAATTTGGTGAAATTCATTATGAGGATAACATCTTAGATGATGACCTCAGACCCTTAACATCATTAATTTAGTGAAATTCATTATGAGGATAACCTCTTAGGTGATGACCTCAGACCCTTATAACATCATTAATTTGGTGACAAGGTCTGAGCTCAGACACCATAAAGAGATGACCTCAGACCCTTAACAGCATTAATTTGGTGAAATTAATTATGAGGATAACATCTTAGGTGATGACCTCAGACCCTTAACATCATTAATTTGGTGAAATTCATTATGAGGATAACATCTTAGGTGATGACCTCAGGCCCTTATAACATCATTAATTTGGTGACAAGGTCTGAGCTCAGACACCATAAAGAGATGACCTCAGACCCTTAACATCATTAATTTGGTGAAATTCATTATGAGGATAACATCTTAGGTGATGACCTCAGACCCTTAACATCATTAATTTGGTGAAATTCATTACGAGGATAACATCTTAGGTGATGACCTCAGACCCTTATAACATCATTAATTTGGTGACAAGGTCTGAGCTCAGAAACCATAAAGAGATGACCTCAGACCCTTAACATCATTAATTTTGTGAAATTCATTATGAGGATAACATCTTAGGTGATGACCTCAGACCCTTAACATCATTAATTTGGTGAAATTCATTATGAGGATAACCTCTTAGGTGATGACCTCAGACCCTTATAACATCATAATTTGGTGATAAGGTAATGACCTCAGATCTTCATAACACCATGAATTGGTGACGAGGTCTGAGCTCAGGACCATTGGTCGAGTTTAAACAAGACCATTGCAAATACAAGCTTAGAAAGAGGGCTTCAGAGGTTGAAGCTCATTGCAAATTTATTTTCAAGCAGACACCATAACAATGGAACTAAGAATGAAAAGCATCACATGACATTCAATGAAAAGAAAGTAAAGATGGTCCTCATCAGAGGCTGATATATATATTCAGAAATTAGATGTTCAATGATTACAGACAAAATTTCCACCATATAGTTAAATTACACAGTGATAAAAAATATCCTAAGAGTCTGAGGAGGGAACGTTGACACCCTCGGCTTGGTTAGTCACCTCGGCCGCATCATCACAAGGGTCTTCCCCTCCAACCTCGGTGACCTCCAATGTAGCAGTCTCGGCAGGAGCAGCAGCCTCTTCCTCAACCTCTTGAAGAGCCTGGGCAAACTGAGGATCAGCAAAGCCGAGACCCACGAAGTCAGAGGCCTTCAAAGTGTCGACCTCTCTCTCCCTGATGTCAGCCCATTTAGTAGTGGCTTTGATACCTCTTTCAAGGTATTCAAAGCCAAACCCCATGAACTCATCAGAGGATTTTTAGTAAGCAATGATCTTCTCAGAGGCGTCCTCAAGGGCGGCCCTGACAGCTGAGTTGACCTTTTACTGCAGAACGTCGTCCTTAGCCTTTAATGCAGCAGTATGATCCTTGCCAATCTGGGAGATGTCCCTCTCCAACCCCTTCACCTTCTCCTCAGAGCCCTTTAACTTAGACTTGAGGCGCTCTATCTCTGCATTCAGAGTACTTTGGACTTTCTCGGCCTCTTGCCCCTTTTGGATGAGAGGCAACTTCCTCAGAGTCCAGTTCGATAGATGGTGCATAGCGGTCAAGCCCTTCATATTTAGTGATCATGAGTAAGTTGAAGAAGAATTAGATGTCACACTTAGACGAATTTGTAATGAAGGACCAAATCATACCTAAACGGATCTGTGAAGGCCGAACTCAACCAGCAAGGGGGTGTCCATAGCCCTGTAGAAGCGCTTGTCAGCCTCGATCATTACAGAGCCGATGGAATCTAGGG
Organism: Sambucus nigra; assembly: GCA_949130495.1. NCBI lineage: Eukaryota > Viridiplantae > Streptophyta > Magnoliopsida > Dipsacales > Adoxaceae > Sambucus > Sambucus nigra. Next base: position 215,899,179 of record OX422210.1, on the reverse strand, counting down.
TCTGCATACTATGGCCGACCACACTATCAGTTAACTTCAACTGATCCAGACGATCCGACAGGATGTCAACTGAAGAAATAGGGATGGTATCTTCAGTGGTCTTCTTCTTCGGCCTCTGATCCTTGGGGGCATGATCTTTGGGAGCCCTCTTCTTTTTGGCCGGGGGCTTAGAGGCCGAGGGAGCTGGGGGAGGAGCATTAAGCCCTGCTCTCTTGGCAAGTCTTGTCAAGCTCGGTGCATCGATCTCCCAAAGATCGTCTGGAATATCCCTTGGTCGATCTGCAAAAAATTAGTAGACCTGAGTTAGATAATCAAATATGAATAAAATCAGAGGTTAAACTTGCAAAACAAAAATGCTTACCAAGCTCGGCAAGGGGACTTCCACCCAGACCTGTCCCAGAGAGGAAGTGGGGAGTCATCAGATGTTCAAACCTGACAAATCGACCATTTACCCCCTGATCTTGAAGGGCTTTCACCTTCTGGAGGTTTAGTATACTTAGACCAGGGTCGGCCCTGGCAGACATGGTGACCTTACCCCACCTCAGGGGCATCCTCTGCTCCAGATTGGATGAGGGAACACATGGGCCAAACTCCCATGGCCCTGAGGCAAAGAAGTACCGAGGCTTCCAGTTATGGTTGGAAGTATGGGTCACCTGAAGCAATTTCTTCTCAGGCCTCTGAGCTACAAAATGGTAGTAGCTCGGATGATTTTTGGCCGAGGAAGGGACGTAACAACCTACAAAGACTTGAACTGGAAGGTCTGAGTGGTGGACAGCCTTCCATAACACTATGGCCCCTATTAGGATTCTCCAGGCATTAGGAGAGAGTTGGGAGGGGGCCAAATTAATGTAAGAGAGGATGGACCTGATAATGGGGTGAATGGGCAGACGGAACCCTAGCTTGAACATCTGCTCGTACAAACAGATCTCGTCGTCTCGGCCATGATAAGCCCTCTCTTCCCTCAGAGGTCTCCTAAGTTTAATTGAGGGGCTGATAGAATACAGATATCTGAAGCAGAGAAGGTCTACCTCAGTAATAGTACTCTCGTGCTCGGCCGCCTCAGAGACGTCGACATCGCTCTCAACCTCATCATCATCCAACTCAATGTCGGCTGGAGCAGATGTTGATGGGTTACTCGGAAACCTCTGAGCGAACTCTGCCCCGGTGACGGCCGACATAGGGATGGCATCAATTGGTGGTGGAATGTCCACACTCGGCTCAAGAATCTCAACCTCCGAGGACGACCCTGAGGTGCTTGAGTGGTTATGGGACGAGGTTCGGCTGGAGACCTCGGCCTGATCAAGGGCCTGATCAGGCCTAGGTGTGAAGTCCATGGCCTCTTGAAAGGAATCCACAGACATGGGGTCTGAGGTAGACGATTCAGACTCAGACATAGGTATGGGATCAGTAGGAACCTCTGTCTGATAGAAGTTCTCCGAGGGGTCAGGATATATCACCTTCAGAGGTGGTGGAAATATGGGTCTAATGGGAAACTCCTGGGATCTACGAGCTTCCTACTGAGCTCTTTCTATCTGCCTAATCTTTTCTAAAGTCTTCTCCCTAAGAGAGGGGAACTCCTCAAGAAGCTGATATAAGGGTCTGAGCATCAGAGGACGATACTACACTTGGGGATTTTCCTAAACTCCAAAAATTACAAACAAGACTGAGTAATAAAATGAAGGAATCTAAAGATCAAACTACTTAAATTTGGCAAGAAAAGCTCGCCTGAAACTATGGTGGTGTCGCCGGAAAACTAAGAAAGTCGCCGGAAAGTACGAAAATAAGGGTGCTTGCAGGTAAAATGAAGGAAAAAGTATGGTAGACCTTACCTGAAGATGAAATGGTAAGGAAGAGAGGAGAAGACACGAGAAATCACCACCCAAAAGCCTTGAACCAATATCTTTCTAGAGAGAGAGAGCTGCTGGAGCGAAACGGCAGAAATCGAAGAAATGAAGAAGAAGGAGAGAAAGAAGGGTTCAACACCCTTATATACTCAGGCACAACTCCCAAGGCCCATCATTGCCTTGGGAGCCCCAAAGGGCGGCTGACAGCACACGCCTACCAAACAAGCATGATCCAGCATTGGACAAGTGTCAAGCAAGTATTGGCTTGTAACAGACAGGCCTCGGAGGTGTAGTAATCCCCTAGTCACTTGCTCTCACATATGACTAAGGGCTGGGGGTGATTGATATGACCCAAGTGTAACCTCGGCCTAGAGACACCAACCTCGGCCGAGATCATGGCAGACGTTGGGCGAGTCTTGGGCACGCGATATTGCCCCTCGACCATATCAAGGTCGGCCCAAGCCGACACTACTATAAGACTCTCTAAGGGACGTCATGAGGATCAACAGCACTCGCATATGCCTTGAAATGGCAACCTCGGCCATACATAGGCCAAACCTGCAAGAAGTCACCAGCAACCTCATCAAGCCACCAGTTCAACCTCGTATCAGGTCGACCCTGTTTGTTGTCTCGGCTGGGATCAGGCCGAGACCTCCATGAAATCCTCGGACTGAACAGATATCAAGACTCACCAACCTCGGCCTCACCAAGGCCGAGGTCATACCCCAGACGCGATAGCCGAGCACCTGCTGACATATGGATAAGGACACGTGGACACAAATTAGTTATAACAAGATTATTCCCCACACATGGGGGGAATATTGCATCATCATTCTCTACATGTGACAGTGACAGATGGCACTCCCACATTGGTGAGGTAACCACACACATGCTCATTGCATGCATGGGGGGTACATTACACCCCCTAGGTACTATATATAGAGGTCATCCTCTACCTTGCAAAGGGATTCCATATATTCAACCCTAGCTGAAACTCTGTCTAGATACACAGTAGAGAGAGAAAGCTTGATAGATTGTATCCATGGCCATTAGTGCCTTATTGTAGTGAGGTTGCACACACAGTGGACGTAGGCCATTCGAGGCTGAACCACTTATATCCTGGTGTACTCTCCCCTTCTCCTCATCTCATTCTCTTGCCATTTACATAACTGTGTCGCCATTGTTGTTCTTAGATTGAGCTTAAGAACACCTTCTCTGGTGGTGCTAATTCCAGCATCATCATTTATATTGTAGGGTTAACTGCAGTTGCGGTGTCAAAAGCTACATTTCGAGGCCAATTGCAATTAAAATGGAGCTAATATCATATCTCCTACCATAAACCTAGCCCAAACTTACCCCAACCTTGTGTGTGTTTTGTTTGTGTCTTTACAACATTTTTTAGATTTTTAGTTTAAGTCATTTTTATTTTTAGGATTTATTTTAGATTTATTTAATATTTTATAGGTTTATTTTCTATTTTAATTTTTATTAGTATAATTTTATTTTATTTTAATTTTTATTAGTTTTTAGTTTTAGTTTTATTTTATTTTATCTTATTAGGATTAGAATTTTTAGGGTTTCATGTATTTTTAATTTTATTAGATTTTGCATTTTCTTTTTAGGATTTCAATTTTAAGTTTTATTTGTATTTTTTATTTTATTTCTTTTTAGTTTTATTTTTATTTAGTCTTTATTTTATTTTTAGAGTAGGAAATTAATTTTTATATTTTTAGTTTTAATAGTTTTATTTTTATTAGTGAGTGTTATTTTTTTTAAGGTGTCCAAATTAAACACACACACACACACAACACCTAACTCACACACATACCCAAATAACTTATCCTAAACCCTCACCCTCACACCTAACTTCCTACACCACACATACATAATCAAACCCACATGTTCTTCCCCATCTTCCACTTTTTCTCTCCTAAAACACCATAACCACCCAACAAACCTCCATTAAAACCACTTCATCTTCCTAACCTCCATCACACCTACCAACCAAAATCAACCTCTCACCACTCTCTCTCTCTCTCCTCATCCACTCACAGACCCGCCGTCGGAACCCGCCTGAACCATTACCGGCGACTAAACCCAGACCCATTTTCGGGTCTGCACCATCCTCGCCACCCAAGTCCGCCTCCGGCGACTCCCACGGCAGCGCCCCTCTTGCCGCTGTCAAATCCCATCCCCGGCGGCACCTTACCACCTCCAGCGATCAAACCCCAGCCATTTACCACGCAGCCACCTCCGACGTTAAACCCGTCGACGGCGCCCTCCCAACTCTAATCGGCGGCAATCGCCAACCCAAAAAATCGAACCTCCGATCGCAACCCTTACCCGTCGCCGGCGGCTCCCCATATCTAGCGACACCTTCCCAACCCATATCCTTGAACCCATTTCCCATTTTCACCAAACCCATGTGAGCTTCCAAACCAACCACGATTTCCCTTATCCGAAGAAAACCAAATAAGTCCAAATCTCAAACCCCACATGTGCCACATATTCCTATTTTACCCAATATACCCTTAAACCCACTTAAAACCCATTTCTCATTTCTCAAGCCATCCACGATTTATTTCATCACCTGCCAACAAACCAAAAGCCAACCAAACAACCAAATACCCACATGCCAAATAAAAACCCACTTATTCCCTTTAAACCCTTTTACCCAAAATTCCCCCTAACTATATCTTTTAACCTCAATCCCAAAATTACCCCTCACCATATCAGATTTTTATTCCCATTCACATGACACACCCAAACCACATGCACACTTGTATAAAAAGAAAATAAAAGACCCCACGAGGGAGGAGCTTGGAGATAGGAAAATTCTAGAGAGATAATTGTAGAGAGATAAACACCAATTTGTAAATAGTTTTTCCTTTTATTTTTTTTAGATATTTGATGAGAATTAATTGTGAGTAATTGAATTGAATGGAAGATGATAAAGTTCAAATTGCCAATTTCAAGGAGACTTGTTGAAGATTTGTTCTCTTTCTCTACTCTTTTATTATATATGCCTTTGATTATTAATTTGTCATATTTTATACCATGTTAGACTAAAACCCCTTTCAAGGGGTGGGGTAAAATCCTTATATGATGTTATTTTATTTTAATTAGTTTAATTACTTGAAAAATCCCTTGGAATGTTAATTTTGATCCCTCACCCTTCAATTTAAGCCTCGAGAGAGGGTAAATGATTTTTGAGAGAAAATCGAAATTCTAATTATAATATCCATTTTAGATTCGAACTAGAGATAAGGGTTTCTTAAGTAGGGTATTATAACTTGAATTTCAACTCTAAATTTATTTTCTAAGATTTACATGAATTTTAATTGATCGATCCTAGCGGGGGATTAATTAAAAGGAGTGTAGATCTATTTTTCTAGAGTTGTGGGGTGTTAAACCTAATTTTCTAAAAGATTACTATTATAATTACACTTGAAACGAGAGTTGGTTTGTAATTTTGATATTAATTTGGGAGAATTCAAAAAATTAAATTAATTAATTAGAATAACTAAAATTTGTGATGTAATCCCACTCCTTGATTGTTCTCACAATTATTTACCTCACTTTATCTTTTATTTTAGTGGTAGACTTTGTTTTCATTTTAGTCACTTTCTAGTTAGTTATTTTCATCTTAATTTAGTTTAGTTTAAAACCTCACCTCACCCTATTGTTTTAATATTGAAAAAGCTAAAAAAATTTAGAAAATGTGAAAAAGCACAAAAAGAAAATAAAAAAAGTGAATTACAATTGACTTTGTCTCTATCTTACTCCCTTGGAAGTGGATTGATACCCTTACTTACCTCTACACTTGAGTTTGTTTTATATTTGTAGGTATTTGAGGTTTTGATTAGAAAGACTTTTCAAGCAACAACAACAGAAAAAATACACCGAAAAATTTTTTCTATCAAATGGTGCCATTGCCGGGGAGATGCTAAATTTTCTTTCTATCAAATGGCGCCGTTGACGTTCTTGGGAGCATGAAGCATTCGGAGCGGATTCAATTTTGTAGTTCATTTATTTCCTATTTTTTGTTGCATTTTAGTACCATTTTTTGCATTTTATTAGAAGGCTTGTATTTGGATTTTTATCATTGCTTGTATTGCGGTGCATAGGGACACCATTTATTGTCCATTTAAAATTGTAATAATCGAAGCAAGCATGATAGGGAAACCGGACAAGGTAGAGAAAGGGAGTCCAAAGGTGAGGATTTAGAAGCCTCTCTACCTTGGGTCGGTAGGACTCCCGGGGACGACTGAGATTGGCGTATTCTCCCCCCGATCGACTCAAATTTTTCGGCACCCCACGGCCTAAAAACTGTGGGAGGTACATTTCTTACACCCTCGCGCCTCTCTTGTTAGCGAGTTAATTCGTTTGTGTGCTTTGTGTTCTCTTACTTGATTTTATTCTCGCATTTTTTTCTGAATGGTGTGATGAATTAATTGACTAAGACCTACACCTGGTCACTCACGAGAAGGGATTTCATCACCCGACTCACTCGCTTACCATTGTGTGCTACCCTAGCCATCATTAAATTTAAAATCAATCAACTAGGTAGCCCACTAGGAGAAAATTTTGCAAAGGCGATCACTCAGATTTTCGTGAATTTTTTATCGCCCGCGGATTTAATTAAAATTTGACTACCCTTTCACTAAATTTAAAGATAAAAATTGGTTATGTGCTAGTTAGGAATTTTTCTTAACTTGTGTGTGTATCCAATTCTATTTTTCGGTAGTCGATTTTAGTGAGTTCGTGCAAATTCAAAGAGTCCATATTTTGTCCCCACCTTTCATCCAAAAAAAAAATTCAAAATTCCAAAAATATTTTCTTTCTTTCATTTTAGAAAAATCCAAAAATATTTTCTTCCATTATTTTTAAAAAAATCCAAAAATATTTTCTTTCCTTTAGAAAAAAAAAATTAAAAACAAAAAAAAAAGAAATTATTTCTCTCCACATGGCCGAAGAACGTCCTTTACGGGACTACTTTGGTCATTTTCCATTGACATGCGACACGTGTGAGAGTGATCCCGCGCCGTCTCTTTATGATATTCTTACTCGTTTCACCTCTCTCACGAGTACCGTTGGTACTCTTGACCCATCCATGCATGCACCTCCTATTCCATCACCCACTGTGTCAAGTGTCACCGTGCCTCCTCCGTTGTTGTGCACCCACTGTTATTATGCCGATCACAGGTCCCATGAGTGCCCTTACATTACATATCCATCTGAACCCACCACGGACCATATGTATCCATATGACACTGTTCCGGAACCCACCTCGGCCTATTATCCCAATGTACCTAATCCCGAGTTGTGTGAGTCCCCGAGTTATTCGTGGAGGCCCGATCACCCTTCCATGCAATACGTATCCCAACCCGATGTTGTGGATCCTCACACGTTCCCACAGTCATCATGGCAACCTTGTGCACCCGTTCACGATCAGTTCCCTCACTACGCACCCCATGCGCATCAACCAATTGTCCATCACGAAAGCGATCCTTTCGTGTATGATGAACTTGGCCCCACCCCACACACTTCCTATGAGTATTCTCCATATAGTCCCGATTATAGCAAGTTATGTCCACCTCAACCACCACCACCACCCGCCACTCCACCACCACTATCATCCACCTCCACTCTCGAAACCCTCTTGCAAAAGTTCGTACTTGAGCAAGAGCAAGCAATTCAAACTCAAGCTCTCCAAAGGCTTGAACAACGTTTAAATGAATTGGAGTGTGAGTGAGAGTGGGATATTCCCATGGCCCCACCCATCGTTGCCACCGAGTGTGTTGATGATGTGTCCTCTTGTGACACGAAATTTGAGTGTGACCAACCCTGCCACCCCGAGAATCTTGAAGTTGAGACCATTCCATGGTCCGGGCCCCAAGTTGAAAATTGTGCTGACTTACCTTTAGATAGTGAGCCTGATCAAATCCCACCATGTCCATATGAACCCCACCTTGAGGTTCCCATTCACACTCCCGTCATATCCAAAAAAAATGCCCGAGTCTATACCTATTGAGCCCATCGTGTGTGTTCTCGAGGAACCAATTTATCCTAGGTTAGCTCCGGCTACGAGTGCTCACCATTTTCCCGAGATATAATCCGTGATAGTTCCTACCTATCTGGATTTGGATCCTATTCCACCATGCATGGCTCCCTTTGAGCCCGATATTTCTAGTGATCCTTCTATCTCTGATCTTGGTGCCTCGTCTTACCCACCCACCCCATTTATCGATGCTACTCTTATGGAGAAGTTGACCACTCAATCTTTAGAAACCACACTCCCTTGTGAGTATTCCTTTACTCCTCCCAATGAGTGTGTGTCTCCCACGCTTGAGTTGGATCGTCTTCCTCCACCATTTATCCCACCCGACCCACCCATTGTTCCTTCCACCCCACCACCTGGTTTGGATCTTGATTTTGCACATTTCAAGTTTCCATCTACATATTTAGATACTCACCTAAAACCATCCCCCACCCACGAGAGTATTTATGGTGATACTCTCCACTCCCGTGACACCAAGCTTGTTCCTCCATGCCCGCCACTCTCTTGTGGTGTTGATTTTTCTCAACAGCTCCCTGGTGTGTCACGGTGCGACCATTATCATCACCCATTCATAGAACGGTCGTGTGATTTTTATGAGGCCCATCCCATTACACTTTCAAAACTTTTTTCCTCCTTCACCAACTTGAGCACTATGCTTATAGGGTCCTTGTTTCCCTTACATTCCGGCTCAATAAGGCCCGTGACCGATGCCTATTCACCCTCACCCTTACCCTAATACCCACCCGCCCGTGGTCCACCGATGCTTTGCATCGTGTAATGCACTTTGCTATACAAGTGCATTGACCATTCTTAGCCCTGATCCAACAAGACTGGCTCTTCAGTCTTGTTTGGGGGTGATTCTCATCACCCTAATTTTTCTGCCGCCCCGCACCATCATAGATCCTATACTTAGGGTGAGATTTCATCGGTCTGGCTGAAGACATTAAACTTAGCGCTACCGGGAGGCAGCCCGCATTTCTTGTACTAGTCTCATCCTGTTTGGGGGTGGTATTTCACATCACCCAATGCTTTATATTGTTATGGACTTGTACACATTTTTTTTCTCTTATCATTTATTCAGGTTTTTTCTTGGCTTCACATGTCCACTTCATTAGCGGTTCATTCTGGTAATCTCTTTCCTACCTTATGCTCTCAATTTTAAAAATCATTTTACCTAACATCGAGGACGATGTTCCTTTTTGTTTGGGGATGGGGAATTTTATCAAAATCGTGCCTCTTTTGAAATTTTTTATTTTTAAACCTGATTTTTAAAATTTCATGCAGTTTCTTTCATCTCACTCATTGATGTGAATTTTCAATCATCCATCTTTTAAAGTCTAGGAATCAAGCCAGAGAATATTTTTTCTAATAGCTTATGTAATACATAACAAGGCATTTTGCACCATGAATTTCTATACTCAACAAAATTTGCGCACTTATCACGTCATTATGTTTAGAGTTGAGGAGTACTACAATTCTAAAGAGAACCTTAAGGATCACTAGTAGAGACTTTAACCCGTGAGATTCGTGCCTTTCACCATTTCATAGTTTTTAACGCAAACTCCGAGTCACAAGTCCGCATTTAATTGTTGTATGATCTCATTATCATTCATTAAATTTTGGTTTGATCACTGAGAACAACATCACTTTCGAGTTGTAAGAAACACCTGTCTTGAAATTTGTCCCGATCATTAGAATTTTCATCCACACACTCATCACTTTTCCATTCACTCACCCATTATCTTTCCATATTTTCCCCATCCATATACATTCCCCACACCATCCATTTATCATTACACTCATATATCATCCATCATTTTTGAGAAAAAGAGTGTTGTTCAAAATGTTAAATGTCTTGAGTGTTGGTTTGAAAAGTGAGAGAGAAAAAAAAGAAAAAAGAAAGAAAAAATAGCAAAAATTGAAAAAAGAAAAAGAAAAGAAAAATCGAAAAAAGAGAGAGAAGAAAAAGAGAGTTGTAGTTAATTTTTATGTAATAAAGACATTTGTGCCTAAAGTGTATACACTCTTCTCACACATTCATCATACATTCATCATCCTTCATCCTTCATATCACTATCACCATCCCACATCATCATATCCTTCCCATCTCATTTCCCCCCACCCATTATCATCCATATTTTCCCTAGGTGTTCGGGCAAATGATAGTCAACGTGCTGAATAACTCGACGTTCTCACTATAGTGAATATAATTCTTTCATGAGATCATTTTTCTTTCTAATTGGTCGTTATTTCTTATGTATGTGTGAGACATTTGAACTTGCTTACAATTACTCACCTCGTCATACACAAGAGCGATACACTAACCCAAATCTCGAGAGTTCGTTTGAGAGAGATATATCCGTGAGATTTGAAGTTGAAGTGTTGATTCCGAAGAGGCAATCTAGGAATTACTCTTATGATACTCGACTCTTTTTGACACATTCACACTACACATGTTGAGTTCTAGGAAGGATGTGCCTTGAGTATTTACTTATCTAAAATTTTTATGCACTTCTAGCTTGTATTTCTGAAATCATTTATCTCATGATGGATTGTGCGATTATTCTACGTCTAATAAGAGATTGACTGCCTTTCAATAAATTTTAGCAAATAAGAATTTTGTGGGTATATTACCTGCAAACCCTCACGAGACACAACTCGTCCTGTAGGGAAACCTATAGGTTTAAAGGCTTGTTGCACATGTTAATTGCAATTGCAAGTGCCCGCGAAAGTGGTACGCTTTTGGTTACTTATCTTTTTCTTTCTCTCTATCTTATTGCTTGAGGACTAGCAACGCTCTGTTTGGGGGTGGTGTGATAAGCACCCAAAACTGTACAATTTATACCCCAAATGGATGTATTTTAGTTGCTAATTCTCGACAATATGGGTCTTATGTGCTTAAATGTTTATCTCGTAGGCTTAACTGCAGTTGCGGTGTCAAAAGCTACATTTCGAGGCCAATTACAGTTAAAATGGAGCTAATACCCAATCTCCTACCCTAAACCAAGCCCAAACTTACCCCAACCTTGTGTGTGTTTTGTTTGTGTCTTTTTAACATTTTTTAGATTTTTAGTTTGAGTCATTTTTATTTTTAGGATTTATTTTAGATTTATTTAATATTTTATAGGTTTATTATCTATTTTTATTTTTATTAGTATAATTTTATTTTATTTTAATTTTTATTAGTTTTTAGTTTTAGTTTTATTTTATTTTATCTTATTAGGATTAGAATTTTTAGGATTTCATGTATTTTTAGTTTTATTAGATTTTGCATTTTCTTTTTAGGATTTCAATTTTAAATTTTATTTGTATTTTTTATTTTATTTCTTTTTAGTTTTATTTTTATTTAGTCTTTATTTTATTTTTAGAGTAGGAAATTAATTTTTATATTTTTAGTTTTAATAGTTTTATTTTTATTTGTGAGTGTTATTTTTTTTAAAGTGTCCAAATTAAACACACACACACACAACACCTAACTCACACACATACCCAAATAACTTATCCTAAACCCTCACCCTCACACCCAACTTCCTACACAACACATACATAATCAAACCCACATCTTCTTCCCCCTCTTCCACTTTCTCTCTCCTAAAACACCATAACCACCCAACAAACCTCCATTAAAACCACTTCATCTTCCTAACCTCCATCACACCTACCAACCAAAATCAACCTCTCACCACACTCTCTCTCTCCTCATCCACTCACAGACCCGCCGTCGGAACCCGCCTGAACCATTACCGGCGACTAAACCCGGACCCATTTTCGGGTCTACACCATCCTCGCCACCCAAGTCCGCCTCCGGCGACTCCCACGGCAGCGCCCCTCTTTCCGCTGTCAAATCCCATCCCCGGCGGCACCTTACCACCTCCAGCGATCAAACCCCATCCATTTACCACGCAGCCACCTCCGGCGTTAAACCCGCCGACGGCGCCCTCCCAACTCTAACCGGCAGCAATCGCCAACCCAAAAAATCGAACCTCCGATCGCAACCCTTACCCGTCGCCGGCGGCTCCCCATATCTGGCGACACCTTCCCAACCCATATCCTTGAACCCATTTCCCATTTTCACCAAACCCATGTGAGCTTCCAAACCAACCACGATTTCCCTTATCCGAAGAAAACCAAATAAGTCCAAATCCCAAAACCCACATGTGCCACTTATTCCTATTTTACCCAATATACCCTTAAACCCACTTAAAACGCATTTCCCATTTCTCAAGCCATCCACGATTTATTTCATCACCTGCCAACAAATCAAAAGCCAACCAAACAACCAAATACCCACATGCCAAATAAAAACCCACTTATTCCCTTTAAACCCTTTTACCCAAAATGCCCCCAACTATATCTCTTAACATCAATCCCAAAATTACCCCTCACCATATCAGATTTTTATTCTCATTCACATGACACACCCAAACCACATGCACACTTATACCAATTACCCTATATACCCCTAGCTTCATTTCTTGTATAAAAAGAAAATAGAAGACCCCATAAGGGAGGAGCTTGGAGATAGGAAAATTCTAGAGAGAGAATTGTAGAGAGATAAACACCAATTTGTAAATAGTTTTTCCATTTATTTTTTTTAGATATTTGTTGAGAATTAATTGTGAGTAATTGAATGGAATGGAAGATGATAGAGTTCAAATTGCCAATTTCAAGGAGACTTGTTGAAGATTTGTTCTCTTTCTCTACTCTTTTATTATATACGCCTTTGATTATTAATTTGTCATATTTTATACCATGTTAGGCTAAAATCCCTTTCAAGGGGTGGGGTAAAACCCTTATTTGATGTTATTTTATTTTAATTAGTTTAATTACTTGAAAAATCCCTTTGAATGTTAATTTTGATCCCTCACCCTTCAATTTACGCCTCGAGAGAGGGTAAATGATTTTTGAGAGAAAATCGAAATTCTAATTATAATATCCATTTTAGATTCGAACTAGAGATAAGGGTTTCTTAAGTGGGGTATTATAACTTGAATTTCAACTCTAAATTTATTTTCTAAGATTTACATGAATTTTAATTGATCGATCCTAGCGGGGGATTAATTAAAAGGAGTGTAGATCTATTTTTCTAGAGTTGTGGGGTGTTAAACCTAATTTTCTAAAAGATTACTATTATAATTACACTTGCAACGAGAGTTGGTTTGTAATTTTGATATTAATTTGGGAGAATTCAAATAATTAAATTAATTAATTAGAATAACTAAAATTTGTGGTGTAATCCCACTCCTTGATTGTTCTCACAATTATTTACCTCACTTTATCTTTTATTTTAGTGTTAGACTTTGTTTTCATTTTAGTCACTTTCTAGTTAGTTATTTTCATCTTAATTTAGTTTAGTTTAAAACCTCACCTCACCCTATTGTTTTAATGTTGAAAAAGCTAAAAAAATTAGAAAAAGTGAAAAAGCACAAATAAGTGGATTACAATTGACTTTGTCTCTAGCTTACTCCCTTGGAAGTGGATTGATACCCTTACTTACCTCTACACTTGAGTTTATTATATTTTGTAGGTATGTGAAGATTTTGACTAACTTGGCTTTCAACAACAACGACAAATATACCGTAAAGTTAATTTCTATCAAATGGCGTCGTTGCCGAGGAGACAAAAAGCTTAGTTATCAGATAACTTTGATGAAGAATGGAGAAAGTTTTCGGGATGGTAGGTTAAGGCCTCCCTTTACAGTAAAAAATCTGGAGTCAATGATCGATTGGTCAAGCACATTTCGCCTTGGTATTTTGGGTCCAAGGAAGATGTCAAGTATATATAGTCCTTGGGGTGCACATTTTACCCCCAAGGATGTAAGAGGAATGTCTAGGGTGAAGCTCCCAATCAGGTCTAGCCACATGTATATGTTATGATGATGCAATATTCCTGCTCGTACTCATGGAGATCTTATTATAACTGCCTGCCCACGTGGACTAGTTCTACTGGAACCCTATGTCACACATGAGATATCTATCGTCCTAAGAGGTCTCGGCCTAGCCAAGACTGACATGTTTAATTTCCTGGTGAGTAACTGATGAGCTGGATTGAAGTATGGTCTCAGTTATCTGAATAGTAAGGAGACGAGACGAGACTGATTAGGTACTGGTGGGCCACAGCTAATAGTGCTTGGCCTAAGGGACTAGTACGAAATCGAGATTATTAATGAAGGGCTTCTCTAGAAGGACTAATGACCGTCTGACTTGATAGGTGATTAATGTCAGCTCGGGTAAGATGAATCTTACGAACGACAACTTGAGTATATCAATAACCCCCTAGACCTTAGTCTTCAATGTGAGTGGAAGGATGAGGGGTAAAAATATCTGAGAGCATATGTTGATGAGACTTCTTGATTGAGGTTGAGATGTCCTTTCAATGCCAGGTCTAAAATATTAGAGAGGAGTTATTGAGTGGACACTTGGTAGTCATCATGTGGGTTAGCGTGTTGTCTAAGAGTGACAGTTGCAGGCCTACTTGGGAAGTTATCCCATAATGATAATTGCATGGGAAATTACGCGCAATCATTAAACCATTTAAATAGGTTTAAAAACCCTTTTTATCTTTCTTCTCCACTTTACCTTCACGCTCTCTATAAAAACCAGTCCACCTCTCTCTCTATCTCCTCTGTTAAGCTTTTCTGGACACTTTTAGAGTTATTTCTTAATCCTCCGATCTCCTCTTCTATCTAGGTAACCCTTGTCCCCCCTTTTCCCAATCATTTCATCATTTTTTTTATTTTTTGCTCGCTGCTTTACTTTTTCAATGAACTTCCATTTTTTTTACCACTTTAGTTGGTGGTTTTAGGGTCATTTTAGGAGTGTTGTGATGGCTTAGTGGTTAGGTGAGTGTTTTTTTTATTTCTCTTTGTCTTACCTGTCCACTGTGAGAGTCGTCAAACTTGCACTGGTCGTCTTCTTTGGTGAGCTCTAATTACACTATTCTTGGTGTTCTTCCTTAAAAATGATTGTGTTTACACATTTAGATCTTTAGGTCAACTAAGTCAAACCTATAACTTGCTTGAATGTATAAAACCTTATACAAACTCCTTGGTCAATTTCCCTATCTCCAGGGTCGTACTTTTAGGGAAATATGAAAGGGTGAGGCAGAGGCAGAGGCTAAGAGGAAAGTCGGAGCCAACCTTACATGACCTTTATTTCCTTTTCCTTAAGATGTCATTCGTCCTCCGATAATTGAGATAGGTGAGGATTCCATGAGTGGAAACTCATTTCAAAGCTCCCACTCGTCTTCATCTTCACAGGGTTATATCCTTTTTGCATCTAGGGTATTTAGTGAGGCTGACTCCTATGAGAAGTTCATGCAAGTCCCTTATTCTAGAATTGTGGAATCTGGGGCCATCGAGTCTGGTGATCACGATCAGGCTACTGAGGCTTCAATTCCTGAGGGGTCGAGAGTAACTGTTGCCAAATTTTCTCTCCCAATGACAGTTCCCCTCTCATTCATAATCGAGGGAGAGTTTTATAATAGGTTTCCTAGTGGAGTACCGACCGTAGAAATCATCAACTCTGAAGATGAGGTTGAGGAAACACTAGATATGTCATACACTCAAACCTTCAAGAGTATTGTAAGACACGTCGTCCTTCAGTATTGGATGAACTTATATAGGATCAATCCCGATATTCATATGAGGGTCCCTAAGGAGGTCGAGAGGACTTTTTATGGCCTTGAAGGAGAGATTGATGTCTATGAACATATGTTCAAAGTCGACTTC
Source organism: Sambucus nigra (assembly GCA_949130495.1). Lineage (NCBI taxonomy): Eukaryota > Viridiplantae > Streptophyta > Magnoliopsida > Dipsacales > Adoxaceae > Sambucus > Sambucus nigra. The sequence goes on along the minus strand of OX422210.1, from coordinate 215,883,545 downwards.
CTCATTCGCATCCACCCTACTATGAGGATAATACTCTTTAGTATGGGCCTAGCTCCAGCCCAATTTTCTCCCAGTGCATGGAGGATATTGCTCGACTTCATATCTCTTTAAAAATTTTGCTATAGATACAACTTTCCAGTTAATGTATTCAAGGCATTCTATAATGTATCATGCACGAAGGCCAAACTTGGCTACTATCATCTCGTAGCCAAAAAATCCACAAAGAAGGTTATTCTTGTTAATCAAACACCAAACCATCACTGGAAACCATGATACATCTTCGTCTTTAGTTAATGGGTATTTCTGCTAGATATTACCTGCTCTTCCTCAGATCCGAGAGTCCCATAAAATTATGCAAAATCCTCAATGTCTCTCAGGAATCGCCCCAACTCGAGCATAGGCAACCGTGATAAGATTAAACAAATTCGAGGTCAGGGGGATGATGGTCGACTCATGAAATTCGAGCAACTTATGACCTCTAAAATCCTGGTCGATATGGTATTGGGGGATAACCCCTTACTAAATTACGTAAGTTATCTTCTAAACTGTTGTTCTTTAAATGATCTCTTTTGATAACGTTGTAAATTTTTCTTTTGTATTGTGATGTCGTATTTATTTGATATTTTCGGGCAAAGTTGTAAATTTTTCTTCCAAACTGTGGTGTCAAATGTATTTGATATTTTCTTATATTAACCTCTTCTCAATTTTTTCGATCGTCCAGGCGACACTCTGAAAGCTATTTGGAAGATGGTCGCTCCCAACATCTCTAATTAGCTCAATAAATTCGGGAAGAAGTTGGCACCCCTGGCCCTGATAAGGAAATCGATCACCGACGATCCTAAAAATGCTAAGAAGTCAAAGAAGATAAGGGAGGTGTTTGAGGATACCCTCATCCATTGTCCACACAATAAGAATAAGAAAAACATCTCATCGAGGGGGGATCAGACAAAGCGAGCCCCATCTTATCTAATGTTGCTCTGGCATCCCAACTCGGTCAGTTGACCCTCAATAATGAGACCTTGATCGAAAATCGAAAGTAGGATAGGGAGACTACTACCTTGTTGATTTTTGAGGTCGATAGGCATTTCCTGGAGGCTATAGACGCCTCTTTTTTAATTTGGCCTTCACAAGGCCACTCAGGTAATTATCCCAAACTTTTTTGCTGATTTTTTATTACAAGTGTTGTTTCGTATAAACCCCTTTCTTCTACTGTTTGAAGTCTATGTGCACCTTTACACGTCTTAATGAGTGGGTTGAGGAGAAACTCTCACTAATCTACAAGGTCCAGGACTCCCACAAGACTGAGAAATATGTAAGGAGAGAGATAAATTCTAAGAATGCGGATCATCAGAAGGTCGTGGCCACTCTATAACAAAAACATTCAGACGCTTTGTCTAAGCTAAAAAGGGATCACGATAATGCCCTAAAAGGTCAGGCCTTGACCTCTCGAATCCTCCTTAAACTTCTAAAGGTTAGAGCACTGGCGTCCAAGGACTTTGAAGCCCTTGACCTCTTGGATCCTCTCATTGATGTTGCCTTAGCCGAGATAGAAGCTTTTGTGATTGCTCCTTCATAGATAACGAAGAAGGTTGGGTCCAAGATGAGAAAGTAGGTTGGGGAAGAGACAACTAAAGGTTTCCCAAATGACGATGAAGTTGAAACTATGCCTGCGATGGATAAAGTCATCTCCAACCCAATCGAGGATCTTCCACTGAGACAACATAGTTTATTTATACTAATCATTAGGCAGTCGCCTATGACCTGACATATTCCCATTCCTCTTGTAACAATTTTTGAACAATATTTGAACAGTATGTAACATGATCTTTGATATATGTCTGTAATATTTTTTTAACAATATTTCCTTTGATTGTTACTTGTCATGTGATGTATGAGGTTGGTTGAATAGAAATTATCTTCTCATCATTATTTGCTCTGATGAATGGACGTTTTCTTCTCATTACAATTTCATATTTACTTTAGAATTTTTAAAGTGCATTGCAATCATCTATACTACTGTTAATGAACTTCCCCACAATTCTGACTAAAATTTACTCTCGTCTCAGTCGATAGAGGTAACTACTTTATGATGGTTTCATAACCATACTGGAATGATTTTCACAAGTCGACTCTTGTCTTAGCCGAGAATGGTCACCACATAGTGGCGTGTATATAACCAATAGATGATTTTTAATTGGAAAACCCCAAATTAATGATGTTAATCCCAAGCCCACTCTCGGATTAGTTGAGAGAGTTCACCACCTAGTGATGTTTATATAACCATACTCAAAGAATTTTTAATTTGAAACAAAAAAATTAATGATGTTGATCATAAGTCCTCCCTCGTCGTTTTTGGAAGAGTATAGACGAGTTTCGTCTCTTCATATACTCTCGTTTTTTCCAAGGGAGAGACTAAATTTTTAGCCACCAAATTAATGATGTTTGAAACAACCATAATAAAAGGATTTTTAATAGATTTTTTGTATTTTTCAGCACCTAAGTGGTGTTGTCACACTATTCCCCCCACTCGGTATTGTTGAGAGCTCATAGACGGGACAAGTCTCCCATGATTTCTCGTATTTCCGGAGTAAGTCAGGACTAATTCACCATATGAATGATGTTATTTAGCTTACAGCAATTCAAAATCATGCATTGGATAATTGTACGAAAATATGTGAGGAAACACTTGTGTTCTTTTATTCATTACTTTGACATATTCCAAATACAATCACTCTATAAACAAAGAGGATGACATATAAATGGCATCCAAGCCTATTGATAATATTTCTTTAACTGATCTGCATTCCATGGATTGGAGAAAGTCTCTCCCTATAGGTTTTCTAGCATGTAGGTCCTAGGGACGACCTCTTCACTCAATCTGTACGGATCATGCCTATTCGTATGCAACTTGTATGGAATTTTCCAAACCTTTTTTAACACCATATCTCCCATAATAATCGGCCTTTCTATGGCCCTCTTGCTGTGGAATTTGTCTGTCCTTTGTTGATATGTCACTCGTATGAGATCGCGTCTTCTCTTCTTTTTTCTTTCTTCTTTATTCTATCAAGTTCGAGTCTAACCTCCCTTTATCTTTGTTGATCTCAGGGTTGTAAGTTAGGACTTTGTGACTGGGTAAGTCAATTTTAGTGGGGATTACTGACTCTAACCCATAGGCCAACATGAAGGGTGTCTCCCCTGTAGGTATCCTCTCTGTCATCCTGTAAGCCCATAGGACTCTATACACCTTATTTGTCAAAATAACCATAGTATCTTCTAACTTTTTCTTAATTCTGTATAATATTGTACTATTAGTGACCTCAATCTGGCCATTAGCTTAGGGTCAGCCCGATGTTGAGTAAAACTGATTGATTGCTACCCTTTCGCAATAGGCCTCTAAGGACTTGTTTTTTAATTTCTTTCCATTGTTAGAAATCAAGGTGTAGGGTAGTCCATATCTTCAGATGATGTTACTTCGAATGAACATGAAGTTCTTCATTTTAATTATTGAAATCATGGCCTCAGCCTCCACCCACTATGAAAAGTAGTCGATTTCCATTATCACATACTTGTAATTACATGACGCCTTAGGTAAAGTTCCCATCAGGTCGATTCCCCACACTGAAAATGGACAAGGGGATGTAATGGATGACAATGGCTGATGGGGGATGCAAGCATATCTTTGGCACTTGTCATATTTTTTTACATGGTCGGTCGTGTCCTTGGCAAGGGTCGGCCACAAGTAGACTTGCATCACAATCCTTTTTTCCATAGATCTTCCCTCAACGTGACTTGAGCATGACCCCTCATGCACATCTGGCAAGATGTATTCCACTTCAGGCACATCAGAGTAAGGGAAGTAAAAATCCCTTTATGTATAGGACGTCCCTTATAATGGTGAACTTCATCGCTCTATATCGTAACCTTTTCCTCTCGGTCGTTGTATCTGGGATCTCCCCATCCCTAATATATTTTATGAGAGGATCCATCCATGATTCCCCGAGATTCAAATTTACTCAAAATTCAAGCATATTGTTGTCTTCATTAATACTTGACTTATACAAGATTTCAACTTGAACAATCCTTTTAATCTTTGTTTCGGTAGTAGAGGCTAATATTACTAACACATTGGCTCGTCCATTTTTTGGTAAAGGGACTCTCTTTACCTTCACTTCTTTCAATTTGGTCAAGACATTCTTCGCCATTGCCAAATGCTTGGCCATTTTCTCATCTTTAGCTTCATAGATACCCAGAATTTTGTTCACTACTAGCTAAGAGTAACTGTGTAGTGTCATATGTCCGATGTTCAACACCTTGGCCAAGGACAGGCCTACCAATAAAGCCTTATACTCAAATTCATTGTTTAAATATTTGAAATTGAATCTCAGTGCATATTCAATATCGATCCCGTCTTGAGACGATAATATGATCCCTTCCCCACTTCCATTATCAAAAGATGAGCCATCCACAAATAAACTCCAGACTAGGATATCATTCGAGAAATGAACTTCACCTACTGTCCCATTTCTGAACAAAACAAATTTTTTATTAGGGTCAGATCTCTCTCCATCATCCATGGCTGGACATATTATTATCTTCTCAGACAATACCGCAATCTCATCTTCTTTTACATCAACCTCAGCTCAAATGAATTTAGCTACAAAATCATCTAATGTCTACCCATTGATTGCAGTCCTCGGCTGATACATGATATTAAATTCTCCTAACTCAATTGACCAATCCATCAGCCTACTAGATTTATCAGGTTTATGGATGACTTGTCTCAAAGAAGTGTCGGTGAGAACCACCATAGTATGAGTTTGAAAATAGGGCTTTATTTTTTTGGAGGCATGGATCAAAGCATATGCTAGTTTTTCCATCCTTTGGTATTTCAGTTTGGCCCCTTTAAAATCCTTTTTATTGAAGTACACAAGCTTGTAAAACCCTTCATCATCTCGGATAATAGTTGCACTTATGGCCGATTCTGACATTGCTAGGTATAAGAATAATCTTTCTCCGTGGATGGGCTGAGATAAGAGCATTGGGGATCCTAAATTAGCTTTAAGTTCTTGAAAAGCATTCTCACACTCCTCATCCTAGGAAAATGCTTTTCTTAAAATTTTGAAGAAAGGCAGACACTTATCTATGGACCTGGAGATGAAGCAATTGAGAGCAGCGACCCTTCCTCTCAGTCTCTGCACATCTTTCATAGTTTTTTTTATCTTCATTTTAATCAATGCCTTGATTTTTTGGGGCTTTACCTTAATCCCACTTTGATTGAGAATGAAGTCGAGGAACTTTCCTTCCCTGACACCGAACACACATTTTATCAGGTTCAACTTCATCTTGTTGAGATACATAGTGTCGAATTCCCTCTCAAGGTTGGCTATATGGTCCTCGATTTTAAGGCTCTTCGTCAGCATATCATCAACTTAAACCTCCATAGTTTTGTCGATTGGATCTGTGAACATTTTATTGACCAACCTCTGTGAGGTTGCCCCTACATTCATAAGGTTTAATGGCATCACCTTATAGCAGTAGGTTCCTTTGTCAGTAATGAATGAAGTCTTCTCTGCGTCGACTTTGTCCATAAAGATTTGGTTTTATCATGAGTATGCGTCCATAAAGCTCATTAACTCGTGACTAGTCATGGCATATACCATTTGATCTATACGAGGGGGAGGAAAATTGTCTTTTGGGCAGGCCTTGTTTAAATCTATGAAGTCTACACACATTTTCCATTTATTATTGGCTTTTGGCAAAATTACAGCATTAGATGGCCAATCAGGGTAGTGCACTGCATGAATAAACTCATCTGATTGGAGCTTTCTGACCTTTTATTGGATGACATCATACTTATATCTAGCATAAATCCTCCTCTTCTTCTTCATTGGCTTGTCATCCTTATCAATGTTTAGCCGATAGCAGATAACTTTGGGGTTAATCCCTGACATATCCCCATGGCTCCACACGAAGATGATTTATCTGTTCCTCGGTAACTCTATTAATCTTCTTTCACCTCCTTTTTTTTAATGATGAGCCAATTTGGATAGTTTTTCGTCTTCCTCATTGGGGAAGACCTATTATACCTCCATTTTGGCCTCGCCCTTCTTCAGTTTCCTCTCGTCCCTAAGGTCAAGAGTGTCAATATTGTAGGAGATTGTGAGTTTTATGTGGGCCTCTTTATGTTCTTTCGAGCTGAAGTAACACTCCCTGGCCTCTACATGGTCACCTTGGACTTCCCCTAACATAAAAGAGGTCGGGAATTTAACCATTTGGTAAACGGTGGAGGGTACTGCTTGAACTCTTTGAGTGATACTCTGTCGAGGATGATATTGTAGGACAAAAATACATTATTATCATCATGAAAAAGCTAGCTTTCTTTGTTAGGAAACTCTACCAGGTACCCATACAGACTTCCATCTCGAACACCCCAATGGGTGCACCTTTTCTCCACTGAACCCTATTAAGGGTTGATGATAAGGAACCAATATCTTCTTAATAAGCTTCAACCCTTAAAATAGCTCCAAAACATAATATTGACTGATCTGCCATCATCCACCAGTATTCTAGACACATCGTACCCATGAACCCTAGTGCTGATGAACAAAAGCCTGTCATGGGGGGGGGATAAGATCCCCATGAAGTCCATTCATGAGAAGCACACCACCAATGAATTTATGTATACCTTCTTTAGCTTCCTCGGCTTTGGATCTGAAGCAATTAATTTCAATTCCATCCTCTTGGATGCATACTTTGCTTTCACGACGCGCGGGCTTAGTTACTTCGCCATCCATTCCTCCACTGATAATTTTAAAACTTAATGAATTCATATCCATGCGTCCCTTTAGCTCAAGGATCATAGGAGTGATCTTTCGGTCATCTTCGTTAATATCAGACTCTTCATATTTCTTATCGAGTTGGGCCTGTTATCTTTTATCCCGTCGTTCTTCTTTTTGGCATCATCTTTGGAACCATTTCGGTCAACATACTTTGAGAGTTTCCCTTTCTTCAACATTTTCTCAATCTCTTCTTTGAGAGAATAACATTTGTTTGTCGTGTGGCTGTAGTCTTAGTGGAACTCGCACCACTTGATTTTATCCCTCTTATGGGGAGGGGACTCGAGATTTTTAAGACACCTGAGAGCTATGTCATCTTTAATATCATTCAAAATCATATTAGGACTTACTAATAATTGAGTGTAGATGGAAAACTTATCATCAGTCGAACTTTTTTTCCCTTCTTTTCCCTTTACTTTATGAGATTTACTCCCAATGGCTTCCTTTTCGTCCTCGTCTTTGGCCTCCATGGCCTCCTCTGCATTCATGACTCTTTTGACCATAGCCAAAAGTTATACCATGGGCTTAGGAGGGTCCTTGGACAACTTTCATAGTAGCTTGCCTTTCTGCAGTCCACCCGTAAGGGTTATCATGATAATATTTTCTTCATAAACTTCAATTTTTTCCTTATTGAATCGTAAAATATAGTCTCTCAACATCTTATTTTTTCTTTATTTCACATACAAGAGATGAATCACTTTCTTCTAAGGCTTTATGCCGAAGAAGAAGTTATGAATGAACTTCTTGGCTAGTTGTTTGAAGTTCTCGATGGAGTTATTAGGAAGAGAAGTGTACCATATAATAGTTGTGCCATGGAGAGTACTAGATAAGTCTTGACATTTTATCTCGTTTGAGACAGAGTAAATGTCATCCGCAGACTAATACATCTCAATGTGATGTATCGAATTCATACTTCCGTCGTATTTAGGAGTTACAGTTGGAGGTTTGAACTTAGTCGAAGTGGGAAAGCTCACAATCCTCACTATGAAGGGGGGACCTTCCACATACCCCCTTTGGATTGGGTCTCAACTTTTCAATAGGTCACCGATCTTATTATCCATCATTTGAATCAAATTATACCATGGCTTCTTGTTTATCACTGCATTATATCCTGTTCCTTCTCTTCCAACTAGGTTAGGCACATGCTCTCGACCAAAAGTCCTATGTCGATTATTTACTTCCCACTATTCCCCCTCTAGGCCTTGTTGGAGCTGATGATCTCCATATCCTCCATTCCCTCTAGAGGCCGTAATGCTGTGAGATTAGGAGAGTCGGTCTTGTAGGTCTCCTACTGGGTTAAGATGGTCAAAAGTTGACCTTCTACTAAGTTTGTCAAATATTGAAGTTTGGGGTTAGTCGTCTTGTGTCAGTCACGCACTATTTCCTATTCTAGATGGTGTTGGATGAACTGTGTTATCAGAATTTCCATATGGTTTCCCATTATCGTCCTCATCACAATCAAGGTTGACTATATCTTCTTGCACTTATTTTTCCAAGCGGAGTCACCTGGGGTCAGCCACGTCTCTATGCCTCTAATGGTGTTGTGCTTCCTTATATAAGGCGGGGGTGGTCCCTCTATCACTGTATCCACATCCCTAGAGGTTGGCGTTATCATCTCTGTTGTAGTACCTAAAGGCCTGGCCATCATAGATTGGCTAAAATCCATAATATGTTCTTGCATTTTCTATTGGCTGGCCACCAGCAAGAGTAAGGCTGCCACCATGTCAGCCATTTCTAACTGAGGTGGTGCCTAGCTGGAGCTGGGGCCAACACCCAGAGGTAAATCAAAAGCCATCTCTCCGATAAAAGAGTAAATGAACTAGGTGAGCTGGAAAAGGCTTGAAGGTCCAAACTAGAGTTCTTTCAATGATGATTCAGGTCCAATAATGGTGGAACTGGATCATCACCAGAGATTCAAGTGGAAGACAAGCTAAAAAATAAGAAGAAGAAGAAGATGAAGCTTCATTCCCACAGACGATGCCAAAATAATGATTCCAGAAGATACAATACCTAAATTTATAATGATCTTAAATAAGTAAGTCTGCAGAAATGGTGATGATGAACAACAAAAGTAATATAGAAGGAGATGAGGAGAAGTGGATAAACATTATCATTTATGTGGTTCAGCCATTGGCCTACTCTATTATGCAGGTGTTGAGTGTTCTTATACTATAACAAGTTATCTCAAATGGATTTAGGTACAATTCTAGAACTTTCTCTCTCTGCATAAGGTTTTACAGAGTTTGGCTAGGGTTTTAATTTTTTGATCCCCTCTAAGGAAGGAGATAAGAAGTATATATAGTCCTTGGGGTGCACATTGTACCCCCAAACCTGTAAGAAGCATTTCCAGGGTGAAACTCCCAATTAGGTCTAGCCACATGTCCCTAGTATAAATATGTCATAATGATGCAATATTCCCTAATGTCCTCATGGAAATATTGTAATAATTGCTTGCCCTCATGGACTAGTCAGGCTGTAACTCTATGTCACATGCGAGATATATGTCATCTTGAGAGGTATAGGTCCGGCCGAGATTAACATGTTCGATGTCCTGGTGAGCAAATGATGAGATACATTTAAGTATGGTCTCGATTCTCTAAGTGTTATGGATCCGAGTTGAGACTAATGAGGTACCACTGGGCCAGCTGATATGTCTCAGCCTAAGGGACTACTACGAGGCCGAGAATGCCAATAAAGGGTTGGTCAGTAATTTTGACTCGGCTGAGCTGAGGCTTATCGAGGATAAGGATACATTTGGGTATATCAATGCATCATTGGATGTGAAATTTGATGTCGATAGGAGACGATGACGCGTTGTTATACCATTGATATTTTATCATTCGTATGAGACGAGATGGATCATTGGATTATTTTAGAAGAGTGTGCCTGGGATGATGTATTTGTGGATACACCCAAGGTTTGTGTCGATACACCGAAACATTAGGAAAATGTCTTCTTGGAATGATGTGTTTATCGATACGCTGAATTGTTAGGAAGATGTCCATTTAGGATAAGGTGCTTGTCGATACACCTAATCATTAAGAAATAAAATTCTTGGGGCGCGGTGTTTGTTGATACACCGAATCATTAAGAGGATGTCTTATTGGGACAAGGTGTTTTTTTATACATTGAATCATTAGGAAAATCTCTCATTGGGATGAGATGTTTGTCGATACACTGAATCAGTAGGAAGATGTCCACTCGAAGCAAGTGTTTGTCGATACACCTAATTGTTAGAAATATGTTCGCTTGGGATGGGGATTTTTTAATATACGATATTTTTATGAAATTTTGTGCTTGGGACAAGGTGTGTGTCGATACACCGAATCTTTGGAAGATGTCTAATTACGATGGGGTGTTTGTCGAGACATCAGATTATTAGGAAGATGTTCGCATGCGATATAGTGTTGGTCGATACACTGAATTATTCAAAAGATGTCCACTAGGGACAAGATGTTTTTTGATACATCAAATCATTAGGAATGTGTCCTCTTAGAATGGGGTGTTTATCGATATACCAGATCATTATGAAAATGTTTGCTTGGGACAAGGTCTAGTAGAGAAGCGTTGTTTCGTAGTAGGGAATCTAAATTTGATGAGTTTTGAGACAACGGTGAATTTAATGAGTTTTCTTTATCCTCTTCAATACTTTAGTTGAATTCATTAGTATTATTGGTACGGTTGACCTTTAGGATTTCTCTATGCTAACATGAGCGCCTTTTCGAGATGTAAAGTTAAGAACCCCGTTGGTTAAGTTATTTTTGGGAGGTATTATTTCTTTATTATCTTTTCGTTTGCATTTGAATTTTTCTCTTTTACTACCTTACTGATATTTTTCATTTTTATTCACGCAGTTATGGGCTCTCGATATCTTTGGGATCCTCCGAGGATCTTTGAGTTAAAAGGAGGAGAATTATTGGGCCCGACAGAGGAGATGGAAAAAAGACAACATGGGCTCATGTTTTTTGGCGGACTATCTTAGAGAGATTCACACATTATTGAGTGGACTGACCACCGACGGAGTATTTATTTCATGCCTTCTTTTTGGTTTATATATTCCTTTATTATTTTATACTTCCTCATTATTCTTGCTTGACTTGTAGGCCGTCTTATTACCTTGGGCCTTGTCCTGAGGTCTCTGGGTCACGAGTAGGCCTTCTACTCAAACTGCTTCTCGAGTGCTCTTCTGCACCAATGGTGTCGCAACCTTTTTCTTAGGGGAGAGGGTTATTCCCCAATGTCCCTTCCCTACTCAGTTGAAAACTCTAGTGGCACATCCTTTTAGAATAATGGAACCACATTTGGCATCCTAGGATGATTTAGAGGCCTTCGTACGGGAAGTAGGTGTGGGTGTTTCCCACTATGGCTATACCATCCCGATGCATACTTCATCCCCATGATGCTGATGCCTGTAGTCCTCTAGGATGGAGAGGGTCAGGGTTTGGGGGAGGCTCCCCCTGCATCTACTTTCTTCCCTTCTTTCGAGGTACCTTCTATGGGATCCATTGTGGTGATGGACCATTCCTCAGCTCCTCCACTGGCCATTTGGGATTTGCTCCTATCCATTTATTATAATAGGGATGATGGTATGGAGTACGAGGTACCAATTCCTCATTTTCATCCTTATTTCATCATTTTTGTGACAATTGATATATGCAATGAATTTTATTTGATTCAATTCTTTTCATTTTACATTGATTGAGATAAACTTTATGATACATAATTTTGCTATTTTAGGCTTTCATTGTCCGTCGGGTAGTGCTAAATCATATGTCCCATATGCTGGGCACTTACATGGCCTATCTCCATAGGACGATAAGGACTGGGAGAGTGGCATCTAATGATTGAGGATGTTTTGGGCCCATTTCCCTGTGGTGGTTATAGAGTTCGAACAACTGATGTGCCAGAGTCTTCTCGGTGGGTGCGTCTTAAGTATAGGTGACCTCCCTTTTCCATTCCTCCTCGGGGAGGTTTAGTGATTCGAGAGGGTGATGCATCACGGGTTGTTATCTCGAATTTGGATTCTGAGGAGGATGACAACGATCATCCTTCACTAGACCTTGGGATTGATTTTAACCTTCGTATTTTTTGTATTTTGTATTTTGGTATTTTGAGATTTAAAGGGGATTCATCCATTATTTCTAGCATTATTTACAAAAAATATTTATTTATGACAGATTGTTTTATTTTTAGGTTATTATAGTGATCTTATTACAATGATGACAAATATAATGAAATAGGTTTGTAAGGATTTACCAAAAATGGCAAAGAGTCCTATTTTTACCTTTTTAGATTCTTTACAGTTACCAGTCTCGTAACAAGTCCCATCTGGTGGATTTTTCAGTTAGTAAGTCGACAAGAGCAAAATGAATATTCTAATTTTATGGGATGAGCGAGTGGTCTAAGGATGTACCAATCGATTAACTCCTTTTTCAATAAAATGTAAGGGGAGGACTTGAAAGCTCACATCTTATGCATCATTTCTCTCATAATCTTAGATATTTCAATATGCTCTTAGTTTCTTACTCAAAATAGCACTTCCAAATTTTAATTTTCAGGCCATCCTAAATTACTAGATAGATAATTTTATTCATAGCTTCGATGGTTAGTCCCTTTGCTATTTTTGGAGAACCATGTCAACTAAATGGGATTTTTGGCAAGTGGTTGTTAATTTTTGGTACCCAAAGGATCATTTATTCTTCTTTGCTTTGGAGGACATATGTACTACATTTGAAGGCTATTGATTCTTAATGGGTTATAGCGTGGACCATACCATTCTTGATCCATATCTGAGTTGAGGCATACTCTTTTCTCTTATTGAGCTTCTAAAATGGAACTACCGCGTCAATCAGGAATTTCTCACTAGAGAGGGGATTGACCTAATGGTGGTAGTTTCTTTCTTTATGTTCTATATCCCTGAAAAAGGCATATGGGTTGCAAAAGAGGTCCTATGGCTTTAACATTAGTATTTTAACACTTTATGGTTATCATCACTACATGCGTTGACATTCTCTTTCTAGATGTGGTGCTACTAATGAAGGAGTTCAAGAGCCCGATACCCTTAGTTTTGTGTCAAACCAAACTGTTCTTTTTACATTTCATTCTTGTGACTGTCCTTTCTTATGGAGTGGCCCTTTATTTCGATACACGTAGTTTTTGGATAAGTTGATCCTGATTAAGGACCCTCTATCTCTCCCCTACAATCTAGTCAATTATGTTTTTCGTGAGTTTCTGGTCCTCATGAGGGAGATTGAAGAAGAATAAGTAGAGTGTCTCTTCAAGCCCGGGCATTCTTATATCCACCAGTACTTTCACTGGATGTTGACTGTAAATCCTTGTTTGTCTTTAGGTATATTCCCTTATATTCTCATGTTTTTTTTGTATTATCCTTCTTTTTACTTCCTATGGAGGGCAATATGTCAATTTGGAAGGATACAGGAGATATATTCCCCTTTCGATCATCTATACCCAATTATGCCTTTGTCTCCATACATTGCAAGCATGATCTTGGATCTTTCCAAGAGTAAGAGTCCAATGTTCCTCCCGATCCCACCTACGTTGTTTGGTGTGCCAATTATTTTAGTTGAGTATATGTTTTGTCTCTAGGAGAGAGTAAGGGATGTTGTTGCAGTGAGAGAAATTTGCATTCGCTGGCTTTTTAGATTGACTCTTCATAGATCCACGGATGTTCATGGAATTGATTTTCTGAAGGATAGTGATTATTTTGATGACTTCTAGATGAGGAGTGATTCTTCATACATGATTATTTCGTATGAGGAAGTGGATGGTTATAAGTCCATTTATAGCATAGGCAAAAATCACCTTAAGTAGCCTTATATAATCTTTTAATTTGATGATGATAAATGTTTCTATTGTAATGAAAGTATTTTGCCTTTTATTTAAACATGGTCCTTTATGACCTCAAACCTTTCTCTCTTATCCTAACGACTCTACGACAGTTTGTAGGAATCCTAAAAAATGGGATAAAATAAAAATACTCCACTCCCTAGGGGTGTGGCTTGATTTGACTGGACCCTAAGGGGTTACCTATGTACCACCATTATATGATTTGATTGACTTGGTTTTTTTTATGGATTTCCCTTATTTATGAAGGATTGAGTTGTAGTTAGTACTTGTTGGATGTTATAATGTCTTTCTATTATACATAGTACTTCTTGAGTCTATCTAGATTGGCCAGCTTAGCTAACTCTATTCCATTGATATTGATGATAAGGAATATGACTCCTAAAACTATTTCTTTACCACATACGGCGTTGTCCAGTTAGGATGAAAATATACTTGGGACTCACATACGGGTTCAATGATTTCCTTTAGCACGAGATCTCCTTCTTTGACTCCTCGATTCTTTAATTTCTTGTTGAAGGCCCTGGCGACCCATTTATAGTACCCTTGCATATGGTAGCATACCAATAATCTTCGTTCGTCTAGCATTGCAAGTTCTTCATATCTACTTCTTACCAAATCTATTTTGGAGATTTTATTTTCCAGCAACACCTTTAAGGAGGGGATTTCCATTTTGATTGGCAACATGGATTCCATCCCATACACAAGTGAGAATGGCATGGACCCAGTAAGTGTTCTGATAGTGGTCATGTATCACCATAGTGCATACGAAATACGGTCTACCCAGTCTTGAAATCACTCGATCTTTTTCTCAATATTGCCATCAAATTTGGTGCTGATCCCACAGTGTCCTTAGTTTGAGAGTATTACGAAAATTATTTGTGTCTCTAGATTCTATACTTTTCGACGAGATCTATGTCTTCCACTTCAAAATTCATTCCATTGCCATATATTAGTTCAAATAATACCCAGTATCTGCAAATGTTATTTTTCGTATGAATTAAGCAACCTTTTTCGTATTCAACATGGCATGGGATTCTACTTTGATCCATTTGGTGAAGTTGTTTATCAAAATAAAGATTAATTCATGACCATTTTATTCTTTCGATTTTACCTTCCCAATGATATCTATTCCCTGGGTTGAGAAGGGCCACGGTGATGTCATGATGTAGAGTTCTCTCGGAGGCAAATGTTACAAATTCTGAAATCATTGGCATTTAGTACATATTTGAACGTATATTCTACAGTCATATTAAAGAATGATACAATAACACCCTTGGAGGGGAATACTATTCCCGAGGGTGTGGCCCTTCATGTGGGGATAGCATTCTCCTCCATGGATTTCTTCCATTACCCTTTTTGCTTAACCTTGATCAAGAGACAAAATATGCGTTTTGTTGGGATGACTGTCCTATGAAAATTATGAATATGGCAGACCATCATTGGAGTGCCATTTTGACTTTCTAATTGGATCTGAAAGGGTACTTGACCTTTTGGAGGAGTTTTTTCACGTCTTAATACTAGGGCTCTTTGTCTATGACCTCAACCATGAAGATTTCGTACATGAATCCAGGTTGTTCTTATTTACACATGTATATTCCTATTTTACCCACATCTTCTAGGATGTCCACCATGGAGGCTAGAGAGCTAATGCATTGGCGAAGTTGTTCTGAGTCCTTAGAAGATAAAAGAATTGAACATTATCGAAAGGGGCAATAATTTGCTCTAGGTACTTGTGGTACTAAGGAGCATTTTTTCCTTAATATTTCAATGTCCACGAATCTAGAAGATTAGAGAGTTCAATCGCCATGCACATTGATCCATTGAATTCCTCTTTTGTGAGCTATTTTCATCATTATTATGCAGTCTTCGTACTCGAAAATATTGTTAGAGGAGTTATAATTAAGCTTAATATTTGTTGGTTGGTGCTTCCCATCTGGTGAAAATAATATCATGTAGATACCAAACCCATTTTTGTTCGTGGATTTGTCAAGGTATGATTTCCATTTATATTCTTCCTGAAATTTTAAAACTATGATGCCTTCATCTGGCAAGTGGGCAACAACCTTATCTTTTTCATCTGAAGGGTCTTCGACTAACTATTTTGTGATGCCATGTCCTTTGAAGGCTTTACGATGTACATACTTGATGTCAAACTCTGTAAGCAAGAATAACCACTTGGACATTCTTCTTATTAATGAAGGTTTTTTAGAAGGTATGTTAGGGTATCCATGCGAGAGATTATATTGATCTCGAAGGCGGCCATGTATTGCCTTCGCTTTTGCATTGCCCATACCAGGGTTAGGAATGATTTCTTCAAGGTCGTACGTTGTTTTTCACAAGTGTTGAGTTTTCAACTGGAATAGTATATGGCCAATTCGTTACATGATTCTTCGAAGTACTAAGCTAGCATGGTTGCGATCCCAGTGCCCATGATCGTGAGGTACAAGAGAAGATGTTGCCTAGTCGTAGTGGGTTCAATACATGTGGGTTATTAAGATTGTAACGAACCTTTAATAACACCATATATATATATATATATATATATATATATATATATATATATATATATATATATATATATATATATATATATATATATATACTGTCTTTTAGGGTGTGTTAGGCAAACTGAATTAAAAGATTTCTTATTCTACATAAAAAACATGACTTTGGAATTGCTATAAGTTTTATTTCTAACAATTTTATTTTCATTGTGCGCAAATGTGTGGGCGAAAATAATCTCATACACTGCACAAAAAAAGTCACAAATATAATACACATTATAACCCCAAGCTTGATCTTAGAATTATTAAAAAAAATTAAATAAATTCGACAAAGTAAATTGTCAATTATTTTCAATTTGTAATCGCTCTAGTATTTGGAAGTAGCTTAAATTCAATTGAAATTTATGATCTGAATATGGTCACCCCATCTTACCATAATTTAAGGTGTATTTAATTATTTTTTCTTACACACATAAATAGTACACACTATTTAATTATTTAATTATTCATTCAACAATAGATACATGAATACCTGACTCATAGGAATTACAAAATACTAATTATTTAATTATTCATTCAACAATACATAAACTAATACCTGACTCTTAAGAATTACAAAATACAACCTGGGCACAAATAACAAATAGTACTTTGGTTTTTAAAAAACACTAAAATGGCTTTGTTTTTTTTTGGTTACACACTAAAGTGACATTGTGACCTCCTTTAGACTTGAACCCTATTTTATTTATTTTTATTTTTATTTTATTAGAATAGGATTTTTAATATCAAATATTTAGAATAGTTTTATTATATTAGGTACAAACAAAATGCACACACCCTATATCCCAACCTTATCACACGATAACCACAACCCACTCACTCATTCCCTAAAATCATACACTCACAAGTCACAATAACCTAGGAATTTATTCTCTCTCTCTCTCTCTCTCTCTCTTCTCATTTTCTCCATCCACCATAACCTAACATTCCTTTTCTCTCTCATTCCATCATTTAACCCCAAATACATAACCCCCATACCCATTAAGCTGTTGCCTAGACCACGAACCCGGAGCTGCCAATTATCTGGTGACCCATCTCCTACCCCCAAACCCAAAATCTAACCCCATCTCCAACCGTCCACCTTCAACCTCCTAATCTATAGCTCCGGCCAAGAACACTAGTTGACCCGACCTCGACCGAAATCCGCTCCAGCCCTACCACCTGTTCAACCTAAACCTCAACCCGGTTCCACCATCCCTCCTTACCCGCTTCAAAAGCCCGATCCCCACCAAGGCAGCAACCCGAGACTACCCATGCCCAAATCCTACCAAAACCCGAAACCAAGATTCAACCCAAACCCATTAACGTAAGACTTCTGCCACTTCTCAACCCGAGACCAATTACTTGCTTTGGGACACTTGTTGTTGATAAAGGGGCGGTGTTGTTGGGTACGAACTTTGGTCCCCTCAGACGTTGTTTTGGAACATTTGTGGAAATGTTTTTCATTTTCAATTGTGGATCGGCACAATTAAAAATATTTTTGATTTCTCATCTCATCTTTCTATTCACGCCATATCGGAGCAATCTTCGGGGAAGAGCTGTTGGTGTGGCCGAGTTCGAGAAAGTGGAGAATACGCCAACAGGGTTGTTGATTGATGTTGGTGGGAAATCTATTTATAAGGCCTCAGAGAGTGAGCGAGAGAGGAAACGTCACAGAGGGAGGAGAACAGAGGGAGGAAGAGGAAAGGACGACGGAATTTGGAAAGTAGAGAGAGAGAGAGAGAGAGAGAGAGAGAAATGAAATTCTCCAGATTTTGTAAATATTACTTATCTTATTATTCAGGTTGCTTACTTGGATAGCGCCTTTCATAAGGAGCCTAAAATTCTTGTAAAGCATTTAGTAGCACCAGCAGCAATAACACTTAAGCGTATTGTGCTTTGATTAAAGGCACGAAGATTTTTTTTCAAAATATCAAGTTACGTATAATTTAAGTATATTTTTATATAAAATAAAAAATTATAAACAATTTAAAAAATTTGAATAGAACTTCCTTTGTCCATAGGATTATCCTCCCCTGTATAAGAAATAAAAATACACCAATAACAAAATTAAAAATTTGTAATTCAATCATAATATCATTGTCTATTTAGATATGTAAAGCATATGAAGTACTCATTTCTAGTTGCTTTCAAATTTTTCAAGGGTCAAATAACATTGTATAGAATGTCCAGCTAAAATAAATATTTTACAAAAGAAAGAAATAATTTCTCAATATTACCAACATACATCATCTTGATTTATGAAAACACTTTAGAAGAAAAAAAGAGAAATGGCAGATGCTCGATCTATCGGTTTCCTATCTTCCATCCCACTAAAGATCTCATTTTCATTGTCTTTTATATAATAGCACCAATGTCCATACAACGGGAGGTACTGCACAACGACACTTCTGGTCAGTCGATCAGCTCCTCAAACACGAACTAGAAACTTATAATAGCAATAATAATTATCATAGTAGTTATTATAATAATGATTATTATCGTAATGTAAAATTCACATTAAGTAAAAATGTCAAGGATTAATAAATAAGAAGAAAATCTTTAAATACCCTTTATAAATTTGTTGTTGCACCCTTAGAGTGGCACTGAGAGTCTATGGGTGACAACTCCAAAACAATCCGTTGAACAGAGTTTCATAGCCCAATGGTAACGCCACAATTTCTAGGTAGATGGGAGGATAACTTGAAAGATGAAGTCTTTAGGTAGTGGGGGAGCAAAGTATTTCCTATTTCTAATAATCCCATCGTGGGTTCCCTACTCTAATACAGTGCATTATCGTGCTTTTGGTAATCCGCATACATTGCACCTATAATTTTACTCATTAGTATTAGCTCTAAACAAATTCTTATGCCTACAATAATTCCTGTAACTTCAACAGTTTTTACAGCCTTGACGATAATGGAAGGCCAATGTGTCACTGCCCAGTAGGGTATTCGTTACTTGATCCAAACGATAACTAAGGTAGCTGCGAAGAGAATTTCACTCAAAGCTATGATAAAGATTCTCTTGGTTCTGCGAGAGGAATAGTATGGTTTTGTGAAGTTCGTAAATGTTGACTGGCCCACATCTGATTATGAGAGAGCGAGGCCTAGTATTGAAGAAGATTGCCAAAGGTCTTGTCTGCTAGATTGTTTTTGTGCTGTCATAATTTTAAGGGTTGTCGTGAATAAACAATAAGAGAGAAAGATAATAAAACAAAAACATCTCAAGCGAAAATTACTAGAAGACATGAGACTAAAAAATTAAAATAAAAACAAATGTAACATAAACACATGACTAAACATTACACCTGTGGTTAACGGTCTGTCGTGACCAATACCTCCACCAAATATTGATGGATGAGATAATGTAGGAGGATTTGATATATTTTCATTCCATAGCAGCTCAACAACATAACTACATCAAATAAAAAGTAGGCATTTAAATTATTGGAATGCTGGAACTGCATTTGAATATTTAAATTCTCTAACATTTTCAGGAAAAGACGTGATCTAGTGCCTAAAATAGCTGGTGGTGGAACTGATATTGAGAGTGATAGTAGCGATAGTGATGAAGATGGAGAAAAGGATGATGGATCTGGGACTCCTGTTTTACAGCTTCACAAGGTGTTTCATGAAGGATTTGTTAATAGAATACGGGCCATAACACAAAACCCCCACGTATGTGCGTCTTGGACAGATACTGGTCACATGCAGATATGAGATTTCAACTCTCATCTAAACCCTTTGGCAGAATCAGAAACCGATGTTAGCCGTGGAGCTTCCACAGTTATTAATCAGGCCCCTCTATTCAAGTTTGGTGGGCACAAACATGAAGGGTATGCAATAGATTGGATTCCTATTGTGCCAGGGAGGGTTGTAACAGTGGACTGCAAAAATTGTATACATCTATGGGAACCAACATCTGATAAGGGAAATAGCAAACTGAACCTCAACTTTTTTTAGTAAGGTAAATGGGACCAACCTCTCAAACATGAAAAAAAATATTAGAGCTAATCCTTCAAAGCTCATTATCATGAGAAGTATAATCCAAAAAATAGTCCTCGAGAAAAAATATGACTATATTTAGAATTGGATATTAGAATTGGAAAAAATATGACTATATTTAAAATATGTCAGTTGTACCAAGTTGTTCAAGAACACGAAAGTAGCTCAGATCTAGTTAAATTTCAGAAACATACAAACAAATAATTATAAACAGGAACAACTAAAGAAACTGTGATAACCAAGTGAAATCGAAAATCTTGCTTCCCCACATCCACAACAAACATTAATATTGGATTTTGTAGGTGCTGTATATCCGAGAATATGTTGTATAGAAAAATAACCACTGATAAATGTTAAATATAACCATATATTATGATTCTCACCCCATGTCATCAATTTAATTTCCTAACTAAATGTTAACTGTATTCAATACCTCTTCATTTGCCTTCAAATCTAGCCAAAAAAATGCAGCGCTGGCAACATCAAGTCCTGCATATACACAGACTCTTTCCCTCCAAGGCTTTCTGTGATTGGAGAAGTAGAATCCTCTCCCACCAAAATTGGAAGAAACAAATAGAGTTGTACTCTTGAAGACATTTGTTGTAGTATAAGAGTGGTTATTTAACCTTTGGTACATGGATAATGATGGAACACACAAAACCGGGTAATAAGCATATGGCACATTTTGAAAACGTAGACAAAAGCATGGAGCATGTGAATAAGATTTAATCGAGTTTGTATACGTAATCATGCCATGTCCCTGAATAAAAACATGTGCAATAAATTAGCCGACGTAAACATTACTTGCTTCCACATGTGGGAAAAGGGACATTTTGACTTTCAAAACCACTTTTGTTCTGACTGTTGTGCCCCCCTGAAGAAGTACCCCAACACGTAGGACACCTCTAAGTATAGCCGACACTGCATCCATCACTGTCCTATGCAGAAGATTAAAGCCACACTAGTACAAAAACTATGAATTATATGTGAAGACATTCCCTTTCAAGATACTACTATAAAATTTGTCAGATTGATACTAATAGCCCTTGAGAGAACCAGCTGTTGCAGTTTCTACAATCTCAATAAAAACCTCTGAAACCCTGAAAGACTTGATCTTGAGCCTAACTGAGTGAATGAAAAAACATCTTGGTATAAGAACCACATGAGCCTTATGAGACATTTCTAAATCGATAACACTAAAAGCAACCATAATATTAAAATTTCAAAAAACATAATACCATATAAGAGAGCTAAAAGTCATTAACATGGAAATAATACTACTAAGGTTTATATCAAATGATAAACATCCACTCATACTTACATAGATTAATCCATAATGTATTAAAAATTATTAACCCAATAACCCATAACTTCCTATGTAAACCTTTTTGCCCCAATTTGTGAAAAGAAAAGCATTCTGACAAAGAAACTGAAACAGTATT
This sequence comes from Sambucus nigra, assembly GCA_949130495.1. Taxonomy (NCBI): domain Eukaryota; kingdom Viridiplantae; phylum Streptophyta; class Magnoliopsida; order Dipsacales; family Adoxaceae; genus Sambucus; species Sambucus nigra. The sequence goes on along the minus strand of OX422210.1, from coordinate 215,861,850 downwards.
AGATTACATCTTCACCAGAAAACTCAGTTTCCAAGTGTATTTTACAACATTGAATATTAGGAACAACAAATTAGTAAGAAAACAATTATAAAAGTAATAAAATAATAGAATATTATTGCTACAACGACTTAAAACACTATATTATAATCCTACAAAACAGTTTCAAAAAGAGTTTCAACTTCCTAAAACCAATTATCGAACGTTTGGATGCATTTTCACATAAACTATCATGAAATCATACACGTGCAAAAAATAAACCAAAAGAAAAAATCTTTTTTGCGAGTAATCGCCACCCCTGGTGGGGGAACACACCCAATATAACTTGCATACAGTTAAAAGAATCTCTTCGTGAAAGAACGGTATTGAACGTAATCAAAACCACTCAAACACTCATCAGAAACCCCATTTGGATATATGAAGTATAAAATGAAACTCATTAATCACACAATCTACATCGAAGACAATTATTTCCTTATAAAAAGTGAGAGGAAGGGTATTTCCCAGCATGAGATTGGTCTTTTCATTCCTCCCAAAGTTGCTACAAATGAAAGTCAATCCGTCTCATTCCTCCTAAAGTTGCCACCATAGGGGTTGAACCAAAAATAGTATATTATTTTCTTTTCTATAAAAATGACAACTAAAGAAGAGAGATATCAGTAGGTTCTCATGCGACCAACTTCACCAATGAAACCATTTACGAAACTAATAAATTCAAAGTAAACAAATTTTTAGTCTGAAAGAAGTGTCAACAAAAGAGTTAAAGATGATTTTTCATCAATAAAAGGATTGCAAAGGAACGATGTGAGATTTTGGCATAACAAAGTAGAGTGATCATGTGAGATGTTGTTCCGATGATAACATGAAAATCCATAAATGGAATATTTAGAATAGAGAGATTGGTTTGAATATTAAATCACAAAGCACTCACACAGCAAAATATTTATTCAGCATACCCTAAATACTAATAGTATGCTGAATAAATATATACATGAATAATAATTGGGGTTGCAGGCCAAACGTTCGAATGTTGGAGTTCTCCATGTCTCCATAATGTTCCAAACACCATTCTGCACATATGAAGATAACAATTGTCATTCAGTTATTTCATCGAACACTTTCTATGTAATCATGTAGTACGAAGTATAATAGATGTAGAAAATGAATCCAAAAAAAGTAAAGGCATCACTAAAGTATTAGGCAAATAAACTACCATAAAAACTTCACTTCAAATTAAAAAATTAAAAAAATACCCTATTAAATTATAAGCATCACAAAATTAAAAAATACAAACCAAATTCCTCAAATCCCCTAAAATCTATGAAATCAAAACACAAAACACAATAAATCTATAAATAGGCATATAATAAAAATGAAATGGAGTATACCTCAAATATATAAATAGACACAAAATAAAATCTATAAATAGACAAACAAACACAAAAAACTATTAGATCCAAAAACATAAGGTACAAAGACCTAAATTACAAATCCTTATATTACAAAGCACTAATTACAAGGGCCCATATTGCAAAGCCCTAAATCTATACACAAAGCCAAATATATGTACATAAATCGCACATGACAAACCATGAATGTGATATGTTTATTAGTAACAAACCACGCACATGTAAATAAATTCAAACAATGCTATATTCGTCTTACTAACAGATTGTAAACTGAATAAACTCATTCAAATGTAAACCCATTCAAACCTAAATATTAAAACATGAATACGAAATCCAAATGTAATGTAAACCCTTGAAACAACACAAATATAAACAGAGTAAACCCATTCACATGTAAACCCATAAAACTTTGATAGAATATTCAGTAACCCATTGATAAAATGACGAAAATGAAAAGGATTTCAAACCCTAAAAAATTCCAAATGAAAATTACCTACTGAAGATTCGTAAAAATGGGGGTTGGAGGGATGAAGAGAGAGAGAGAGAGAGAGAGAGAGAGAGAGAGAGAGAGAGAGAGAGTTGTTGTGTTATGATCAATCGAGAGAATGCAAGGGGGAAGCGTACTATGGTCAGACTAAGGCCTCGTTTGGGAGTTTGGGAGAGAAAAGAAAGGAAAGGAAAATTTTATTAGGAGAGAAAAGAAAAGAAGAGAAAGTTAATAGGAGAGAAAAGAAAAGAAGAGAAGAGAAAGGAGTTTGGGAGAGAAAAAAAAATAATTTTCTTTCTTGCGTTTGGGAGTTTGGAAGGAAAATAATTTTTTTAAGAGGAAGAAGGAACAATTCATTAAAAAACTTTCCTTTCTCTCCGTTTCTTTCCGATTTGGAAAGAAAGTTTTGGATAGAAAGGAAGAGAAAGTTTTTTAAAAATTTTCCTTTCTTTTCTCTCCTTTTAAACTTCCAAACGAGAGAAAGTCACTTTCTTTCCTACTTAAACTTCCAAACGAAGGAAAGGAAACACACTTTCTCTTCCTTTCCTTTCTTTTCTCTCAAAAAATAGAACTCGCAAACGAGGCCTAAAAGAAGTTCAAAGCGTGTATTTTACCATTTTATCTATTCTTTTGAATTTTGAGTAAGTGGGGAAAGGAAATCAGGTGATAAAAAATAGGGGGAAACCAAGTAATAAAAGGGTAAAAAAGGAAAAGAGGAATATTTGATCACAATCCTTTGTGTGTTTACCATAATAGCCTTGCATTTTAATTAAAGTGAAAGAAGGGGGACTTAATTTGTGAGAAGAAAAAGACGGGGAAATCAAAGAATTGAGGGCAAAAGAGGTAGCGTAGGAAAAATCAATATAGATGACATCATCAACTAAGCTTATGACATACATAAGTTTTCTACTTTATATATATATATATATATATATATATATATATATATATATATATATATATATATATATATATATATATATATATATATATATATATATTATCTACCAATAAACCTAAAGAACTAGGTAATTACCTTAGTAACCCTCAAAGTTCAAAAATTATAAAAATACCCCTAAAACTTTAGAACTTATTTTATAAACCATACCATACTCTTATAACCCAACCATAAACACAACACTCGATCATAATATTTATTCATTACAAAAATTACATAAACCATCCTAATAAGTTTGAAAAATTACATATTTAACCCCTAAATGTTCAAAAACGTACCTAAACATCTTAAAATTTACCTTATATACTATCCAAGGACCAAAATAAAAACAAAACCTACTTTGCACTTTAGGTCCTGAACTATTTGACCAGATGGATGCCATGTCGGTAGTCGTTTCACATGGGTACACATGGTACCCATGTTACCCCACATGGTACCTAGTTTAAACCTAACCAAACCTTGGTAAACTCCACCTCTTTTTTCCACCAATCTCTTCACCTCAACCAGCACTATAAAAATCCCTCTTCATCAGTGTAAAAATGTACTTCACCTTAGTGAAAAACACCAAGAAAAGAAATGGCATTTTGCTATCTCATCATACTTGTGATTCATACTTGCATGTTATCTAACAAATATTATCATTCCATTTTAAAGATCAATACCTCGATAAGCGCATATATCATATTTTCTAATTATTATTTTGGGAACATTCCTTTGGATGGCCTCACTCTACCTTTTCCATGATGTGAGTCGAGCGATTCCAATATCCATTTATATATACACGCGCACACACTTTACGGAGAAATTAAGGAAAATAGTAACATAATCCCATGAGAGACCGAAAGGGAGGGATGGGTACCTAACACCTTCCCATTCCGTAACCTAGACCCCGTACCTCTGAGCTATTGTTTTTGTAAGCATCAGTTTGTCTTTAATGCCACTCTCTCGAGGCGGCGACATGTTCTTTTTCCTGTTTTGTGCAAAATAGGCTGGCGACTCCATTTCTTTACATCACCCCATATTGATGAAGACGAAAGCGCTCCAAGAAAAGCGAGCGGTACTTTATCTCCCTCTCCAACCATGTGTGCACAAGCGTCGACCCCGATGCGGAGGAAAACTGGAGGAATGGCCACACCAATACCACCACATCACCAGACTGCTCCGATGATGACTCCGACCCTTCGTAAGAGAATAATGACCCCGTATATGGGCAATTAGTTTCTCAAAAGGCTTAATCTGATCGCCAGAGGCTGATGTAGTTAAATAAAAGTTCAAGTGTGCAAGTAGATATCTCCACTACCGTAGCATAACCTAGTAGTTCTTTTAATGTTTTTGTGAATTGTGAAATAGAACTAACAACTATGTACTTTTCCTTTCTTTTGTTTTATTTTTCCGTTAAATATGTACCGAAGAATCTAATGATATAATATGATGAGTTGTTCCTATATCCTTACATGTAATTCATTTATTACGAAAGTAATTATATAGGATGGTTACTACACGAGCAACTACCAATGGAATGCAAGAAGAACAGTCAATTCCTCAAATCTCAAATCCAACTACCACAAATGAAGGAATCTTCTGTAGTCGTTAAGATGAGATTCGATGAGATTCACGAAATTCATGATGAGATTCGAAGGATGAGTTCCCTTAAAAAATTCTACGACAGAAACCCCCAATATTTCTTGGAAAGTCAGGTACGGTGGAAGCCAAAAAATGGATTCACCAAACACTCAAGGTACTTGACGGAATTAGAATTATCCTTAAACTTAGCTTTATACCTATTCAAAGGAGAAGCAAACTTCTGGTGGCAATCCATTACACGATCCTGTAATGTGGCTAAACTAAATTGGGGATAATTAGAAAATATCTTCTATAACCAGTATTTTTTTAAAATCGTGAGAGATCAGATGATCATGGAGTCCTTGAATCTATAACAGCAACAGATGACCGTGGCCCAATTGAAGCCAAGTTTACCGAACTATCTCGATATGCCCAAGAATATGTTGACACCGAGCCCAAAAAGTGCAAGCATTTTGAAAGAGGCTTGCGACAAACCATAAAGTATTTTGTTACCCCTTTACAGATCCAAGAGTTTAAGCACATTATTTAAATATCCTCTCTTATAGAGAAAAATGTTACAGTTGTTACCCCATCCCGTACTCCTAATCCTTCCCAAAATCCTTATTTTGTTAGGAATCAACCAAATCAGCGAAATTAACCTTACAATAATTGGCAGGATGGCATAAACTTCAGCCAAATTCAACACAATACCAGAATACCTTTCATACATTGCCATGAATGCAACTAAGTAAGATGCCTAAGACCACAATGCTCGAATCTCCAAATGTCTCCTCCATCTACTTCTCCTAACATTGCAAAACCTCTTTTCAAACATTCCACCAATGCCTTAAACTTCCCACCACAATCAAATTATCTTGAAAAGAAGGAGGAACTAGTTACTAAAAATCATAATCGAAATTCCTCCCTTCTCCCAATGAAAAATACAAATTACCGCAATATGGTAGAAGGTAACCTTCCCTTTTATAATATTTTTAACATGTATTGTTTAATTCAGGCTCCACACATTCTTTCATTAGTCAATCATGCCTAACTAGATTACGATTATCTTGTACATCGTTAGGGTATTCTTTTACTATATAAATTCCAATAGGAAAAATTGTTGTTACCAATAAAATTTGTAAACATTATACCCTATGTTTTGGAACTAGGACATTAACTCTAAACTTAATCGTCCTTAATTTAACAAAATTTGACGTAATCATAGGAATGTATGTTTTATCCCCAAATCACGCCCATATTGACTGTTATACGAAAATAGTAACATTAAAACCACCTCACCAAACCTCATTTTGTTTTCAAAGAACAAGCCCCCGCCAACCCTTACTTTTTCAGATAAGTGACAAAAATACTTCTTCCCTTTCCAACATTTTGAACCAATACAAAGATGTGTTTCCTGAAGACTTACTTGGATTACCTCCTCCTCGAGAGATTGAGTTTTTCATCAACCAATTACCAAACACCTCCTATGTTTAAATACCCCCTTACCGTATGGCTCCTTTAGAATTAAGAGAACTTCGAACACAGTTGAACAACTTACTTAGTAAAGGATTTATATGCCCCACTACATACCCTTAGGGAGCTCCAGCACTATTTGTGTGAAAAAAGACGGATCTTTTTGGTTATTCATTGATTATCAAAAATTGAACCAAGTGACCATAAAAAATAAATAACCATTGCCCAAGATAGGCGATCTATTCGATAAACTGCGAGGATCAAAAAAATTCTCCAAAATCGATTTATAATCTGGATACCACCAGTTATGTGTAAAGTAAGAAGATATATCAAAAACTACTTTTCAAACCTGCTATGGCCATTTGGAATTTTTGGTCATGTCCTTTGGTTTAACCAACTCCCCTGCTACCTTCATGGATCTCATGCCTAGAACATTTTAACCTTTTCTAGATCAGTTTATGATCGTGTTCATCGATGACATTTTAATTTACTCTAAGACCCGGATCAAACATGAAAAACATTTGTGTAAAGTACTGAAAACTCTTCGTAAGCACCAATTATATGTAAAGCAAAGAAAATGCCATTTTATTTTGAAAGAAGTGAAATTTCTTGGACATGTAGTTACAAAAATAGGAATACAAGTAGACCCGGCCAAAAATACTGCAGTATGTGAATGGACTCAACCAACCTCCATCACAGAACTATGAAGTTTTCTAGGTCTTGCTGGATATTAGCGACGTTTTGTTGAAGGATTTTCCCGAATAGCCCTACCTTTACTAAAGTTAACTAGAAAAGATGTCTGATTCACATGGAATCCTGAATGCGAACTATGGGTACCTATTTTTTATTAGCCCATAAGAGTAACCGAACCAATCCCATAAAGGCTAATCAAGTGTCCGGACCAAATTATGAGCCTTGATTACGAATTAAACTCGAGATAGGACCGAGTCTATCCCCAAGAATCTCGAAGAGATATTCAAGGGATTCAGGGTCTATCGTGTTGGTTACAACCACCTTCAATGAACACAACATATTGTACCCCTGGCCCGAGGCATAGGAGCATGTAACAAACATACTTAATACAAATAATATACCTCCCCGTGGACGTAGGAAATCTACTGAACCACGTATATTCTTGTGTTGTGATTGTGATTGCATGTTGTTCTTAACTTTTTGGTGATTGTTTTATCTTATTATTTGTGTTGTGATATTTGTCACCGCAATTGGCGCCATATGTGGGAACTAACTGTTATTCCTATGAAATCATTCATTAATAAGAACCAGCGATGTCTCATCACAGCAGCAACATCCTCAAGCAGGTGACATTCAGTAGCAGCCTATCCCCCCAAGGGTAAGGTCTGAAATTTTCCATTCAAACCCTAGGCTCCGCCAAGAGAGGTAAGTCTCTTAGGAAAGCTAGGGGCCACCAAGGTCCTCACAAATTTCCAGATTAATAGATACATATAAAGATGAACTCAAAGATTAAGAGGAGGCCATGCGCTGATAAGAAGATAAAAATGCTCTCCTAAAAAGACAACTAGAGAGAATGGAGAGAGAGCTCCATCGAAATACTAGACAACGCCTTGATCGAGCCCTCATGCGATCAAGTCTTGCAACTGAGGAAGGAGACCCAGGCGTGGATCAGAAAGGATCGAGAGACACAGGTCAAATAATGATCGCTCAGAACGACTATAACAGGCTTGACGTATAGGAGTCATGGTCAGCAGAGTGATGACATACGGAGTTTGGTCTGAATGAAGATGGACCAGTACCCAGCTCATCGCGATGCTAGATCTACACGAGAGTTAGCCAGGTGAGCTCTCAAAACTCAAACGAAGTCCCCTTTTTCAAGGGCGATAAAGGAAGAAGATGCCCCAAAGAAGATTACGATCCTCGGGTTTAAGATTTATGATCTGAAGACTGATCCCATTAACTATGTCCGGTAATACCGGCAAGCCATGACTCTGTGGAATCACAATGATGCGCTCATATGCTAAATCTTCCCATCGAGATTGGATGATGTGGCTCAGAAATGGTTTGAGATGCTACCTCATAGGTCCATCAAAAAGTTCAAATCTTTGGTTGAGCTATTTACAACTCATTTCATAACAAGATGTTCCTACCCGAAGAGGATGGATGCATTACTTACTATGAAAAAGAAGCCATAAGAGAATCTTAGAGAATACGGGAAGAGGTATTGGGAAGTGTTTAATGAAATTAAGGATTGCTCGGAGCAGGTCACCGTAGAGTCCTTCAAAATCTATTTGCTGAGCTCCTGGATCCTGCACCAGTCCTTAACTAAGAATGAGGCTACATCCATCGGCGACTTGATGGCTCGTATTGAGAAATACGCCAAGGTCAAGGATATGACCCATCTTTATGCAGGGGATAATGGTCACGCGAAGGCTGGAAAAGGAGTGGAGAAGAATGAATCTTAGAAGAAAGGGAACAATAATGAGGGTAGAAATGGCTCCAAGAATGGAAATAAAAATGACCCCTCGAAGGTGTTTCAGGTTGTGGCTACAGTCTTCAAGGTGTCAATATACAAGATTCTTGCCAAGGTCAAAGATGAGCTATTTATTAAGTGGATGAAGAAAATAGGAGGAGACCCCTCAAGTGGAATAACGCACTAAGGTGCGCGCTCTATAAGGAGAGTGGCCACAAAACTGAGCATTATAAAGCCCTCAAATCTCATCTCAAAGAATTGGCCCAAGTTTAGCATCTTAATGAGTTCATGGAAGAGAAAGTAGAAAAGGAAATAGCGAATGGAGAGCAGAGGCTTAATAACATCCTCGAGGAGGATATCGACCATGAATTTACGATAATCCACGGGGCGTCAGACCTCAAGCAGATTCATGGAAATGTCGCTCGAATGGAAGTTAAGAAGCTTATTGCAGTCATGCAAGCCTTTCAGTTCGACCTAGACAAAACTCAGGTTGGGAAGCGTCGACCACCGGAGGACATTGATTAAATAAGCAAATTATGTTTACTGATGAAGACTTGGCCCCCATTATGATGCCCTGGTTATCAAACTCAGAATAGCCAACTGGGATGTCGACAGGTTTCTCGGTAACCAAGGCAGCTTATCTAAAGTGATGTACCTAGAGTTGTTCAGAAATTTGAAGCTAAGCGTAGCTGACCTAAAGGAATCCACTGTTACATTGGTCGGCTTCGCTGGAAAGATTATAGTCCCTTTGGGGAAGATTGTCTTGCTAGTCAGGGCAGGAAACATTTTAAAAATGATCGAGTTTCTAGTATTTGACTTTGAATCTCCGTACTAAGCCATCCTCGATAGATGGTGTCTCCGTGCAATGAAGTTCGTACCATCAACGTACCATCAAAAGATGAAGTGTATAACAGATCGAGGAGTCATTGAGATACATGGTGACCATGCTATGGCCAGAAAATGCTTCATTGCGGCCATTTTCCCCAAGCAAGAAAGGAAAATTAGTGAAGTAAAGAGTAAAGAGGAAGCCCAAGAGGGTTGCCACCCTTCAAATAGAAGATAAGGTACGGTCAAACAAGGGTGGAGGAGACTAGGCTCCATCCCTCAGAAAGGATTGTGGAAGACTTGGAAGAAGTCGCGACTAAAAGCAGCTTGACTGAGAATAAGTTTTTCATTGGTACCACCTTAACAGATCGTGAGAAGAAAGAGTTAGTCACACTCCTTCGGATCAACTTAGATGTTTTTACATGGGAACCCTATGAGCTGCCTGGGATAAACCCCATCGTTACTTGTCATCGATTGCACATTAACCCAAATTTCAATCCAATCGCACAGAAGGCTCACTAAACAGCTTCGAAGAAAGCAAAAGCAGTACAGAAAGATGTCGGGAAGCTATTAGATGCAGGTTCCATACGGGAGATTCAATTCTCTAAGTGGTTATCTAACCCAGTAGTAGTTCCCAAGAGAAATGGAAATTGGAGAGTTTGTATCGACTTCACCAACCTTAACACGGTATGTCCCAAAGACAGTTGTCCCCTTCCAAAAATTGATCAACTAGTTGATGCCGTAGTAACTCATGAGAGGATGAGCTTTTTAGATGCCTACTCAGGATACTGACAAATCCCCCATCACATGTCGGACCAAGATAATAACTCCTTCATAACCACTGTTGGGTTGTATTATTACAAGGTTATGCCTTTTGGCCTTAAGAATGCAGAAGAGACATATCAGCGGCTAGTTACAAAGATGTTTAAGGAGAAAATGGGGGAGACTATAGAGGTTTACATTGACGACATGCTCGTCAAGAGAAAGCTTAAGGATGATCACCTCTCTGACCTGAAAAGGACTTTTTATATCCTCGGGAAATACTGAATGAAATTCAACGCAAGTAAGTGTTCTTTCGGTGTCCAATCAAGAAAATTCCTTGGATACTTGGTCAGAAAAAGAGGAATAGCAAACCCCGACCATATTAATGACATGAACAAAGTCCAGCCCCCTCAAATGATAAGGGATGTATAGCAGCTTACCTCGCCGTTGTAACGAGACACATGGCTAACTTTGATCGGGTTGACGTTCTTTGCAATAGACTCTCACCTAAGAAGAACGATCCAAATAGGATTCCTCGTGAAGCCTAGTATTGATCAAGCTACTAAGTCTGAGTATTCATCCGAGCAGGTCCTCCACATAGAAAGAGCACCAAGTCTGATGGACCCCATCATAGACTACTTACAGAGTGATACACTGCCAAATGAAAAGAGGTCGGCACATCATATAAGAGTCAAAGCTGCTCGCATTCACTTATTTCCTGATGGGAAATTATATAAGAGATCCTTCACTGGTCCCTACCTCCATTGCGTTCATCCACAAGATGCCGAGCAGGTTCATCACGAACTTCATGAGGGAATTTGTGGAAGTCATGCAGGGGGAAGGTCACTAGACTTTAGAGAAATAAAAGAAGGATATTGGTGGCCATATATAAAGAAAGATGCTGGAGTTTATGTCTGAAGGTGCGAAAAAAGCCAAAAACACTCACCTATGATACAGCAGCCCTCCAGTGACCTCAGTTCATTAACCAGTTCGTGTCCCTTTGCCAAGTGGGGTTTGGATATCATAGGACCACATCCTACCGCATTAGGGAATCAAAAGTATATGGTGGTCGCCACAGACTACTTCACTAAGTGGATAGAGGCAGAACCATTGGCGAATATCCGGGACACATACATGATGAGATTCATATAGAAGAGCATCATTACCCTCTTCGACATACCTAGAACCATCATTACTGACAACGGGACCCAGTTCGAGAGTGGTTTCTTCCAAAGTTTTTGCAACGATCACGGGATCAGGCATTATTTCAGCTCTGTAGCATATCCCCGGAGCAATGGTCAAGCTGAGGCCTCTAATAAGATAGTGATCGACGAGCTAAAGAAACGTCTGGAGCGGGCTAAAGAATCTTGGGCGAACGATCTGCCCCACATCCTCTAGGCCTATCGCACGACCCCGAGGTAAGAAACTGGGGAAACTCCCTTTGCACTCACGTATGGAATGGAAGCAGTCATTTTGCTACAATCAGGACTCCCTACCATGAGGTCTACATTAGTTGACCAAGGCCACAATAATGAAGGATTACTCACTGCACTTGACTTAGCTAATGAATGGCGAGAATTGGCTCTAGTTAAGTTAGCATCCTACCAGCAGCAACTAACCAAACAATATAATCAAAAAGTTAATTCGAGGAAATTCTAGGTAGGGGACTGTGTCCTAAGGAAAGTACTCGGCATTGATGTGAAACCATCAGATGGCAAACTGGGACCAAACTGGGAAGGACCCTTCAAGGTAGTAAGAGATCACCTGCAAGGAGCCTATCACTTGGAAATGCTAGAGGGAAGGAAGATACCAAGGGCTTGGAATGCGCCAAATCTCAAGAAGTTCTACTTCTAGACTTTATTTATTTATGCATCATTAGTTTAGGCAAATTTTTATTTACAAACTGATGTTTCTCTTCGTTTACAATTTTGGTTAATAAAACTTGATTGGCCTTGGCATTCTACATGTATTGGTTGTCTCAATTATATTGCGATATACACCCTTTCCATGTTACAGGCTTCACTCCTTTTATGAGTATAATAGAATTCCTAGACGATAGTAAGTTAGCTAACTTACTCCAGTCAGAGGATCTTGTGAACCATCCCCTTATGATTGCAACACAGTGTTAGTTTTATCCTAACTTAAGTCATCCAAAGCATAATTATCCGGGTCAACAGTTAACCCTCCTCAGGCCCTTGTCCAAGATCACAATTGGCCTTTTAGGTTGCTCCGGTAATAAATAAAGACCTACAGGGGATCCTTAGGCAATATGGCCAACTCAGGTTGGTCGCCAACATAGCTTGACCCCAAAATCCTGCTCGGGTGGATTATCCATTAATCAGGTGCATTCTCGACACAATCTTACTTAGGACTAAGGTAGTGTGATGACACGATCTAAAAGGTAAAGTAGACAGAATGGTATAGCTAAGGCATACTAGACTAGGGGAATGCTCAATTGAAATTAAACTCTAAATAACATTTAGTCGGTTGAAGTGCCCAAAACAATTAAGATTTTACTAACTAATAAATGGAAAGCGAGAAACGCATGTTTAGTTGGCCTATACCCAAAACATAAATATCCAATTACATTTTTTACTAAAGAGTTACATGGCTACATGTACAACAGTAAAGAATCAACTAAGACTTATGAAGGTTCAGGTCAGTGAGGAAGATAGTCTGCTACTCGAGCTTTCCGACCATTATCAGGATGAGGAGCAAAACTCTCTACAGCCCCCTCCGATTTTGACTCCAGTAGCTATCGTGGAATAACATCTATAGGGATCCTGCGATCATCCCTTTTAAAAGGATTTGGCTCCAATATTGTGGGAATGATATCATGCTTTTACCATAGGGTAGAGTTTTTGGGATCCATCAACTCCTGGAGGGCACTTAGCCACCCTTTAATAAAGTCCAGCTCCTCGACCTATTTCAACTTTATAGGGGCATCTATCCAGCCTTGATCATAGCCATCAGCCCACACATGTCGAGGACCCTTTTAAAATAAGTGTCGCAAACTTATGGTGTCTTTTTGAAGTTCTGAAGAGATTACATATGCTCTTCGAATGTCCTCCTTCAGCTTGTCAATCTCCCTCTGCGTATTGACATCATCAGACCTAGCTCATGGTATGGACAACGATCAGGAACCTCGGATAATTTGGGGAGAATTACTCAGAGCATTCTCCTTAAGGCGTGCGACTTCCCTCCTTAGGGAATCATTCTCCCTCTGCAGCACCTCCCCCACCTGGTTGATCTTGGATGCATCTAGAAGCTTCGCTTTTAAGGCATCCATTTCTTCCTGAACATATGTGCCAACACTTCCATTTCCTCAAGTTTATCCTTTAGTCTGGCAACAACTTTAGATTAGTTCTTATAGTACTTGTTCCTTGCCCTAAGGGATTTAAAAATCTGCGTGAAAGATTTATGAGCTTGGGCATTGATGTTCGAACCAAGGATTTGACCCAGATGAGAGCTGGCAGGGATACAGTCATCTAAATCAACAGGTTATAAAAAATGAACACAAGTGACACATGAATCAGTTAATGCAAAAGTAAAATTTCTTTCATTTGTCGTAAAGTGGAACCCGTTAGGTACAAAGTACATCAGATAGTAAGAAAATAAAAATGAAGATACAAAGATCGAGAAGAAGGCCTAGAAGTCTAATTAGTAGCCTTAACCTTCTCGGCGGAAGCTGGATATTTTCCCTTGTCAGCAGCAGGAGAACCAGCAACCTCACTTGTGCCAACGTCAAATGCACCTCCCTCCGCTGGGATAAGATTTACTTCCTGGTTGTTAGAGGGAGTATCAATAGCATGAGCAGAAGGTTCCATGGTAGATCGAGCAACAGGGGCATCCTCATTTATAATGGGTTTAGAGCTCAGATGGTGCTTGACAAAGAGTGGAGAGTCAGCAGCAACTCTAGTGGTCGCCAAGGCCTAGTCCCCGCCTTTCTTAAAGTTCGCTCGGCTGATATAATCGATTTGTCCATCAGCATCTTCATATGCTGCCTCCTAGCCCTCATTGTAGTCGCTCTCCCAAATGGAGGATACCTCTGCCTCTAGCTTCGCCACCTTCTCGTCCACCTCCTTATTTGCATCCTCTAGTACCTTATTCTCCTCTGTGGCGGCCATCTTGACTTTAACCACCAAATCATATGCCTCGCGCATCTCTTTTATCTCTTTAGCTGCATTGGCCTTCTCCTGAGCAAACGAATCTTTGGCTACTGTTAGACATTTATTGAAAGACTTATGTGCATGCTGGGAAGACCTCAGACTGTAATGACCCCACTTTTATATGTTCATATATAGTTTTAAATGTTGTATTATTTCATATGTGATATTAATAATGTTAATTTATTTTTTTAGTCTAATCATCCCTTTATAAATCATGAAATATCAAATTACTTACAAATATAAAATTTTAACGCTTTCGGTAGGAGTGTTCATATGGGAGACTAGTTTTGGCCATTATAATATAACAATTGACTTGAGGTAAAAACAATAAAGTTGTATATATATAAATTAGGTTTGTAACATAACAAACGGTGCATTAAACAGAGGTCCGAGTAAGAAGTTATGCCGAAATTACGATATAAGGGCAAATATGGTTATCCTTTAAGTGTATTTTGTCCCACTACCACACTATGTGTTATATTTTGATTTGTTGGAAGGGGAGGATAGTTAGGCCGACTTAAACACTTTAAAATGACCCCTTCTTCATCAAAATAGATTAAATCAAAGTTTTATACCATATCCTAAGCTAAATGATAAGTTTTGGGGTAGAAAATGAAATTTATGAAACTTTGGGGACTTGATTTTGAAATAATAAAAGTTTTAGGAACTAAAGTGAAAATATATAAAGGACCATTTTGTAAATAAATATTTTCAAGGACCTCTAAGAAATATTGAAAATGTATGGTGCAAAATTACTAAAATACCCTTCATGTCTAAAATGACCCTTATACCCTTAATCACTTGACACGTCATGCTTGACACCTCGTGCTGTATTCTTGCCACCACACCTTACACGTGTCATCCATATACATAAGGATAAAACATGTGTCATCCATTTAGAATAATGTAAAACACGTGTCGCATCCGAGTGAATCAAGGCTGCAAGATAGCCCCGTTACGTGACACACGACATGCTGACTCACCCAAATGGATGCTTAGTCATTAGGAAACATGTCAACACCCTAATAACTTTGGGAAACTATAAATAGAAGCCTTAGGATCAGTTGTTACACGAAATCCATTCCAAATATCAAAGATAAATAGTGAGAGAAAGTGTGAGGAAGTTTAAGAAGAAGTTTCGTCTTAAGATTAACGAGCAATCCAAGACTCTATACCTGTACCTTCAGATTTCTGTTCTAGGTGAGTAGTCTATGACATTCCTTGTGTATTTTGATTATATGATATTATGCAAATTATATCTATTTTGTGAAATGTTTTTATCCTCAAAATACATCTGATACCGATGATTCTGTCGTTTGTTAAATAGGTATATCTCTCGATATATACATCTGATTTGAATTCTGAAGTTATTGATTCGGCCTATGGAAACTATCTTACTATGTTGGCCTTGACTACCGGGTGGAAATATTTGGGTGGTACCTTCCCAGCTGGTTTATCGCTAGTGTGCTCTAAATAAGGCGTTGTTTCAGATATCATGATTTTCTGTCTGTGTTGTTGCCGGGTGGAAACATTTGGTAACACTATCTGTTTATCTGGGTATTAGAGCGTACATGGCCATCAAAATAAATTTGAATAATTGACATATTGCTCAAACTGTTTTATTTGTTCTGTTATGAACTGTTTATTCTGAAAATATATACTGTCAATTTAACATATATATTTTACTACAAATTCCTATTAATATATGTATATGCCTTCTGTTGTAAATTGAATAGGTATCTATTTTCTAAAAAACCTTGGAATGTCTAGAGATTAATTCTCACTTGGCTTTTAGCTGATGTTGTATAAATAATCATTTTTCAGGAAATAAGTAGGTTCGCGGAGGGAACTAAAAAGGACTGTGTTGAAGATTCAGCTTTTAGAGCTCCTTTTGTTATTATGTTTCTTTTATCATTTAGAGCATGTCTGGCTCCCTTGTAATAAGTTTATAAAGTTTTTCTTAAAGTTGTAATTAATCGTTACTTTTAATACCATTGAAGTTTCCTTTAGAAAGCTCTGATGACGTAATTCCTTTACTTTCAGTATTTTACGATTCATAGTCATGAGATTTTATTTTCGTTGCACTTATTTAAGGAAACAATTATGTCAGAATATATGTTGCCTTAGTGGCATGTCAAGACACTCGTTCCCTAGTACTAAAGTTGGGACGGGGTTGTGACAGAGGTGGTATCATAGCATAGGTTATGAACCCATAGACTACTGAACATAAGTTTCAAACGTTATCAATGTTAAGTCTACGTACATAGGATATAGGATTAAATAATCGACTTATGTGATAACCCTCCATATGTCTTACAGTCTACATATAATTATTCATATATAATTGTTCTTATAATTTGCAATCTTGAGTTAGTATAATACGTCTTATGTTTGGCCATGACTGTAGAAAATGCCCAAGACAAGATCAGCTGCGAGAATAAGTGGTTCAAGTATGGAAGGACTGAAAGGTGCATACAGGGCGATTGAGAGTCTAGCAAAGATTGTGGAGCATCAGGTGAATAATGGAGCACCAAGGAATCTGGAACTAACTAGCTGTACCATTGAGCATTTCAAGAAGTTGAACCCGCCTTCCTTTAAAGGCACTCCTAACCCCACTGAAGCATAAAGTTGGGTGATGCAGATGGAAAAGACGCTCGATGTTCTTAAGTGTACTGATGAACAAAGAGTTTCATTGGCAACATTTGTGTTAGAAGGTGAAGCCAAACATTAGTGGAGAATGACTAAGAGAATACACGAGGAGAGAAATATTTGCATAGGTTGGAAGGACTTCTTGGTGATCTTTTATGAGAAATATTTCTCGGAGATGGTGAAGGATGAAATGGCAGCTGAGTTCATGAGTCTAGTGCAAAGAAATATGACGGTTAGTCAATATGAGTCAAAGTTTACTGAGTTATCCCATTTTGCACCTTATGTTGTGATAACTGATGTTTTAAAAGCTAAAAAGTTTGAACGTGGGTTAAGGTTGAGTATTCATAGTAGAATTTCCATCCTAAAGTTGACATCGTATAGTGACGTTGTGGCTAGGGCTATGATAGCCGAAAGGGATGGCGAGGAGTAAAATCGAATTCGAGATGGTAAGAGGAAGTTTGGGGAACAAATAGGGAAGAATGCAAATAATAGAAATAATTTTAGGAGTACATCTAATGTTGGGGGAGCAAGTGATAACAAGCGGTATATTAACAAGATATGTCAGCAATGTGGAAAGATGCATGGAGGACGACCTTGTTATAAGGACATAGGAGCTTGTTTTAGGTGTGGACAGAAAGGACATCAGATAAAAGACTGCCCAACCCCAGCAAGGATTTCGATACAGCCTTTAGGTGAAAAGAAGGACCAAGGAAGACCAGGTAGAGTTTTTTCACTTTTATGATACCCAAGCTTCTAATGCAGTAGTGTCAGGTACACTTTCCATATGTGCACAAACTTTTCAAGTTTTAATAGATCCTGGTTCTACCCATTCATTTGTTTCTGTACATTTTGTTAATCACTTTCCTAATATTCCTGAACCCTTGAATCATAGCATACACGTTTCTACTCCTTCGAGTGAGTTATTGACGGGAACATTTGTATATAAGTCTTGCCCTATAGATGTTAGTAGTCATAAACTATTTGCTGATTTGATAGTCTTAGACATAAGGGATTTTTAAGTCATTATGGGGATGGATTGGTTAGCATCATATCATTCTAGGGCTGATTGTTTTGAGAAGAGAGTTACTTTCCAAATTCCTAACCAACTAGAATTTAGTTTTGAAGGAACAGGCATCCTATCTCCCATTCGTATTATCTCTGCAATGAAAGCTTGTAGTTTTCTTAAGAAGGGATGTCAAGAATTCCTTGCGAGTGTTATTGATTTGCAAACAAAAGAGCCTAGTTTAGAAGATATTCCTATAGCTAAACATTTTCCAGATATTTTTCCTGATGACTTACCCAGTCTTCCTCCAAGTAGGGAAATAGAGTTTACGATTAACCTTATTCCCGGAACTATACCAATCTCGAAACCACCTTATCGTATGGCACCTTTAGAATTAAGGGAATTAAAAGTTCAATTACAAGATTTTGCTAGACAAGGGTTTTATTAGACCAAGTGTATCCCCTTGGGGTGCTCCAGTGTTATTCGTTAAAAAGAAGGATGGGACGATGCAGTTATGTATAGATTATCGTGAACTGAATAAGGTGACCATTAAGAATAAATACCCCTTACCTCATATAGATGATTTGTTTGACCAACTTCAAGGTGCGCAAGTATTTTCCAAGATTGACCTTAGGTTGGGCTATCATCAATTGAAGATTAAGGAAGATGATATTTCAAAATCAGCATTTCGTACTAGATATGGTCACTATGAATTTCTTGTGATGCCATTTGGACTAACTAATGCACCATCCGCTTTTATGGATATGATGAATAGGGTGTTTAGGAAGTATTTGGATCAATGTGTGGTTGTTTTCATTGATGACATCCTTATTTATTCCAAAAGTATTGAAGAACACGAAAAGCATTTAGCGACGGTATTACAAATCCTTAGGAAGGAAAAATTATATGCAAAATTAAAGAAGTATGAGTTTTGGTTGCCTAGCGTCTCTTTTCTAGGGCATGTCATTTCTAAGGAGGGATTGTAGGTTGACCCTCAAAAGATCAAAGCTATATTAGATTGGCCTAGACCAACTAATTTGACCGAGATTCGTAGTTTTCTTGGATTAGCAGGTTATTATCAAAGATTTGTTGAAGGATTTTCTAGTATTGTCAAACCTCTATCTAGGTTAACCCAAAAGAAGGTGAGATATGAATGGTCTGAGGAAGTTGAGAATAGTTTTCAAGAACTTAAGAATCGATTAGTAACTGCCCCAATGTTAACTATTCCTTCCGAGACGGGGGGATTTGTGATTTATCGTGATGCTTCAAAAAATGGTTTGGGATGTGTGCTAATGCAAAATAGAAAAGTAGTAGCTTATGAAGAAGTCGTTCGAACGAACTGTAATCTCATTCAAACGAGATTCCCAGGGTGTTCGAACGAGACTTCTAACTAGATTTCCTTTTTCTCACTGGAACATTGTTAGTAAAGTCATTCGAACTAAAAAGTCGTTCGAACGAGTTTGGCGGGAACAGTTTTTTGGCAGTTTTCTCCATGTTCCCACTACTTTTTCCCCACTACTTTTTGACAGAACTAACATGTGCGGGAACCAACCTTTTAAAACCAACTTTTTCATCTCCTACAATCTAGAGAGAGATTTTTTGAGAGTTTAATTCCTCTATGAAAAGGTTCAAGTTTTGAGAGTTTGTTTTTCAAGAAAATTCCTAAACACTTTTGTTTACACCCATATTAGTTTATTCCAAGTACCACACACACACACATACACACACACACACATATATATATATCTTTATTGGAGAGTGTTTGGCATCGGGTTCTACTCTACCGAATTGAAGAGTTCGTTTGGGTTTACTTCTACATCCCATAAAGAAGAAGTTCATTGTTTTGGCTGCAGCATTGTCATACGGTGCAAGGCGTCGTGTGTGGTTGATGGGTTCCTAAAGCTTCATTGGTGGATTCCAAGGTTTCTGTGTAGTCCAGGATTGTCGGATAAGCAGAGGTAGTTGCAAGAAGACGCGTCGGGGCGTGAATGAGTCGAGTCGAGTGTAGTAAGTCATCTATCTTGTAATTGTAATTCTGTACTTAGTGGACTTAAGGTTAGGGCCATCCGAGGTTTTTTTTCGTTGTGGATTTTTTGTCGTACATCGCGGTGTAGTGATTGTGAATTTATTTTATCTTGCAAAATTACCTAGAACGCATGCTTAGGACTAAAAGATAAAATATGGTTTAATTCACTACTCTTGTTTAATTTGGTGCTAAGTATGTTTGGGTAAATATTCATTTAATTCAAGTGATTATTTTTATTGAATAAAATTTGGTTTGGCCTAATGTGCAAAAATGAATTAATCTTGTTAGGCAAATTTTTAGGATTTGAATTAAATTGATTTTTGGGCTTAAAGTAAAAATTCACAAATTTGATTTTTAGTATAATTTTAATTTTGAGAAAATTAAAATTTCTTTTACTTTATTTTTAATTTGTGAAGAAATTAATTTTTAGTTTATGCAGTTGTTTAGTTGAACCATCTCTATTCCGCACGTGTTGGAAAATTAATCATATTTAATTAAAGTGAAAGTTTTAAAAATTGGGAGTCCTATCACACATTTTCAATGGACTTAATGAAGAGAGTGTTCAGAGAGTTCCTAGATCAATTTGTCATCGTCTTAATTGATGACATCCTAATTTATTCATGGACTGAGGAGGAGCATGTCAAGCATCTGAGGATGGTTTTACAGATAGTGCGTGAGCTCGAGTTGTATGAAAAGTATGAAAAGTGTGGATTCTGGCTGAGGGAGGTTCAGTTCTTGGGTCACGTGATCTCCGAGGAGCGGATATCGGTAGATACGGGAAAGGTGTCATCGGTGAGGGAGTGGGGACAGCCTACTACACCGACTAAGGTTCGTAGTTTCTTAGGGCTGGTAGGATACTACAGGAGGTTTATTCGGGGATTCTCAAAGATAGCGGATTCGTTGATAAAATTGACTCGCAAAGGGGTACCGTTTATATGAGATGATGCCTGTCAGTTGGCCTTTGATGAGCTGAAGGACAAGGTGACTTTAGCACCAATTCTATCACTAGCCAGGCCTGGGTTGGAATACTTGGTCTACACTCATGCGTCCTTGTTAGGACTTGGGGGTATGTTTCAGCAAGAGGATAAGGCAATTGCTTATACTTCTCGTAAGATTAAGCCTCACGAGAGGAATTACCCCACCCACAACTTGGAATTAGCAGTAGTCATGTTTGCATTGCGGATATGGAGGCATTATCTGTTAGGGAGAGATTTCATTTGTTCACGGATCATAAGTCACTACAGTATCTGTTCATGCAGTAAGAGTTGAATATGCGTCAGCACAGGTGGCTTGAATATGTGAAGTACTACTAGTTCGATATCCATTACCACTCAGGTAAGGCTAACATGGTAGCAGACACGTTGAGCCGTAGGCCAGCAAGTGACGTGGTCGAGGTGTGGAAGGCAAAGTGGAAAAAACTCGAGCACCAGGATGCAGTTACCTGCTCATTTATATCAGTGATGATGATTACACCCGAGATAGTTACCAGGGAGATAAAGGCTCAGGTAGCTAACTCCTTCTGTCAAGATCGAATAGTCCAGCTTCTAGTCAAGGGAGTAGAGTCCTTCTCCATGAGCTCAGATGGGGGCCTACATTTTAATAGCAGACTAGTAGTCTCGGAAGGGAAGGAACTACGACTTACGGTGATTACAAAGTCACACGATTCACGATTTGCGGAACATCCTGGAGGGGATAATATGTACCAAGTTATGAGACGACAGTATTAGTGGAGTGGCATGAAGAAGGACATCGTCGAGTTTGTGTCGAAGTATTCCATCTGTCAGCTGGTGAAGACAGACCATCAAAGACTGGGAGGATTACTACAGCCATTAGAGATCCCTATATGGAAATGGGAAAGCATTTCCATGGATTTCATCACAGGGCTGCCTACATCGCAGAGGGGTCACAATTCCCTATGGGTGATCGTGGATCGATTGACCAAGGTAGACCATTTTTTGCCAGTTCGGACTGACTATACTACGGGACAGTATGCTCAAATATTCATTACCAAGAGAGTGAGACTCCATGGGGTTCCCCTAGTTACTGTGTCCGATCGGGACAATATTTTTGTGTCCAAATTTTGGTAGAGTTTCCATCAGGCTATGGGTACGGAGTTACGGTTGAGTTCGGCCTATCACCCGCAGACAGACAGGAAGACAGAGTGGATGAATCATATGTTGGAGGATATGTTACGGATGTGTGTCCTAGATTTTGAAGGGGTGTGGGAATAGTACCTTCCTCTGGTGGAGTTTACATATAATAACTCCTACCAGTTTACGATTGTTATGGCTCCGTTTGAGGCATTGTATAGCAGACTTTGTCGTTCTCCAACATGTTGGATTGAAGTGGGGGATAAAAAATTACTTGGGTCGGAGGTGATTCAGGACACCTCGGCTAAGGTTGAGTTGATACGGAGTCGCATTTGGGTTGCTTAGGACCGGCAGAAGAGTTACGCCGTAGAAGAGGTGTTTCAGAGTGTTCAGTGTTGGGGATCATTGCGAGTATCCCATATGAAGGGGTTAATGTGGTTTGGGAAGAAAAGAAAGTTGGCACCGAGATATATCGAGCCATTCCCTATTATTGAGAGGATTGGGCCAGTAGCTTACAGACTTGGGTTACCGAAGCACCTGCATAGGATTCATGATGTGTTCTATATTTCCTCACTGAGGAGATATCTTCAGGATGATTTGGCCCACACCCATATTGCATTGGAGGAGATTGATCTTCAACCCGATAGTTCCTATGAGGAGGGACCAGTGGCTATTCTAAACTATAGTGAGAGGAAATTGAGGTCAAAGGTAGTGTCGTTAGTACGAGTGCAGTGGTGGCATCATAATGCAGGGGAGTCTACCTAGGAATGTGAGGATGACATGTCAGACAAGTACCCAGAGTTATTTCCACCAGGTATACCTTTATTTTATTATTTTCCTAATTTCGGGACGAAATTCTGTTATTACGGGGAAGTATGTAATGCCCCGTATTTTTGTGGGATTTTATTTTAATTATGGAATTGGAATTAATTAAATGTAGAATCCGAATTTAATTGTAACAATTACTAGCGTGACGAGAGTTAGTATTTATCGGAAATAATTACCGTACACACCCCATTATAATACCCCCCCGAATCTCTCCTTAGTTCCCTAGCACCTCCCTTCGTCATTGTAAACCCAAGTCATACCCCGGGTACTAACCTAAAGGCCATCGGGCGCTCCCAGGCTTCAGTTGACAAAAAATAAAACTCTTTAGCTCGACCGAGACTGAATGAATCTTCGAAGGGAAATGAAATCCCTTTCCAACGGTCCGTCCCGTGCATAATTATGACCTACGGTGCTAACGAATGACCCATTTTCTCCCGAAACTCAATCAGGAGGTCAGCGAACGCTCCCAGGCTCCGTTTGACCAAAGGCAACTCTTCACCTCAACCGAGACTGAATGAATCTTCTAAGAGCACTGAAACCCCTTTCCAACGGTCCGCCCCGTGCGCGATTCTGACTTACGGTATTGACGAACGATTTGTTTTACTCCAAAAGGTCACCGAGCACTTCCAAACCCCGGTTGACCAAAGTTAACTCTCCAAACCGAGTCAATATCTTTAAAATGTCTAAGTATATATCTTAACATTTCCAACTGTCTGCCCCGTCATAATTCTAACTTACCATGCGGACTATTGATCTATTTGCGTTCGAAGTTTCCCCGTCCAAAGGACCGACGAGCGCTTTCGAGCCTCATTTGACCCAAAGTCAACTCCCGAACTCGGGAGAAATCCAAAGTACTTTCGAAGGTCTCTAAAGTACCTTTCCAACGGTTTTCCTCGTGCATAATTCGGATCAATGATTTGCGCTTTACGATTGATTTTCCGTAAGAACCTGAAAGAGACTGCTAAACGGTAGGTTCCAAACCCTGCCTATCGGTAGTGTTCCTAAACACACTTGCCGATTGCCAGGACTAGGGATATGCCGATCGAAAATGCCCTGGGCCTATAAAAAGGAGGGCCTAACCTCATTCCAAAAAGAGGAAGATCAGATATCCATTACTCTCAGCAAGCTCAGAAAACCCCTCTCGAAGTCAGCGTGATTTCCACATCCAAATCCCTTTCCAACCTTCACTTTTCATCACCTTTTTCATCAAACTTGGTGAATTAAGCACCCTCCATCATCACCCAAGTTCAAGGGCTGCTCTCCAACATCCAAGATCAAGCTCAATATCTTCAAGAAGGTCTAACTTTCTCCACTCTCTCCTTAAATTCTCCTAAATTCGCATTAATTTGTTTTGTTACTTAGTACTTTTATTCTCTCATATCACATATCCTAATATACTTTTTATTTATTATTATAGAACATCTCTTATTTTCATATAAATAAAACCCAAAAACAAGAAAAATAGGGTTTGCTCATAAATTCCAAACGGGAATTCTCAGACTTTTCTCATAACTAAAACACTTTTTTACACACACACACACATTTAAGAGAAGTCCCCGGTTAGATTTATGGGATAAACCCCACCCCTAGTTTTGCATACGAACTACGTGGACTTTGATGCCTCTATAGGCTACGTAGACGTCTCGGGGTAAAACCCGAGACTCGATTCTTTTTCCTACTTTTTATTTCTATTTTTTCTATGTTCTTTAAACTTAAATCCCTTAGATTCTATATATTCACATATACGTATATTTATGCTTAGTGGCGTATTATTCCATATGTATTATCGTTCCGTTATAACGATCCAAATTAGGATAATCGCTTAAATCATATTTTTCTAATATTACTTATAAGAACATTCCTATGGATGAGTCGCTTTATCTCTTGCATGATAGAAGTTGATGATTCCTATCTCTGCTACATATACACATGCACACATATCACGGGGAAATAAAGGAAAATAGCAATAACCCATGAGAGATTGTAAGGGAGGAATGGGTGGCTAACACCTTCCCATTTCGTAACTTAGCCTCTGGACCCTTTTAGAATCATTTTGGTTTCGTATGTATCAGTATGTCTTTGGATATTGTCCTTCGAGATGGCTCCCTTTTCTTTTGTTTGTTTTGAGTAAAATAGACTGGAGACTCCATCTCTCTACATTTTTCACCTCATCAACGACGCCGACCGAAGCGCTCCCAAGAGGGACATGCGGGACCAGGATCCTCTCCCATCGCGAGGATCGGGGATGGCCACAGTGGCGACTCCGCTGGGGAATACTTCATTTTAAGGGCTAGACTCTATTTACATGAGTGTTTTATTTTCTTATATATCCCCCCATTTGCATGTTCCCCTTTTACTATTCATGTGTACCTCGTGCTTATTCTTCTATTCACACACTTGTAGAAAATTCTCCATGTACACTTCACACCACGTGCACCTAAGATCACATGTATCCCCATGTTGCACGCATCACCCACCCATACTTGGTATACCATTGGTACTCATACTTTGCTCCCTGTTGGGCATGATCAATAAAGATACTCTCATAAGATACTAATAAGATAATCATGCATGATTCACACGATATCACCAAAGAGCGTTGTGATTGACCAAATTTTGTCCAGTAACTGGAGGGTCACTTCGTGATGGGCACTGGTCCGACAGGGGGCAGTTAGCCTAAGCGATATGACTCTCACCTTCCATTGGCCAAGTACCTTCGACGTATATCGAACGGTTCCCCCGTGTCGTACAGCTTGACCGAAGTTATGACGGGAGGTATATCGCAGGGAACTCGTTCACATACGCCAAGTATATCGAATTCACTCTCACACGTACCGTCCCCACGAGGTATATAGTGAAGCAATTCACGTACACTCAGGTATATCAAATGGCTTGTCCACACGTACCGATTTCCCTCAAAAGCAAGACGTATATCTTGGAAGCCACACCAAATGGGGGAACCCTTTTCGATTCACCCAACCAACTGCATACCCGCATATAGGTGTCAAGCCTAGGACACACATGTTAAATTATCGGTTTAAACCCGAAACTCTGCCAAAATTTCGGGTCATCCTGCGGCCCAAATTTTTGCGCATTTTTAAAATGGGACCCTGCCCGTGAGCCTTGTTACAAGTCCATCCATAGCTCTGCATATGTTACAAACCCAAATTTTCCAGTCTCGGGTCCCGTTCGGCATTTCATTTTGCATTTAGGAGAATTTAATACAAGTGTGAACATAATAATAAAAATAATCATGCTGAGACTCATCTCCCAAAACATTCCTCCCTTCTTTATCAAAAATCTAAAAACATTTATCCCTTCTTTATCAAAAATTCAAAAATATTTCTCCCTTCTTTATCAAAAATCCAAAAATAGTTCTCCCGTCTTCATCAAAAAATCCAAAAGCATTTCTCCTTTTAATCTCAAAAAAGAAAAAAATGTCAAAAATATTTTCCTTCTTTCTTTTCAAAAAATAAATCCCATTTTACGCCTTCTCAGGTTGATCGTACGCCCTTGTCTTGGCTCCTTATTGGCTTCGATCTTTAGTCAAATCACCCTGGAGCTCCGTCTGTTACCCTGCTATTCCTCCGAGTTCGGTATCCATCCGCTTTCCATGGAGAACACAAATCAAGTGACAGTTGCGCAGCCAGATCTGACGGCAGTTTTGGCTCAGCTCGTGTATAAGATTGACAAACTTCAGACGGAGGTTTGAGAGATGCAACGAAACTAGGTTCCTATTCCTCAAGAGCCTAGGGACCTATTTCCTCGTTCTATGGGTTCATTCGAGCCTATCTGGGTTCTGGAAGAGTATCATCATGATCCACATGCCCCTCATGTTAATGGGTCACCGCCTTCCCAGCTTCCTATGCCAAACCTTGCCCAGCATGGGGCTAACTTGCCTATGATCATTGATACAAAAGAGGAAGAGTTGAACAAGGTCAAAGAGGATCTGAAGATGCTAACTAATAAGTTCGACCAAGTCAGAATCTCTGGTAATTACATGGA
This sequence comes from Sambucus nigra, assembly GCA_949130495.1. Taxonomy (NCBI): domain Eukaryota; kingdom Viridiplantae; phylum Streptophyta; class Magnoliopsida; order Dipsacales; family Adoxaceae; genus Sambucus; species Sambucus nigra. The sequence goes on along the minus strand of OX422210.1, from coordinate 215,835,160 downwards.
CTACACCCACATGTCTCCTTATCCTAAAGAGAGGTTACCCGAGAAGTTCAAGATGCCAAATATTGAGAAATTCTGAGGAAGTGGACCCCCGATTGTCCATCTTCGTAGTTATCGTCGTGCTATGACTCTCCTAGGGGCTTCAGAAGAAGTGATGGCCCAATTGTTTCAGCAAACTCTTAAGGATAGCGTTCTCCGGTGGTTTTTATCTCTCAAGGAATCCGGAATCCGTAGCTAGGAAGATGTATCCCATGAATTCATGTCGCAGTACAAATATAACGAAGTGCTTGAGGTCACCCAGCGTGATTTAGTGTTATTCAAACAGAACTCTGGGAATCGGTCAATAACTTCGTAGCCCGATGGAGGGAAAAGGCAGCCATTATGACCAATCGACCATCCGAGGAAAGTCAACATAGTGAAGAAGAACTTCTTGCCCCATGTTCGAGCGACCATGGGAGGATAATACTATCCCCACTTCTAAGCTCTCAGAGAAGCAGGAGTAGAAATCGAGGAAGGTCTTGCTAAAACAGAAGTTGAACCAAAGAAAGTGTCCGGACAGTTCACCCCTAGAAAATATGAAAAACCTGCCAGTGTTGCAGTCTCAACCATCAACAACATCTCTCAACCAACCACTTCATGCCAGAAAGCCTCCCTGTCCCAGTCCAAAAGGAATACATCGAGATCCATGCTCCTCTCTCTAAAGTTTATCAAGCCCTGTTAAGCCGAAACCTCATGAAGCCATTGGATCCTCGTCCATTGCCCAATCCACTTCCGAGAAACTTCAATGCAGATGCTCATTGCGCCTTTCACCAAACCGCTGGTCATACCACCGACCAATGCTTTCACCTTCGAAACGTAATCCAAGGTCTAATTGACCGGGGTACCATTGCCCCACCAGCTAATCCTAAGCCAAACACTACTCACAACCCACTCCCAAATCATACCAATGCTATCTTCGTAGAAATGAACCCATAATTTGATCCCTGAACTCAAATCACACCCATACACTATCCCAAACCTCTCCAAACCTCTCCAAACTTGCCCATATTTTCTCATACACCTTGTTATCCTCACTGATCAGGCACTGTCACTCCTTACCAAAGCATGCATTGTTGTCCGTACCCATTCTAAAATTGGAGGTATGGAATTATCATAAGTGTTAAACCAACTCCAAGAGTTCGGGATGAAATTTCCCTCACAGATGATCATTGATTGCCAGAGGTTCAGCACACTTTTCTTGGGAGCACGAAAATGGGCCCGAAAGTCAGACAATTGGGTGGTACCAACTGATGAAGTCAGTCTGGATGATGTTATCCAGATCATGGCAGAATTATTCAGGCAAATAAATGACATCTGCAATATGATCGAGTTACTTGATACTCTAAAATTGCAAGGGCACCAAGTCCCCTCACCCTTACATATCCCCACAGAATGGGAAGACCTGTATGAAGAATCCATTGAAGTTTTGGAATGCATTGACTTTACATGGAAAGATAGAATTGGTGCCACCGGATGGGGGGAAGAATTTGAAGATTCAAATGAAGAACAAGCTTCAGAGAAAATTGGTCCAATAGTTGACATGTGTGGGATGATATCTTTTGAGGAGCTCCTCGAAGAAATAAACAAAGTGGCGGAACAACCCGAGATTGACGAAGAAATAGGGTTCATGTTCTTCTCTTCTTCAGTAAATCACATGACCAGATCAGGGAGGTATTACCAGATGCCAAGCTCACTACCAGCCAATGACAAAAGGAAGGGCATTAAAAACCTTCTTATGCCAGAAATAACCCTCTAGGAAAGCAAGATCCTCGATCAATTGAAGAAAACTCAAGCTAACATCACTATATGGGGGCTTTTCATGTCTTCCCAGCTACATAGAAATGCTTTGATTAAGTTGCTCACTAGACCCACATTTCCTCCTTCTACCATACCAGAAGAAGCAATAAATTTAGTCGGATCCTTGACCTCTACTCGAATGCTATCATTTTTGAATAAGAAATCCCCAGAATTGGGCCAAACCACAATCATGCACTCAACATCTCCGTCGAAGTTATGGTGAAGGTTGTACCACTCTCTCTTGTCGATAATAGATCCGCCTTGAATGTATGCCCATTAAGAACCTTCAAATGCTTAGGACTGAAGGAAAGTGATCTCGCTCCAACCTCTGCTGCTGTACGTGCCTACGATAATACCCGTCGGGAGGTGACGGGATCCATAAAACTTGTAATAGGGGTTGGCCCTATAAACCCTGTCATTGAATTCCAAGTTATTGACATCCCAGCTTATTTCAACCTATTGCTCGGACGACCTTGGCTCCACAGTATTAAGGGTGTCTCTTCCTCACTCCATTCGAAATTGAAGTTCTTCGCCGACGGACGAGTCATTACCATTTTGGGAGACGACATAATGCCGAGGGTACAAGAACCAGCAGTCCAATCCTTGAGATATAGAATGGGTCAAATGATATGCTCCTATCAGGATTCTAAGTTAAACCACATCTACTCCCGGTAGGGGACGATTTCAAAGAAAGGGTTTGTCCAGAATACGACCCTAATGGCAACATCAATGTGATTTAGATGTTCAGAAACATGCACTTCATGCCCAGGCTGGGGCTAGGTCAAAGACATAAAGGGATACTTGAGCCCAATGAACTGAAGAAAGCTTTCCCTCGTTATGGTTTGAGGTATCAACCATAAAAATAAGAGCTCAGAATGATCCACCAGTCTCGACTAAAGAGAAAACTAGACTGCATTCAGACTATCTCAGGTGACTCCTTGAAAGGACGATTCATCAAAGAGGGTGAGTACTTACCCTTTTGCGACTTTTCGGAACCATGGTATGACCATACAGACAAGAAGATGAAGCCTGGAATGGAGATCTTTTTCCAAGACAGCTATCCATGGGGTGAAAGTTCCCAACACCATGTGCAACTGCTCATCAGAAATACCGAAGATTCTGAGGAAAGTAACTCCGAGGGCTCGTTCAACTTGCAGACGTTGGGGATAGCACTCTGCATGGTTTATTCAATAATTACATCACTGGATCCATCCCACTTGATTAAAGTTGTTGATACACTTCTCCTCAACTGGCATGCTGCGCCAGTTCTACCTGTTAAAATCCCACATAACCCCAATGTTTACCCCATTTCTTCTTCTGTTGTCTATCCTTGCTCAAATGTAATCGAGACCTACTTCGATGAGGTTCTCAATGTTGTTTTTCCTATCAATGAAATAAACTAAGATTTTGAGTATCTTGTTGTGCCTTACATTAATTGTTTATATTATAATCAAACTTTTGATGATGATGAATTTGCAAATGAAAAATTCTTAACTGATTTAAATAAGGTTAATAACAAACAACATAATTTCATTCAAGTTAATGAAGAAGAGACTGTTATTATTAACCTCGGTTCTAGTATCCAACTGCATGAGATTAGGATAGGGGATACCCTTGACAAGCATGAGCACGCATAACTCGAAGAATTACTGAAGGAATTCGTGGATGTCTTCGCATGGTCCTACGACAATATGCCTGGTATTGATCCTAAAATAGCTCAACATGAGATCCCCACTCTTCCAGATGACAAGTCGGTTAAACAAAAGCTGAGAAAGCTCTGCACCGAATGGTCGCTCAAAGTCAAAGAAGAGGTGGTCAAACAGCCAAACGTGGGTTTCATTTGTGAGAACGAATATCCCACATGCCTAGCTAATATAGTGCCTGTGACGAAATCAGAAGGGAAAGTTCAGATGTGTGTAGACTACCGGGACTTGAACAAGACCTCTCCAAAGGATGATTACCCAATACCCAATATCGACATGATCGTGGACAACATAGCCAGTCATGCTATCAAGTCATTCGTTCATGGGTTTTCCGAATACAACCAAATCAAAATGCTAACAGATCATCAAGAAAAAACCGCATTCATCACCCCATGGGGATACTTTGCTACACTGTTATGCCATTTGGTCTCAAGAATGCTAGGGCTACCTACCAGAGGGCTGCCACAACCATCCTGCTCGGTCTGATTCACAAAGAAGTCGAGGTCTATGTGGATGATATGTTTATCAAATCAAAAACTAGAGAAGGTCATGTTCCCTCTCTCTGAAAGTTCATCGAACGATTGCGACGGTATCAGATGAGATTTAATCCACAAAGATGTGTCTTCGGCATTATAAAGGGAAAACTCTTAGGATTCATGGACAATAAAAAAAGGGATAGAAGAAGATCCTCCCAAGATAAAAGCCATAATTGAGATGCCACCTCCCCGAACGGAGAAAGAGGTCGGAGGTTTCCTTGGGCAATTGCAATACATCAGCCGGTTCATCAGCCAGCTCACCACCACTTGTGAACCAATTTTCAAACTCCTCTGAAAGGATTCAACCAAAGTTTGGAACGAGGCCTACTAAGAAGCCTTCGACTGAATCAAACAATACCTGACTCAACCTCCGATACTCATGCCACCACAGCCTGGTCTCCCCTTGCTCCTATACCTAACCATAACTGACGGTGCAGTTGGGGCTTTGCTAGCCCAATACCTTAAACGTTCCCGTAAAGAAATAGCTATCTATTACGCCAGTCACAAATTGACTGGGTACGAAGTCAAATACACTGCTTTGGAAAAAGCATGCGTCGCGCTTGTTTGGGTCACCCAAAAGTTGCGACACTACATGCTCGCCTTCCCCATTAAGCTTGTATCCCGAATGGACCCCATCAAGTACCTGCTTGAGAAACCCGCCTTATCCAGCCAAATGGCTCGATGGTTAATGCTCCTAGCCGAGTTTGATATCGTGTACGTCACACAAAAATCCATGAAGGGAAGAGCCGTCTCTGACTACCTCGCTGACTACCCCAGGGAAGAAACTGATGTCTGGATCTCTAAATTCTCAAATGTAAACATCTTATGCGCTGCTCAAGATGACCTTTGATGGCAAATGTTCTTTGATGTCATGGCCAAAAAAAAGGGATATGGCATTGGGATACTTTTGATCTCCCCAGATGACTCCCATACTCGCATTGCCATCAAATTGGATTTCTCCTGCACTAACAACATGACTGAATACGAGGCATTTACGGTAGGCCTCAAAATTTCTCTCAAGAAAGTTATCCAATGCCTATATGTCTACGGGGACTCTAACCTCATCATTGGTCAAGTGCTCAGAAAATGGAAAGTCAAGGACGAGAAACTTCAACCCTTCCATGCCCACTTAGAATAACTAGCCTCCCAATTCCAAGACATCACCTTCCACTACCTACATCGAGCAAATAATAACCTAGTCGATGCCCTTGCTACCTTGGCCTCCATGGTTGACATGCCTAAAGGAATAACAATGGCCCCCTTCCTAGTCCAAAAGCAAGACAAACTAACCCACTGCTACCACATTGAGCTCATCACCAAAGAAGATCCTGAGCTAGTCAATTATTGATATTATGATATATGGCACCTCCTCAAGCATGGTAAATATCCTGAGGGTTCCAATAATAAATGATCGGGCAACACTCCGAAGACTGGCCGCCCAGTACATCATCGTTCACAAGGCAATGTTCAAGAGAAACTTCGATGGAACCCATCTACAATGCATCACAGGGGATGACATTGAAGAGGTAATGCAGATAATCCACAGCGAGGAATGCGGACCCAATATGAAAAGTCACATGCTTGCCAAGAAGATCATCCGATAAGGCTACTACTGGACCACCATAATCCAAAATTGCACTGCCTATGTCCGTAGATGCCTCAAATGCCAACAGTTCTCCAACCTTCAACACATGCCTTCGCGAGAATTATACAACATGACTTCTCCCTGGCCATTTTCCACCCGGGGCATCGACGTCATGGGGAAGGTTAAACCCAAGGCCTCTAACGGGCATGAGTTCATCCTAGTTGCCATTGATTACTTCACTAAATGGGTCGAAGACGAGTCATACGCAGTTCTGAACGCCACGAAAGTGGCCAAGTTTAACAAAAAAAACATTATATGTCGATATGGGGTCCTTCAATAGCTAGTGTCAGATAACGGGTTGCATTTTGAGGCAGAAGTCATAGAAGTGGTCAACGAGTATGGGATTCAGAGACAAATCTTCTCCCTACCGACATCAGACTAATAGTGCAGTTGAAGCTGCCAATAACAACCTTAAAGACATCATGAGTAAGATGACCGAAAGCTATCGATATTGGGACGATCGAATCCTATACGCTCTCTGGGGATACCAAACCTCAATACGAACCTCTACTGGGGCTACCCCTTACTATCTAGTCTACGGTATGGAAGCAGTCCTACCCGTGGAGCTAGAAATACCCTCGTTACGCGTCATGCTTGAAAGCAAGGTCAGTGAGGAGGACTGGCATCAAAGCCGTCTCGACAAGCTTTCACTCTTGGACGAAAAGAGAGTAAAGGCGTTGTATCACATACAAGGGTACCATAGTCGAATAAAGCGATCATTTAATAATAAAGTCAAGGACCGCGGTGTCCGAGAGGGGGATTTAGCCCTCAAATAAATAGTAGAGCCCATCTGGGACCCCAGAGGGAAGTTCAAGCCCAATTGGAGCGGCCCAAACATTGTCAAAAAGATCTTATCCGGCGGTGCCGCCATTCTCACCGACTTAGATGGAGAAAAGATGGCTCATCCAGTCAACCTGAACCGTCTCAAGAAATTTTACCCCTATTCCAAAATCTCGGCGTGCTATGACTTTTCTCATCTCCCTTCTCTTCTACTAAAAAATCTCTTCATTTCTCTCTACCCAGAACTACGTGGGCCTGATCCTCTGCAAAAATCATTCTCAGAAAAATTGAAATTTCTCAAAATTCCCAGAGGTACGTAGGCAGCTCATACATCTTACATGAGCACGGACCTTTCTTTTTCACAAAAAACTATTCTTTTCTTATCTCCGAGAAAGACAGTCCATTCTAATATATATTTAAACAAAAGGATTATGAATGGCTTAGCGATCAGTATAGATAATTCAAAATACAAAATTCATCAAAAGGCACAGCTAGATGATCAAAAACTTATTTATTTCATTAATAAGAAATTACAGCGCAATTACATAAGAAAAGGAACGGATAACTCCCTTCCTCCTACCTTTCTAAAAAGCCAAATAAATTCCCAAACTTATTTCCCGATATAAAATAAACTCCTCCCAAGAGTCCTACCCACATCTACCAGAGGATCCCACTTCATCATCATCATCATCTACATCCTGGGGTCCCCAAGCTCCCCCTGCCTGAATGGAGTGCCACAGATGCTTCATGAACCGATAACCTCGAACTAGCCTAAAAAAAACTACCACACCTCCCTCTATGGTATCAGATAAGGAAAGACACCTTTGTTCAGTCTCCACTCCCAACATCTTATTGACCATGCTCCTCCACAACCACTTCATATAATCCCCAGGGATGTGCCAAACTCTCCCAGTAGACTGAGAGGGATGGGTCGATGGATGTCGACTCTCGCCAAGCCGCATGCACAGATTCTCTGTCAAATCTTCTACTATAAATAAGTCTAGTGTCCGAGGTGGCACGATCTACTCCCAGCCAAATTGGTGCAGAAGGCATCAAGGGAAATAAAAAGAGGTATGCCTGAGACCAACCATCCAGACATATGGGTATTCTCCCAGTTCCAGAATAGGCGGCAGCTGTACCCACCAAGGTACTGACCAATATAGATTTAGAGCCCCATGCTCCACGAACCAGTTCTCCCACCGCTCATTATCCAGGCTAACACTGATGAAATGGCACAAAAAGAAGTTAAGTACAGCCGATAAAGGGTATTTCAGTGGAGTCACCAGGCGAAATCTTTCAGACAACCACATGAACAGCATCACAGGGCTACCCCTCAGAAAGTCATAATGACCTTCTTGCCAGGCATCTAAGCCATTCAAAGTCTCTGACAGTATCACTGCCACAGGATTGCGATGGTAAGACGTCCATGAAGTAATTGCTTCAAGTTGTGGTTCCACCAGCAGTTCCCCGATCACCAGCAATAATTTTAAAACCAAGCCAAAAATGACAACTTCGGCATATCCAGCATCACCAACCTCCTGCAAATGCACGAGCTGTAACACCGCCGAAAGAGAAATCATACCTCTAGCCACCAGTGATCTGGACGTCGAGGACGAAACATAAAGAAGCCCAGCCAACAAATCCCGGGGAGAAAGGAAAAACTCAGGCAGAGCTGCAGCAACGCCGGGATTTATCCCCAACATGGCAGAAAATTCCTCATAAGTGGGACAGACTTCTTCCAAGCCAAAGAGAAATACATGGTCTTTGGGGTACCAGAATTGTACCGCCTCCATCAGCATGTTCCACTCTATGGGACGATTACACCATAAATAAACCCGACGCATGTTGTAAGCATCATAGTCGACGTTATAGGAGCACATTGCCTCCAAAGTCTCAACGTAGTTGGAAAACTCAACACTACCAGGGAGAGCCATCTCACAGAACAAGAAAGTAAGAATGTGAAGATGTGAGAAAAACACTCCATTACATTGCATAGATATATGTTTTTACTGTATCAGTAGCAAAGTAAAAATAGAATGTGCTTTCATTCATTCATTCATCATCAACAGAAGATAATAAAAAATTCCATTGCATTGCATAGATATATGTTTTTGTGTTACATTATTTTGCAGGAAAATAAAGAAATGTAAAAAACAAACAGGACTCATCCCGAACCCACATTCTCTCTCTATCACATGCCCTTTCCCCTCTCTCTTCTAAGAGCTTCCACCCCTGTGATGCGCTCTATTTCCCCTACGGCTAGATGACGCACAACCACTACTAGAACCAGACTCCTCCCCGGATGAGGCAGACGGAACCAAGCAAGAAGAAACAGGAACCGTGTCCTAAATATGGGCAGTCATCGAAGATATCCAGTCCCTAATATCCCTCAGGCAAGTGGTGGACACCCGAACGTGCTGCAAGAAAAGGCAGAATCAGTATCAAGCAGAAAAGATCAAAAGAATCCAAAGGAGAAGAACGAAAAAGATATACCTCAGGACGAAGAACCTTCTCTGTAAAAACCAACTCCTTCGGGTCCATCGCATGAGGATGATGCAACATAGGCACCATCCCTCCATCAGCCCGCCGAATATTGTATGAAGGGGTATGCATCCGTAAAAATGGGACCTCCGAGGTCACCACCGCCGCAGATGTCGACGGACCGCCATTGCTGTGGGAGGACCCCACTGGCCGACTCAAACTCGCAGGAGGGAAGGGCAATGCATCATATATGCTGGGCACCATCAGCCAGCTCATCATAAAGTCCATATAATCATACGGCACATCCGTATTGGTTTACAACAGGTATGACTAACTAATCATCGACGTGATCCTTGTATCCTCTGAAAGCAGCCTCTTCCGCCTCATAGATATGGGAGGCCTCGCAGGTGGCGCCACCACCTCCCCCTCAACAATCTGTTGGACCACCCTCTCCCCAGGATACCAAAAGTGGCCAAACTCGTACGCCAGCAAACGCCTCATCTGCGCATTTACTCCTATCAACCCCATGTCCTGAACGGTCATCCCCCAAGGGTAAAAGGTCACCTGAAAAATCCCCAATAAAATATAAGGAAACATAGAATCAGAGCACACAAAGTTCTTAGACTGAAGAAGAAAAAGTCTAACCCTATCACTGGTCAGGCCATTCATGACCTGATGCACCGCCTCTAGAGAGAGAGACCTCCTCGATTGTCGATTGGCCTTGTGCCATAGATGCAACCAAAAAAAGTCCCCAACGGTCTCATCCTTCAAAGCGATCAGCTGGGTATTATGCCCAATCACCTCATAGAACCACACCTGCCAGAGACAAGAATTCGCAATCAAAAGAGGTGCATAAGGAAAATACGAATGCATGAAAGAAAAATGCGTAAATTAAAGAATACCTTAAGAAGATACATGGCTCCAGTGAAAAACTGCTGGCAGCACCGGCTGAATGCATCCAAGAAAAAAGGAAAACCACAAAAAAAAAAGAATGCCAAATGTCATTTTACTTACATAACCGCCAGGGTTCACCACCCTCGAAGAGCGATGACGCAACAGCTCCAGCAGCAAAGTCCGCACGTCCGCAACTAGCTCGAATGCATCGAAAGAGTTCTCGCTCCCCAAAGCAAGAGGTGCCCTGGCCCTCCAATCCATGTTTACCCAGTCATCAATAGCCAACCATTTTCGGTGTACTGCAGTGCTCACAAAAGCGACCATTTTTTAGATTACGGAATGCTAGAACGATTCGCTAAAGAAAATTGCAGAAAGAGAGAAGGCAAGAAGCTATGAAAAATGAGGGAAATTCTCCCCCTTTATATAGGATGCCAATGGGCAACCCTACCTATCGGTCGGCACTGGCCCTTTACCTTCTCGAGGCAGCCCAAAAGTCTATGCCACTTCCGAATGACACCCTCTACACCATGCCGACCGGCACCTCCCTTAAATTTTCATACAGAAATTCCCAAAAAATACAAGAAAACCCTAAAAAATCCTCAAAAAATTGTTTAAAATCCCGAAAAGGATTTAGAACATTTTCACCAAGAAAATTTCGCACTTCCTCAAGAGGAACCCCTATTTCCTTAGTGGAACTCTCAAAAACCAAGTGAATCTCTCCCCGAAAATGTCCCTAAGGGACCTCCAAAATATCCAAAACTTCAGGATCATATCCTATCCCCCAAAGGTCTTAATTTTCCCCAAGAAATATATCCAAACCCTAGACCACCTAATCATTTCCCCAGCAATCAGCTCCCCAGCTCAAATCAAAATCACAAGGTAATTTCCCTGGCAGAGTTCCCCGAGGTCATCTCAACTAAATCCCGCAGAATTATCTTCGACCCATAGAATTGGTCATCTCAACTAAAGCCCGCATAATTGGTCATCTCACTTTAAGCCCGCAGAATTGGCTTTGACCCACAAAATTGGTCATCTCAACCTTAAGCCCACAGAATTGGCTTCGACCCGCAGAATTGGTCATCACAACCTTAAGCCCGTAGAATTGATCATCTCACCTTAGGCCCGCAGAATTGGCTTCGACTCGTAGAATTGGCTTCGACCCGCAGAATTGGTCATCACAACCTAAGCCCTTAGAATTGGCTTCGACCCGTAGAATTTGTCACCCCTATCATTGCTTTGGTCATCACTTCCTTTAAGACTATCCCCAGCATAATCCTTAAGCTCACAGAATTAGCTTCAACCCGTAGAATTGGTCACCCTCATCTTCAAGCTCACAGAATTGGCTTCGACCTGCAGAATTGGTCATCTCAACCTTAAACCCACAGAATTGGCTTCGACCCGCATAATTGGTCATCATAACCTAAGCCCTCAGAATTGGCTTCGACCCCCAGAATTGGTCACCCCCATCATTGCTTATGCCATCACTTCCTTTAATACCATCCCTAGCATGCTCCTTAAGCTCGCAAAATTGGCTTCGACCCACAAAATCGATCAGCCTCATCTTCAAGACCGCAGAATTAGCTTTGACCCATAGAATCGATCACCCTCATCCTTAAGCCCTCAGAATTGACTTCGACCTGCAGAATCGGTCACCCTCATCTTCAAGCCCACAGAATTGGCTTCGACCTGCAGAATCGGTCACCCTCATTTTCAAGCCCTCAGAATTGGCTTAGACCTGCAGAATCGGTCACCCTCATCTTTAAGCCCATAGAATTGGCATCTACCCGCAGAATCGGTCACCCTCAAGCCCTCAGAATTAGCTTAGACCCGCAAAATTGGTCACCCTCATCTTCAAGCCCTCAAAATTGGCTTCGACCCGTAGAATCGGTCATCCTTATCCTTAGGTCCTCAGAATTGACCTCGATCCTCTGGTCATCCTCTTTCAAAGGCATCATGTGGTGTCTATTCGATGGCTATCATTTGTTACAAACTCACCCGGTGAGGGGCTCTGTAGACACCCCATTTTAATACCCCCTAAACTATCTTTAGGTCCCTATCACCTCCCTTCATCATTGCAAACCCAAGTTATACCACGGTACAGACCTAAAGGCCATCGGGCGCTCCCAGGCTCCGATTGACTAAAAATCAAACTCTTTAGCTCGATCCAGACTGAATGAATCTTCAAAGGGAAAGGAAAACCCTTTCTAATGGTCCATCCCGTGTGTAATTCTGACTTACGGTGAGGACGAACGACCCGTTTTCCCTTAAAACTCGATTAGGAGGTCACCGGACGCTCCCAGGCTCCATTTGACCAAAAGCATCTCTTTAGCTCAATCGAGACTGAATGAATCCTTAAAGGGAATTGAAACCCCTTTCTAACAATCCGCCCCGTGCACGATTCTAACTTATAATACGGACGAACGATCCGTTTTACTTCGAAAGGTCACCGAGCGCTTCCAGCCCCAGTTGACCAAATTCAAATCTCCAAACCGAGTCGATATCTTTGGAATGTCTAAGTACATATACTTAACTTTCTAATGGTCTGCCCCGTGAGTGATTCTGACTTACCATGCGGACGAACGATTCGTTTGTGTCCGAAGTTTCCCCGTCCAAAGGATCGATGAGCGCTTTCGAGCCACATTTGACCCAAAGTCAACTCCCGAACCCCAGAGTAGTCCCATGGACTTTCAAAGGTATCTGAAGTACCTTTCCAATGGTTTGCCCGTGCACCATTCAGATCAGCGGTTTGCGCTCTACGACCAATTTTCCGAAGGAACCTGAAAGAGACTGCCAAATGCCAGGTTCCAGACCCTGCCTATCGGCAGTGTGCCCAATCACACATGTCGGTTGGCACGACCAGGGCTATGACGATCGGCAATGACCTGGTCCTATAAAAAGGAGGTCCTAACCTCATTCCAAAAAGAGGAAGATTAGAGATCCATTACTCTCAGCAAGCTCGAAGTCAGCGTGATTTCCACATCCAAATCCATTTCCAACCTTCACCTTTCATCCCCTTTTTCATCAAACTTTGTGAATTGAGCACCCTCTATCATCACCCAAGTGCAAGGGCTTCTCTCCAACATCCAAGATCAAGCTCAAGATCTTCAAGAAGGTCTAACTTTCTCCACTCTCTCCTTAAATTCGCATTAATTTGTTTTATTACTTAGTACTTTAATTCTCTCATCTCACATATCCTAATATACTTTTTATTTAGTATTATTGCACATCTCTTATTTTCATATAAATAAAACCCAAACAATAAGAAAAAAGAGGGTTTGCTCATAAATTCCAAACGGGAATTCTCACACTTTTCTCATAACTAAAACATTTTTTTACACACACACATATATATAAGAGAAGTCCCCGGTTAGATTTATGGGATAAACCCCACCCCTAGTTTTGCATACGAACTACGTGGACTTTGATGCCTCTATAGGCTACCTAGGCGTCTCGGGGTAAAACCCGAGACTCGAGTCCTTTTTCTACTTTTTTTTTCTATTTTTTCTATGTTCTTTAAACTTAAATCCCTTAGATTCTATATATTCACATATATGTATATTTATTCTTAGTGGCATATTATTCCATATGTGTTATCGTTCCGTTATAACGATCAACATTAGTATAATCGCGTAAATCCTATTTTTCTAATATTACTTGTAAAAACATTTCTATGGATGACTCGCTTTATCTCTTCCATAATATAAGTCGATGATTCCTATCTCTGCTACATATACACATGCACACATATCACGGGGAAATAAAGGAAAATAGCAATAACCCATGAGAGACTGTAAGGGCGGAATGGGTTCTTAATACCTTCCCATTTCGTAACATAGCCTCCGAACCCTTTTCGAATCATTTTGGTTTCGTATGTACCAGTATGTCTTTGGATGATGTCATTCGATATGGCTCCCTTTTTTGTCTGTTTTGAGTAAAATAGACTTACGACTCCATTTCTCTACATTTTTCACCTCATCAATGACGTCGGACGAAGCACTCCCGAGAGGAATGCGCGAGACCAGGATCATCTCCCGCCGCAAGGATCGAGTATTGCCACAATTACATTGAATATTACTTAGAGAGTAAAGTAATATATGAATATGAGAATATTATTTTGGCCTGGAGTGAAATATACGGCAGTTGCAATACACTTAGTTGGGAGGCGTGAGTGAGTCGTGTCAGTATTAATTTATTAAGCTAAAAAGAATAATTTTTTTAAGAAACTCGTATGTCCATTTTGAGTGTGCTAGTATGCCCGAAAGGGTCGAAATAGTCAGAAAATACTACTCGGTGTTTCATTTGAACTTCGGGGCATTTTAGCCCAAAATGACACCCCGAAAGGGTATTTTGGTCTTTTGGGATTTTTGGGAATTAATATGAACGAAAATAGGAAATTAAAAAGAGAAAGAATGTGTGCATTGGGTTATCTGATAGTTTCCAAACCTACGTGAGAGAGAGAGAACCAAAGAACGAGAAGAAGAACACACAAGTGTTTGGGGCGAGGGATTCAAGTTCTTCTACCAAAAATCACATCAACACGTAGATCGCGAAGAGAGGATCATCCCCATATCAATTTTTTCCAACGATTCAAAGGTTCACAAAAAGGCAAGTGTTTATCTTGCTAAAATTCGGAGCATATATGATTCATATTAAACCCTAGTTGATGAGATAACTATGATACAACGAATTTGAGGTTAAATTGTCAACTAATTTTGAAATTGGAAGATAGGTTTGCATGTAGATGAATGACCCTATTCTTGTAATGATAAATCTAGTAAATTTTAGGTTAAAATCACAAGATATAATTGGGAGTTTTGAATAATTGTAAATGGTGGGTTCATTATTAAGGGACTTTTACAGATTTAGAAATTTGTTTAGGTTCCCTTTGATTATGTAAGGATTTGTCATCTAAATTATGTTAGAAAGTACCCCATTATGATTAGGAATAGTTTAGAATCATTGATTAGGAGTTGGGATGAATTTTAGACGAATTTGGATGAGGAAAGGATTGGAAAAAATGAAGTTTGGAAGAACAAGGGTAGTCTCGGAATTCTCATTCAAAGACCTGCTCAGGTCGTTCGAACGAGACTTCTAATGGGATTTTTGAGTTCGTTCGAAGTGATCACTTCATTCGACCGACCTCGTTCGAACGAGAATGGTAGACTTCTAACAAGATTCCAGAATGCTTATTTTTTGCCCGGACAAGTTAAAACCCTTCTAGGTTGGTCCAAGTGAGAGTATTTAACCTACGCTATCATCAAATGACTTAAATTCCTAGTTAGTAATGAGTTGAGAGTGCGAATACTGAAGGGATATAGCGGGGAAATAGAACCTTAGAAAAGAAGGTATGTGTTAAAGAGATAAGTCAAAGTGTTGAAATAATGTGAATCGTAGATACGATAATACTATCTATAAACTCGAGGACTTGGGTTGCGAGAATACCTATTGTATATATATTAAGCTGTGTGTATGCTTATTGTATAAATTATTATGTGTATAACATACTTACGCTGCTTGCTATTGAGTGGAGGTTGCGCGTTGGGGACAATCATGCCTTGAAGATCCTTCGGGTGGGATATTGGCATGTACCACTAGAGCATAGAACCTAGGTACGAACTATCTGTGAGAATGGTAGTGATGATGGTCGTATGGGTGCGTATATATATGCATAGCCCCCATCGTCTTCGAACTATGTTCGCCTCCAATATATGTGTTTGTTTTGATGGTGTAGGAGGGTAGTGAGACTGGGGTCTATGAATAACTGGAAAGGGTGAGGCGTGACCCACTCCAATGGACGTTGTCTGTAAGGTTCTCAAGAACTTCTGAAGCAGCTTCTGGTAAAACCTTCTCCTTCTGGTAAAAATGGAACTCAAGCTACATATCACTCCTTGCAAGAAGATTAACTTCACAATAATAATAGTAACTTTTCTCAAGAGGGACTCCTGAGAGTGATGGCTATCAGTGGGGAGTGAAAGAAGAAGGCACTCAGCACTTAGAGAGAGAGCAGGGAGAGAATACTAGAGAGGTTCTGGTGTTATTTTGACAGAGTAACTTTGAAATTGATTTTTTTTATCTCCTCTTGACCTTTCCAGGGATCCCAGTTATACTTGGGCACAAGGGCTGGGTTGGCACTTTTGGCTCCAAAACTTAGAGGGTTGGTGATGGACAAGGTCTGCAGTGTACCATTTGTCCCTACCTGTGTGCAGCTGCATGTCCCCTCAGACAGGTGCGACCTGGTGCAAGCCAAGTTCAAAAATCAAATATGTCTCTTAATGGAAACAAAATATCTGATTTGGTAAATATCTTTTGAAATGGTAACTTTTGGTACAAACTTTGTAAATTTGAGGGGGGGCTCAAGGACCACCTCCTCTAAAATCTTTGTAAGCTTGAGGGAGCTTGAGGAGCCCCTTCTAAAATAATTCTTCTTGATAGGATCTTAGAGGACCCTATCCTTTAAAACCATTTTGTAAACAGTTCTTTTCTTGTGAGTAAGCCTTTGGCTGCTCACCATGGTTATGTCTGACTGTGAGGTGTGTCAGGACTGGGTGACCTTAGAGTCTTTGTACTAGTATTCTCTCAATTCTAAAGTGGTAATTGGTTGATCTTACTCAATAAACCTTGTTCCTCAGCCTCCAAGACAAAACTCCCAAGAGATCCTAACTAGACTACTTGAGCCCTGCTTGCTCAACTAGGCAACCTGTACAAGAAAATAAGTATTAGTACTTCTATTCTTTTAAAGAATGACTTTTCATAGTGAGGGGTTACTCATGATAGCCACTCCCTTATCCTGGCTTCTTTTTTAGAAGATGAGGGGGAGAACCTTGAGGATTCCGTGACCAAATGTTTTCTGGGGCTTGAGGGACCCTGGGGGTTCCTTATCCAATATGGATTTTTTACGGTCGAGGAACCTTGGGGGTTCCTTCTTAATATGGATTTTCTGCGGTTGAGGGACCCTAGGGGCTCCTTCTCTAATATGAATTTCTACTGTTGAGGGAATCTGGGGGTTCCTTCTCCAATATCTTTTTTTGCTTTTGAGGAACCCTTGAGGGGTTCCTTCTCAAATGTCATTTTTTGCTATTGAGGAACCCTACGGGGGTTCCTTCTTAATGTGAATTTCTGGTGAGGGACCCTAGGGGAGTCCTTCTCAATGTCAACTTATGTTGTTGAGAAACACTAGGTAGGTTTCTTCTCAATGTCACTTATGCAGGGACTCTGGGGGGAGTCCCTCTCAACATGGGCTTCTGCCGCCACCTAGGTGAGGTTCCTTCTCGACTTGAGTTTCTGTAGGGTCCCTGGGGGTTCCTTCTCAATGTTAACTTCTGCAGGGACCCTGGGGGGAGTCCCTCTCAACATGGGCTTCTGTCGTGACTTAGGTGTGGTTACTTTTCAACATGAGTTTTTGTAGGGACCCTATGGGGTCCCTCTCAACATGGGATTTTGTCGCCACCTAGGTGTGATTCCTTCTCAACTTGAGTTTTTGCAGGGACCCTGGGGGTTCCTTCTCAATGTCATCTTGTGCAGGGACCCTGGGGGGGAGTCCCTCTCAACATGGGCTTCTTCCTCCACCTAGGTGAGGTTCCTTTTCAACTTGAGTTTATGCAGAGACCCTGGGGGGGTCCCTCTCACCATGGGCTTTTTCCGCCACCTAGGTGAGGTTCCTTCTCGACTTGAGTTTCTGCAGGGACCCTAGGGGGACCACTCAACATGGGCTTCTGCCGGGACCCTGGGAGTTCCGCATCTCAAATATTTTCTTGCAATTGAGGGAGGGGCGCCTTAAGGGTTCTAGGTTCAAATATTTTCATGTTGTTGAGGGGGAGGACTTTGACTACTCCTTGCCTAATCATTTTCTGGAAGCTGAGGGGAAGGAACTTGACTGCTCCTCGACCCCACATTTTCTGGAAGTTGGGGGGGTCATGATTGATTCTCACCCCAAAATATAGTGGGCAGGCCTGAAACACCCTGCTACATTAGCCCCTCGTGCAAAGTCTTTTGTGTTGGGTAAACCCAAAAGGCTTTGTATGCTATAAATTCAATTTTCATTTTGAGGGACCCTAGGGTGAGAACACACTATATGGTTGACTTACTTGAGTCTATGCCATATAGGAGTTCCAACTAATTTGGATATCGAGACAAAATAGTTTTAGATTTTTTATGCATTACTCTACCTCAAAAAAGGCATCCCAGTCCAAGCACCTCGATGAACTTCAAAGGGAAGTACTTTTATTGTGAACCACATTAGGACACACACAACACACTATGCATATATGTGTTTTTTACGTGTGCATAATTTTTTAGTTCTTGAGACCTCGTCAAAATTTCTTTTAAAAGAAAAGTCATTTAAAATAATTTTTTATCATTTGAAATAATTTCTTTTCTGATTAAATAAAATTGAGTTTTTAAATGTTTGAGGTTAAAATCTAAATAATTTTTTTATTGAAAAAAAAGCTTTGGGGTTGAAAATTGTATTTCTTCAAACCTTTCAAAACATAAACTGATTCTGAGCTTTGGCTTATGCATTTTTTTTACTCTGAGATGTCAAACCGTAACCCTTCATCTCTCGTGTTATCTACGGTTCCCAAACCCCGATCCAGGTAGAAATCGTCTCAGCCAATCAAGTTCGGATCACCTCAAGCCTTCGATCCAAGTGACTTCTTCACATTTAATTCGAAAATAGATTTAGATACGCAGATTGCAGCCGATCGTGTGTAACAACCCTTCATTGCTGAGTCATTTCATCAACAACCCAAATAGGTTCAGCCTTAATCCTCTTGCTTCTTTTTCAACCAACCAGCGTCATATATTTTTACCGACCCTTATCTGTATTTTTCAGCCCTTAGATCGAGTTTTGTTGTTAGAAATCCATCGTGGCCCTTGGTTCGTAATAATCAATTCTCGAATCTTCTTTAGTTGAGTACATAAATTGATTCTTAGGGTTTCATTGTCTGATTGGAGAAATTAGAAAGAGAGAGAGAAGCGGCGATGTGAAAAAACCGAGAAGAGAGAGAGAGCGTTATGAGAAAACCGAGAAGAGAGAGAGGAGAAACCATACCTGTTATTTCAAAACCCATTTCGGTTTCTTCCAAAACCAAAAATTCCCAAAGTCTTATTTGTTTTCCCAACCATTAAACCCATTTATTTGAGAGCATATATGTGTGGGGTTTATTTGAGTTGGTGTATTGATTGTATTACTCAAGTTTGAAGACCTTCTTCAACTTTATATCTCCCTATAAACCCATTTAGTTCACTTGTAAGATTTTTTCTAGGGTTCTTTAGTTCTCTTGTATCATTTTATTTTGTTATTGTTGTTGCTGATTGATCCAAGATAGTAATCTCAAATTATTATGAGAAATTTTACTTCTGATATTTTTTATGTATATTCTCAGATCTGAAATAATTTTTTTTTGTTTCAAAATATTGTTTCACGTTTTGTGAAATCAGATTGAACATAAATAAATTTTGTTTGAAACAAAAACTTGAGATATTTTTTTTGTTACAGATCTGAAAATTTCTTGAAGTCATATTGTTCAAAGCACATTTGAAATTACCTGCATTGCATATAGAAATGTCTTGTAATTTGTAGGTATTTGCTTGTATTATTCATTGAGAGGGTGAGAAGCATTTTTCATATTTAGTTAATTCACAAACACTATCACTCTCACACGAACACTTAGGATTTGTGGTTCTTGGTGAGATATTTTATTTGCGGGACTACTGGAATCCGGGATTCAAGGATAAAACAGAAGCTGCATGGAGAAGAACAAATCAAGATAGAATGCCTTTAAGAGTGGAGTAACTCGGGTAGGTACGTTTTCTGATCTTGTATTTTCATTCTTATTTGCATGCTTTAGTGTTGTAACTTGGTTGTGATTCTAGTGGATTTTTTTCATTTTGCTCTGTAGAGGGGGCCGTGGATGCTTCCTTAATTTTAGGGTTTTACCACGTTAAAAATCGCGTATTAATTTTCTTGAATCTTCTTAATTACTTTGGTGAACAATATCGTACTCGAGACTTAATTGTAGGTTTTGAATTTTAAAAACCTAAGGTAATCAATTTAAAAAGTCTAAAGATCATATTCAGAAAAATTATTTTAACACATCTAGTGTTTATTTTGAAAAGAGTTTCATTTAACGAGTTTATTTCGGAGTTTACTAAACTTATAACTTTTTGTTATTAATCTTGTAAATAAGTTTTTCATATAGTTCTTTCATCATTCCCCCTAGGGTCATTAAATGCTCTGTCACCACATCCCAGGTTTTATAGATGAGGCTACTTATGGTGAACATCCTTATCTGGGTATCAAGTTGGGCATAGTGGTTGCGCGCGGTGAGCCCCTCGTCCTTGGCCTTTTTTGTGGCCTTCTATCTTGTTTAGAGGGGTTACTCGTAGTAAGCCCCTTATCCTTAGCCATCTTATGTGGCCTTATATCCTTTTTAGAGGGGTTGCTCGTGGTGAGCCCCTCGTCCTTGGCCTTCTTATTTGGCCTTCTATCTTGGGTAGAGAGGTTGCTAGCGACGAGCCCCTCACCCTTTGCCTTCTTCTGTGGACTTCTATCTTGGGTAGAGGGGTTGGTCGCGGTGAGTCCCTCGCCCTTGGCCTTCTTTTTTTTTGGCCTTCTATCTTGGGTAGAGGAGTTACTCGCGGTGAGCCCCTCGCCCTTGGCCTTCTTCTGTGGCTTTGTATCTTGGGTAGAGGGGTTGTTCGCTGTGAGCCCCTCATCCTTGCCCTTCTATCTTGGGTAGAGGAGTTTCTCACGGTGAGCCCCTCACCCTTGGCCCTCTTTTGTGGCTTTTTATTTCTTGTGGTGAGCCCCTCGCCTTGGGTAAAGGGGTTACTCACAGTGATCCCCTCTTCCTTGGCATTCTTCTGTGGATTTTTATATTGGGTAGAGGGGTTGCTCATGATGAGCCCCTCGCCCTTGGCCTTCTTTTATGGCCTTCTATCTTGGTTAGAGAGGTTGCTCGTGGTGAGCCCCTCGTCGTTGGCCTTCTTATGTCGCTTTCTATCTTGTGTATAGAGGTCGCTCGCAATGAGCCCCTCGCCCTTGGCCTTCTTCTTTGGACTTTTATCTTGTGTAGAGGGGTTGTTCGCGGTGATCCCCTCATCCTTAGCCTTCTATCTTGGGTAGAGGAGTTGCTCGTGGTGAGCCCCTCTCCCTTGGCCCTCTTCTGTGGCCTTTTATTTTGAGTAGAGGGGTTGCTCGCCATGAGCCCCTCGCCCTTGCCCTTCTTCTGTGGATTTCTATCATGGGTAGAGGGGTTGCTCACGGTGAGCCCCTAGCCCTTGTCCTTCTTCTATGGATTTTTATATTGGGTAGAGGGGTTGCTCGCGGTGAGCCCCTCGCCCTTAGCCTTCTTTTGTGGCCTTCTATCTAGGGTAGAGGGGTTGCTCGCGGTGAGCCCCTCACCCTTGGCTTTCTTACGTCGCTTTCTATCTTGTGTAGAGGGGTCGCTCGCGGTGAGCCCCTCGCCCTTGGCCTTCTTATGTGGACTTCTATCTTGGGTAGAAGTTTTGCTCGTGGTGAGCCCCTCGCCCTTGGCCTTCTTCTGTGGCTTTCTATCTTGGGTAGTGGGGTCGCTCGTGGTGAGCCCCTCGCCCTTGGCCTTCTTTTTTATCCTTCTATCTTAGGTAGAGGGGTTGCTCGCGGTGATCCCCTCGCCCTTGGCCTTCTTCTGTGGCCTTTTATATTAGGTAGAGGGGTTGCTCGCGGTGAGCCCCTCGCCCTTGTCCTTCTATCTTGGGTAAAGGGATTGCTCGTGGTGATCTCCTCTCCCTTGGCCTTCTTCTGTGGCCTTCCATCTTGGGTAGAGGGGTTGCTCGTGGTGATCCCCTCGCCCTTGGCCTTCTTCTGTGGCTTTCTACCTTAGGTAGAGGGGTTGCTCGCGGTGATCCCCTCGCCCTTGGCCTTATTCTGTGGCCTTCTATCTTGGGTACAGGGGTTACTCGCAGTGAGCCCCTCGTCCAGGTTTTACACCTCGTCATAGGTCCAATTAAGGTGGACCCCCTTATTCTAAATATTATCTTGCCAACTTAGGCCGTAGGATCCCCTCTAGGTGGGTTCACTCGAACTGTTACTTGTGTTAGTCTTGGCAAAGGGGCCACTCGAAGTGGATCCCCTCGCGATAAGTTATTTCCTGTATTGATCTTGGCAGAGGGTACCACTCGTGGTGGACCCCTCGCTCTAAGTCATTTTCTGTAGCATCAAGTTTGGTAAGAGGGGTCCACTCAAGGTGGATACCCTCACCCAAGGCTTTTTCTATCAAACTTGTAATCTTAGGCAGGTGGCGTCATACTAAGTGGATCCTCACTCTCTAGGCTATATCCCTCTTTGTTCACTGGCTTGAGGACTTCTCACTATTATCCCCCTTCGTGCAGAAGTGTCTTGTAGCGTCGAGAGACTTTTTCACGAGATATCATAATCAACACTATGAGCGGTCATATGCCCATGGATCCTGAGGTACTAAACTATCGTACCTTTATTTATACTTGGCAGTTGCTCAATACTGTAAGTGCTCCGGTGCCCTTGGAGCCTTAGGTACTAAATTGTCGTACCTTATACTTATACCTGGCAGTTGGTCAATATTGTGAGTGCTCTGTGGCCCTTGGAACCTGGGGTACTAAACTGTCGTACCTTATATTTATACTTGACAGTTTCTCAAGACTGTGAGCGCTTCAAGTACCTTGGAGCCTTAGGTACAAAACTATCGTACCTTATATTTACTTGGAAGTTGCTCGATATAATGAGCGCTCCGTTGCCCTTGGAGCCTGAGGTACTAAACTGTCATACCTTATATTTATACTTGGCACTTGCTCAAGACTGTGAGCGCTCCGGTGCCCTTGGAGCCTTAAGTACTGTGAGTTGCTCTACTTTCTGTGAGAACTTTGGGATTGAACTGCCTCGTAGTCTATGGGGTACTTGCCTATGATCTGAGCAAGTTATCATTCTAGAGTTTCCCCTCTAACTGTGGTCGTACTTGCATATAAGATGAGAAAGTTATTATTTCAGAGGTGTCCCTTCCAACTGCGAGGTACCGACATGAGGTATGAGCAAGTTATCTTTCCTGAAGTTGCCCCTCTAACTGCGGGGTACTTGCATATAGCTGAGCAAGTTTGAAATTTTGAAGCTGGCCCTCTAACTTCGGGGTGCTTACATATAACTGAGCAAGTTAAAATTTTGAAGCTACCCCTCTAACTGTGGGGTACTTGCATATGAGCTGAGCTAGTTAAAATTTGGAAGTTGCCCCTCTAGCTGCGGGGTACTTGCATATAACTGAGTAAGTTAAAACTTTGAAGTTGCCCCTCTAACTGAGGGGTACTTGCATATAACTAAGCAAGTTAAAATTTGGAAGCTGCCCCTCTAGCTGTGGGGTACTTGCATATAACTGAGCAAGATAAAAAATTTGAAGCTGCCCCTCTAACTGCGGGGTACTTGCATATAACTGCGCAAGTTAAAATTTGAAAGCTGCCCCTCTAGCTGTGGGTACTTGCATACAACTGAGTAAGTTAAAATTTTAAAGTTGCCCTTCTAACTGTGGGGTACTTTCATATAACTGAGCAAGTTAAAATTTTGAAGTTACCCCTCTAACTGCAGGGTACTTGCATATGAGCTGAGCAAGTTAAAATTTGGAAGCTGCCCCTCTAGCTGCAGGATACTTGCATATAACTGAGCAACTTAAAATTTTGAAGTTGCCCCTCTAACTGCGGGGTACTTTCATATAACTGATCAAGTTAAAAAAATTTGAATCTGTCCCTCTAATTGAGGTACTTTCATATAACTGAGCAAGTTAAAATATGGAAGTTGCCCCTCTAACTGGGGGTACTTGAATATAACAGAGTAAGTTAAAATTTGGAAACTGCCCCTCTAGCTGTGGGGTACTTGCATACAACTGAGCAAGTTAAAATTTTGAAGTTTCCCCTCTAGCTATGGGGTACTTGCATATAACTGAGCAAGTTAAAACTTTGAAGTTACCCCTCTAACTGTGGGGTACTTGCATATAGGCTGAGCAAGTTAAAATTTTAAAGCTTCCCCTCTAACTGCGGGGTACTTGCATATAGGCTGAGAAAATTAAAATTTTGAAGCTACTCCTCTAACTGCGGGGTACTTGCATATGATCTAAGCAAGTTATTATTTCTGAAGATTCCCCTCTAACTACGGGGTCCTTGTTCCAAACTTTTCTTAGGAACCTTTTTTTCTTCTCTCTATTTTCTGAAAAACTGGTTAAATAATTTTTTTTCTTGAGAACAGAGGTTAGAACTTGTTCTCTGGGATATAAATCTATATGTAATAATAATTAAAGAAATGTAGTGAATTTTTTTATTACTATTATGATTGCTGGGAGGGTAACCTCATGCTGGTCCGGTGTAAAAAACATTTTATCTGTTATGTTTGTAAGGACTTTGCTAAATATATTTTTTTCTTTGAGATGGATATTCCTCCAAGTATAATGAGGAAAGAACTTCATGACATGGACCCTCTTCTAATTTAGTAGAGGTTCTACTATACTATTAAGAAAGAGAAAACATTAGTCTGGCGTACCTTTTGTTGAGCTAGGCCTTTCTGTCTATATTTTGGCCGCTTCTACTTTTTTGAGTTTAAATACTTCAAGGGGTTCCTCATGCAAGGTATCAGTCATGGGAAAGTTCTCTGTCTGGGATTCTAACCATCCAGGGTTCCTCGCTTGGGATCTGTACCCCTGGGGGTCCCTCATCAGGGGCGTCACAGAATTTGGGTTCCTCGCCCATAGCAGCTGCATGTGGGGATTCTTCGTGAAAAACATATGTGGTAGGGGGATTCTTTGCTGATGAGGGTTCCTCTCTATAAGTCCCCAAGTCCCATCTTTATTGGGTTCCTCATTCGCGATTCTCCTATCTTGAATACGAGGGTTTCCCCATCAGGAGCGTTGATCACTTCGAGTTCCTCGATCGAATTTCTACCTAATAATATTTCCTTGTTTGAGGCTCTTGCAACGGAGGGTTCCTCGACCGCCGGCTGAGGGTTCCTCACTAGGAGTCACTAAGCCCCTTCTTCACAGGGGGGGGTCCTCGCCTACTGTCACGACAGCGAAGGGTTCCTCATACGCGGATGGTTTGTGACTTAAGGGTTCCTCGCCAGATGAAATTCTAAATAAGGTAACTAGTGCCAAGGGTTCCTCGCTTTGTGATGAGTACCTCCAAATTTCGTGATGTGGATCAACAATTCTTGACTTATGATATCGAGCCATAATTCGTGATGTCGAAGAATCCAAGGGAGTTAAGCATTGCTTCCTGAGATGCCAGGGGTTCCTCACGAGGGCCATTAACTGTTGAGGGTTTCTCGACACTTGATTTAGAACCAAAAAATACTTCGTAGGGTTCTTTACCCATTTTGGGTTCCTCATCTGCTTTGTCTATGTCAAGTTGTTTGGGATTTTTTAGCAAGAGTTCCTCACTGGTTGGATTTCATTATGAGGGTTCCTCGTCGGCGGTATCGCGGCTTGCTGACATGGGTTTCCCATCTAGCGAGGGTTCATCACCTACGGGTTATAATTTCAAGAGGTCCTCGACTATTTCAAACCAATCTTTGGGTATTATTGGTCCCCCCCTCAACATATAGAGGTTCCTCGCCTACAGCTCCACTGGTGACGACCTTGGGTTCCTCGTCGCCCAAATTTTCAAAACAGGGTTCCTCATCAAAAATTGGGTTGATTAAGGGCTCCTCGCCTTCTGGTTCTGTGGTTTTGGGTTCAACGCTTTATCCCTCTATGTTCATGGGTTCCTCGCGTGTATCTCCTCTGGCGATGGCCTTTGTTTCCTCGCATATTGATTTCGTGCATGACGGTTTGCATTCTATGGGTTACTCGCGCGCCACTGTTGATGGAGATAATACTTTCTGCAATATGGGTGTTTTGCCAGCTGCGGGTTCCTTGCGTTATTAAAAAGTTGGTTTTGCGGCCAGAGGTTAGAGGTTCTGGTGCCACAAACTTTTCGTTGACGACGGGTATTACTTGGGGTTCCTCGTGAGTTAGGTTTCTACTAAAGGCTTCCTCGACTATTCCAAGCATTTCCCTATTTGATTTTCCATCTGGTAGTGGCGTAGCCAAAGGCTCCTCGCGAGACCCATTACATATCATGTGTTCCTCGCCGATGCCACAAATTGAAATCGCGCATTTTGCTACGGGTTCCTCGTTGGTGGACTCCATACCTGGGGGTTCCTTGCCGCTCCCAAATTTGGGTGGGTCTGTTATTCAGAGTTCCTCACCATTTCCTATAATGGGTTCAAAGTTCTTTATGGCCGCGAGTTCTTCGTCAGGCGCCACTTCTCTGTCAACAGGTTCCTCGCGTATCAACTTTTTATCTGAGGGTGTCTTGTCGTCAGCACTAGAGGTTGCTGAGTTGGTTCTTATGGGAGAGGGTTCCTCGCGAGCTAGCCTTACCTCTATTGGTTCCTCGCAAACTACAATTTTTACTAAGGTTGGGGGTATTGAGCATGGGAGGTTCCTCATCTGGGCCTTTTCCCACTGTGGGTTCCTCACTTGGACTAGTATTGCTGGGGGTCCCTCATTAGGAACCCAAATCACTGAGGGTTCCTCGTATAAGACTTCTGTTACCATTGGGTTTTTCCTTTTTCCATTGAACTTGAAAATTTTGGGTGGAACATACCCCTTTGGGTATGGTTTCTCATTCACCTCTTGTGGGTAAGGGTCCTGCAACTCCTCATACAAATGAGGACCCTCCCTCTGAGAAGAGGAGAGAAACTTCCTGACCTGCTTAATAATAACAATTTTGGAGGGTGATTCCTCCAAACTCATGCCCTTGCCTGCTGGTGATCTTGACGATGCCATAAACTGTTCCTGCACTGCCCTCAGCGGTGGAGCAACTTCTACCGGAATCGCTGCAGGAGCGGTCGCTCCTCGAGAGTGGCTACTATTGGTGTTACACAACCTTAACCCAAACTTGCCAAGTCTACTTTTCTTGTTTCAAAAAAACTCAAAAACATGATCATAAGTTTGATACCTATTGCCGGAGCCACTGCAGGATCCTCTGTCAGTGAACTGGCCTGCCCTCTCTAAAGAGCAGGTACTCTAGCTCCAGTCACCACCATATCTTCCTGAGTGGTCTAGTATCTTTGATATCCATTCCAAAATGGAATCTCTTCAAACACTAGCTGTTTATAAACATTAAAATCTTCTTTGTACATGGAAATGAGGATACCTCCCCAGCGGAGTCGCCAAATGTAGGAGGGTAATGAGACTAGGGTCTATTAATAACTGGAAAGGGTTCGGCGTGACCCACTCTAATGGACGTTGTCTGCAAGGTTCTCAAGAAATTCTGAAGCAGCTTCTGGTAAAACCTTCTCCTTCTGGTAGAAATGGAACTCAAGCTAGAGCTCACTCGCTGCAAGAAGATGAACTTCACAGTAATAATAGTAACTTTTCTCAAGAGGGACTCCTAAGAGTGATGGTTGTTAGTGGGGAGTGAAATAATAAGGCACACAGTACTTAGAGAGAGCCGGGAGAGATAGAGAGGTTCTGGTGTGATTTTGACAGAGTAACTTTGCAATTGAGTTTTTTATCTCTTCTTGACCTTGACCAGGGGTCCTATTTATAATTGGTCACTAGGGATGGGTTGGCACTTTTGGCACCAAAACTTAGAGGGTTGGTGAGGGATAAGGTCTGCAGTGTACCATTTGTCCCTACCTGTGTGCAGCTGCATGTCCCCTCAGACAGGTGCCACCTAGTGCAAGCCAAGTTCAAAAATCAAATTGTCTCTTAATGGAAACAAAATATCTGATTTGGTAAATATCTTTTGAAATTGTAACTTTTGGTACAAACTTTGTAAACTTGAGGGGGGTCTCAAGAACCACCTCCTCTAAAATCTTTTTAAGCTTGAGGGGGCCTTGAGGACCCCCTTCTAAAATCATTTTTCTTAAGAGGGTCTTAAAGGACCCTCTCCTTTAAAATCATTTTATAAACAGTTCTTTTCTTGTGAGTAACCCTTTGGCTGCTCACCCTAGTTGTGTATGACTGTGAGGTGTGTGAGGACTGGGCGACCCTAGGGTCTTTCTACTAGTATTCTCTCAATCCTAAAGTGCTAAGTGGTTTAGATTGCTCAAAAAACCTTGTTCCTCAGCTGCCAAGCCAAAACTCCCAAGAGATCCCATCTAGCCTACTTGATCCCTGCTTGCTCAACTAGGCAACTTGTACAAGAAAATAAGTATTAGTACTTCTGTTATTTTAAATAATGACTTTTCATGGTGAGGGGTTGCTCATGATAGCCACTCCCTCATCCTGGCTTATTTTCTAGAAGCTGAGGGGGGGACCTTGAGGATTCTTTGACCAAATATTTTCTGGGGCTTGAGGGACCCTTGAGGTTCCTTCTCCAATATGGCTTTTCTGTGGTCGAGGGTCCCTGGGGTTCCATATCAATATGGCATTTCTGCGATCGAGGGACCCTAGCGGTTCGTTCTACAATATGAATTTCTGCTTTTGAGGGACCTTGGGGGTTCCTTCTCCAATATCATTTATTTACTGTTGAGGATCCTTTGAGGGGTTCCTTCTCAAATGTCATTTTTTTGCTGTTGAAGAACCCTACGGGGGTTCCTTCTTAATGTGAATTTCTGGTGAGGGACCCTAGGGGGTCCTTCTCAATGTCAACTTCTGCTGTTGAGTAACCCTAGGGAGGTTCCTTCTCAATATCACTTATGTAGGGAACCTGGGGGAGTTCCTCTCAACATGGGCTTCTGTCACCACCTAGGTGAGGTTCCTTCTCGACTTGAGTTTCTGCAGGGACCCTGGGGGGTTCCTTATCGATGTCAACTTCTGCAGGGACCTGGGGGGAGTCCCTCTCAACATGGGCTTCTGCCGGGACTTAGATGAGGTTCCTTTTCAACTTGAGTTTATGCAGGGACCTGGGGGGGTCCCTATCAACACGGGCTTCTGCCGCCACCTAGTTGAGGTTCCTTCTCGACTTGAGATTCTACAGGGACCCTAGAGGGTTCCTTCTCAATGTCATCTTCTGTTGGGACCCTGGGGGGAGTCCCTCTCAACATGGGCTTCTGCTGCCACCTAGGTGAGGTTCCTTTTCAACTTGAGTTTTTGCAGGGACCCTAGGGGGTCCCTCTCAACATTGGTTTCTGCCTCCACCTAGGTGAGGTTCCTTCTCGACTTGAGTTTCTGGAGGGACCCTGGGAGGTACCTCTCAACATGGGCTTTCGTCGGGACCCTGGGGGGTTTCGCGTCTCAAATATTTTCTTGCAGTTGAGGGAGGGTCGCCTTGAGGGTTCCGAGTTCAAATATGTTCTTGCAGTTAAGGGGGAGAACTTTGACTGCTCCTCGCCCCAACATTTTCTGAAAGTTGAGGGGAAAGAACTTGACTGCTCCTCGACCCCACATTTTCTTGAAGCTGGGGGGTCATGAGGGATTCTCACCCCAAAATAGAGTGGGAAGGCCTGAAACACCCTTCTATAGATGGTTCGCGAGAGACTGAACCTTTAGTCCTTTATGCAAATGAGTGATGCAATAGGACATAATTGCAGAGTATGCAGGCACCACAGCTGTGTCTCGAGGTGCAATATTGTGTATAAATAAGATAGAGTGTATATATATACCTGTAATGATATCTACTGTGTGAACTGAGTAGGTAGAATTAATAATGAAATGTGAAATGAATTAAGTAGTGAACACTTAATTAAATTAGACTAAAAGGGTTTGTTTATGCTAAAGAAGAATTGATTTTGTTTATTGTATATATTGCAAGGGAAATCCATAGGAATGATGTCGGTTTATGACTAGTTATAAGACAAAAAGGACTAGTTAGTGTAGGAGAAAAACTACTGGGATTTGAATATTCGCTAGGCGTGCACAGTAAATGAGAGGTGAGAATCCCAAATGAGTTCAATAATTTAACATGAAAAATATATGTGCTAATAAATTATTTTAAGCACTTGCTGATTTTTAAACTGTTTTCAACTCGGGCTCTGACCCGTTTTCTACAAAAAAAAATTCTTGTCAAATTATTTTAGGTGCTCAGCCACCGGGACACCAGGCTTAGGATTTCATTCATTCGATGAGCTGTAGCTACTGTAGAGGCTACAAGGACTTTGGTTATAGACGCATCTGAGTCTATCATTCCTCACTTTGGAGTTATTTGCATCAGTTGGACATGTCATCCCTTCTTATTCATATATTCAGAGATTTGAGACTTACTTTTTTACTCTTCTCAGTTGTTGGCTTTATTTAGTTGGATTACTGTATTTGATTTTTTACTGGAAATGTTTACTCCAACTCCTTTATATTATGTCAGTTATTTCAGTTCTTATGAGATTGTATTGAATGGTGAATGATTAATTATTCGGTTTAATTGCTTTATTTTAATTGAAAAGATAAAATTTTGACATCAATCTTTTTAAATTTTAGGTGGTTAGTTTTACTATAATAATCTATCGTTGGTGATGCAATATCTGAACCAACTGGATATTCTAATTTAATTAATAAAGGACTGATCACCCAGTATTTAATTGGGCGGTGTGTCACACATCCTTTCAACTTTTTGACCACCTTTTTTTTACCTTCAGCAACCATTCGGTGTCGAGCTTTCGCATTTTTTATTTTGCCGGTTTACATTCTGAGAGAGTCGTAATCTCATATTGAGCTATTTTGGGATCGATGTCGGGCATATCATCGTGGACCATGCGAAGAGATCCACAAATTCCTTCAGCAGTTCTTCGAGTTGTTCGCGCTCATGGTCATCACGGGTGGACCCTATCCTAATTTCCCTCAGTTGGCTACTAGAACCGATATTAATAAAAACATCTTCATCTTCATTAATTTGAATGCGATTGTGTTATTTGTTATTAACCTTATTAAGATCAGTTAAAAATTATTCATTAATAAAATCATCATCATCAATAGTAATCAAGACAATTAATGTAAGGCACAACAAGATACTCAAAATATTTGTTTATTTCATTCTTGGGGAAAACAGGGTTGAGTACCTCGTCAAAGTAGGTATCGATTACATTATGATCAGAATAAGGAACAACCGAAGAAAACGAAAGAGTCTAAACATCTGGGTTGGGTTACGTCTCACTAAGTGGAACTGGTATAGAATTACATTTGAGGAGGGGTACATCAGTAGTCCTGATCAGGATGGATGGATCTGATGATGTAACGCCTGACTGGATCATGCAGAGTGTCAGCCCCAGTGTATGCAAATTTAATGAGTCGTCGGAGTCACTTCCTTAAGAAACCTTGGCAACAGTTGCAGTATTCTGAATGAGTGGTTGCACATGATGTTGGGAACTTTCAACCCATTAGTAACTGTCTTAAAAAAGGATCTCCATCCCCGGCTTCTTCTTGTCCATATGATCATACCACATTTCGGGAAAGCCATAAAATGGAAAATCCTCACCTTCTTTGATGAATCTTCTATTTAAGGAGTCCCCCGGAACAATCTTGGTACTTTCTAACCTTCTCTTTAACCAAGGTTGGCAAATCATTCTGAGTTCCTCTCATGAGGGTTGATAACCCAGGTCACATGGAAGAAATGCCTTCTTCAACACTATGGGTTCTAGTATTCCTTATTGTCATCTTCCCATCCCCAGTCCGGGCATAAAATATATACTTTTGAACATCTGTATCATGTTGACATTAGCGTGAGGGTTGTGCTATGGACAGACTCTATCTTCGAAATCATCACCTACTGGGAGTGGAAGTGTTTTGACTCGAAAACCGAATAAAAGTATGTTATTCACCCAATGTTGTATTTCTAGTATTAGATTATTCATGCTTGCATTCTCAGTGTTACCATCGTCACCCAAGATATGGTGATGACCTTTCTCTTGGCGAAGAACTTCAGTTTCTGATGGAGAGAGCAAGATACCCCCCGATGTTGTGAAGCCATGGTCGACCAAGCAGTAGATTAAAACAATCTGGTATGTCGATGACTTGGAATTACGTAACGAGATTTATAGGGACAACCCCTATTATAAGCTTAATGGACTCCATCACCTCTCGATGAGTATTGTCATAAGTACGCACTGAAGCGGAAGTTGGAGGAAGGTCTCTTATGTTTAAACCTAGGCAGTTGAGGGTTCATAGCGGGTAAACATTTAGTGTTGATCCATTATCGACGAGCAAAAATGGGACTTTCTTCCCCATCACCTCGACAGATATATTGAGAGCATAGTTATGATTTAGACCAAACTTAGGGATTTATTCCTCGAATAAGGAGAGCATGAGTTTAATGACCTGAACAAATTCCCAACTTATAATGAAGTGGTGAAAGGAGGGACTGTGGGTTCGGTAAGTAATTTAATGAAGGCATTTCGGTGCAGCTGGGAAGACATGAAGAGTACTCACAAAGTGATGTTAGCCTGAGTTTTCTTCAATTGATCTAGGATCTTGATCTCCTCGATGGTCATTTTCGACATGGAGAGTTCTCGACAACACCCTTTCCTTTATCCGCCACAACTGATTGAGGGTTCGGACTCTGGTAGTGCCTCCCAGATCTTATCATATGGTTCATAGAAGAGAGGAAAAATAGAAACCATGTTTCTTCATCTATCTCGGGATGTTCGGCCACTTTATTCATCTCCTTTTTTAGATCCTCAAATGATATCATCCCACGTACATTTATCACTCGTCTAGTCTTTTTCGAGCTTTTTTCTTCATCTGAACTATCAAATTTGTCCCCCCCTCCCCCCCATCTGGTGGAAATAATATCATCCTTCTAAGAGAAGTCAATGCATTCTACAACCTCCACGGCTTCTTTACATAGATCCTCTCACTCAATGAGGAGATGCAGTAGCTAAGGGACCAATTGCCCTTATAGTTTTAAATAATCGAGTAGCTCGAACATACTGTAAATTTCATCGGTCTGTCGGAAAAAATCTGTCATAATATGGATGGCATCATCTAAACTGACTTCGTCGGCGGGTACTACACAATTATCTGACTCTCGAGCCCACTTTCGAGATTCTAAGAATAGTGTTCTAAATTTTTTGCAGTCAATGGTCATTTCAAAGGGAAATTTTAGACCAAACTCTAAGAGCTGGTTCAGTACTGCTGGAAATTCTATATTCCCACCTCCGAAATGGGTACGAATAGCATTACATGCTATTGTAAGAAATGGAAGAGTCTGGTCGACAAAATAAGTAAGGTGTAGGAAAAGAGACATCCTGCCTAATTAAATACCGGGTAATCAGTCCTTTATTAAATGAAATCAAAGTGTCCGGTTGGTTCATTCTTAGCATCACTGTCAAAAATATTTCTTTATTAATCACCTAATAAATAATTAAGCTAAGTGTCAAAACATTTGATTTTGCAAATTAAGACCTATTGTTATGATTTAATATGAAACCATTTTCATGAACACAATTGATGATATTAAACCAAACCACCTAAATGAAATATCCAAGCTAGATTAAACAATTCAAATAATAAATCCCAATCGTAGGACAAGGAAATAAATAAAACGATCCCAAAAATAGCTAAATCCTGAAATGATAAAGAGTACAAATCTCTCTCTGAACTAAAATGAGATATGGAAACGGGCAACACATGCCCTGTCTGAGAATAACAAAATAGAAGATTGGAAAGACAAGAATGAAGTCGTCTACTGCAAGGACCTGCAACTTCCACGATAGCTGCAGTACGTCAATGGGCCAAAGATCTAGGCCTGAAGCCCCTGTGGCTGGGCACCTGCAACATATATATACACAACAGGAAGAAAAGATAACAGGAAATGGGTCAGAGCCCGAGTGTAAAACAGCTTTAAAATAGTTTAGCAAGTATTTGAAATACTTACCAGTTGATATTACATACATGTTAGTAACTCGACACTCACTTGAGAATTCTCACCTCTCAACTAGTGTGCACGCCTAGCGCACTACCGAATTAACCTAGTTAAATCTGACCCAGTTAACTAGTCTAACCAAATCTTCACTCACCAAGACTAATCCAAGTGATCGCCTAACCATAGATTATATCTGACGACCCTTTTATTGGGAATATTTTAAGTCAGTTATGTTCATCTCAATACAGACTTAAGTTCTCAACCACTTAATTCATTTAATATTAATTATTCAATTTTATCTACTTACAAGCACATAGATTAATCACAGGTACATATATATATCACTCATAATATATATATACTAATAAGTCACCCCACATAAATCTATGGTGATGGCATACTTTGCTATCAATTCCCCATATCTCTCGTACAAAAGGGAAATACTAGTTCGGAATCACTCCCGAACTGTATTAATACAAAACACACATATTAGAGGCGAAGCATAGTTCCAAGTCACTAAGAGGTCATCACATACCCTCACGTCTCTTAGGACCATCTGACTATCACTCTCGGGTATCATGTACCAAGGATGCTATGTTCTAGGGTACAAGTCAATATCTCCCATAAAGGTCCAATCGAGATAAGACTATCCCGGTGCGAAACCTCCGTGACAGCAAGTAGCGCGGGTATGATTACACACAAACATACCATATTATATATATATATATATATATATATATATATATATATATATATATATATATATATATACACCCATGCATATATTTACATAATTCATCTAGTTACGCCCACGACCCATAATATGTGTTAACTATGCATAGCATATAACGCTCTAGTTCTACGTACAATTATATTATTCTTTTTATTCTCTCAATTACTGTAAATTCGCAAGTACTTCTCGATTCTCGAAGTTTATCCTCTCGATAAATGTAAAATCAGTAGGTATACCCTCACTACCCTACTGGTCTAAGTCCTTTTAAATTCTTACCAGGCCTACTTTAACATACGCACGATTTCTCACTCAATTTATATCCCCAGAACCCCACGGTTAAATCTCACATAACTCGTCTTACCCGGACCCAACTTATACCCTACTGGCCCTTCTCATGTCCCATTATGATATTTAAATTATGTCCAAGGGTCCTTACACATTTTGAATTGGATTAACATAAAAAGGGGAAGAAGTTTCAGTTTCCTGGAGGAGTCAATCGATCAATGAAAAGGGGTCGATCGATCCAGTCGATCGATCGACATTCTTGAGTCGATCGATTGATCAAGCAGGTGTTGGCCCAGTTTCTGCAATTCTAGCCTACGGGTTTCATCCAATATAAATCCTCAAACCTCCATTAACATGTCCCAAACTCCTAACCAAACATCATGAATGTTATATAAACCAATATAGAAGATTTCTAACGTAAAACATTCACAAATTCATCAAGAATCGTCATCAAAGGGGATTAATTCAAGAAATTATCATTTAACCCTAGTTCATCCAATTTTCTCAAGAATTCATTTGATTTCCTTATTTCTCTCTCTAATGGGCATCAATTTCATGGATAATATTCTACATATGACAGATATCCATCCTAACATGGTTTCTACTCCAAATTTGCAATAAAAATCTCCCAAATAACATTTTATTTTCATCAAGACATAAGAGAATTAATTCCTACACTAGCATGGATTTGTTATCAGCTAAAGAACAACAAGTTAGATACTTGCCTGGAAATCAAAGGTCTAGTCCGACGAATTTGAGTGGTATAGGAACGTTTCCCTTCTCCCGATCTACGCGTTGGTGGTGAAATTGATGATAGTGGTGTAGGGTTGGTGGCTCTCCTCCGTGGAAGCCTTCTCACTTCTTTCTTCCTTAGCCTCTCTGCAACTCCAAGGTTTTTAACCCTCGAGGACTTTAACTCTCATCAGATATAACGCTCCAATTTTCGTCCATAATTAAAGCCTAAAATGGGTAATTACCAAAATGCCCTCCCGGGTTACCGATTAGGCCTAAAAACGTCTCGAGACCCAAACTACACCCCCGGGTACATTTTCCTGACTAACTCAACCCTTCCGGACACATCGGCGCACTCAAAATGACCATATGGGTGACTTATAATTAATTCACTTTTTATTCCATTAATTTAGTCCCGACACGACACATGCGCATCCCGATTTAATTTTTGTAATTGTTGTATTATTCACTCGCGACAATTTTAATACATTCAATCTCATATTACTTTACTCATCTAGTAATATTCAAAATAATTCTTACCAATAATTACTAACTCTCGTCATGCTAGTAAATATTTATTTTAAAATTCATATTGACATTAAATTAATTTATCCCAATTTAATTTAATTAATCCCATAATTAAATGCCATAAAAATACGGGGTATTACATACTTCCCCCCTAATAACGAAATTTCATCCCAAAATTCAAAAAATAAGGCATACCTGGTAAAAACAATTCCGCGATACTTTTCGCGCATATCTGCCTCGCGCTCCCAAGTGGACTCATCTACATTATGATGCTCCTGAACCCCTACAAGTGGGACTAACTTCGATCTGAATTTACTCTCTCTATGTTCTTGGATAGCCACTGGTTTCTCCTCATAAGAACTGTCGGGATGAAAATGAATCTTACTTATCGCAATATGAGTATAGGCCAAATCATCTTGAAGATACCGCCTCAACGATGAAATGTGGAATACATCATAAATACGGTGCAAGTGCTTCAACAACCCCAGTTTGTATGCTACTAGTACAATCCTCTTGATAATGGGGAATGGTCCTATATACCTCAGAGTCAATTTCCCTTTCTTCCCGAACCTCATTACTCCCTTCATATGAGACACCTGCAGTAGTACTTGGTCTCCCACGCTAAACTCCTTGAAGGACCGCTTTGCATCGGCGTAGCTTTTCTGCCTGTCCTGGGCTACCCGAATGTGACTCCTGATCAACCCAATCCTGGCTGACGTCTCCTGAATCACCTCTGGCCCAAGTAGTTTGTTGTCCCCTACCTCTAGCCAACAAGTAGGAGAACGACAAGGTCTGCCATACAATGCCTCGAATGGGTCCAGCCAATCGTAAATCGGTAGGAGTTATTATAAGTGAACTCTACTAGAGGAAGGTACTGATCCCATCCTTCTCCAAAATCAAGGACACACATGCGTAGCATATCCTTCAGCATCCAATTAGTACGCTTAGTTTGTCCATTTATCTTGGGGTCATATGTCGTACTCAACCACAGCTCGATACCCATGACCTTTTGAAAGCTTTCCCAGAAGCGCGACACAAAAATCTTGTTTCTATCAAACACGATATCCAGGGGCACCCCATGCAACCTCACTATCTCAATAATAAATAATTGGGCATATTGTTCAGTAATGTAGTTTGTCCGCACTGGCAAAAAATGCACTACCTTGGTCAAACGATCCACCACTACCCAAATAGAATCGTGACCCCGTTGTGATGTAGGCAGCCCAGTGATGAAATCAATAGAAATGATCTACCATTTCCACGTAGGTATCTCCAGCGGCTGAAGTAATCCTGGCGGTCTCTAGTGGTCCACCTTTACCAGCTGACAGGTGGCACACTTGGATACGAACTTCACAATATCCTTCTTTATCCCACTCCACCTGTACTTCCGCCTCATATCTTGGTACATTTTATCCCCTTCGGGATGTACCGTAAATTTGGACTCGTGCGACTGCATCATCACTGCATGATGTAAATCTTCTCCCTCTAAAACCACCAATCTCCTATTAAATCGCAAACCCCCATCTGAACTTACTAAATAGGACTCAGTACCCTCAGCTAGGAGTTGTACAATCTGATCCTGACAACATATCAACTACTTGTGCCTGGATCACCCTCATAACAATCTCTGGTGTGGCCATCATAACGAATATAAAAGGTCGGGGAGCTGCGTCCTAGTGTTCCAACTCTTTCCACTTCGCGTTCCACACTTTTGCCACCTCACTTACTGGACTACAGCTTAGCGCATCGGTAACCACTTTAGCTTTTCGTGGATGATACTGTATCTCAAACTGATAGTCTTTCACAAACTCTAACCACCTACGCTGATGCATGTTCAACTCCCGTTGAGTGAATAAGTATTACAGTAACTTGTGATTTGTGAACAGGCAAAATTTGTCCCCCAACAAGTAGTGTCTCCAAATTCGTAAGGCAAATAAGACTGCTTCTAGCTCCAAGTCATGGGTGGGGTGATTCCTCTCGTGAGGCTTAAGCTTGCGGGAGGCATAAGCTATATCCTACTCATCCTGCTGAAGTACTCCACTGAGTCCCTGTAGAGAGGCGTCAGTATACACCAGGTACTCCACTCCTGGAAAAAGCAAGAATCGGCGCCGAAGTCAACTTATCCTTTAGCTCGTCGAAAGCTAACTGACAAGTGTCATCCCAGATGAATAGTACCCCTTTGCGTGTCAAATTCGTCAATGGTCCCGTAATTTTTTAGAACTCGCGGATGAACCGCCTGTAATACCCGTCTAACCCCAGAAGCTACGCAACTCTGCCGATTTCGTGGGTTGTCCCCATTCCCTCATTGTCGACACTTTGCTCGGGTCCATTAATATTCCCAATTCTGACATAACGTGCCCCAGAAACTGCACCTCTCGTAACTAAAATCTTCACTTCTCACACTTGGCATACAGTTAATGCTCTCACAGAGTTTGAAGAACCCGTCTCAAGTGTTCAGCATGCTCCTCCTCAGTCTGTGAATAAATAAGGATGCCAACTATAAAGACGATGAAAAACTGATCCAAGAACTCTCTGAACACCCGGTTCATCAAGTCCATGAATACGGCTGAAGCATTTGTCAGCCCAAACAGCATGACCCTGAACTCATAAGACCCATTCCTCGTCAAGAAATCAGTCTTCGACACATCCTGATCCCTAATTCGAAGCTGATGGTATCTTGATTTCAAGTCTATCTTTGAGAAGAAGGCAGCTCCCCTCAGATGGTCAAACAAGTCATCGATTCGGGGCAACGGATACTCATTTCGTATCGTAACCTTTTTCAACTCTCGGTATTCCACACACAACCTCAATGAACCATCTCTTTTTTTCATAAACAGCACGGGAGCACCCCAGGGTGAGGTACTCCTACGAATAAAGCCCTTTCCCAACAGTTGCTCAATATGATCATGCAACTCTCTCATCTCTAAAGGAGTCATACGGTATGGTGCGTTGGCTATCAGCCGAATGCCCGGCATCAAATCTATAATAAAATCTATCTCTCGGCTAGGAGGTAGTCCCGGTATCTCCTGAAACACATAAAAAAACTCTCGAACAACCGAAATCGAGTCTAGGGGAATCACTATCTCCTTAAAGGTCTCCTTCTCTATGTAATATAAACGGGTGGACGATCATCCCTCACGGCGAGGCATCGCCACCAAGAACATCTCCTTGCCCGGTATGGCAAAGATAATAGTCCTACTGAAACAATCTATCATGTCTCCATACGCAGCAAGCCAATCCATGCCAATAATGGCGGCATGCTCATGCATATCTAAGACTAACATGTCAACAGGTAATCTCAAGCTACCAATCTCTATACCTACTCCACGGCATATAAAGAAAATTAAAGACCCATTTCCTAGTGGTGAGTCTACACATGTCACTATACTCTCTATCGTGTCTAATAACCCTGTGGCCCGTGCAAAGATAGTGGCTATTAAATAGTGTGACGTCCCAGTATCAAACAAAATACGCCCCATAGTTCCATGGATAGGAAATGTACCCTCAACTGCAGGTGGCGCCTGAGGTGCTGCTAGCTGGTGGACGTTATAAACATATCCATACTGTAAGTGCCCTTGTTGAATGGGGACTGCTAGGATGGCTGGTAAAACTGGCATTTGAGGTGGTGCTGGAGGGTGGCTGGGAGGAGCGATCTCTGCAACCCTATCCCCCTCTGGGCAATACTAGAGCCTATTTCCATTCTTACTGCAACCAAAACACATGTCCCTGAAGTTTTCTCCCCTCTGTCCCTGCTGACCTCGACCCTGATGGCCGTTACCACCCCTTTATTGGCCCTGCTGATAACGCTGTTAGCCCTGTTGGCCCTGCTACTGGCCCGGCTGGTAACGATGTAGGACCTACTGGTCATGCTGACTAGACTGGACCCGCTGGCCTTGTCTAAACCCGCCATATCCCTACTTGGAATCATCGGATCGAAATCGCTTGACAGGTGTTGATGTAAAAAACTAGACGTAATCTAATTTATTGATCACTAATAACTATGAATAAATAAATAAGAAAATGAATTTTTAAAGTGGTTCGGCTATCAAAATGGCCTACGTCCACTATTCTTGTATTGCTAATTGTCTGCCTTGAATCTCGATCCTGGATTTTTCAAGAGATCCCAAGTCCCCTTTTACAACTGGGTTACAATGTATTTATAGCCTTGAGGTTGTACATATGAAAAGGTAATGTGTTGTTTTCTAGTAGACATATACATCTATACAATAATAATGTGCATTTGATGCGTAGTCGCCTTTTGGTTTTCTAGGCTAGTTGTTTTGCACGCTAAGTATCTCGGACCGCTTGAGTAGCTCGGACCACTTGAGTAGCTTGGTACGCTTGTGTAGCTCGGTGAAAGTATGTATTTGCCACGTAGGTTGACACGTGTCTTTATTTAATTGGTCCATGTCCGCTGACTAATTTTTGTATCAACAGAAGCCCCCAATGTTTCACAGTTGAAGTTAAATAAGAAAGTGTGGAACATTTTGCCTGGATTACAGATCTCCAACACTTGGAATATTTTTATTGTCTTTCTTTTCGTTTGAGCGCATAATGGCAGGCTTGTAAATATTTTGAATTTTTAACCGTCGCTTTGATCTCTACGCCTTTCTTATAATTTAATCGCCGAAAACGCAATCGTCTTTCTTGGTAATCATTTCTTTTCTCTTTTCCCGACATTTGCACCTTTATCATGATTTAATTCTTGGAAACGTAATCGTCTTTCTCCATAATCATTTCTTTTCTCTTTTCCCGATGCAAGGTATTTAAGAGCGATAGAAATCCCCATCGTTTTCCACTTTTCACATCCGTATTTTCTGAACTCTTTTACTTTCTCTCTCCCTATTTCGTAATGTCATTCTTCCATTGTCCGTCATTTGTAGACTTATCCGTTCTCTGTAAGATTTTCTTCCTTCATATTTCTTTGTTTTATTCATCATGGTTTACCTTATTGAATTTTTAGATAAATTCCGGACTGATTTTTTAATTCCCTCTTGGGTTATTTTGGAGGAGCTTTCTTATCCTTCTGACTTGTCTTCTCTAGCGGAGGGACATTGGTTCCCTCCCTTTTTGTAGCGGAGTGTGGCTTTTCTTTCCCGCCAAATCCCTTGTGTTTGGAATTTTGCCAATATTTCGATATTGTACCTGCAAGGGTAGCTCCAAATACATGGAGGGTAGTTAATGGCGTATATAGGCTGAATTAAATTCATGGAACTCATTTAGGAATTCCTGAAATTATGTTCTGTTATAAATGGGTTACCAATGACACTACTTTTTATTTGAAAACTAGGTTTTCGAATAGAACTTTAGTTGTCAATCTTCCTAATGCCAACAGGGATTATTTTGATCATGGGATTGTGATGAAAAATTGGCAACACCCCCCATTAAATGAAAATGATGTGTACCAAGGTCCCAGATGTCTGCTTTATGGCAATGGGATAGGTTGTTCTTAATTTTTTGAATTTAGCCTTCTTCATATTTGGCAAAATGCATCACTGACATTAATTTTGTTTGTTATAGTTGACAGTAAAAGGAAGCCCCCAAAAGAGATTGACGTTAATATAAAAGATTTAAAACTTATCTGGAGCTTGCATCAATCAGTTATTGGGGAGCATATTAGAGCTGCTTCTTATTTGTTGAGGTACAAAAACATCACCTCGTCTTTCATTGCGCGTCCTATTGCACCTCCTACAGTAATTGATCTTGATCAACTGCTAACGTCTCGAGCAAGTGTGGGAGACTTCTCGTCTGATTTGGATACTTCCATTATCGATTTGATGATGAAGAAAAGGAGGATGCCTGAGTTCTTTGTTAAAGATGCTCATGGCGCTGCTGGGGCAAAGAAAAGTAAAGTGGATGTCCCAGCTGAAGGGGCGAAGAAGATGGACATTACTCCATTTAAAGGAACA
Source organism: Sambucus nigra (assembly GCA_949130495.1). Classification (NCBI taxonomy): domain Eukaryota; kingdom Viridiplantae; phylum Streptophyta; class Magnoliopsida; order Dipsacales; family Adoxaceae; genus Sambucus; species Sambucus nigra. The sequence goes on along the minus strand of OX422210.1, from coordinate 215,793,332 downwards.
TCTACAACAGTGAAGGAGGTGGGTAAGAAACCCCCAGTTGTTCCAAAAGAGGCAGCACCTTTGATTGAAGGTGTTGTTATTATAAAAGAAGAGGCATCACCTTTGATTGAAAGTACTCCTCTAAGGAGACTAAGAAGAGGTCTTGTTGAAAGACCTATAAAAACTGTTGCTCAACATTCTTATATTGAGGGTTCTTTGAGAGCTAAAGCTCCATATCTCGTTGCTCCGAGTTCGTCCAAGGACTTGATCAAATCTTGGATCCTTCCTGAACATCAAGCTGCTGAGGATTCCTTTTCTCGGGATAAGCTCACTGATTTAGCCACCCAATATATTGCGTCAGTGAGTATCTTCATCCTTATTGCTTCCTCGTCTTTACATATTGTACTCATATTCTGAGTTGAGCTCTTTCATTTTTCAGTTTATTGCTTGCTTTAATGGTATCTTGAAGAAAGATGAAGCTATCAGGGCTTCCACTTCCTCGGGTGGGGTGGAAGAATCTTTTACTGGTCTATCCCGTTCTTTGAATGAATCCTGTCAGAAGTATGAGGAAGAAAACATTACTTGGGAGAATGAACTTCAATATGTCAAGACCACTCGAGATCAAGCTATAAATGACTTTAAAGAGTTGGGGAGCAAACTGAAGGCCGTTGATGGCAAGCTTGAAGAGGCTGAACGGTGTAAGAAAGAGCTTGAGGATAAGCTGACATCTGCCGAGGAAGTTGAGGCCAAGCTTAAAGAGGCTGAACGGCATAAGAAAGAGTTGGAAGAAAAAGTGAAGCTTACCGAGGAACATGCTTTATTGGAGAAGGTGAAGAAGAAAACTGCTATAAAGAATTCTTTTAGCTCTGGTTGGGATAAAGGATGGAACAAGGACTTAACTGCCATTACTTGTCTGATGGAATATGCCAGCCTAAAATACTTCAGAGATGGATTGGTTCCGGCCTTGAAAGAATTAAAGGTTGCAGATGGTTCTGAACTATTTCAAAAACATACTCATGGACCTCCTCCTGTTATTAGAGAAGAAGAAGAAGAAGAAGAAGAAGAAGAAGAAGAAGTTTTGATGGTAGCAGATCAAGTACCTGTTACTGTCATTTCTCAACCTCCCGAGCAAGTTCATCAAGCAAGCACTTCTTTCGAGCAACCTGCCCTGCTTCCCGAGTAACTTGATCTTCCTTTCGAGCAGCCTGATCTTCCCTCCAAACCAACTGATGATATTATAGTGAATAAGGAGAAGCTGTAAAGTTGTTCAGATCTTATGTTACTTTCTTTTTCTCTGAGTTGTAATTTGGAATGTATTTTCCTTTTGTATGATGAATAAAAATGAACCTTTGTTATTTTTCTCGCGTCTTTCTTTGACCGATCTTGTATCATTATTGATGCATTTTATTTTCTCCTTGCTAGTTTATGTCCAGGATGGAAATCTTATCAGCTAATGATACAGAGTTGATGAAGAAATGCAATGATTATTGATGATGCTAAGAATTAGCACCACCAGGTATGGTGTTTTCAAGCTCAATAGAAGTATAACAATGGCAGCACAGCTATATAAAGAAGATAATAGAAGGTGGTGAGGAGAAGAGGGTAACACACCGGAATATAAGTGGTTCAGTCAATCTGGCCTACGTCCACTGTGAGTGTGTGGGTAATATCACTGAAAGAAGGCACTAATGGCCATGGATACAACCTCTCAAGCTCTCTCTCTCTACTGTATATTTAGACAGAGTTTTAGCTAGGGTTTTAATAACTGGATCCTTTTGTAAGGTAGGGGATGACCCCTATATATAGTGTCTAGGGGGCGTAATGTACCCCCCATGCATGCAATGAGCATGTGTGTGATATCCTCACCAATGTGGGAATGTCATCTGTCACTGTCACATGTAAGTAATGATGATGAAATATTCTCCCATATGTGGAGAATAATCTTGTTACAACTGATTTGTGCCCAGGTGTCCTTATCCAAATGTCAACAGATGCTCGGCAGTCATGTTGGTGAATAGCCTCGGCCTGGGAGAGGCCGAGCTGTAAAGGCTTGATGTCCGTTCAATCCGAGAAGTGTCATAAGGAGTCTCGGCGTGATCTCAGCCGAGACATTATGCTAGGTCGGCCCCAGCCGATGTAGGGATAGTCCCATGCTGGTGATTCCTAAGGCCTCTTGTGACCTCGTCCCAAGCCGAGGTTGAACCGGTTCCAAGTTGAGGGTCGGCTCCCTGTCACCTCGGCCCACCCTTGGCCGAGGTTGCCATACCCAGAGTGCTGTTGATGCCTGTGATGCACGCAGTGCCCCTTGGCAGTGTAGATGGTAGTATCGGCCTGAGCCGAGGTAGGTCTGGCCGAGGGATGGTATTGCGGGCCCCTGGCCTTCATAGGGTCGATCAATGTTTCGGCCATCATCTCGGCCAAGGTAGGTGTCCCTGGGCCGAGGTTATACTTGGGCATATCAATCACCCCCCAGCCCTTAGTCATATGCGAGAGCAAGTGGCTAGGGGATTGCTTCACCTCCGAGGCCTGTCCGTCCCAAGGCTAACACCTGCATGACACCTATCCCAATCTAGGGCGTGCCAACTTGGCGTGTGATGTCAGTAGTTGTCCCTTGGGTTTTCCCAAGGCAATGATGGGCCTTGGGAAGTGTGCCCAAGTATTTAAGGGGTTAAACCCTTCCTTTCTCTTTCTTCTTCCTCTTTTCTTTCCCGCGTATACAACTTCTGCAAGTTTCTTCTCTCTAAAGCTTCTTCACCCATCGTCCTAAATAAGAGGATTTCATCAATTTTCTTGCAAGTCTCTTTGTTTCGTTCGTCGATTCACTTCTAGGTACCTCTCCTTTTCAATTTCCTCTGTTTTTCATACTTTGTTTGCATTTTCCGGCATTTTGTTTTGAGTTTTCCGGTGGTTCTTTGAGTTTTCCAGCGAGCTCTATTAATTCAGGTGAACTAGATTTTCTTGAAAACTTCTTAGTTTGATCTTTAGGCTTCCTCATTTCATAAGCCAAATGTGTTTGTAGCTTTTAGAGATTTCCCAAGTTTAGGGTCGTCCCAAGTTTTGGGTCGTCCTCTGATGCTCAGACCCCTGTACCAGCTTCTTGAGAACTTCCCTTCTCTCAGAGAGAAGACCTTAGAGAAAATTAGGCAAATAGAGAGAGCTCGGGAAGAAGCTCGTAGGTCACAGGAGTTCCCTGTCAGACCCCTATTTCCCCCACCTCTCAAGGTGGTATATCCTGATCCTCCTGAGAATTTCTATCAGACAGACGTCTCTGCCAACCCATTGCCGATGTCTGAATCTGAGTCTTCCACCTCAGACCCCATGTCTGTGGACTCTTTCCAAGAAGCCATGGATTTCACACCTCGGACTGGTCAGGACCCTGACCAGGCTGAGATCTCCAGCCGCGCTTCGTCCCAAAATGGCACAAGTACCTCAGATTCTTCTTCAGAGGTTGAACTTGTTGAGCCAAGTGTGGCTGTGCCACCCATTCTAGATGCCATCCCTCTGTCGACCGTTACCGGGGCCGAGTTTGCTCAGAGGTTGCCTGGTCACCCGTCTACGTCTGCTCCAGCCGACGTTGAGCTTGACGACGACGATGAGGATGCTGAAAGTGATGTTGACGTCTCTGAGGCGGCCGAGTACGAGAGCACAGTCACTGAGGTGGATCTGTTGCACTTCAGATACTTATACTCCATCAGTCCCTCAATCAAATTAAGGAGACCTCTGAGGGAAGAGAGGGCCTACCACGGCCGAGATGGAGAAATCTGCTTGTACGAGCAGATGTTTAAGTTAGGGTTTCGTTTACCCATTCATCCCATCATCAGGTCCATTCTTTCCTTTATCAACTTGGCCCCCTCGCAGCTCTCTCCCAATGCTTGGAGAGTCATTATTGGATCCATCATCTTGTGGAGGGCAGTCCACCACTCTGACCTCCCAGTTCAGGTCTTTGCTGGTTGTTACGTCCCTACCTCGGCCAAAAACCATCCGAGTTACTATCACTTCGTGGCTCGGAGGCCTGAGAAGAAGATGCTCCAGGTCACTCAGACCTCGAATCACAATTGGAAGCCCCGGTATTTTTTCGCCTCAGGGCCATGGGAATTTGGCTCATCTATTCCCTCTTCCACTTTTGAGCCGAGGATACCCCTCAGATGGGGTAAAGTCACCATGTCTGCCAGGGTCGATCCTGGCCTAAGTCTTCAAAATATCAAAAAGGTGAAGGCCCTGCAAGACCAAGGGGCACATGGTCTGTTTGTCAAATTTGAACATCTGCTGACCCCCCAGTATCTCTCGGGGACGAGCCTAGGTGGAGGTCCCCTTGTTGACTTTGGTAAGTATTTTCCTTTTTGTTTCAAGTCTAACCCCTGATCATTCATGTTTAATTTCTAACTCTTATATTTTTAATTTTGTAGAGAGACCACCAAGTGTCCCAGACGAATTGTGGGAGATGGCAGCTCCGAGTTTGGCCAGACTTGCAAAGAAGACTGGTTTGAACGCTCCTCCTCCAGCTCCTTCAACATCCAAATCCAAGAAGAGGGCTCCTGAGGTCCCGGCCTCTGAGGATCAGAGGCCGACTTCAAGGCAAAAAAAGACCTCAGACGCTGCGATCCCCATCTTAGCCGACACCCTGTCGGCTCGTCTGGACCAGCTGAAACTTACCGATAGCGTGGTCGGCCACAGCAGACAGGCCATGGACGCACTTGCCAACATGATGACCGAGGCCGACAAGCATTTTTACAGGGCCATGGACACCTCCATGATGGTTGAGTTCGGCCTCCACAGAGCCGTCCAGGTATGACTTGTTCCTTTTGCCAATAATTTTACAAGTGCAACGTCTGATTTTACTCCCCCTCTAACCTCTTCATTATCTGTGCAGGGTGTGACTGCCATGTACCAGCTATCTAACTGGGCCATGAGGAAATTGCCTCTCATTCAGAAGGGGCAGGAGGCTGAGAAGGTCGAGAGCGCCCTGAAGGCCGAGGTTGACCGTCTGAGGTCAGAGTTACAGAATGCCGAGAATAAGGCCCAGAACTCTGAAAATAAGGCCCAGGGTTTGGAAAAAGATATCTCTGCGCTCGTCCAAAGCCACGCCAAGGCCCTGAAGGATAAGGATGATGCTCTGCAGCGGAAGGTCAACGCGACTGTGAAGGCTGCCCTTGCAGATGCCTCAGAGAGAATAATTTCTGACTACAAAGTCTCTGAGGAGTTCGTAGGTTTTGGTTTTGAATACCTCGAAAGAGGTATCAAAGCCACTACCAAATGGGTCGAGGTCAGAGAGAAGGAGGTTGGCACTATAAAGGCCTCCGACTTTGTGGGCCTCGGCTTTGCCGACCCTCAGTTTGCCCAGGCACTGCAAGAAGTAGAAGACGAGGCTGCTGCCCCTGGTGATACTGCTACTCTGGGAGGGACTGATCTTGGAGGAACTGACCCTGCTGATGATGTGGCTGAGGTGACCAACGCTGAATAGGTCAACCCAGCCGAGACTGTCAATGCTCCCCCCTCAGACCTTTAAGTTGTAATTTGTAATTTTTGACTTGTAACTGAGCTTGTAATTTGTAACATCAGTACTTTGTAATGAATATTTGTAATCTCTTATTTTTACTGAATGCCAATCTCTTCCTTTATTTTGACCTCTGAATGTCTCTGAAGGCTATATGATCTCTGAATGCTATATGACCTCTGAATGCTAAGAGGTTAGCCTCATAATAAATATCACCAAATTAATGGTCAAGGGTCTGAGGTCGTCTAACCCAGGTGTCTGAGCTCAGACCTCGTCACCACCGAGTGATGTTCTGAGGTCATCACCTAAGAGGTTAGCCTCATAATAAGTGTCACCAAATTAATGATGTTAAGGGTCTGAGGTCATCTAACCCAGGTGTCTGAGCTCAAACCTCGTCACCACCGAGTGATGTTATGAGGGTCTGAGGTCATCACCTAAGAGGTTAGCCTCATAATAAGCGTCACCAAATTAATGATGTTAAGGGTCTGAGGTCATCTAACCAAGGTGTCTGAGCTCAGACCTCGTCACCACCGAGTGATGTTATGAGGGTCTGAGGTCATCACCTAAGAGGTTAGCCTCATAATGTGTCACCAAATTAATGATGTTAAGGGTCTGAGGTCATCTAACCAAGGTGTCTGATCTCAAACCTCGTCACCACCGAGTGATGCTATGAGGGTCTGAGGTCATCACCTAAGACGTTAGCCTCATAATGTGTCACCAAATTAATGATGTTAAGGGTCTGAGGTCATCTAACCAAGGTGTCTGAGCTCAAACCTCGTCACCACCGAGTGATGTTATGAGGGTCTGAGGTCATCACCTAAGAGGTTAGCCTCATAATAAGTGTCACCAAATTAATGATGTTAAGGGTCTGAGGTCATCTAACCCAGGTGTCTGAGCTCAAACCTCGTCGCCACCGAGTGATGTTATGAGGGTCTGAGGTCATCACCTAAGAGGTTAGCCTCACAATGTGTCACCAAATTAATGATGTTAAGGGTCTGAGGTCATCTAACCCAGGTGTCTGAGCTCAGACCTCGTCACCACCGAGTGATGTTATGAGGGTCTGAGGTCATCACCTAAGAGGTTAGTCTCATAATAAGTGTCACCAAATTAATGATGTTAAGGGTCTGAGGTCATCTAACCAAGGTATCCGAGCTCAGACCTCGTCACCACCGAGTGATGTTATGAGGGTCTGAGGTCATCACCTAAGCGGTTAGCCTCATAATGTGTCACCAAATTAATGATGTTAAGGGTCTGAGGTCATCTAACCAAGGTGTCTGAGCTCAAACCTCGTCACCACCGAGTGATGTTATGAGGGTCTGAGGTCATCACCTAAGAGGTTAGCCTTATAATAAACTTCTGGTCTAAAGAACGAAACAAGAACTTGATATGGAAACTGATCTTTATTAATAACCTCCTCTCAATAAGATAGTACATTTTCATAAAATTCTATACATCATATGTAATATCTCTTGAGATGGTCATCATTCCACGGGTTAGTGAAAGGTTCTCCTTCTAGGTTTTCTAGCCTGTAAGTGCCAGGCACAACCTCTTCCGTCACCTTGTAGGGGCCATGCCAGTTTGGGTGTAGCTTGTTTGCCTTTTTAGTGTCTTCTTTAGAACTAGGTCTCCCACTGCAATGGGTCTTGACTTCATCCTCTGGTTGTAGAATTTTGCTGCCCTCTGCTGGTAGGCTGCTTTTCTGACCTCTGCGTCTTCCCTTCTTTCTTCTATGAGATCCAGGTCTAGCCTTCTCTTCTCCCCATTGCTATCAGGGTCGTAGGTCTGAATCCGATGAGTTGGCAGTCCTACCTCCGTTGGTATGACAGCCTCTGAACCATGTGCCAGAATGAATGGGGTTTCTCCTGTGGGTGTCCTTGCCGTAGTTCTGTAAGCCCATAGCACAGCGTAGACCTCTTCTATCCATCTCCCCTTCGCGTCTTCTAACCTCTTCTTGATTCCATCCAAGATGGTTCTGTTCGTGACCTCGGTCTGGCCATTTGCCTGAGGTCGACCAGGAGATGAGAAGAACTGTCTGATCCCCACACTTTGGCAATACTTCTCCAAGGAGGCATTCTTGAACTGGGTCCCATTGTCCGATATGAGCATGTTCGGGAGGCCATATCTACATATGATGTTCTTCCAGATGAACTGGAAGGTCTTCTACTCTGTAATGGTTATCATCGGCTCTGCTTCTACCCATTTTGAAAAGTAGTCAATGGCAACTATCAAGAATCTATAGTTGTTGACAGCTCTTGGCAAAGGTCCTACTAAGTCAATTCCCCATACCACAAATAGCCATGGAGAAGAGATCAACGTCATAGGCTGATGAGGTTGGTGAGGGATGGTGGCGAACCTTTGACATTTGTCGCACCTCTTCACATAGTCTGCTGCGTCCTTAGACAGGGTAGGCCACCAGTATCCCTGAGTGATGATCCTCTTGGATAAGGGTCTTCCTCCAATGTGGCTAGAGCAAGAACCCTCATGAACCTCCCTTAAGACCTGGGGTACTTCCGCAGGGTGCACACATCTGAGGAGAGGCAGTAGAAACCTTTTTTTGTACAAGACGTCTCCCACCAATGAGAACTTTGCAGCCCTATATCTCAACTTTCTTCTTTCCATCTTGGACTCGGGTAGCTCCCCCTCTCTTAGGTATCTGACAAGCGAGTTAATCCACGAGTCTCCTAGGTTCACATTGTGACAAGGGCTACATACCTCATCCTCCTCGATGCTTGCTTTTCCTAAGAACTCGATTGGAATGGTCCTTCCCAAATCTGTCTTCATTGCCGAGGCCAGTCTTGCCAATGCATCAGCGTGGTTGTTGCTCAGCTGAGGTACTCTCTTCATCTTTGCTTCTTCAAAATACTCTAGCAACCCTCTTACCTTCTTTAGGTATTTGGCCATCCTTTCATCTTTGGCCTCGTATGCCCCCAACACTTGATTGACAACCAACCTTGAGTCACTATGGAGTAGGAGTCGCTTTACTCGAAGAGTTGTTGCCAATAAGAGACCTGCTATCATGGCCTCATACTCAGACTCGTTGTTGGAGGCCTGGAAGTTGAATCTCAAGGCGTACTCAATGTTGGCGCCATCTGGAGCCGAGAGTATTAGCCCCGCGCCGCTTCCACTGTCACAGGAAGAGCCATCAACGAAGAGGCTCCATACGTTTGCATCTGATGAGAAGACCCCTTCTCTCATAACCCCCTTTTCGAAGAGGTATCGATCCTCTTCATTTTCTTCTACTCTGCTTCGAGTTTTGCCCGGGACAACCTCTTCTCGGCTTCGGAAGACGTACGGGGCAGTCTCTTCCGAATCTCGGAAGACACTTCGGTTCATCTCTTCGCCGTTATCTGAACCTTTCTCTGTCTCGGCCTCTTCCCAAGTGAACTCTGCAACGAAGTCTGCGAGGGCCTGCCCCTTAATGGCTGTCCTGGGCTGGTAAGTAAGATCATACTCTCCTAGCTCGATGGCCCAGGTCATCAGTCTTCCGGACTTCTCAGGCTTGTGCAGAACCTGCCTTAGTGGGGAGTCAGTGAGGATTACCATAGAATGAGCTTGGAAGTAAGGCTTCATCTTCCTTGAGGCATGTATCAGGGCATAAGCCAATTTCTCCATCCGGGGATAGTTTTGTTCAGACCCTTGAAGGGCCTTACTGTTGAAATACACAGGCCTCTGGATTCCATCCTCTTCCCGTACGATAGCTGCGCTGATGGCTGACTCAGAGACTGCTAGATATACAAACAACCTCTCCTCCGTGATGGGCCGAGACAGCAACAAGGGAGACCCCAAGTAGGACTTGAGTTGGTCAAAGGCTTTTTCACACTCTTCGTCCCACTGGAAGGCCTTTCTCAGAACGTTAAAGAACGGAAGACACTTGTCCGTTGCCCTAGAAACAAACCTGTTAAGGGCTGCCAATCTTCCCGTGAGTCTCTGGACATCCTTGATACTCCTAGGAGTCTTCATATCGAGCAAGGCCTTGATTTTCTCAAGGTTTGCTTCAATCCCCCTCTGATTAACGATGAACCCCAGGAATTTCCCGGCTCCTACCCCGAAGACACACTTCGCCGGGTTGAGCTTCATTCTATACGAGTCCATGATGTTGAAGGTCTTCTCAAGGTCTGCCACGTGAGTACATGCTTTCAGGCTCTTCGTTAGCATATCGTCCACATACACCTCCATGGTCTTACCTATCTTCTCCTCGAACATCTTATTGACAAGACGTTGATAGGTCGCACCCGCATTTTTCAAACCAAAGGGCATCACCTTGTAACAGTACGTCCCCTTGTCAGTAATGAAGGCTGTCTTCTCAGAGTCTTCGGCATCCATGAAGATTTGGTTATAACCTGAATAAGCATCCATGAAACTCATGAGCTCGTGCCCTGCCGTTGCATCCACCATCTGGTCTATCCTAGGTAAGGGATAGTTGTCTTTCGGGCAAGACCTATTCAGGTCTGTGAAATCTACACACATTCGCCACTTTCCATTGGCCTTAGGCACGATGACTGCATTTGAGAGCCACTCTGGATAAGTAACCTCTCTTATGAACTCGGCCTATTCCAACTTCTTCACCTCTTCCCGGATGACCTCATACTTCTCCCTGGAGTAGACTCTTTGCCTCTGCTTTATAGGCCTGGCATCTCTGTCCACGTTGAGCTTGTGGGTCATGATCTCAGGGTCGATACCAGGCATGTCTGCGTGACTCCATGCGAAGACACTCTTCCTCCTCCTGAGGAAGTTTATCAGCTCCTCCTTGATCCCTTGCTCCAGGGCCTTGCCGACCTGGACGGGTTTTTTCGGCTCGTCCTCATTGAGGACGATGGATTCTACCTCTTCTGCCGCCTCGCCCTTCTTCAATTTTGTTTCATCTCTGGGATCAAGAGTGTCAATGCTGTAAGTGGCGGTTGCTCTCTTATGGGCCTCTCTCTTTTCGGCCGAGTTAAAATAACATTCCCGCGCCGTGGTCTGGTCCCCTTGCACTTCCCCTACCCCATAAGGAGTCGGGAATTTTAGCATCTGGTGGACCGTCGACGGCACGGCTTCAAACTCTTTGAGGGCCACTCTTCCGATGATGAGGTTGTAGGCCGAGAAGATATTTTCGTCCATAACAAAAAAGTTTATCTTCTTGGTCAGCCTCTTAGGCCATTCATCTCCCATCCGTACATCCATTTCATACATGCCCAATGGGTGTGCCTTCTCACCACTGAAGCCTATCAATGGGTGATGGTAGGGCACCAGCCTTGCCCTGCTAAGACCCAAGCTTTTGAAACAAGGCCAGAACATCACATCTGCTGAGCTTCCCCCATCTATGAGGATTCTCCCTACATCGCACCCATGGACCCTTGTTGTTATGACTAAAGGGTCATCATGGGGGGCTAAGATTCCCTTGAAGTCGAGTCTGGAGAACCCCACTACGAGGTGGTCCATGTCCACCTTCTTCCTCTTCTGCACTGCGTCAGAAGACGTTAGATTCATAACCTCAGGCTTGACCACTGACTTGGCCTCCGCTACATGAGCCTTCCTATAGGCTACCTCAGAGCCACCTCCTGCGAATCCCCCACATATGGTGCTAACACCAAAGTAGATCATTCCGACCCTCTTCACTGGGGTGTTGTCATCCTTTGGTGGGAGATCCGGGTCATCTCCATCATCACCCTCTGAATCATCATGCCTTCTAGCCGGGACATCGCCACGGCACCTGTCATTTCTTCTCTTCTTCGGGTCTTCTCTTCCACCCTTTGGGGCCTTGCCATCCACATACTTTCTCAGCTTCCCGGATTTCAGCATCTTCTCAATCTCATCCGTCAGAGCGAAGCATCTATCTGTGACATGGCCGTGATCCTGATGGAACTCACACCAGAGGTTTTTATTCCTCTTATGTGGTGGGGCCTTCAATTTCTCTGGCCACCTCAGAGTCCGGTCAGTCTTGATCTCATTAAGGATGTGCTCACAGCTCACAGTCAGAGGAGTGTAATGAGCGAACTTGTCATCTGCTGACCTCTTCTTCCCCTCTTTCTTGCCCTGGGACCTCCTAGTGCCACCACGGTTCTCCTCCTCATATTTGGCGGCCATTGCCTCTTCCGCATTCATCACTTTCCCCGCGGTTGCCAGCAGCTCTGCCATAGACTTAGGAGGGTCTTCCGCCAGTTTCCACATTAGCTTTCCCTTCTGGAGGCCTCCTATAAGGGCGGTCATGGCTATGCTCTCTTCATAATCCTCCACCTCCAACGTCTCCTTGTTGAATCTTGCTATGTAGTCTTTTAGGCTTTCACCCTTAGCATGTTTGACATATAGGAGGTGGGTAGTCTTCTTTTGAGGTCTTACCCCAAAGAAGAAGTTGTGGATGAACTGCTCAGCTAAGCCTTTGAAGTTCTCGATCGAGTTCTTCGGAAGAGAGGTGAACCAGCTGTGTGCTGCCCCTGTCAAGGTTCCCGAGAAGGCCCTGCACTTCATCTCATCGAGTATCGAGTAAATATAAGCCGCCGACTGATACATCTCGATATGGTGCACTGGGTTAGTGCTGCCATCATACTTAGGAGTCACTGTAGGAGGCTTGAACTTAGCTGGGGTTGGGAACCTCACTATCCTAGCTACAAATGGGGAGCCCTCCGAGTAGCCCCTCTGTAAAGGGTCCCTGCTCTTTATGAGGTCCCCTATCTTCTCCTCGAGACGTTGGATTGAGTCATTCCAGGGTCGTCTCTCATCAACTTGGCCGAGGTTATCCCCTGCCACCTCTCTGCGATGGACAGAGGGTTCCCCAGCCACGACCCGTTGACTGTTGACCTCTCCTGCTCCCTGGCTCTTCTCTCCAAGGGTCAGCCTTGATCTGACCGAGCCTGCCTATTCCCTCTTTGAGAGCCTGTCGTGCTCCTTGACCTCGATAGCCTCTGTCTTAGGTCATTGACTGGGCCCAGCCTCTCGAAGGCCGACCCTCTGCTCAACCTGTTAATGGCCGACCCTCTTTGTTGGGCCTCATCTCTTCTTCGGCCGACACATCCTTGACTCTGCCTATCAAAGGCCGACCCTCTTTCTTGGGCCTCATCTCTTCTTCGGCCGACACATCCTTGGCTCTGCCTAAGAGGTCGTACGGTGTTATCTGACACCTCATACGGCTCCCAGCAGTCTTCCGTGCCTCTTCAGCTTTTAGGTCATCATACCTGTCCTCTGGGCAAGGGTTTCCTTGCCTCCCCAGGAGCAAGCACCTAGGGTCAGCAACGTCCCTCCTCCGCTGGGGTGCAGGTTGGTCCTTCATGGGCGCCTGGGGTGGTCCTCTGGCGTCAGGATGAGGCTGAACTGCCGCCGGAGTTATCATGTCCGGGGAGACTCCAGGTGGCCTCATCATCATGGTTTGGTTGAGCTGGGAAAATTGCTCCTTCATGGCTTGTTGTGTTGCAGCTAAAGATTTCAAAGCTGCTGCCACCTCCGCCATTTCGGATTGGGGAGGAGCCTGACTGGAACTAGCCCTTCCACCTCCAGGCGGTGGTAATTCTGGTGCCATGTATTAACAATAAAGAGCTTGAACATCAAGTGAGCTTAATACCTTAAAGGACCTCTTTCAATGATGAAACAGCTCCACACAAGGGGTGGTTCCTAGTTCACCACCAGAGTCTCCGGTGAGGTAAAGCAGAAAAAGAGGGAGAGATAGCCTCTCGATTCCCACAGACAGCGCCAAAATGATGATGCTAAGAATTAGCACCACCAGGTATGGTGTTTCCAAGCTCAATAGAAGTATAACAATAGCAGCATAGCTATATAAAGAAGATAATAGAAGGTGGTGAGAAGAAGAGGGTAACACACCGGAATATAAGTGGTTCAGCCAATCTGGCCTACGTCCATTATGAGTGTGTGGGTAATATCACTGAAAGAAGGCACTAATGGCCATGGATACAACCTCTCAAGCTCTCTCTCTACTGTATATTTAGACAGAGTTTTAGCTAGGGTTTTAATAACTGGATCCTTTTGCAAGGTAGGGGATGACCCCTATATATAATGTCTAGGGGGCGTAATGTACCCCCCATGCATGCAATGAGCATGTGTGTGATATCCTCACCAATGTGGGAATGCCATCTGTCACTGTCACATGTAAGTAATGATGATGAAATATTCTCCCACATGTGGAGAATAATCTTGTTACAACTGATTTGTGCCCAGGTGTCCTTATCCAAATGTCAACAGATGCTCGGCAGTCATGTTGGTGAATAACCTCGGCCTGGGAGAGGCCGAGCTGTAAAGGCTTGATGTCCGTTCAATCCGAGAAGTGTCATAAGGAGTCTCGGCTTGATCTCAGCCGAGACATTATGCTAGGTCGGCCCCAGCCGAGGTAGGGATAGCCCCATGCTGGTGATTCCTAAGGCCTCTTGTGACCTCGTCCCAAGCCGAGGTTGAACAGGTTCCAAGTTGAGGGTCGGCTCCCTGTCATCTCGGCCCACCCTTGGCCAAGGTTGCCATACCCAGAGTGTTATTGATGCATGTGATGCGCGCAGTGCCCCTTGGCAGTGTAGATGGTAGCGTCGGCCTGAGCCGAGGTAGGTCTGGCCGAGGGATGGTATTGCGGGCCCCTGGCCTTCATAGGGTCGATCAATATTTCGGCCATCATCTCGGCCGAGGTAGGTGTCCCTGGGCCGAGGTTATACTTGGGCATATCAATATTTCAAAGTTGGTCATGCAGATTTTACTAAGGCCCAAATAATAGATATTCTCGGATCTGATGCTTCTAAACGAGCAATTGATGCTTACCAATACTTGAAGTGTCTATTTGATCATGTTGTGGCCAACAAGGTGGCCTATTACGAAATGATTGAAGACCTTCAAGGCATAATCGAGGAACTTCATCTTCAACACAAAGAGACTGCTACCCTTTTGCATCTAGGTTATGAGAAAAAGTACCAACAATTGAGCGCTATGACAAGTACATTTCAGCCCATGAGAAAAAGGAAAGTTTGTTAAAGCTTGAGATTGAAGTGCATAGAAGTATTGCCAAGCTTCTAGAGTAAGAGAATATCGTTTTGCAAGAGGAAGTAAAACAGCTTAAATCTGTTGCTTCCTCTTCTTCGGGAGCCCTAATCCCAATCACTGATGATGGTTTTTCATTTTTAGAAATCGAAAATGCTACTTTAAGACAACAGTTAGAGGCTTTAAATCAAACCCGACCTTTTACACCTACTCGTGGTAGATCAAAACCTTCTTCCCATGGACGAGCAAGGGCTGGTCGGGTTGATATTGATGAGACAAGAAATCAATTGGCCTTAGAAAATCAAGTTATTCAATTGACGGCCAAGAATCAGGCTCTGGCAGAGATGTCTAAAAAAATCAGAGTTTTATCGACCAACTCTCCAATCAGAGTTTTGTGTTAGAAAGTAAAGAGATTATGGTGAAGAAGCTTCACGAGCAGCTTGAAATGTTGATTTATCAATTTCATGAGCAGCCTAGGGAATTTTGGATGGATGGGTATAATGAAGCTCTGTATCATCTTGATGCTCGGTTGCAGCAGTCGAATAATGAGGGATACAAGCAGGGATGGTTGAATGCTATGTGTGTGCTGAAACTGGAGCAAGGACACTTCTTATGGGATTATTATGAGCCTGGAGTGCTTGATTTTCCCGTGCCTCCTTTGAAGCTTCATCTTAGTTGGATCCCTTCTCGTGCTATTCCTCGATGCCTGATTTCCAAGTATCTTGGTGATTATAGTCTTCATTCTGATTTTGAGATATCTCGTCCTGGGCATCTGCTTGATCGTCCATCCATAATTAATGTCAGAATTCTGCGAGATATGAATTTTATAAACTCTCTTTATGCATTAGATGATCCTCCAGCTGGGATGGAACCTGTACTAAAAGCAAAAGGAAATAAACCCATAAAATAGGACATTTGTATATAATGAAAATTGATTTCATTTCTTATGTAACCTGCTTGGTTTTAATGAAGAAAAATTTATTCTCTATACAAATTCATTTCCCTGGAAATACTTGGTAAAATGTCTTTGTTGTTCGCTGATGAATATATATATATATATATATATATATATATATATATATATAGAGAGAGAGAGAGAGAGAGAGAGAGAGAGAGAGAAGGACAAAATGTCCTGTTTTATTTTAGACAATGGAACTTGTCCCATTTTGTTGTCTGATTATAGTGAGTTGTCACTCTTTATTCCTAAGCAATGGAATGATTTTCTTCCCATATTCTTGTTTAGTTGTAGTAATCGTGTCAGGATTACCTTGTTGCCTAGACAGTGGATGCCCCGAGAGGTCACCCATCTTCTTGCCTAGTTTGGGGTATCCCTTGAGATCACCCTTGATACCAACATTGTTGGTTAAATTTATTGTTACTGACCAACCAGAGTTGGTGGTTATTTCCGACCAATCGGAGTTGGTGGTTGCTGAACGCCGATCAACCGGAGTTGATGGTTGTTAAATTACCGACCAATCAGAGTTGGTGGGTGTTAAATTACCGACCAACCGGAGTTGGTGGGTGTTGAATTTCCGACCAACCGGTGTTGGTAGTTGTTATATTTGTGTTTGTGTAGTGTATAGCACTAACACTCCAAAAAAATTCAAAAAAAAAAGAAATATAGGCGAAACATCACTTTTATTCATACTGAAAGAAATGTGTAACATATGAATTTTTTATTACTGATAATACTTGCGCAGATGCTCTGCATTCCACGCGTTCTTGAACTCTTCTCCTTCCAAAGTTTCAATTTTGTATGTCCTAGGACGAACAACTTCAGTTACTCTGTAAGGTCCATGTCAGTTGTCTTCCAGTTTATTATGCTTCTGGATCACCTTCTTCAGCACATAATCCCCCTCTTTCAAATCGCACTTCTTCACACTTTTGTTATAGAACAAGGTCGTTCGTTGTTGGTAAGCTCCATTCCTGATTACTGCTTTTTCCCTAACTTCTTCGAGCATATCCAGGTCTAAACGTCTCATCAAGTCGCTTACAGGGGAATTGAAATTGAGCACCCTATGTGTGGGTAGACCCAATTCTACAGGTATGATGGCTTCACTCCCAACGGTTAATATGTACGGAGACTCCCCACTTGTTGTTCATGGTGTAGTGTGATAGTCCCACAACACAGAGTATAGCTCGTTAATTCGATTTCCCTTTGCATCATCCAGTCATTTTTTCAAACCGTTTAGTAGGGTTTTGTTTGTCACTTCAGTTTTCCCGTTGCTCTGGGGATGGTCGGGCGCAGAATGGATCTTCTGTACAATGGATTGGTGACAATATGCAGTGAACTCTTCGTTATCAAATTGGGTTCCATGGTCAGTAATGAATGCGTGTGGGAGACCATACCTGCAAATAATACTCTTCCAAATAAAGTGATAGACCTTGTCATACGTCATATCAATGACAGGTTAAGCTTCCACCCATTTGGTGAAATAATCGACACCAACTACCAGATACTTGAATCTTCCTCTGGTCAGTGGAAATGGCTCGACTAAGTCTATCCCCCACATGGCAAATGGCCAAGGGGACGTAATGGGTGTTAATAATGCTTGGGGAGTTCTTCAGATGGAAGAGAAACGTTGGCATTTATCGCACTTCTTAGCATAAGCTGCGCAGTCAGCTCTCATCGTTGGCCAGTAATAACCCTGTGTTGTTATCCTCTGCAAAAGCGTCTGACCTGCTACATGAGATCCGCAAGATCCTTCGTGAACCTCTTCAATCAAATCTTTAACTTCGGAGGGATGGACACATCTCTGTAGTCCTGCTATAACGCCTCTTCTATACAAAATGCCACTGGTCAGTACGTAATGAGCAGCTTTAAACTTTAATTTCTTGGTTGCAAGCTTGTCAGTTGTCACAACCCCCTCTTCGATATAGGCCTTGATGGGATCCATCCAAGATGGTCCTAAGTCAAGGGCAATGAAGTTCACCATTAAACCTTCGTATATACTTCGATCTGCCAGGATTTCTATTGGGATTGTTCTTCGTAGTTCGGTGCGTGTTGCTGAGGCCATACGAGTTAGGGCGTCAGCTCCTATATTTTCTAATCTTGGTATTTTGATCAACTGGACTTCGATAAAAGTTGATACAACCTCCATAGCTTTTGCATGATACTTGAACATTATGTCTCCCTTTGCTGCGTACAACCCCTGAATTTGATTTACAATTAATTGGGAATCACTTAATACAATGACCTACTCTGCATTCATGATTTTGGCCAGATTTAAACCCACGATCATGGATTCATATTTAGCTTCATTATTGGAAGCCTTAAATTGAAAATGTAGAGCATACTCAATATCAACTGCATCAGGACTGTTTAAGATTATTCCTGCTCCACTGCCTGTGGCACACGAAGAGACATCCACATATAGATTCCATACAGGTACATCAATATCCAATTCTAGGTTAGATAGAGTTCCTCGATGGAATATTTGATACTTCCTTTTATCTTTCCCTGTTACTAGGCAATTACCCGACACTTCTCGCTGCTCGTTGTTTATCTTTTCTTGCCCATCCACTAATGGAAGTTGGTCAGAGGCTTTCTTCGATGATTCTATAATATCCACGGGTTGGTCTGCATTAAGCTCTTGCTCTTCGGATATGTCAGAGTGAGTAAACTCCTTGATAAAATATGCTACGGCCTGCCCTTTAAGCGATGACCTAGGCTCATAAATTATGTCATATTAACCATGTTCTATCACCCAGTACATCAATCTCCCCGATTTCTCCGATTTATGCAAAGCTTGTCTTAACGGCATATCAGTATACACTACTATAGTATGGGCTTAGAAGTATGGCCTCATTCTTCTGCTTGCTTCGATTAATGCTAGTGCCAACTTTTCCAACCTCGGATATCTAATCTATGCTCCTCGAAAGGCCTTGCTGGTGTAATAGACCGATTTTTATATTCCTTCTTCCATTCTTATCAATGCTGAGCTAACTGTGTTCTCTGACACGGCCAGATACAAGTATAGTCTTTCTCCCATCATCGGTCTAGATAACAATAGAGGTGTCCCTGGATATTTCTTTAACTCTTGAAAGGCCTCCTCACATTCATCATTCCACTAAAAAGTTTTTCGAAGTGTTTTGAAGAATGGGAGGCATTTATCTGTTGCTCGTGACATAAATTTGTTAAGTGCTGCAACTCGCCCTATGAGACTTTACACATCCTTCTTCGTAGTTGGAGATCGTAGGTCTAATAGGGCCTTGATATTTTCAGGGTGTACCTCAATACCTCGTTGATTAATAATATACCCGAGAAAAATGCCTTCTCTTACTCCAAATATGCATTTGGTGGGATTTAACTTCATTTGATATTTCTCTAGCTGATCAAAAGTCTGACTTAGGTCAACTAAATGATCAGCATCTTTCTTGCTCTTTGTCATCATATCGTCAACATAAACCTCCATGTTATGACCAATTTTCTCTCCGAACACTTTATTCATCAGTCGTTGGTATGTTGTACCTGCATTTTTAAGTCCGAAAGGCATAACATTATAACAATAAGTTCCCCTTGGGTAATAAAAGAGGTACTTTCCCTGTCCTCTGGTTTCTTCTTAATCTGGTTGTAACCAGAATAAGCATCCATGAAGCTTAACAACTCATGCCCCGATGTAGCATCCACCAGCTGGTCAATCCGGGGAAAAGAAAATGATCTTTTGGGCAGGCTTTATTAAGATCAGTGAAGTCCACACACATCCTCCACTTATTGTTTTTCTTCTTTACCATCACAACATTTGCTAGACAATCGAGATATTTGACGTCCTCAATAAAAGAGGCTTTTGTAGTTTCTCTACTTCTTCCTGTATGGCTTGGCTCTTCTCTGGGCTGAATACTCTTCTTCGCTGATTCACTGGCTTGACCTCCTTATTAACATTGAGCTCATAGCATAGGAAAGTTGGGTCTATCCCTGTCATGTCTTCATGACTCTATGCAAAAGTCTACTTTCTGTGCCTTAAAAATGCCACCAGTTCCTGCTTTATTGATAAGTCCATTGACGCACCAATTTGAGTTGTTCGTTCTGGGCGTTCATCGTCCAGAATGATATCCTCCGTAGCTTCCATAACATGACCCTTCACGAGTTGAGATTCATCTCTAGGGTCCAAGGTTTCAATCTCTGCATCTTCTGTTTCATCCACTTGATACGTAGTAATTTTCTTCCTGGCTTCTTCTAGTTCTTCTTGTTCGGTAGATGAATAGTAGCATTCCCGAGCTACTTTCTGGTCGCCTTTCACACCTCCCACTCCGAAATTTGTTGGGAACTTCAAACATTGATGTACTGTAGATGGCATAAACTTCTTCAAACCTACTCTCCCCATGATAATGTTATAGGCTGATTGGACGTTTTTATCCATTATGAAAAAATGCACTCTTTCTATTTGGCAAGCCGGCCAAGTACCAATGAGCATGTCCAACTTAATCATCCCAAGTGGAAAAACTTTTTTGCCAGTGAAATCGAGGAGGGGCCTATGATATGGCTCCAATTGAGCTAACTTCATATTCAATCTATCGAAGCATGGGTAGAATATAATATCTGCAGGGCTACAATTATCCACCAGTACCCGTGAAATCACCACATCTTTCATTCTCATCTTGATCACCAAGGGGTTGTTATGAGGATATAGTACTCCTGCCAAGTTATTTTTAGAAAAACCGATGACCAGTTTATCCCTATTCACCTTCCTCGAACGATCGTCTTCAGCCAAATTTATGCGATGTATGTAAGAGCAAGCTTGGGCTTCATTGAGGTAAGTTTTCCTCCCTGCAGTAAGATCTCCACCTCATGCATATCCACTTGTAATGACATTACATTCAAATGATCTAAAATGGATTAAAAATACCTCGTGCTCGGGCTGCCTTGGCCTTTTGGGAAGATCGGGATCATCTTCTGGATCTTCTTCGTGATCTCTCTTCTTGTCATCTTTTGCTCGGTGAGGAGATTTATATCTTTGCCTTCCTTTGTCACCGGTCTTTCCACCATTTTGGCGATCAATGTACTTAGTCAATTTTCCTTGCCTGATGAGTGCTTCAATTTCATTTTAGAGAGTTATACAATGTTTGGTCGTATGGCCATGGTCTTTATAAAACTCGCAATATTTGGACTTGTCCCATTTGTCAGGCTCTGCCTTCATTTTCTCTGGCCAGGTTAGTTCCTCACTGTTCTTGATCTCCTCCAGAATATGATTTATATCTACCTTCAAGGGAGTATAATTTTCGTACTTCCTCATCTGCTTCAGCGTTTGTTTGCCTTTTGACTGTTAATTTCCACCATTGTTCTTATGGTCCTTCTTCTCAGTTTTACTACCTTCAACCTTAGTCTCTTTAGTGTCTGTATTTTTTTCGCAGCTATGGCTTCCTTGGTGTTCATGATCTTGGTTGCCTTTGCCATCAATTCTGCCATGGTCCTAGGCGGATCCTTGACCAAAGTATAGTACAACTTGTTCGGTAACAAACCACTCATCAGAGCAGTAATTGTTGTCTTCTCCTCGTAATTGATCACCTCCAGTTTCTCGTTATTGAAATGAGTAATATAATCCCTGGTGCTTTCTTCTGTTTTCTATCTAACGCTCAGTAAGAGCGCTACTCTTTTGACTGGCTTCGCTCCAAAGCAGAAATTCCCTATGAAAAGCTCTGCCAGCTGATGTAAAGTCATAATTTTCCCCCAAGGAAGGTTGTTGTACCACATCTGGGATGACCCGGTGAGAGTTCTTGAAAATGCCCTACATCTCATCTCATCTGGAACAGCATAGATGTCAGCAGCAGCTTGGTATTGCTCTATATGGAGGACATGGTCAGTTTTTCCATCATATTTAGGTGTCACCATAGGAGCTTTGAATTTGGATGGTGTGGGAAAATCCATAATTGCCTGCACGAAAGGTGCCCATTGGACAAAAGTTCTTTGTAGAGGGTTCTTGGCCTTAGCCATTTCTCCTAATCTGTCTTCTAACCTTTGAATAGAACCTTTCCATACGTCATTTCCTGCCTTGGACCTATTTGTCCGCACGACTGATCGCGCTGAACTTTCTTCTTGGGGCCTTTCATTACGAGTTGTCGGGCGTAATTGGGTAGAACCTTCCTTTAGATCGGATGGTCGTTAAGAGTTCCTCGACGCAATCCTAGGAGGGTTTCTATTCCTTCTAAGGCCCAATCGATCAAAAGGGGAGACTCTGCTCAACCTTTCTAGAGCACTAGTCCGTTCTGGAGTTAGAGTGGCATTCCGTTGAGAATCTGTAACTCGTACTGATGAAGTCCGGCCAGGTTGATACGAAGGATCACTAGATCTCTCAGTGCAATATGAACCAGTATGCCTAGATTGAGAAACCTCTGGGAACAGCGTTCGTCTGGTTCTTGAAGATGGCAGATGGGTATTTCTCTGAACGCTTCGTTGCCCTGACTGAGCAGGTGCTCCATCTCGAACAGTTTGTATAAGTTGACGCATGGTTTCTTTCATGGTCGTTTGCCCTTGGGCTAAGTTAGCCATTATACCAGCCAGGTCTTGCATATTTGGTGGAGTAGAAGGATTTGGAGGGACCCCAACATTATTCCGATTACTTGATTCTGGGTTTTCAGCCATAGATGATGAGTTTTTTGGTGAAAAACTCTAAGTATAGTCGTTTTCCACAGACGGTGCCAATCTGTTGATGTAAAAAACTAGACGTAATCTAATTTATTGATCACAGATAACTATGAATAAATAAATAAGACAATGAATTTTTAAAGTGGTTCGGCTATCAAAATGGCCTACGTTCACTGTTCTTGTATTGCTGATTGTCTGCCTTGAATCTCGATCCTGCGTTTTTCAAGAGATCCCAAGTCCCCTTTTACGACTGGGTTACAATGTATTTATAGCCTTGAGGCTGTACATATGAAAATGTAATGTGTTATTTTCTGTAGACATATACGTCTGTACAAAAATAATGTGCATTTAATGCGTAGTCGCCTTTTGGTTTTATGGATTACTTGCTTTGCACGCTAAGTAGCTCAGACTGCTTGAGTAGCTCGGTACGCTTGTGTATCTCGGTGAAAATATGTCTTTGCCACGTAAGTTGACACGTGTCTTTATTTAATTGGTCCATGTCAGCTGACTAATTTTTGTATCAACAACAGGGTCCCCCTGATGGGAACTCTGCTCACCATAACGTACTTGTTCTTGAGCTACTAGTGCCCTATAGGCACTACTACCTCCTGTTCATTCCTACTGGCTGGACTCCCCTTCTCGCTTGCTTCCCTGTTGATGGAAGCAGTGATCCTGGCAATGCAACAGAGTGGCGTTGAGTATATTAGTATAAGTACCCAACAATAGATTACATATGAGATGCTGACGAATCCTCCAGGTCAACCCATCCATGAATATTAAGATTTTCTTCTCCTCGGTAGGTGCTTCATCCGGCACTATAGTGAGAAGTCTCCTGAACTCCTCCTCATACTCTGCAACCGTCATACTTTCCTGCTTAAGATTCAGCCATTTTTGCCTCATCTCAGTTTGCACGGCGGAGGGAAAATATTTGCGATCGAACTGCACCCAAAAATTTTGAATCGGAATACTATCTCTCTCCTCTAAGGTAGTAGTGGCCTCCCACCACTATAAGGCGGCTCCTACTAGCTTGAAGGAAGCCAGTAACTATTTTTGAACATTTGATCACTCATACGTGCGTAAATGCCTCTGGATGTCCTTCTTTCATTGGCTAGCGATGACAATGTCGGAACTGCCCAAGAACTCCGGAGGATGTGCCTTCTGAAAGGCGTCCCTAACCCTTTCCCATGTCGTGGGAAGCTGTGCTGGCACTGGCGCTACTGCCTAAACCTGGGGTGGGGCCTGTTGCACCACCGCTAACGTTGTATTCACCGCCTGAGAAACTATAGCGGTGACTTCAGTTGCGTTCATCATTCCCTGAGCTGGAGCTCCTTGCTACTCGAGCTGGGCATTTCTGTCTCTCGGGTCTCTTCTTAGAGGCATCTGAAACGAGAAGGATTTTTAATAGTCAACATTTATTATTAAGTCTCAAATAGATGAAGACATATTCACAATAAATAAGAGTACAACAATCCTAAAGATAGCGCTCTATATCAAAGGACGCTAAGCTAAAAGCATAATAAGCTCTACAGATCCTAAAGGACTCTAGAACCTGATGCTCTAATACCACCAGTGACACCCCGCCTAATTAAATACCGGGTGATCAGTCCTTTATTAAATTAAATCAAAGTGTCCGGTTGGTTCATTCTTAGCATCACTGTCAAAAATAATTTCTTTATTAATCATCTAATAAATAATTAAGCTAATTGTCAAAACATTTGATTTATAAATTAAGACCTATTGTTATGATTTAATATGAAACCATTTTCATGAACACAATTTATAATATTAAACCAAACCACCCAAATGAAATATCCAAGCTAGATTAAACAATCCAAATAATAAATCCCAATCGTAAGACAAGGAAATACATAAAACAATCCCAACAATTTCTAAATCTTGAAATGATAAAGAGTAAAAGTCTCTCTCTAAACTAAAATGAGATATGGAAACGGGCGACACATTCCCTATCTGAGAATAACTAAATAGAAGACTAAAAAGATAAGAATGAAGTCGTTTACTGCAAGGACCTGCAACTTCCACGATAGCTGTTGCACGTCAATGGTCCAAAGATCTAGGCCTGACGCCCCTATGGTTGGGCACCTGTAATATATATATATATATGGGTCAGAGCCCGAGTGTAAAACAGCTTTAAAATAGTTTAGCAAGTATTTAAAAGGTTTACTAGTTGATATTACATACATGTTTATACCTCAACACTCACTTGAGAATTCTCACCTGTCAACTAGTGTGCATGCCTAGCGTACTACCGAATTAACCTAGTTAAATCTAACCCAGTTAACTAGCCTAACCAAATCTTCATTCACCAAGCCTAATCCAAGTGATCTCCTAACCATAGATTATATCTGATTACCCTTTTATTAGGAATATTTTAAGTCAGTTATGATCATCTCAATACAGACTTAAGTTCTCAACCACTTAATTCATTTAATATTAATTATTCAATTTTATCTACTTACAAGAACAGTATATTAATCACAGGTACATATATTTATCACTCATAATATATATACTAATAAGGCACCCCACATAAATCTATGGTGATGGCAAACTTTTCTATTAAGTCCTCGTGTCTCTCGTACAAAAGGGAAATACTAGTTTGAAATCACTCTCGAACTGTATTAACACAAAACACACATATTGGAGGCGAAGCATAGTTTCGAGTCACTAAGAGGTCAGCACATACCCTCACGTCTCTTAGGACCGTCTGACTATTACTCTCTGATAGCCTGTACCAAGGATGCTATGTTCTAGGGTACAACTCAAAATCTCCCATAAAGTACCAATCAAGATAAGACTGTCCCGACACGAAACCTCCATGATAGCAAGTAGCGCGGGTAGAATTACATACAAACATACCATATTTTTTTTATATATATATATATATATACACACATACATATATTCACATAATTTATCTAGTTACGCCCACGACCCATAATATGTTCTAGCTATGTGTAGCATATAATGCTCGGGTTCTATGTACAATTATATTATTCTTTTTATTCTTGCAATTATTATTAATTCGTAAGTACTTCTCGATTCTCGAAGTTTATCCTCTCGATAAATGTAAAATCAGTAGATATACCCTCACTACCCTACTGGTTTAATTCCTTTTAAATTCTTACAAGACCTACTTTAAAGTACGCAAGATTTCTCACTCAATTTATATCCCCAGAACCCCATGGTTAAATCTCACATAACTCGTCTTACCCGTACCCAACTTATACCCTACTGGCCTTTCTCATGTCCCATTGTGATATTTTAATTATGTCCGAGGGTCCTTAAACATTTGGAATTGGATTAACATAAAAAGGGGAAGAAGTTTCAGTTTCCTGGAGGATTCGATCGATCGATGAAAAGGGGTCGATCAATCCATTCGATCGATCGACATTCTTGAGTCGATCGATCGATCAAGCAGGTGTTGGCCCAGTTTCTGCAATTCTAGCCTACGGGTTTCATTAAATATAAATCCTCA
Organism: Sambucus nigra; assembly: GCA_949130495.1. NCBI lineage: Eukaryota > Viridiplantae > Streptophyta > Magnoliopsida > Dipsacales > Adoxaceae > Sambucus > Sambucus nigra. Next base: position 215,767,835 of record OX422210.1, on the reverse strand, counting down.
AACCTCCATTAACATGTCCCAAACTCCCAACCAAACATCATGAACGTTATATAAACCAATATAGAAGATTTCTAACATAAAACATTCACAAATTCATCAAGAATCGTCATCAAAGGTGATTAATTCAAGAAATTATCATTTAACCCTAGTTCATCCAATTTTCTCAAGAATTCATTTAATTTCGTGATTTCTATCTCTACTGGGTATAAATTTCGTGGATAATATTCTACATATGATAGATATCCATCATAACATGGTTTCTACTCCAAATTTGCAATAAAAATCTCCCAAACAAAATTTTATTTTTATCAAGACATAAGATAATTGATTCCTACACTAGCATGGACGTGTTATCAACTAAAGAACATCAAGTTAGTAACTTTCCTGGAAATCAAAGGTCGGGTCCGACGGATTTGAGTGGTATAGGAACGTTTCCTTTCTCCAGATCTGCGCGTTGGTGGTGGAATTGATGATAGTGGTGTAGGGTTGGTGGCTCTCCTCCTTGGAAGCCTTCTCGCTTATCTCCCTTAGCCTCTATGCAACTCCAAAGTTTTTAACCCTCAAGGACTCTAATTCTCATCAGATATAACACTCCAATTTTCGTCCATAATCAAGGCCTAAATGTGACACCCCGACTAATTAAATACCGGGTAGCTACTCCTTTATTAAATTAATACAAAATGCCAAGTTGGTTCAGTTTATAGCATCACTGTCGAAAACGTTTTAACTATTACTAGCCACCTAATATTTAAAAGTGAGTTGTCAATTTTAATTAAATCTGATTAACATGCAATAAGTATATTATGAAATGCTAATATACCACCACAACATAGTCACAATATAAAATAATGAATCTGGAAGAATACTCCTCACAACAATTCGAATACTGAAATAAACAATTACCAAGTCCGCATCACTAAATTAATTACAACCCAAAATCTGAAATAACTGAATAGATAAAGTATCCCTAAAATAAAATAGGGTGACATGCCCAACAGATGAGAGAATCTGATAATATAGAGTCAAGATCGAAAATGGAGGCGTCTACTGTCAAGGTCCTGTAACTTCCACAGCAGCTACAGTACGTCACCTGAATGGAACTCCTATGCTTGGTGTCCTTGTGGCTGGGCACCTAAAAGGTTTTTACAAGAAAATATATTTGGAAGCAAACGGGTAAGAGCCCGATTGTGAAAACAGTTTAAAATATAGCAAGTGTTTAATATCATTAAACAGTGAATATAAAGTACATGATAGTGTGTGCACTCACATGAGTTCCTCAACTCTCAACTAATTGTGCACTCATATCGTACCCGTACCCATTCTAGTTATTCCCATACTTAATTAGTCTAATATAAAATCTAACATTACTATACGATTCACGGTTTAATTTCGGCATCTTCATTTAAACAGAGTGTCTTACAATTCTTCTCGGTTTCCCATATTAGTAATACTACTTACTAAAGGATTTCCATTTTTATCTTTACGAAAACGTTGCTATTATTTATACTCACATTTATATATGAGAGTGCATTTCAATTTACAGTATATTATTCCCATCATAAATATACAATACTAGTACCCCGAGGCTAAGTTGCGGTGCACACATACTCTGCTATCCAATGCCGGTACATCACGTACATAAGGACCACGCATTCTGAATCTCTCAGGAATCGTTCTCAAATGACAACAATCACACATAATGGAGGCGAACATAGTTCACATCACATGGGTCACGCACATACCTATGGTCCAATGGTCAGCTGACTTATTAACTTCTCAATAAGTCCTTCTCTGACCTATGTCCTCGAGGTACCAATCTAAATCCCCCTAGTAGGCACACAAAGATTAGACGGCCCTGATCGAACGCCGACCTCCCATGATAGCAAGTACGGTAGGTATGTTATACACAGATAACTACATATACTAAGCATTCGCACATCTTAGATATCTCAATATATTAATAGAGGTATACTTCTCGTTCTTGTATCATCATTTAATGTCATACGCTTATAGGTCCCCGATTTATATACATTAAAGTTGTCAACTCTTCTCACGTCGTAATTAGGTACTCGTTTCCTAATTCATAAAGGTCATTCGATTTACTAAAAGATTCTAAGTTTCTCCTCAACGTACTCCAATCTCCCAAATATACCCACTAGTCAATAAGGGAAGGTTATTACTCCATTAAATAAGCCTACGGGACATTTGAAATAAAATCAGGCCTAAAAGGCCATTCTGTCAACTCGTTAGAAGTCTCGTTCGAACGAGGTCGTTCGAACGAGTGACGTTCGAACGAAAGGCTTAGAACGAACTACCAAATCGTTAGAAGGGTTACTGTCATCTCGTTAGAAGCTCGTTCGAACGAGGTCGTTCGAACGACCTGGGCAGGTCTTCTAACGAGATGGCAGACTACGCCCAGAAATCCCAAAATTCGTTTTTCTTCTTTCTCCTCTTCTCTAAATCCACCCTAAGACTATCCAAATACGTTTTTAATGTTTGTAAACTATTTTTAGTCACCCTAGATCATTCCTTAACATTCTTTTGGGTCAAATCTTACAAATTAACATGCCAAAAATCATAAATCTCCAATTCTTATTCCAAACCCTATGAACTTGAACCCAGAATTTAATTTCATAAAAAGACTCCTTATTAATCCGATTTCAGGTCATCAAAAGTTATGTTTTGTATATTTAATTCGTCCATAATCATTCTACATACAAATTCCTACCCAAAACTATAAATTTCACAATAATTCCATTGGGTATTCTTCATCAAAATTTCTAAGACCTAAACAGTTTTCTACACTACACATGGAGGAAATATTCAATGTAAATAACGACATCAAAACACTTGCCTTAGATTCGTTCTTTAGATGTGTTTTTGATGGTTCGAGGTTGATTTTCTCCTCTTTTCCGGTCACAAATCCTTTCCAAAACTGATGCTGTGGAGATGGTTTGGCTTGGGAACCCTTTACTCTCTTTCTAACTTTCTCAAAAACTACCGTAGCCCACTCTCTCCCTTTTTGGCTGATAATGGCCTTAGTGGTTCTTTTAAAATATCTGAATTAACACTTAAATTCGTGGGTCTAAATTCCCTAATTTTTAAAATTACCAAAATACCCTTCTAGGTTGTCGATTTGGCCTAAAAGTGTCTCGGGACCCAAACTAAACCCCCGGCTAGTGTTTTCTGACTATTTTGACTCTTCCGAACACGTTGGCACACTCAAAATGACCATTCGGTTGATAAAAATATAATTCACTTTTTAATTTAAATAATTTCGTTCCTGACGCGACTGACACGCGCGTCCCAACTTAAGTTTCCAAATTGTCGTGTTTCAACCTCGCGACAACTTTATTATTTTCAATACTCATGAAATATTAAATTTTAATATCATAATCAAATACTAACTCACATATCACTAGTCTTTATATCTGGATTAATTCCCAATTAATTCTCATTTAATTTAATTAATCCCTTAAATAATAATCAATAAAATTATGGGGTATTACATACTTCCCCCCTAATAACAGAATTTCGTCCCGAAATTCGAAACTAAAGAATACCTGGTAAAAATAGCTCTGGATAACGCTCACGCATCTCATCCTCGCTCTCCCATGTGGACTCCTCGGCATTATGATGCCGCCATTGAACACGTACTAATGGTACTATCTTTGACCTCAGTTTTCGCTCGCTTTTGTCCAAAATAGCAATCGGCCCCTCCTCGTAGGAACTATCGGGCTGAAGATCGATGTCCTCTAAAGCAATGTGAGTATGGGCCAAATCGTCCCTAAGATATTTCCTTAGAGAGGAAATATGGAATACATCATGAATCCTATGCAAGTGCTCCGGTAACCCAAGTCTATATGCAACTGGCCCAATACGCTCGATGATAGGAAATAGCCCCACATACCTTGGTGCCAATTTCCCCTTCTTCCCAAAATGCATAATCCTCTTCATAGGAGATACTCTGAGTAACACCTGGTCCCCCACTTTGAATTCTCTGAAGAACCTCTTGGCATCAGCATAGCTCTTTTGTCGGTCCTGAGCTACCCGAATGCGACTCCGTATCATCTCTATTCTTGCCGAAGTATCCTGAATCACTTCTGGCCCAAGGAGTTTGTTATCCCCCACCTCTAACCAACATGCTGGGGAACGACAAGGTCTACCGTACAACGCCTCAAATGGATCCATGCCAATGGTGAACTGGTAGGAGTTATTATAAGCAAACTCCACCAGTGGAAGGTACTGCTCCCAACCACCTCCAAAATCTAAGATGCACATACGCAACATGTCCTCCAGCATCTGATTTGTCCGCTCTGTTTTCCCATTAGTCTGCGGGTGATAAGCCATACTCAGTCGCAACTCCGTGCCCATGGCCTCCTGGAAACTCTCCCAAAATCGTGAAATAAATATCTTATCTTGGTTAGACATGATATTTAGAGGTACACCGTGAAGTCTCACTATCTCCGCAATAAAAAACTGGGCATACTGTCCCGTAGTGTAGTCTGTCCTCACGGGTAGAAAATGAGCAACTTTGGTCAATCGGTCCACAATTACCCATATGAAGTCGTAACCCCTCTGTGACGTAGGTAACCCCGTGATAAAATCCATGGATATGCTCTCTCATATCCACATCGGAACCTCTAACGGCTGTAGAAGTCCTGTCGATTTTTGATGGTCCACCTTTACTAGCTGACAAGTGGCGCATTTAGAAACGAACACGACGATATCTCTCTTCATCCCGCTCTACCAGTACTGTCATCTCATGTCTTGGTACATTTTATCCCCGCCAGGGTGTACCGCGAACCGTGAGCCATGCGACTCTGTCATTACCTCGTGTCGCAAGTCTTCCCCTTTCGGAACAACTAGTCTTCCATTGAAGCGTAACCCCCCGTCTGAACTAACGGCATAGGACTCGGCTCCCTCTGCTAGTAATCGAACTATCTGCTCATGATATAACGAGTCATTTGCCTGGGCCTTTATCACTCTCGTAAAAATCTGCGATGTAACAGTCATCACAGATATGAACGATCCGACCATTGCATCCTGGTGTCCTAGCTCCTTCCACTTAGCTTTCCACACCTCGATTATCTCATCTACTGGCCTACGGCTCAACGCATCTGCTACCACGTTAGCCTTCACTGGGGGATATTGGATATCAAACTGATAATCCTTCACAAACTCAAGCCACCGTCGTTGACGCATATTCAGTTCCTTCTGCGTGAAGATGTATTGTAGAGACTTGTGGTCTGTGAACAACCAAAATTTCTCCCCCAGGATATAGTGTCTCCAAATCCGAAGAGCGAATAAGACTGCCGCTAACTCCAAGTCGTGGGTGGGGTAATTCCTCTCGTCAGGCTTAAGCTTACGGGAAGAATAAGCTATGGCCTCACTCTCCTATTGCAGCACACCTCCAAGTCCTTGTAAGGACGCATCGGTGTAAACTAAATACTCAACTCCCAGTCTGGGAAATGCTAACACAGGTGCTTAGATCAACTTGTCCTTCAGCTCATCGAATGCCAACCGACAGGCATCGCTCCAGATGAATGGCACACCTTTGCGAGTAAGATGTGTCAAAGGACCCGCTATCTTTGAGAAACCCCGAATAAACCTCCTGTAGTATCCTGCTAGGCCCAAGAAACTACGGGTCTCAGTCGGTGTCGTGGGCTATCCCCACTCCCTTACCGCGGATACCTTCCCCGGATCAACAGATATCCCCCGATCTGAAATGATATGCCCCAAAAACTGAACCTTCTTCAGCCAAAATCCACATTTCTCGTACTTTGCATATAGCTCGTTCTGACATAGCATCTGCAAAACCTGTCTCAAATGCTCGACGTGCTCCTCTTTTGTCTGGGAGTAAACCAGGATGTCATCAATAAAGACGATGACGAACTGGTCTAGGAACTCTCTAAACACCCTATTCATAAAGTCCATAAACACGGCTGGAGCGTTGGTTAAGCCAAAAGGCATAACCCGAAACTCATAGGAACCATATCTCGTCAAGAAAACAGTCTTTGAGACGTCCTGTTCCCTGATACGCAACTGATGGTATCCCGATCGCAAGTCAATCTTTGAGAAGAAGGAAGCTCCTCTCAGCTGGTCGAATAAGTCATCGATTCGGGGCAATGAATACTTATTCCGTATCCTGACCTTATTAAACTCCCGATAATCTACACACAACCTCAACGATCCATCCCTCTTCTTTACGAACAACACAGGGGCACCCCATGGCGAAGTACTCCTTCGAATAAACCCCTGACCCAACAACTGCTCTATCTGATCCCTTAGCTCTCTCATCTCTGCTGGAGCCATTCGGTAAGGTGCGCGGGCAATTGGTCGAGTGCCCGACGTCAAATCGATAACAAAATCTCTCTCTCTACTAGAAGGTAATCCAGGTATATCCTGAAATACGTCAGCAAACTCCCTCACGACTGGAATCTAATCAAGTGGTATCACCACTTCCTTAGAAGTCTCCTCCTCTATATAGTACAAGTGAGTGGACGATCCTCCCTCGGGGCGAGGCATCGCCACTAAAAACATCTCCAGCCCGAGAATGGCAAAAATAATACTCCTACTGAAACAATCAATCATGGCTCGGTACGCAACTAGCCAATCCATACCAACAATCGCATCGTACTCAGTCATCTCTAATACTAGCATATCAGCGGGTAGAGTAAATCTCCCTATATCTATACCCACACCTGTACAAATAAACGAAATCACGGAACCCCTACTCAACGGTGACTCTACACAAGTAACCGTTCTCTCTGCAGTGTCTAATAACCCCAAAGTGCGTGCAAATCTCGTGGCAATGAAATAATGTGTGGCCCCCGTATCAAATAAAATACGCCCCATAGTCCCCTAAATAGAGAACATACCCTCAATAGCAGGTGGATCCTGTGGGACTGCTGCATGCTGAAGTTGATAAACTCTCCCGTACTGAAGCTATCCCTGTTGGACTGGGACTGCTGGGATGGGTGGTAATAATGCCATCTGTGGTGGTGCTGGGAGGGCGGCGGGAAACATAGGCCTCTGTGGCTCGTGTCGAGCACCCTGCTGCTGCTGCGGTGGGGCCCTGCCCCTATCAGGACAATCCTGGAGTTGTGACCAATCTTGCCACAAATGAAGCACTTCCTCGGGAAGTTTCCCCCTCGCTGTCCCTGCTGCCCACGGCCCTGATGGCCGTTACCATTCCTACCTTGACCATACTAGCCCAGCTAAAACTGTTACTGCTAACCATTTTGGCCCTACTGACCCTGATTGCCGTTCTAACCTTGATGGCCATGTCTGAAACCTCCATGTCCATTCCTGAAACCCCCAGATCTGAATCTCTTAGGATCCCCCTATTGGGAACCCTGATCACCCTGCCTGTGCTGACCCTGAACAGATTGTGCCCCGCTGGAACCATTTCCCCCTATCCTGTCCTGATGGCTGGACTCTCCTGATCTCTTACTCTCGGACATGTGAAAGCGGTGATCTTGGCAGTGAAGCAGTGCTGTGTTAACCACATCAGAGTAAGTGGCCAACGAGAGGTTTCCCAACAAGTGCTGACGGATCCTCCAAGTCAATCCATCCATGAAATTCTGAATCTTCTTCTCCTCAGTCGGAATCTCATCGGGAACAATGTTCAAGAGATTAGTGAATTCAGCCTCATACTCGGCCACGGTCTTCCCCTCCTACTTGAGGTTCATTAACTTCCTCCTCATTTCAGTGTGAACAGCTGATGGAAAATATTTGCGATCGAATCGCACCCAGAACTCCTGAATAGAAAGGGTGTCTCTCTCCTCCGCGGTGGTAATGGAATCCCACCACTGCAATGCTGATCCTACTAGCTTAAAAGTAGCCAGTATCTGCTTCTGAACATTCTTGCACTCGTACATCCTTAAGTGCCTTTGAATGTCCTTCCTCCACTGACTGGACACAACAACATCGGAGCCACCTGCAAACTCCGGAGGGTGTGCTTTCTGAAAAGCATCACGAACGCGTTCCCAAGCAGACGGGAATGCATGAGCCTGAACCAGCACGGCTACCGGGCGCCTGAGGTGGTGCCTGCTTCACAACTGCGAGGGCGACATTTACTGCTTGGGCTACAATAGCTGCAACCTCTACGGCATTCATGGTGCCCTGAACTGGTGCAGGCTGTGGCTCGGGCTGAGCATCCCTAGGAACTCGCTGTGCACGTCGTGGAGGCATCTGAAATGAGAGTAAAGTCTTATAAGTTCGCAGTTATTATCTCAAAATAGCTCAAGAGCGAAACATACATAAAAGAATACAACGTTCCTAAAATATATGGCTCTACATCAAAGAAAGCTCAGCGGAAACATAATAAGCCGTACAGATCCTAAGGACACTAGAACCTGATGCTTTGATACCATCTGTGACACCCCGACTAATTAAATACCGGGTATCTACTCCTTTATTAAATTAATACAAAATGCCAAGTTGGTTCAGTTTATATCATCACTGTTGAAAACGTTTTAACAATTACTAGCCACCTAATATTGAAAAGTGAGTTGTCAATTTTAATTAAATCTGATTAACATGCAATAAGTATATTATGAAATGCTAATATACCACCACAACATAGTCACAATATAAAATAATGAATCTGGAGGAATACTCATCACAACAATCCGATTACTGAAATAAACAAATACCAAGTCCGCATCACTAAATTAATTAGAACCCAAAATCTGAAATAACTGAATAGATAAAGTATCTCTAAAAGGAAATAGGGTGACATGCCCAACAGATGAGAGAATCTGATAATATAGAGTCAAGATCGAAAATGGAGGCGTCTACTGTCAAGGTCCTATAACTTCTACAGCAGCTATAGTACGTCACCTGAATGGAACTCCTATGCTTGGTGTCCTTGTGGCTGGGCACCTAAAAGGCTTTTACAAGAAAATATATTTGGAAGCAAATGGGTCAAAGCCCTATTGTGAAAACAGTTTAAAATATAGCAAGTGTTTAATATCCTTAAACAGTGAATATAAAGTGTATGATAGTGTGTGCACTCACATGAGTTCCTCACCTCTCAACTAATTGTGCACTCCTATCGTACCCGTACCCATTCTAGTTATTCCCATACTTAATTAGTCTAATATAAAATCTAACATTACTATACGATTCACGATTTAATTCCGGCATCTTCATTTAAATAGAGTGTCTTACAATTCTTCTCGATTTCCCATATTAGTAATACTACTTACTAGAGGATTTCCATTTTTATCGTTACGAAAACGTTGCTATTATTTATGCTCACATTTATACATGACAGTGCATTTCAATTTATAGTATATTATTCTCATCATAAATATACAATACTAGTACCCCGAGGCTAAGCTGCGGTGCACACATACTCTGCTATCTAATGCCGGTACATCACGTACATAAGTACCACGCATTCTGAATCTCTCAGGAATCGTTCTCAAATGACAACAATCACACATAATGGAGGCGAACATAGTTCACATCACATGGGTCACGCACATACCTACGGTCCAATGGTCAGCAGACTTATTAACTTCTCAATAAGTCCTTCTCTGACCTATGTCCTCGAGGTACCAATCTAAATCCCCCCCGTAGGCACACAAAGATTAGACGGCCCTGATCGAACGCCGACCTCCCATGATAGCAAGTACGGTAGGTATGTTATACACAGATAACTACATATACTAAGCATTCTCACATCTTAGATATCTCAATATATTAATAGGGGTATACTTCTCATTCTTGTATCATCATTTAATGTCATACGCTTATAAGCCCCCGATTTATATACATTAAAGTTGCCAACTCTTCTCACGTCGCAATTAGGTACTCGTTTCCTAATTCATAAAGGTCATTCAATTAACTAAAAGATTCTAAGTTTCTCCTTAACGTACTCCAATCTCCTAAATATACCCACTAGTCAATAAGGGAAGGTTATTACTCCACTAAATAAGTCTACGGGACATTTGAAATAAAATCAGGCCTAAAAGGCCATTCTGTCAACTCGTTAGAAGTCTCATTCGAACGAGTGTCGTTCGAACGAAAGGTTTTGAAGGAAATACTAACTCGTTAGAAGGGTTACTGTCATCTCGTTAGAAGCTCGTTCGAATGAGGTCATTCGAACGACCTGAGCAGGTCTTCTAACGAGATGGCAGACTACGCCCTGAAGTCCCAAAATCCGTTTTTCTTCTTTCTCCTCTTCTCTAAATCCTCCCTAAGACTATCCAAATAAGTTTTTAAAGTTTGTAAACTATTTTTAGTCACCCTAGATCATTCCTTAACATGCTTTTGGGTTAAATCTTACAAATTAACATGCCAAAAATCATAAATCTCCAATTCTTATTCCAAACCCTATGAACTTGAACCCATAATTTAATTTCATAAAAAGACTCCTTATTAATCCGATTTCAGGTCATCAAAAGTTATGTTTTGTATATTGAATTCGTCCATAATCATTCTACATACAAATTCCTACCCAAAACTACAAATTTCATAATAATTCCATTGGGTATTCTTCATCAAAATTTCTAAGACCTAAACAGTTTTCTACACTACACATGGAGGAAATATTCAATGTAAATAACGACATCAAAACACTTGCCTTAGATTGTTTCTTCAGATGTGTTGTTGATGGTTCAAGGTTGATTTTCTCCTCTTTTTCGATCACAAATCCTTTCCAAAACTGATGTTGTGGAGATGGTTTGGCTTGGGAACCCTTTACTCTCTTTCTAACTTTCTCAAAAACTACCGTAGCCCACTCTCTCCATTTTTGGCTGATAATGGCCTTAGTGGTTCTTTTAAAATATCTAAATTAACACTTAAATTCGTGGGTCTAAATTCCCTAATTTTTAAAATTACCAAAATACCCTTCTAGGTTGCTGGTTTGGCCTAAAAGTGCCCCAAGACCCAAACTAAACCCCCGGCTAGTGTTTTCTGACTATTTCGACTCTTACGGACACGTTAGTGCACTCAAAATGACCATTCGGTTGATAAAAATATAATTCACTTTTTAATTTAAATAATTTCGTTCCTGACGTGACTGACACGCGCGTCCCAACTTAAGTTTCCAAATTGTCGTGTTTCAGCCTCGCGACAACTTTAATATTTTCAATACTCATGAAATATTAAATTTTAATATCATAATCAAATACTAACTCACATCTCGCTAGTATTTATATCCGGATTAATTCCCAATTAATTCTCATTTAATTTAATTAATCCCTTAAATAATAATCAATAAAATTACGGGGTATTACACTAAAGTGGGTAATTACCCAAATACCCTCCCGGGTTACTGGTTAGGCCTAAAAACATCCTGAGACCCAAACTACACCCCCGGGTACACTTTTATGACTATCCCAACCCTTCTGAACACATCGGCGCACTCGAAATGACCATACGGGCTACTTATAATTAATTCACTTTTTATTCCACTAATTTAGTCCCGACTTAATTTATGTAATTGTCGTATTATTCACTCGCGATAATCTTAATACAGTCAATCTCATATTACTTTACTCATCTAGTAATATTCAATTTAATTCTTACCAATAATTACTAACTCTCGTCACGCTAGTAAATATTTATTTTAAAATCCCGATTAATATTAAATTAATTTATCCCAATTTAATTTAATTAATCCCATAATTAAATGACATAAAAATACGGTGTATTACAAATATGGGCAAACTTTGAGGGGTTTAGGTGAATATACGGGTATGATAGGCAATTTACTTGGTACAATCTGGGTAGACGGGTCATATTCTAGGTCATTTTCTTGAACGATAGCATTCGCATGATTTGGGAGGGGGTTGTGAGTAGTGTTTGGTTTAGGATTGGCTAGTGGGGCGATGATACCCCGATCAATCAGACCTTGGATTACATTTCGGAGATGGAAGCACTGATTAGTGGTATGGCCAGTATTTTGATGAAAATCATAATGGGCGTCGGGTTTGAAATTTTGGGGAATTGGGTTTGGTAATGGCGAGGGTCCAATACCAAGATGATATTTTGGCTTAAAAGAGCCTGGTAGACTTTAGAGAGGGGAGCATGAAGCTCAGTGTATTCTTTTCTAATTGGGTTAGCACGGCTTTCTGGTGCCCATGAAGTGGTAGGCTAAGAGATGTTATTGATCGTTGAAACTGTTGTATTGGTAGGCTTCTCATATTTTCTTGGAGTGAACTGTTCAGATACTTTGGCAAGACTTTCCTCGATCTCTACTCCTGCTTCTCGGAGGACTCAGAAATGGGCGTAATATTGTCCTCCCATAGTCGCTCGGACATGGAGTAAGAAGTTTTTCTTCACAATGATAACTTAATCCTCTTCATAAGGCTGTTGGTCACAGTGGCTGCTTTATCCCTTCACCTTGCTATAAAGTTGCTGACAGTTTCCCCATAATTTTTCTTGAGAAGTTTTAGATCACAGTGTGTAACCTTCGATTCCTCGTTGTACTTATACTGCGAAATGAATTCCTGGGAAACATCATCCTAACTGTGAGTTCTGGATTCCTCTAGGGATAATAACTAGCAAAGAGCGATGTCCTTCAAAGTCTATTGGAACATCTGGGCCATTATTTCCTCAGAGTCACCTAGGAGAGTTATGCCTCAGTGGTAAATTTGAAGATGGAAAATTAGGGGCCCGTTGCCCCCGAACTTCTCAATATTAGGAATCTTGAATTTTTTTGTAGCCTTGCTTTAGGGTAAGGAGACATATGGGTGCAAACCATGTAGTTCCCAAGGATTCGGACTTGGTCAAACTTCTTGGTCAATAACTCAAGGTCTTCCTTGACCTTGTTCAACTCTTTTTCTTTCGAGTCAATGGTCACTAGCAGGTTAGTCCCTGGTGATATGACAAAGTTTGACCTCATCTTAGGACGAGGGTCCCTGGCACCAGCAGTTGAGTTTTCATAAGGACCTTACTTAGGTCGTTTCCAAGACTCGTATAGATTGGGGTGAGCCTTGTCACTCATAACCTCGGCCACCCAGTAGGCCGAGACCCCAAAGGAGAACTTGTATAACCTATATTAGCAACCCCATACACGTCCAGGTGGAGACCTATAGTACAAGCAGTAGAAGGTTCCAAAGTGGCGTATCTCATATGGACAATTCTATTATAACCAGATTATCCCCTCACGTGAAGGAATATTACATCATCATTAGTTACATGTGCTATGGAAAACTGTCATAATCCTATTAGGAGCCTTTATCGCCACACGCCTACTGCATGCTTAGGGGGTACATTTCACCCCCTAAGCACTATAAATACTTATCTTCTACTTTATGTAAAGGTATCACATATTAAAAACCTTGCTGAAACTTTGTCAAAATGACTGTAAGAGAGAGAAGGCTTGAGTACATTTATCTATGGTCATTAGAGCCCATATTTAGAGGATTTCACACACTCACACAATGGACGTAGACCCTTCAAAGGATGAACCATTTATATCTGGAGTCTTCTTCCTCTTTTCCTCATCTTTTCTTACTATATGTTACTTATTTTCTGTCATTGTTATATATTATTGAGCTTATTATCATTGTGACCCGGTGCCACCTGGCTAGGCCAGATTCGGTATAGGGAGCTGAGCTGGTGGTGGCCCATTGGCAGGAAAGGCATGTGGAGCGTGTTAATACTCTTCCAGGACCCATAGTCTCTTAGGTGCAGGTGGACCCATAGCATAAGGGAAGAGGACCTCGGGCTCTTCAAGAATAGGGACCCGGTTTCACTGCATCTCATGAACCTCAGTTTAAAGGTTGTCAATCTTGGCAGTAAGTTGGACTAGGACCATCATCAAATCATGATGCACATTCGGTACTTAATCTGTGTTCTTCATGGAAAACGGGTGAAGGTAAATTCCGAACTCGAAAGAAGTAACAGGATAACTGATGGAGCTTCGGGGCGGTTCGACGGAAGACCGAAGCCAATAGGGAACGAGGCTAAGGGTCGGGTATGCGATCCACCTGAGAAGGAAAAAGATTCGAATTTATTTTTGAAAGAGAAAAGGAATAATCTTCTTTTTGGAAAAGAGGAATATATTTTTACAAACTTTTGGAAAGTGAAGGATAAAATATTTGTGATATTTTTTTATAAAAGAGGGAAAAATATTTTTTAGTATTTTGAAAAGATGGGGAAAAACACTTTGACACTTTTGATAAGGAAGGAGGAAAAAATGAAAGAAGTCTCTCAGCATGATTATTATTATTACGTTTTCACTTGTGTTAGGTTTACCTAAATGCAAAAAGAAGTGTCGGACGAGACCCGAGCCTAGGAAAAATTGGATTTGAAAAATAAGTAAAACATAGTTTAACTTGTTGTCGGGCTCATGGATACGGTCCCATTTTGGAAAAAGACAAAATCGCACAAAAATTTAGGCGGCATGCCGACCCGTCATTTCGGTAGAGTTTCAGGTAGTAACTGATAAACTAAATATGAGTTCCCTAGGTTTGACGTCTACATGAGGGTATGCAGTTGTTGGGTTAATAGAAAGGTTCCTCCCTTTGGCGTGACTTCCACAATATACGTTTTACTTTTGAGAGCAATCGATACATGTGGATAAGAAATTTGATATACTTGAGTGTACGTGAATTGCCTCACTATATACCTCATGGGGACAGTATGTGTCAGAGCGAATTCTATATACTCGATGTACGTGAATGAGTTCCCTGCTATATATCATCCCGTCATAACTTCGGTCCAGTGGTATGATGCAGGGGGAACCGTTCGATATACGTCGAAGGTACTTGGCCAACGTAAGGTGAGAGTCATATTGCTTAGGCTAACTGCGACCTGCCGGACCAGCGCCCATCACAAAGTGACCCCTCAGTTACGGGACAAAATTTGGTCAATAGCCATGCTCTTTGGTGATGTAGTGTGCAAAATGCATTATTCTTGATTCGTATAATATAGAGAGAATATTCTTATTTAGCATGATGAGCACTATACTAATATGCAAAAATGCACAAGTATTATGAAAAGTAAATCTAGTATGGAGCATGAAGATTACACAAAGCATGGAAATGTGAGAGTGAGTGATGTGTGAGTATCTATAAGTGAGTGTGTGGTAGTGAGCCTAAGCATGGATCATCTACTAGTGGTTTGTGATAAGTGTGAGTGAGCATGGATGTATATAAGTGTGATAAGTGGAGGTGTGTGTTAGTCACACATAAGTAGGGATATTCTAAGTGGTAACATTCGGATATAAGTGATCCTACTGTAAGTAGAGTGAAGTGTATATGGAGAGTATCTAAAAGTGTGTGAGTGAGAAATGATATAAGCATGGGGTAGATATATACAAGAATTAATAGAGAGAGAAAAGGGAACATACAAGTAGGTGTATACGCACACAAGTTGAAAATGATAACATCCATGAAAAGAGAGTTTAGTCCACTTAAGTTATTTTCATAGTAAAGTCGCCACTATGGCCATCCCTCCGGCTTTTCCTCCGTCTTGAGGGCTGATGCTCTCGTGCGCGCGGTCGAAGAGAGAGAGAAGGCCTTGCGCCACTTTTCTAGGAGCATCTCGACCGTCATCGATGTGGGCTAATGTAAAGAGATGTAGTCGTCAGCCTTCTTTAGGAGACTTAAAGCTTGATCTTGATCCTTTATGAACTTCCTTGCAAGTTGGGATGAATTTTGCATGAGAGAGAAAGAAATTTTTATTAAATTGGGTATGAAAATTATGGGAATGAAAGATGGGAAAGAAATTTCACACAAGGAAACTTCGCTGATTACAGATAATGTTGCAGAGATCACTAATATTAATGGATCTGAGGTGTCTTGGAAGTGATATCATGCCCTCCTTATATAGGGTAGAGGGACTGCCGATCGGCATATCCCTAGCCCTGCCAATCGGTATGTTACCCTAGACACACTATCGATAGGTAGGGAAATGGACCTGCCAATCGGTAGTCCCGTGCAGATTTTTCTGAAAAAAGGGCCGTAAAATGCAATCCATAAATCCAACGTACCATTAGAAAGGTAATTCATAGGCCTTAAATAGTCCTTCGAGGCACTCCCGGGTTTGGGAGTTGACTGTGGGTCAAATGGGGCTCGAAAGCGCCCATCGGTCTTTCGTATAGGAGATCGTCGAATGATAATGGATCATTCATCCAAACTGTAAGGCAGAATTGCTCATGGTGTGGACTGATGGAAAAGTTGTGTGAGGCACTTAGATGTTCCAAAGAGCTTTGCTCAATTCGGAGAGTTGACTTTGGTCAACTGGGGACCAGAAGCGCCTAGTGACATGTTAGAGTAAAATGGGTCGTTCATCCGTACCGTAAAGCTAATTTGCACACAGTGTGGATCGTTGGAAAGGGTATTTAGTGCCATTCGAAGATTCATTCAGTCTCGTTCGAGATGAAGAGTTGACCTTGGACAAACGGAGCCCAGGAGCGCCTGGTGGCCTCCGGATTAGTTTTTAGGAGGAAATAAATTGTTCATTTGAACTATTATGTCATTTCGCACACAGGGTGGATCGTTACAAACGGGATTCAAAACCCTTAAAATATCCATTGAGCTTTCATTCTAACGATGAGTTTGATTAGGGTCAAATCGGGGCTTGGGAGCGTTCGGTGGCCTCAAGATCAATTTTTTGTAGTAAAATGGTTCGTTTGTCTGAACCATTATGTCGATTCGCGCACGGGGTGGACCATTAAAAAGAGGATTCAGAGCCCTTTAAAGATTCATTGAGATTATGCTCTGATGATGGAGTTGACCGGAGTTAAACGAGGCCCGGGAGTGCCTGATGGCCACTAGATCGGTACTCGACGTATGTCTTAGGGTTTGTATTGAATAAGGAGGTGCTAGGGACCAACAGAGTGACTTAGGGGTTCAAGAATGTGGTATCTACACCTCCCTACACAAAACAAAGGCAAGTTAATCTAGATAATTAAATCTTGAATGTCTGATAAAAAAGTGTATGATTTAAATCATGAAATTGCTGAGATGATATTAATATGTAAATTATTTAGGATGCATCCAACTAGAAACGAATTGAACTCATACAAATCTGGAAAAAAAGGGCGAACATTGTATGTTGGTTTTGGGTCTATTTTATGCAGGAAATGGTAACATGCTTGAGAGTTCCTTTATAAAATCATGTTATGAACAACTTTGTAGTTTTAAGTTTCTTTAAAAATGAATCAGAAAAACCTCAAATTCTCGTTTTATATTTTTGGGCAAAATGTTGTTGAAAAAAGGGGCGAACATTGTATGTTGGTTTTGGTTCTATTTTAAGCAGGAAATGGTAGCATGCATGTGGGTTCCTGTATAAAATCTTGTTCTGAACAACTTTGTAGTTATAAGTTTCTTCAAAAACGGATTAGAAAAGCCTCAAATCTACGTTTGATATTTCTGGGCATAATGTTATTGAAATAAGAGTGCTAAGTTTTTCAAAATTTAGTAAGATAATTGTGGTGTTGTGCTTAATCTTCTAACATGATCATATACCTATGATTATCAGGGGCATATAACCTTGAAATGATTTTGATGTTGAATTAGTAAATTGATGATATAAATTAGGTTATATCATAAATAATGACTATTGTATAACGCGAATAAGCGACTTGATATGATTGTATATATAAATATGCGTGAAATTGTTTTACATGTATATTGTCGAGTATACACTAGACTAGTCCTCCGATCAACGCGGCTTGAGCTTTAAACTAATGTCCTGAATCTATACGCTTAATATTATACTTGAAGGAAATATTCTTATACATTAAATACTAAAATGAGATTAATACTGATTAATCAGGATACGATATGAGACTACATGTTACTCAGGTTCGGGTTGGGTAGTCACGATATAGGAGCATTGCTTGGGTAATTGAACAACTTAATTACTAGAGACAAGTTGTGTTGAATATGCGTTCATCATACGTAAATCTTATAACTATATAGATTTTCTTGTTGTTGACGCTCGTTTCTATGTCTTCTCTCCCCTCACCTATATATATATGTGTGTGCGGGTGTGTGTGTGTGTGTGTATCATATAGGTCCTCGCCCCGCTGGACAGTAAACTGTGGAGATGGACAACCTCGCATCTATTATTAGGATCCTGTATTGGTGGACGTTGGTCCTTATCTTATTTTTGTCACTCTTCCTAAGAGTGTGTTATCAGAGATTTTTCCCATTGTTAGGGATTTAAGAGTGTTGAGATGTTCACATTATACACTTTACCCAGTTTATTTTTGGTCCCGTATGTCTGGGCATTTTATATTTAGTATTGATATTACTTGTGGATCCTATAGTTCATATAGCGTGTTTTGGTTATACGTATGGGAGTGTACATGTTGACTTTACTGCATTTATTTTGTTTTTGTTTCTAGTATCAACATATTAACAACTTGGCCTAAAGTTCAATTGGGCGTAGCTAATCGAATTAGATTTAAAAGGAGGGGTTGTCACAAGTTGTATCAGAGCACGTGGGTTTTAGATCCTTTAGGGATTTGAGGGCGTCTATTACTTTTTTTGTGCATTGTTTTTTTTATACTTAGAGCTCTATGACTATGTTTTGCATTCTACAACTTCAATGATGATTCAAACCACTGATCCGACATGACTGACTGTGAGTGCCCGAGTGCATAGGAGGGATTCCTTATTTGGATTTTGCTTACGAGATGCTCCCGCATGAGGGTTTACTTTTATCGGGAGTTGGGACTTTTGACATGATATATATACATCACTTTAAACTGTTACACACGATTACATATGTCATATATTATTTGAACTTTCCCTTCTAGTTCTCATACTCTGTGCTTACTCTCTTGAGATGAGGAGACGTAAAGGTAGATTGGCAGGAGCAGTAGGACAAACGGGAATCCAGGACTAGCAGCCCCACCCATATAGGTGACAGTAGGAGGTTTGTCCCATGCTAACTTGATAGCCATAGCACAGGTTGTAGCTGTAGCAGTAGCAGGAGCATTTTGACACAACCAACGCCCCCGGCAGTGCCAACACCAGCACCAGTACCACTTACTATCATCGCACCGCATGTAGTGGCTTAATAGGAGCCATAGGTGCCAGTAGTTGCGTAGTCCACCAGGGCATCTATTGTGGGAGGGTTTGAGAAGAGGCGTCTGCCTTCATTCGTCGGTGATATGGTCCATTGGAAGCGCTTAAGTGGAAGAGAGATTTATGCAGATATTTGAGATTGGTTGAATGCTCAGGGGTGCAGAAATAAATTTTAGCTTCCTTCCGTCTGACTAGGGAGGCGTTGTGGTGGTGGGAGTCCATTACTTTCGCAGCTCAGCGAGATGGTATACCTATTGATGACTTTTGGGCGCATTTTAAAGCGAAGTTTGTGCCTCCTGCGCAGTGTGTGGCCTTAAGGAGGAAGTTTGATACCTTGAAGCAGACTAGTTCAGTTTTTGAGTATGAGCGAGAACCTCATTGGCAGAGTTCACTCCCGAGGTGCAGGCAGATGAGAATTTGAAGACTCGTAGGTTCATCAAGGGGATATCTTTGCCAATTCGCTAGTTATGGGTTTGCTAGGACGTTAAGGATGATAGACGTTATGGAGGCGATAATTTCCCACATAAGTATACCTTTGGGTTGTACGGACCTTCGCCACATTTATAGAGGGGATGTGATTGAGATAGGGAGAATTCACTTCTTCGTCGACCTTATTTTGATTGAAATATTTACCTATGACATAACTCTAGGGTTTGATTGGTTGTCTGCATATCACACCCAGATTGATTGTTATGAGAGTGTGATCACATTTTCCATTCCAGGTAAGGAGATGTACCTGATAGCATTTCCTGGTCTGGAGGGTGGAACCAGCGCATAATTGTTTTACAATGAGGAGAATTCTCCTTATGGTGTGTCCGTTTTTTTATATTCGATCCCTATAATGAGGGATTTTGTGAACATATTCGTTGAGGTTCCTTGTTTACCTCCAACTCGTGAGATAGAGTTTTGATTAAGTTAGCACCAAGCACGAGATCTATTGCGATGGCCTCGTATCGTATGGCACCCTTAGAGATGAGGGAGCTTCGGGAGCAGATTCAGTAGATATTGGACCAAGGTTTTATCCATATGATCACCTCTCCATGGGGAGATCCAATGCTCTTCATGAAAAAAAGGGATAGTTCACTTCGATTCTGCGTCGATTATCGAGAGCTGAATAAGGTGACAGTTAATAACAAGTGTCTGTTACCTCGCATTGATGATATGTTCGATCATATGAGAGATACTTCATTCTTTTCGAAGATTGATCTACATTTGGTTATCACCAGTTGAGGATTCGGGATGAGGATGTCTCGAAGACAACATTCCTGACTACGTATGGTTCGTACAAGTTTTGGGTCTTACCGTTTGTCTTGACCAATGCGCATGAATTATTCAAGGATTTTATGAATCGTGTATTCAGGCCATTCTTATATCAGTTTATTATCGTGTCTATTAATTATATCCTTATCTATTTAGGTTCCGAGGAGGAGCATGCCAGACATTTGCGATTGGCTCTTCAAATTTAAAGAGAATCAGCTTTATGTTAAGCTCTGCAAGTATAGGTTTTGTCTGCGAGAAGTGCAATTTCTAGGCCACATTGTGATGAAGGATGGGATTATTATCGATCCTAGTAAGGTTACGACGGTATAGAGTAGGGGAAGCCCACTACACTAATAGAGATTCAAAGTTTTTTGGGTCTAACGGGTTACTATCGGAGGTTTATCCAGGGCTTCTCGAAGATTGTGGGTCCGCTTAACCATTTGATAAAGAAGGGTGTTACTTTTGTCTGGAGTTCAGAGTGTTAGGAGACTTTAGACATTTTAAAGGAGAAGCTTATGTCAGCGTCAGTCCTTGCATTACCAAAAGCTGGGGTTGAGTACCATGTGTACACTGATGCGTCATTGAAGGGCTTAGGAGCTGTTTTGAGGCATGGGGAGAGACCTATTTCCTATATTTTGAGGAAATTAAGGCCTTATAAGTACCATTACTGAACTCATGACTTAGAGTTGGCGGAGGTTGATTTCCCTTTGTATTCTTGAAGACATTACTTACTTGGGGAGCAGTTTACGTTGTTCACCGACCACAAGAGTCTTCAGTACATGTTCTCACAAAGTAACTGGAACATATGGCAGAGTAGATGGGTGGAATATGAGAAGGACAACGAGTTTTCCATACTGTACCACCCGGATAAAGCAATTATGGATGTCGATGCGTTGAGCCAGATACCCGCAGCGTCGTTGTTCGCCTTGGAGGTGGAGGAGAGGGTTGTATTATCAAGCGTTTCTATAGACACCACATTTTAATACCCCCTAAGTCTCTCCTTAGACTCCTAGCACTTCCCCCTTCCACCACAAACCTAGGTCGAACTCTGAGTACCGATCTACAGACCATCGGGCACCTCCGAGCCCCATTTGACTCCGATCAATTCCATCTTCAGAGCGAAAGCTCTTTGAATCTTCAAAGGTCACTGAAACCCCTTCCCAACGGTCCACCCCGTCCACAAAACATCATAACCATTCGGACGAACGATCAGTTTTCCCCTAAAAATCGATTCGGAGGCCATCGGGCACTCCTGAACTCTATTTGACCAAATTCAACTCTTCATCTCAAACGAGACTGAATGAATCTCCAAAGGGCACTGAATACCCTTTCTAACGATCCGCCCCGTATGCAATTTTGACCTACGGTATAGACGAATGATCTATTTTACTCCGAGAGGTCACCGAGCATTTTTGGTCCCCGATTGACCAAGGTCAACTTCCCAAATCTAATAAAACTCTTTGAAATGTCGAAGTACATCTCCTAACCTTTCCAATAGTCTGCCCCGTGCGTGATTCTGACTTACCATACGGACAAACGATCCGTTTGCGTTCGACGATCTCTCGTCCAAAGGACCGACATGCGCTTCCGAGTCATATTTGACCCAAAGTCAACTCTCGGACCCGGTAGTGGTCCAAAGGACACTCTTAGTCCTCTGAAATACCTTTCTAACGATATGCCCCGTGCACAATTCGAATCAACGGTTTGTGCTCTACAATCATTTTTTCATAAAAGTCCGCACGAGACTGCCGCAAGCAGGTCCTGAACCCTGCCTATCGGCATATTATCAGGGTGACCTGTCGATAGGCACCCCCTCGGGTACGTTGATCATCACCCTCCTGACCCTATAAATAAGGGCCATAACCTCATTGCTAAAAAATAGCAAGCCCATCAGCATCAGTGATCTCAGCAACATTCTCTCGGAGTCAGCGAAGTTCCATATGAGAAATCCCATTCAAGCATAAATACACATCCTTTTCACACCTAATTTGGCAAATATCCATCTCTCTCATCAACATCCATCAACATTCAAAGGAGTTCATCCAATATCCAAGCTCAAGCTCCAAATAAGGTCTAATTCCTTCTCCCTCTCTTTTAAGTCTCTTATTTTTGCATAAGTTACTTTAGATTCATAATCTAGTTTCACTTTAGTTCATACATATTAACATCTACACTTTTATTACTATATTGCACATACTTTATTTTCCATAAAAAAACTCAAAAATAAATAAAAGAGGGTTACACCCGTAAATTTCGAACGGAATTATCCACCACATTTTTTCCAAAAATAGAAACACATTTTCTACACGCATACACCTAATAAAATTCCGTTCGAATCTATGGGATAAACCCCACCCCTATTCCACATTCAAACTACGTGGACTTTGATGCCTTTATAGGCTACGTAGGCGTCTCGAATTAAAATTCGAGACTCGAGTCCAATTTTCTTATTATCCAATTTCTCTTATTTCTCATAATTCTCAAAATTACTCCTTATCATCATATATATATATATATATAACATATTTGTTCGCGTCTCATCCTACACATATTATCGTTTCCCAATAACGATCAATATCGAGATGAACGCACATATTCTATCTTCTACATCTATTACTATTTTGGGAATATTCCTATGGATGACCTCACCCTATCTCTTCCATGATATGGATCGAACGATTCCAATCTCCATTATATAAAAACATGCATACACTTCACGGGGATAAAAAGGAAAATATTAACATTTACCCATGAGAGATCGAAAGGGCGGTATGGGTTCCTAACACCTTCCCATTTCGTAACTTAGCTCCCGGGCCTTCGATCACTTAGTTTTGCACGCATCAGTTTTGTCCTTAATGCTGCTCTCTTTTGGTGGCAACATATTATTTTGCCTGTTTTGAGCAAAATAGGCTAGCGACTCTATCTCTTTACATTCACCCCTCACCGACGATGGCCAAAGCCCCCTTTTCGAAGAGAAGGGTGCGAGACCGCGGGGGATCCTCTTTCTCCTTCCCCCCGGGACGAACGCCGCACCGACCGAGATGGACACAGTTTTGAAAACTCAGTGGGAGGAGTTGGGTAGCCTTGAAGTTGACAGAGCGTTTATAGTGACTGTGTCTATATCAGCTTCTATGACTAAGTGGGTTGTGAAGTCCCAGTCTTCTGATGACTTTTGTCAAAAGAAGGTGAAGGCATTGATGTCTGAGTGTATTCGAGATTTCTCGATTTGTTCTTATGGGGGACTTCGTTATCAAGGATAGATTGTTGTGCTGAGAGATGTCAAGTTATGAAAGGCCTTATTGATTGAGGCATATCAATCTAGATTAACTGTTCACCTCGGAGGTGATAAGATGTATCAGGACATGCACCGTATATATTGGTGGTTTAGGTTGAAGCATGATGTAGCTGAGTTTATCTCGAAGTGTGCCACTTGCCAACTTGTAAAGGTGGATCATTAGAGACCTGGAGAGGAGTTACATACTTTGTCCATTCCCGAGTGGAAATGGGAAAGCATCTCCGTGGATTTCATTATTGGGTCGCCAAGATTGCAGTGCAGTCATGATTCGATTTGGATCATCGTTGTGAGACTGCCAAAGGTCTTCTAGTGAGGATAGATTATACGGCAGAACAATATGCCAGGATCTCTATTGTCGAGATTATGAATTTGCATGGGGTACCGCGTGACATCGTGTCCGACCATGGCAGTGTCTTTATCTCGCACTTTTGAGATGGTCTTCAGGAGGCGATGGGAGTTCAGTTGAGTTTGAGTATCGCATTCCACCCTCAGTCTGATGGTTAGATGGAGCGTGTGAACCAGATTTTGGAGGATATGGTGCGAGTTTGTATGTTGGACTTCAAAGGTGGTTGGGATACGCATTTGCCACTGGCAGAGTTCGCATAGAATAATAGTTATCAGTAGACTACTGGCATGGCACCATATGAGGCTTTATACGGTAGGCCTTGTCGATCCTCTATGTGTTGGCTGGAGTTCGGAGAAGATCAGATGGTGGGTCCAAATATTATTAGGGAGGCCTTGGAGAAGGTTGACTTGATTCGTACACAGATGAAAACTGCACAGGATCGTCAAAAAACTTATGATGTTACAAGGCGGAGGAAGTTAGAGTTCGCCGTTAGGGACCAGGTGCTATTGAGGGTCTCACCCACGAGAGGCGTTGTTCACTTGGGTGCAAAAGAGAATATTTCTCTACGATACGTGGGTCCATTTATAGTTTTCGGATAAGGTGGGTCAGTTTCCTACCGCTTATCCCTACCCGACCATCTACAACGGGTACGGGTTGTTTTTTATGTATCCATATTCAAGAAGCTCTTGCATCTCGAGGACTCACACCTATACATGATTTAGATGGGGTTGATCTGTAGCTCGATGGGAGCTACGAGGAGAGGCCGGTTCGGATCCTAGATCGCCGTGAACAGTAGTTGAGGTCAAAATTTATTCCTCTTGTTCATGTTCTGTGAAGTCGTCATGATGAGTCTGAGTGCCATTTAGGAGAGAGAGGATGACTTGCGAATTAGTAACCCATATCTCTTCATGAAAAGTACGTGTAAAACTAACTTACTTGATTGTAATTGAATTGATTTGTTTTATTTTGGATTTCGAGGACAAAATACCGTTCATAAATGGGGAGAATAATACCTCACATTTTTTACTGAATTGAAATTGAACTAATTGAATAAAATTCGGACTTAATAGTAATACTTTGCAACAAATTATTAATAAGTGGATAATTAATGAACGCAAAAATTATATGTGACACCCCGTCCAATTAAATATCGGGTGATCAGTCCTTTACAAAATTTAAAATAGAATGTTCGGTTGGTTCATTCTTAGCATCACTGTCGAAAACATAATAACTTATTTAATCACCTAATATAATTAAGCTAAGTGTCAAAGCATTTCTTATTAATTAAAACCATTTAATTACCAAACCAATAAATTTAATATAAACCATCCACGCATAATTAATTGATATAAATACTGAATCAGAATCACATGCTGAAATAAATATGACTCGATAAAACATTCCAGTTCAGAACTTTAAACCAACACAATAATAAACACCAATCCAAATGAAACTGAACGGGAAATAAATTGAACATAATCTCTGAAAGCTGTCCAAGGAATGGGCGACACATGCCCTAAAGAGAATGTCTATAGAGAGTGGAAATGAAATAATAGAGGCATCTAATACAAAGTCCTACAGCTTCCACAACAGCTGCAGCACGCCTAGCAATCCGAGTCCCTAAGCCTGATGTCCCTGTGGCTGAGCACGTGATATAATACATACATATAGCAAGAGAGAGAAGAGATGCAAGAAACGGGTCAGAGCCCGATGTGTAAAAATATTTGTTTAAGCAAGTATCAAGTGCATGTTAGTACGAACTCTCACATAAGATTCTCACCTCTCTTCTATTGTGCACGCCTAACGAGTATCTAATTTTCTTCTTAGTTATACCACCCCATATAACTAGTCTGAGTTCATCCTAATAGTATTTATTCTCACTATTAGTAAACCCGTATCACCCATACAATACGTTATCAAATTAGCCTATGTCGAATAGCTAATTAATATATTTTCCCGTTTTCATAATAAATCGATTATACTCTTAAGATTATCTTAACAAATTTACATGCCCATCTCTACAAGCTACACACAGTAGGTTGATTCACAAACTCACATACATATATATATATAGTCACATCTGCCCTATATATATATTATAATACTACACCCCCGAGCTATGACCCATTAGCGCACCTAACCAAAATGTTGTACCCCCGGGTTATCACCCATTAGTACTCTTATTTAAATCATCTTGTACCCCCGGGTTATCACCCATTAGTACACTTATAATTCATTCTTGTACCCCCGGGTTATCACCCATTAGTGCCTTATATAATAATAATACATAATAGGCATACACACATTCTATTATAATTTATAGGTATTTCCCTCACCTACATAAATACTTCTCTTACGTATTTTGATTCCAACATTTCGAAATACAGTTATTGAGATTATTATCCCTCTAGTAATCTCTAAGGTACATTCTCGCCGTGCCAAATTCATTAAAGTATTTAGTCGCTCATACTTTATTCTGAAGTTCTTCCTTACATAAGTTTATTACTTGGAAATTTATCTCTCTTCCATGAACCAATAAACTTAAAACTGGATTCTAAGAAATTCCTAAAATTTCACTATGTCGCTCAAACCAGATGGCATGTCGTTTAACTGACTGCCACATGTCGCTCGAACGACTTCGCGCGAGATTGCACTGTTCGTCTCGTACCCAGATTTTTCAACGTTTTTCCCACCATTTTAACCCTAAAACTTCTCATTCAACATTCCAAACTCCAAACAAACAGTTCTAAATCGAACCCCATCAATAGTATATGAATTCTAACATCCTATAATCATCAATTCATTACGAATAATTCATAAAACATGAAATTCCCAATTTAAATTATCAAAACCCTAGTTATTCCAATTCATATTCAAGAACCCATAATTTCCAGATTTGTTCTATACATAAGTTCCTCAAAACGTGATTCCCAGTCTACATACATGAAAGGTTTCAATTTAAGAAATTTCAGAATCAATTTACGTACCCAAAATCCTCAATTTCATCATTTTTATGAACCAAACATATTTCTAACAGTCCTATACTAACATGAGTATGATAAATACCAAAATACAGCAAGTTATAAACACTTGCCTTGAATTAGTCATCTGATTTCTTGACTTTGTTGGTATGGGTGTGTTCCCCTTGTCCCGATCTACACGGTGGTGGTGTCGGTTGTGCAAAGTGGTGTTAATTTGGCCCTCTTCTCTTGGCAATAGCTTTCTCTCACACTTGCTATGGCCGTTCTTTCTTCCTGTAGCTTTCTAACCCTAATGTACTTCCTTTGGCTGATAATTTAACTCTTAATTTTCGTCCATTAATTTAGCCTAAAAATCCAATTTACCATAATGCCCTCTCGGGGTGCCGGTTAGGCCTAAAATTGTCCCGGAACCCAAAGTAAACACCTAGGTATACTATTTTGACTATCTCGACCCTTCCGGACTCAACGGTACACTCGAAATGACCATACGAGTTACTAAAAATAATTGATATATTTATTCCACTAATTTAGTCCCAACACGACTCACAAGCGCGTCTGAGTTAATTCATTAAACTGTCGTGTTATTCTCTCTCGATAATTTATCAAAGTGTATAGTTCTATATTACATATCACACAATAATATTAAATTAATAAGTATTAATCCTTGGCACGCTAGTTAATATTTATTTTTATTAGATCTGGATTAATTAATAATTTAATTCTCACATTTAAATTCACTTAATCCCTCTGTAATAATTACTCCCGTAATTATTTAAATCATCAAAAATATGGAGTATTACATACTTCCCCCCTAATAAAGGAATTTCGTCCCAAAATTCAAAAAAATAAGGCATACCTGGTATGAATAAATCTGGATATTTCTCACGCATATCTACCTCACGCTCTCAAGTAGACTCCTCCACATTGTGATGCTGCCACTGCACCCGAACAAGTGGAACTACCTTTGACCTCAGCCTCTTCTCACTATAATCTAGGATAGCCACTTGTGTTTCCTCATATGAACTATCTGGCTGTAACTCAATCTCCTCAATCGCAATATGAGTGTGTGCCAACTCATCCCGAAGGTATCGCCTCAGTGACGAAATGTGGAACACATCATGGATACGATGCAAGTGCTCCGATAACCCAAGTCTGTAAGCCACTGGTCCAATCCTCTCTATAGTAGGGAATTGTCCTACATATCTCGGAGCCAACTTCCCTTTCTTCCCAAACCTCATTACTCCCTTCATCGGAGATACTCTCAACAAAAATTGGTCCCCCACTGCGAACTCTCGAAAGAACCTTTTAGCATCGGCGTAGCTTTTTTGTCTATCCTGGGCTACCCGTATACGATCCCGAATCATTTCGATCCTGCTCGACGTATCCTGAATTACCTCTGGCCCGAGTAGCTTGTTGTCTCCCACCTCTAGCCAACAAGCTGGGGAACGGCAAGGGCGACCATACAATGCCTCGAACGGGGCCATGCCAATAGTAAACTGATAGGAGTTGTTATAAGCAAACTCCACCAGTGGAAGATACTGCTCCCAACCTCCTACGAAATCGAGTATACATATGCGCAACATATCCTCGAGCATCTGATTAGTGCGTTCAGTCTGCCCATCAGTCTGCGGGTGATACGTTGTACTCAGCCGCAACTCGGTACCCATAGCCTCCTGGAAGCTCTCCCAAAAATGAGATACAAATGTCTTGTCTCTATCCGACACGATGTTAAGAGGCACACCATGCAATCTCACTATCTCTGCAATAAATAACTGAGCGTGTTGTCCCGCTGTGTATTCTATCCTGACGGGCAAAAAGTGGGCTACTTTCGTCAACCTATCCACAATAACCCATATAGAACGTGCCCCCTCTGTGAAGTGGGCAACCCTGTGATAAAATCCATGGAAATACCTTCCCATTACCACGTAGGAATCTCCAACGGCTGAAGCAAAACTGGTGGTCTCTGATGATCCACTTTCACTAACTGGCAAGTGGTACACTTGGATACGAACTCTGCGATATCCTTTTTCATCCCGCTCCACCAATACTGCCGCCTCATATCCTGGTACATTTTGTCCCCATCGGGATGTACCACAAATCGGGACCCATGTGACTCCGTCATTACTACATGTCGAATGTCCTCCCCTTCTGGAACAAAGAGTCTCCCATTGAAGTGCAAACCACCCTCGGAACTTACTAAATAAGACTCGGCTCCCCCGGCTAAAAACTTCCTAATCCATTCATGGCAGAACGAATCCACTGCCTGTGCCTCGTGTAACAATCTAAGGCATAATTGTCATCGTAGACATAAATGATCGGGCCACATCATCTTGATGTTCCAATTCCTTCCATTTTTCTTTCCACACCTCGGTCGTGTCATCTACCGACCTACGGCTCAATGCATCAGCAACTACATTAGCCTTCCCCGGGTGATAGTGTATTTCAAACTGATAATCTTTTACAAACTCAAGCCACCTGTGTTGACGCATATTCAACTCTTTCTGCGTGAAAAAGTACTGCAGTGACTTGTGGTCTGTAAATAAGCAAAATTGTTCCCCCAATAAGTAATGCCTCCAAATTCGAAGCGCAAACACGGCCGCTGCTAGCTCTAACTCGTGGTTGGGGTAATTCTTCTCGTGAGGCTTAAGCTTTCGGGAAGCAAAAGCTATGGCCTGATCCTCTTACTGAAGTACTCCCCTAAGCCCCTATAGGGATGCGTCAGTATAAACCAAGTATTCCACTCCCGCCCTGGGGAGTTCTAGTACGGGTGCTGAAGTTAACTTGTCCTTCATCTCATCAAACGCCAACTGACACGCATCATCCCAAACAAACGGCACGCCCTTACGAGTCAGATTTTTCATCGGACCTGCAATCTTCGAGAATCCCAAAATAAACTGTCTGTAGTATCCGATTAATCTTAAAAAACTCCGTACCTCAGTCGGCGTCGTGGGCTGTCCCCACTCCCTCATCTCTGACGCCTTACTACGGTCCACAGATATCCCTTTCTCAGATACAATGAGTCCCAAAAATTATACTTCCCACTACCAAAATTCACACTTTTCATACTTGGCGTACAACTCATGTTCTCATAAGGTCTGCAGGACCATACGTAAGTATTCGGCATGCTCTTCCTCAGTGCGGGAATAAATCAGGATGTAAACTATGAAGACAATGACAAACTGATCTAGGAACTCTCTGAATACTCTGTTCATTAAGTCCATAAATACTGCTGGGGTATTGGTTAGCTTAAATGGCATAACTATGAATTCATACAACCCATACCTCGTCAGAAAAGCAGTCTTAGCCACGTCTTATTCCCTGATGCGTAGCTGATGGTAACCGAATCTCAAATCTATCTTCGAGAAGTGGGCCTCTCCTCTCCGTTGATCAAATAAGTCATAGATGCAAGGCAACGGATAATTATTTCGTATCGTGACTTTGTTAAGCTCCCGATAATCAATACAAAGTCGTAGGGACCCATCCCTCTTCTTTACAAATAGAACTGGGGCACCCCAAGGCGAGGTACTCCTACAGATGAATCCATATCCCAATAACTATTTTATATGATCCCGTAACTCCCTCGTCTCTACTGAAGCCATACGGTAAGGCGCACGTGCTATCGGACGAGTGCCTGGTGTTAAGTCTATCACAAACTCGATCTCCCTACTCGAAGGTAACCCCGGTGTATCGCAAATGATCGGAATTGAATCGAGTGGAACACTACTGCAGAGGTCTCATCCTCTATATAAAACAAGTGGGTGAACGACCCTCCTTCAGAATGAGGCATCGCCACTAAGAACATCTCCTGACCCGGAATGGAGAAATCAATACTCCTACTGAAGTAATCAATCATGGACCTATACTCGACTAGCCAATCCATGCCAATAATGGCGTCGTACTCAGACATATCTAACACTAGCATATCAGCCGGTAAAATCAAACTGCCAATCTCTACGCCTACTCCCCGGTATATGAAGAAAAGCATCGACCCATTACCTAGCGGTGAGTCTACACAAGTCACTGTACTCTCTGCCATGCTTAACAACCCAGTGGCCCGTGCAAAGCTAGTGGATATAAAGGAGTGTGATGCCCCCGTGTCAAATAAGATACAACCCAAAGTACCATGGATAGAAAACTTACCCTCCACTGCGGGTGGTGCATGCGGAACTGCGACCTGGTGGACGTTATAGACATGTCCATACTATAACTGCCCCTGCTGTATCAGAACTGCGGGCAAAGATGGAACTGGAGTTAGCGCTGGTAGGGCAGAGGGAAAAATAGGCCTCTGGGGCTCCTGGTGAGCACCCTGCTGCCTAGGAACTCTGTCCTTATTGGGGAACTCCTGTTTCTTACAGCCAGTCTTGCCAAAAGTATAACATTTCCCGATGAAGTTTCCTCATCTCTGTCCCTGATAGCCCCGACCCGATTGGCCGTTACCACCTCTACCTTGGCCCTGTTGGCCCTGCTTTCCTCCCTGCTGTTGACCCTGCTGCTAATTCTATGGATGGCCCTGCTATTGGCCTTGTGGCTGGCCCTGGTGGCCCTATCTCCAACCCCCATGACCATGCCTGAATCCTCCAGAATGAAACCTCTTAACAGACTCCCCCTACTGGGAACCTTGCCTCTGACTCAGCTCAACTGGTACCCCACTGGCACTACCTCCCCCTGTCTTTCCCAGCTGGTCGGGCTCTCCCCCTCGCTTGCTTCCCTTAGCATGGAAGCAATTGTCCTTACAATGCAATAAGGCTGCATTCAGAATGTCGGTATATGAGTGTAAGGAAAGGTTACCCAATAGATGTTGTCGTATCCTCCAAGTCAAGCCATCCATAAACATCTGAATGCGCTTCTCCTCAGTAGGCACCTCCTCCGGCACCATGTTTGTCAATCGTGTGAATTTGTCCTCGTATTCCGCCACTGCCCTCCCTTCCTGGGTAAGGTCTAAAAGTTTCCGCCTCATCTCAGTCTTGACGGCGGAAGGAAAGTACTTGCGGTCGAACCGCACCCAGAAATCACTTATAGTCATCAAATCTCGCTCCTCTGTAGTAGTAGTAGTAGTAGTAGTAGTAGTAGTAGTAGTAGTAGTAGTAGTAGTAGTAGTAGTAGTAGTAGGAGTAGCAGCAGTTGCAGTAGCAGTAGCAGTAGCAGCAGCAGTAGCAGCAGCAGCAGCAGCAGCAGCAGTAGCAGTAGCAGTAGCAGTAGCAGTAGCAGTAGTAGTAGGAGTAGTAGTAGCAGTAGCAGTAGCAGTAGCAGTAGTAGTAGAAGTAGCAGTAGCAGTAGCAGTAGCAGTAGCAGTAGGAGTAGGAGTAGGAGTAGTAGTAGGAGGAGGAGTAGTAGTAGTAGTAGTAGTAGTAGTAGTAGTAGTAGTAGTAGTAGTAGTAGTAGTAGTAGTAGTAGTAGTAGGAGTAGGAGTAGGAGTAGCAGTAGTAGTAGCAGTAGTAGTAGCAATAGTAGTAGCAGTAGTAGTAGCAGTAGCAGTAGTAGTAGCAGTAGCAGTAGTAGCAGTAGCAGTAGCAGTAGCAGTAGTAGTAGTAGTAGTAGTCGTAGTAGTAGTCGTAGTAGTAGTGGTGGTGGTGGTAGTGGTGGTAGTGGTAGTGGTAGTGGTAGTGGTAGTAGTAGTAGTAGTGGTAGTAGTAGTAGTAGTAGTAGTAGTAGTAGTAGTAGTAGTAGTAGTAGTAGTAGTAGTAGTAGTAGTAGTAGTAGTAGTAGTAGTAGTAGTAGTAGTAGTAGTAGTAATGGACTCCCACCACTGTAAGGCTGGCCCTCTCAGCTTGAAGGTAGCCAAAACTTGCATCTGAACCTCCGTGCACTCATACATACGAAGGTGTCACAATATGTCCTTCTTCCACTGACTAGCGATAACCACATCTGAACTGCCCATGAACTCTAGGGGACAAGCCCTATGAAAGGACTCTCTAACTCTTTCCCATGCAGTGGGAAACGGATGCACTGGAACTGGTGCCACTGCCTGAACCTGAGGTGGGGCCTGCTGCACCACCGCTAAGGATGCATTCACCGCTTGTGCAACCATCGCGCCAACCTCTGTTGCGTTCATTGTTCCCTGAGCCTTTGCGACCGACTGCTCTGGCTGGGCCTATCGGTCTCTTGGTGCACGTAGAGGAGGCATCTGAGACGAGAAAAAAATATAATTAGTCTACAGTTATTACTAAATCTCGAATAGCTGAAGACATAATCGTAAAAATGTAAGATAACAAGAGTCCTGAAAATAGGACTCTATATCAAAGGCGCAAAGCTGAAAACATAGTAAGACGTACATATCCTAAAGGACACTAGAACGTGATGCTCTGATACCACCTGTGACACTCCGCCCAATTAAATATCGGGTGATCAGTCCTTTATAAAATTTAAAACAGAATGTTCGGTTGGTTCATTCTTAGCATCACTGTCAAAAACATAATAACTTATTTAATCACCTAATATAATTAAGCTAAGTGTCAAAACAATTCTTATTAATTAAAACCATTTAATTACCAAACCAAGAAATTTAATATAAACCATCACGCATAATAATTTATATAAATACTGAATCAGAATCACATACTGAAATAAATATGACTGGATAAAACATTCCAGTTCAGAACTCTAAACCAACACAATAATAACCACCAATCCAAATGAAACTGAACGGGAAATAAATTGAACATAATCTCTTAAAGTTGTCCAAGGAATGGGTGATACATGCCCTAAAGAGAATGTCTATAGAGAGTGGAAATGAAATAATCGAGGCGTCTAATACAAAGTCCTACAGCTTCCACAACAGCTGCAGCACGCCAAGCAATCCGAGTCCCTAAGCCTGATGTCCCTGTGGCTGAGCACCTGATATAATACATACATATAGAAAGAGAGAGAAGATATGCAAGAAACGGGTGAGAGCCCGATGTGTAAAAATATTTGTTTAAGAAAGTATTTAAAATTTGCAGTTAAGCAAGTATCAAGTGCATGTTAGTTCGAACTCTCACATGAGATTCTCACCTCTCTTCTATTGTGCACGCCTAACGAGTATCTAATTTTCTTCTTAGTTATACCACCCCATATAACTAGTCTGAGTTCACCCTAAAATTATCTATTCTCACTATTAGTAAACCCGTATTGCCCATACAATATGTTATCAAATTAGCCTATGTCGAATAGCTAATTAATATATTTTCCCGTTTTCATAATAAATCGATTATACTCTTAAGATTATCTTAACAAATTTACATGCCCATCTCTACAAGCTACACGCAGTTGGTTGATTCACAAACTCACATACGCACATATATATATATATATATATATATATATATATATATATATATATATAGTCAAATCCGCCCTATATACATATTATAATATTGCACCCCTGGGCTATGACCCATTAGCGCACCTAACCAAAATGTTGTACCCCCGGGTTATCACCCATTAGTACTCTTATTTAAATCATCTTGTACCCCCAGGTTATCACCCATAGTACACTTAATAATAAGATTCTTGTACCCCCGGGTTATCACCCATTAGTGCCTTATATAATAATAATACATAATAGGCATACACACATCCTATTATAATTTATAGGTATTTCCCTCATCTACATAAATACTTCTCTTACGTATTTTGATTCTAACATTTCGAAATACAGTTATTGAGATTATTATCCCTCTAGTAATCTCTAAGGTACATTCTCTCCGTGCCAAATTCATTAAAGTATTTAGTCGCTCATACTTTATTCTGAAGTTCTGCCTTACATAAGTTTATTACTTGGAAATTTATCTCTCTTCCATGAACCAATAAACTCAAAACTGGATTCTAAGAAATTCCTAAAATTTCACTCTATCGCTCGAACCAGATGGCATGTCATTTGAATGACTGCCACATGTCGCTCGAACGATTTCGCGCGAGATGCAATCTCGCTCGAATGACTTCGAGCGACTTCGTGCGAGATTGCGCTGTTCGTCTCCTACCCAGATTTTTCAGTGTTTTTCCCACCATTTTAACCCTAAAACTTCTCATTCAACATCCCAAACTCCAAACAAACAATTCTAAATCGAACCCCATCAATAGTATATGAATTCTAACATCCTATAATCATCAATTGATTACGAATCATTCATAAAACATGAAATTCCCAATTTAAATTTATCAAAACCCTAGTTCTTCCAATTCATATTCAAGAACCCATAGTTTCCAGATTTTTTCTACACATAAGTTCCTCAAAACGTGATTCCCAGTCTACATACATGAAAGGTTTCAATTTAATAAATTTCAGAATCAATTTACGTACCCAAAATCCTCAATTTCATCATTTTTATGAACCAAACATATTTATAACAGTCCTATACTAACATGAGTATGATAAATACCGAAATACAGCAAGTTATAAATACTTGCCTTGAATTAGTCGTCTGATTTCTTGACTTTTTTGGTATGGGTGTGTTCCTCTTGTCCCGATCTACAC
This sequence comes from Sambucus nigra, assembly GCA_949130495.1. Lineage (NCBI taxonomy): Eukaryota > Viridiplantae > Streptophyta > Magnoliopsida > Dipsacales > Adoxaceae > Sambucus > Sambucus nigra. Next base: position 215,732,494 of record OX422210.1, on the reverse strand, counting down.
GGTGGTGGTGTCGGTTGTGCAAAGTGGTGTCAATTTGGCCCTCTTCTCTTGGCAATAGCTTTCCCTCACTCTTCCTATGGCCGTTCTTTCTTCCTATAGCTTTCTAACCCTAATGTACTTCCTTTTGCTGATAATTTAACTCTTAATTTTCGTCCATTAATTTAGCCTAAAAATCCAATTTACCATAATGCCCTCTCGGGGTGCCGGTTAGGCCTAAAATTGTCCCGGGACCTAAACTAAACACCCGGGTATACTATTTTGACTATCTCAACCCTTTCGGACTAAACAGTACACTCTAAATGACCATACGAGTTACTAAAAATAATTGATATATTTATTCCACTAAATTAGTCCCGACACGACTCACACGCGTGTCTGACTTAATTCACTAAACTGTCATATTATTCTCTCTCGATAATTTATCAAAGTGTATAGTTCCATATTACATATCGCACAGTAATATTTAATTAATAATTATTAACCCTTGGCACGCCAGTTAATATTTATTTTTATTAGATCCGGATTAATTAATAATTTAATTCTCACATTTAAATCCACTTAATCCCTTTGTAATAATTACTCCCATAATTATTTAAATCATCAAAAATATGGGGTATTACATTATATCCTATATATATATATATATATATTCGAAATGTTTGGAAATGAAAAGTCAAAATGAATACATTGTGATACGAATACACGACTTAAATATTGAAAGCGAATTAACGCGTAAAAGGATCGAGAGGGTTAAATTGAGTCGATGGCATTTTTGTAATTAAACTAATCCTATGTATAAATAGAAAAGTTAGAGAAGAACTCTTAATTTATCATTACACACGAAAGAGGCTAAGGTTTTGGTAGAGAGAGAGAGAGATCTCAAAGAGAAGAAGGAGAAAAAGAAGGTTGCATCTTGGAATTCTTAGAAGTCGGTCATCTTCTTCACCAACACCTCCCTACACAAAATAAAAGCAAGTTAATCTAGATAGTTAAATCTTGAATGTTTGATGAAAAAGTGTATGAACATGTGTTGAGTCCCTAAATCTTGAAATTGCTGAGATGAAATTAATATGTAAATGATTTAGGATGCATCCAACTAGAAACGAATTGAACTCATACAAATCCCGAAAAAAAGGAGCAAACACTGTATATTAATTTTGAGTTTATTTTAAGCAGGAAATGGTAACGTGTTTGAGAATTACCGTATAAAATCATGTTTTGAACAACTTTGTAGTTTTATGTTTTTTTTAAAAACGGAGCAGAAAAGCCTCAAATCTGTGTTTTATATTTCTGGGCAAAATGTTGTTGAAAAAAGGGGCGAACATTGTATGTTGGTTTTGTGTATGTTTTAAGCAGGAAATAGTAGCATTCTCGCAAGTACCTGTATAAAATCATGTTCTGAAAAACTTTGTAGTTTTAAGTTTCTTAAAAAACGAATTAAAAAAGCCTCAAATCTACGTTTTATATTTCTGGGCAGAATGTTATTGAAATAAGAGTGCTAAGGCTTTTTATGTCTATAGTAAGACAATTGTGGTGTTGTGCTTAATCTTGTAACTTGATAATATACCTATAATTATGAGGGATATATAACCTTGAAATGATTTTAATGTTGAATTAGTAAATTAATGATGTAAATTATGTTATATCATAAATAATGACTATTGTATAACTCGAGTAAGTGACTTGATATGATTACACACACACACACACACACACACACACACACATATATATATATATATATGAAATTGTTTTACATGTATATTGTCCAGTACACCTAAACTAGTCCTCCGGTCGACGTAGGCATGTTGAATGCGAATTATTATGATTGATTCGGTTAGGTTCCGCTCGAGTGTTGTATGACGTAGGCATGTTGAATGCGAATTATTATGATTGATTCGGTTAGGTTCCGCTCGAGTGTTGTATCAGAGATAACCCGCCAGAACCGGACACATGGTTGTAATGCGGGTTGGTTAAGAAGTCCTTGGAACGCCATGTGAGTTAGAACTTAGTATGATTGCCCTTGCCACGTAATATTAGGGAATATTCATGTGTAGGCCTAACATTACGACTTGTTTCCCCAGGTAACAATAGTGAGCCAATATGATATATTGTGTGAGATATTTGCTTATCTGTTAAAGAAATCTTTCGAATCGATACACTTGATATTTTACTTGAGGGAAATATTTTCATACGTTAAATACTGAAATGAGATTAATAATGATTAATCATGATACGATATGAGACTACACATTACTCGAGTTTGGGTTATGTAGTCACGATATCGTAGCATTGGTTGGGTAATTGAACGACTTAATTATTGGAGACAAATTGTGTTGAGTATGCATTCATCATACATACATCTTATAACCGTATAGATTTTCTTACTATTGACGACCGCTTCTATGTCTCCTCTCCCATCTCCCATCTCCCATCTCATATGTATATGTATTATACAGGTCCTCACCCCGCTAGATAGTAGACTGTGGAGCTGAACGACCTCACATCTATTCTTAGGATCCTGTAGTGGTGGATGTTGGTCCTTATCTTATTTTTGTCATTCTCCCTTAGAGTGTGGTATCAGATAGTTTTCCCATTGTTAGGGATTTGAGAGTGTTGAGAGGTTCACATTATACATTTTACCCAATTTATTTTTGGTCCCGTATGTTTGGGCATTTTATATTCACTATTGATATTACTTGTGGATTCTATAGTTGATATGGCGTGTTTTGGTTACATGTATGGGAGTGTACATGTTTACGTTACTGCATTTAGTTTGTTTATGTTTCTAGTATCAACATATTGACAACTTTGCCTAACGTTTAATTAGGCATAGTTAACCGAAATAGATTTAAAAGGAGGGGTTATCACATTAACATCTTCCCATTCCGTAACTTAGTCCTCGAATCCTTGAACTAATTGGTTTTGCAAGCATCATTATGTCTTTGATGTCGTCCTCTCGAGGTGATAACACTTATTTTGCCAGTTTTGTGAAAAATAGGTTGGTGAATCTATCTGTATACACTACCCACACATCACCCCAATTGACGACAGTCGAAGTGCCCCGAGAAAGGGCACGAGACCCCCACGCGTATGCGTGCTGACCATGAAGGATGGCCATAGTGGCGACCCTGTTGGGGATTTTCATTCTTTGAGGACTAGACTCTATTTTTAGATGGGTGTTATTATTGTTTGCATGTGTGCGTATGAACCTACCTATATGGTCCTTTTCGTCTATTAATTCTCGCATTTATCTACCTCGTGTATATATCACTTCTCACTAACACACACTTGTAAATACCCTTCATGTACACCTCACACTGCCTACACGTGTATATAGGATCATTTATACCCACATGCTTCACACAACACTAAGAATATCCATGCTTAAGCTTCACTAGCACACACCTCCACTTATCACACTTGTATATATCCATTCTCACTTGCACATATCTCACGCCACTTGTAGTTAATACATGCTTAGGCTCACTACCACACACTCACTTGTAGATTTTCATATATCACTCACTCACATATATCAATGCTTAATGTAGTCTTCATGCACCATGCTAAATTTACTTCTCATGATAATTGTACATTCTTTGCCATTAGTATAGTGCTCATTTTACTCATCATGCCAAATAAAGGAAACTCTCCATAATATACTAATTAAGAATCATGCATTTTGCAAATGACATCACCAAGAGCATTGCAATATTGACCAAAATTTTGTCTCATACTGGGGGGTTACTTTGTGATGGGCGCTGGATCTGCGGGTCGTAGTTAGCTTAAGCAATAGGACTCTCACCTTCCATTGTCCTAGTACCTTCGACGTATATCAAATGGTTCCCCCCGCATCATACCACTTGGCCAAACTCATGATGGGAGGTATATAACAGGGAACTCGTTTATGTACGTCGAGTATATCGAATTCTCTCTCATGCATACAGTCCCCACGAGGTATATAATGAGGCAATTAACGTACACTCAGGTATATCAAATGGTTTGTCTATACATACTGATTGCCCTCAAAAGCAAGAATTATATTGTGTAAGTCATGTTAAAGGGGATAATTCTACCACTAGACCGACAAACTGCATAAACCTCATATGGGCGTCAAACCTAGGGCACTCATATTTAGTTCGTCGGTTGCTATGAAACTCTGTCGAAATTCCAGGTCGGCGTGCCGCCCAAAGTTTCGCGCTATTTCATCATTTTTTAAAACAGGATCCTGTCCATGAGCTTGTAAATAAGTCAAACCATGTCTTACCTATTTTTCAAACCCAATTTTTCCACGCTCGGGTCTTATCCGACATTTTTTACAGTTAGGTAAACCTAATACAATTGAAACCATAATAATAATAGTAATCATGCTGAGATTCTTTTCTCATTTTTTTCCCTCATTCTTTCTCAAAAAAATAAAATACCAAAAATATTTTTCCTCCTTTTTATTAAAAATACCAAAAACATTTTTCCTATTTTTCAAAAATACTAAAAAAAATAATTCTTTACTCCCTCTTTCAAAAATAAACTCGAACCATTTTTCCTTTTCAGGTCGATCGCATACCCTATTGTTGGACTAGCTATCTATTGTCTTCGATCTTCCATCAAATCTCCCTGAAGCTATGCTAGTTCCTCTACTACTTCATTCGAGTTCGGAATCTACCTTCACCGGTTCATCTTGGACAACATCGACCAAGCACCGAACTTGCAGCCTGATCATATGGCAGTCTTAGTCCAACTCAATGCCAAGATTGACAACCATCAAATCGAGGTCCATGAGATGCAGCAAAACTAGATCCATATTCCCTAATAACCCACAGTTCTCTTTCCTCATCCCATGTGTCCATTCCTCTCGAGCCTATCTGGGTCCTAGAAAAATATCACCATTCTCCCCGTGCTTGCCTGCCAATGGGTCGCCACTAGCTCATCTCCCTATGACAAATCTTACTCAGTCAGGGGCAAACTTATTTGTGCCTATGGATCCCAAGGAAAGAACTAAAGAAGGTTAAAAAAGACCTCAAATTACTATCCAAGGAATTTGATCAAGTCGGGATATTCAGGAACTACATGGACTACATCCATATGTCTTCCTATCCCAAAGAAAGAGTGTCGAAGAAGTTCAAGATGCTAGCCATCGAGAAGTTATGGGACAACGGCCCCCTAATTGTGCACCTTAGTAGTTATCACTGAGTCATATCCCTTCTTTGTGCCTCTGAAGAGATAATGGCCCAGATGTATTAACAGACTTTGAAAGAAAGCTCCCTCCAATGGTTCTTATCCGTCGAAGAATTTAAAATATGTAGTTAGGAAGATTTCACCCAGGAATTCATGTCTCTGTACATGTACATTAAAGAAGTAGAGGTTACACATCATGGTCTAGAGCTTCTTAAGTAGAACTCAGGAAACCGTCAGTAGCTTCATAGGAAGGTGTAGAGAGAAAGTTGTTATCATGACCAACGGACCCTCCAAAGAAGAACAATTTAGTATCATGAAAAAGAATTTCTCACCCCATATTCGAGCGACTATGGGAGGCCAGTACTATCCACACTTTCGAGCTCTTTGTGAAGTGGGTGTATAACTTTAAGAAATTATTAGCAAGGTATAAGTCCATCCGAAGAAGGTGATCGGGCAATTTATTCCCAAAAAGTACGAGAAGCCCGCCAGTGCTACAGTCTTAACCATCAATAATATCTCCCAACCTGCTACCTCTTGGGCACTGAAAAGTCGCCCTAATCCCACTAGAAAGGAATACACCGAGCTTCATGCTCCCTTATCCAAAGTCTATCAGGCCTTGTTAAATTAAAATCTCGTCAAACCCTTAGACACACGTCCATTACCAAAATAATTTCCCTAGAACTTTAAAACCGATGCCCACCGTGACTTTCACCAATCCTCTGGTCATAATACCATCTTAAAAACGTGGTTCAAAGCTTGATTTATTGGGGTCTCATCGCTCCACCAAAAGATCTTAAACCCAATACCATTAATAACCCACTTCCCGTACATGTAAATGTAAATGCAGTCTTTCAAAAAAATGACCTAGAATTTGATCTATCCACTCAAATTGTAACCAGCAAAATGCTTATCATCTCACCCAAACCTCTCAAATTTTGCTTGTATTTTCTCTTATAACCTGCATGCTTTACTGATCAAGCTTTGCCACTACTCACAAGAGCCTACATTGTCATCCATACCCAATTCGAGGGGAAAGACATGGTGTTACCAGCTGTATTGAGCCAACTTCTGGAGTTTTTGCTAAAATTGCCCACCGAGATGACCATCGACTGTCAGAAATTCAGTGGCCTATTCATAGAAGCCCAAAAATGGTCTTGGGAATTACAATAATGGGTGGTATCTACCGAAGAAATCAGTTTAGACGACGTGGTATAGATCATGGTCGACGTGTTTCAGTAGACCAGCGAGATTTGTAACATTTTCGAATTACTCGTTGCTTTAAAGATTCAAGGGTGGTTGGTCTTTTCACTCCTGCACCACCTCATTGAGTGGGAAGATTTATATGAGGAAGCCATCAAGGTTATTGGATGCATCGATTTCTCTTAGCAAGAAAACATCGTCGGGGGACGAATTTAATAGCTCAGATAATGAATCGAGTCAGGGAAAAGTCAGTCCAGTAATTAGCATGTGCGGAATGATATCCTTCGAAGACCAATTATGTGAAATCAATAAAGTATCCATTCGCCAGAAATAGAAGAAGACAAGAGGTTCTTATTCTTTCCCGCCTTAGTAAACCACATGACCAGATCAGGGAGACACTACAAGGATCCGAATACTCAGTCGTCAGGAACAGATTAGGTAAAGGGAGTTATCAAAGAACTTCCCATGCTAGAAATTACCATTGAGGAGCAAAAAATCTCGACTAACTTAAGAATACTCAAGTTAACATCACCTTCTGAGGACTATTCATGTCTTCCCAATTACACCAGAATTATCTGATAAATCTTCTCACTGGGCCCATAATCCTTCCTTCCACCACTACCGAAGAAGCTGTAAACATGGTTGGGTCATTGAACTCCACTAGACTCATTTCCTTCTTTGAAGAGGAAATTTCAAAGATCGGTCCCAGTCATAATTATGGCCTCAACATCTCCATTGAAGTGATGGGAAAGATAGTCCCACTCCCACTCGTTGATAATGAATCCATGCTCAATGTTTGTCCGCTCAAAACCTTCAATTGCATGGGGCTAAAAGTTAGTGATCCTACTCTTACTTCTGTCGTAGTGCGTGCTTACCATAATACCCTTCGAGAGGTGATGGGATCCATAAAAATTATAATAGGTATTGTCCCTATAATTCCTATCACTTAATTCCAAGTTGTTGATATACATGCATGCTTAAACCTGCTACTTAGTTGGCTATGGATTCATAGCATCTGGGGGATATCTTATTCCCTTCATGAAAAATTAAAATTCTTTGCCAAAAGGCAACTTATCACCGTTTTGGGGGATGGTGATGGTACATAAAATGCCAACACCAACAATCCAATATTAGAAATATAACATGGGACGAATGACATGCACCTCTTTGGCTTCAGAGTTGATCCACTTCCCCTTTCTAGAAGGAGATAATTTCAAAGATCGAGTATGTTCAAAACATAGCCCTCACAGCAATGTCAATGTGATACAGATGTTCAAGAACATGTATTTTATACCCATATTTTGGCTGGAGCGACGTCAACAAAGGATATTTTAGCCCATAATCCTAAAAGAGGCCTTTCCCCCATGTGTCCTAGGCTATCAACCTTCACCATAATAACTCAAAGCATTGCGCCAACTAAAACTGAAAAGAGGTTTAAAAGATACGAAGACTATTTTGAGACATTCTCTAAGCGAAAGATTTATCAAGGAGGGCAAAGACTTTCCTTTCTATGGCTTCACTTAACTATGGTATGGGCTTGCTAATAAGAAGATAAAATCGGGGATGGAAATCTTCTTTCTAGACAATAACTCTTGGACTGAAGAATGCCAGCATAAAGTGCAACCTCTCATCGAGAAAGCTATAACAGTTACCGAGGTCTCTAAGGAAAGTGATTTCAAAGACTCATCCAACCTACAGACATTGGGGCTGACTCTCTGTATGATCCATTCAGATGCTACATCGTCGAACCCGTCCACTCTAATTAAGGATTCTAACGTGCCTCTTCTCAATTGGAATGCTATACCAGTCCAACCTGTTGAGATTCAACCTAACCTTATTATTTACCCTATCTCTTCACCTGTTATTATTTCTCCTTTTTCTGATATCAATAAAATCGATACTTCCTTTGACGAGGTTCTCGTTACTGTTATTCCAAAAAGTGTAATAAACGAGGATTTTGAGTATCTTATTGTGCCTTAAAATAATTGGATGGATTCTAATCAAAATGTTAATGATGATGAATTTGTAAATAAAAAATTCTCAATTGATCTTAATAAGGTTCATAACAAATAACATAACCGTGTTCAAATTAGTGAGGATGAAACTGTTATTATCAATCTCGATTTAGGATATGGTCCACCCTTAACGAGCATGAGCGTGCACAATTCGAAGATATGTTGAAAGAATTTATGGACGTCTTTACATGGTCCAACGACGACATGCTCGATATCGATACTGAAATAACTCACCATGTGATATCGGCCTTCCCAGAATACAAGTCGGTCAAACAGAACCTAAGGAAACTCCATACCGAATGGTCGCTCAAAGTTAAAGAAAAAGTAGTCAAACAGTTGAATGTAAGCTTCAACCGTGTGATCGAATATCCCACATAGATCGCTAACATCGTCCCTATGCCCAAATCTAGAGGAAAAGTCCACATGTGCGTCGACTATCGGGATTTAAAAAAATTATCTCTAAAGGATGATTACCCATTGCCCAACATCGACTTGATTGTGAATGACACATCCAGCCATACCCTCAAGTCATTCATCGATGGATTCGCTGGATAAAACCAGATTAAGATTCACCCTGACCATTAGGAGAAAACCGCATTTATCACCCCTTGGGAAACTTTTACTACACTGTCATACCATTCGGGCTCAAGAATATTGGGGCTACTAAACAAAGGGCTGCCACAACCATCTTGCAGTATTTGATACACGAGGAGGTCGAAATCTAGGTAGACGAAATGATTATTCAGTCTAAGACTAGGGAAGATCACGTTCCATCCCTCCAAAAGTTCTTCGAACGACTACAGTGATACCAAATGTGACTAAACCCACATAAATGCATTTTCGGTATCACGAAAGGAAAGATTTTGGGATTCATGTTTAGCGAGAAGGGAATCAAAGCAGACCCTACCAAGTTCAAAGCCATCCTTGAAATTCCACCACCCCGAATGGATAAGGAAGTTCGAGAAATCCTGGGTAAACTTCAGTACATGAGTCATTTCATCAGCCCACTGTAACAACCCTTGCTTTAAGGATGCTAATTTTATATTAGTTTACCGCATAAGGTAATTATATAAAATGTTGGAACTGGAGTAAATATTAATTTAATGAGTTAGAAGTTAATATTTACTAGATTGATGCATATTTACTGGATGTGAAAGTAAATATCATCAGGTTGCATGTTTTATAGTGTCATGTATTTAAAATGACATTATGGTTTAAATGAAATTGGAACTGGAAATAAATTATAAAATCGTCGGATGCCAGTTTAGAGGGTGTAGTCAGTTTCGGAATGTCCGAGACAGTCAAAATAAGTGCCATATTATATTTTTGGATTTCGGGCACTTTTATCTGGTTTTAACTTAAATGCGTATTGAGAGTCATTTTAATGTGGTATTAACCACTTAAGTTGGAGACTTTAGACTTAAGTCACGATTTTAAGTCTTACCCCTTATTTCATTTCCTCATTTTATGTCTTAAACTTAGAGAGAAAATGAGAGAAAGAGAGAGGAAGAGAAAAATGGAGAAATGAGAGAGATTTGGAGATTGAAGATGGATTGTTGCTTCTACCCAAAAGAAATCTGAGATTACAACCCTAAGGCAAGTTTTCTACTTGCTAATATATGATTTAAGATGAATAAATTGTTTGATAGTTGTGTATTTGCATTTATGGATCAAAAATGAAATTTGTGGTGATTTAACCCTAATCTTAGTTTTTGATGGTAAAATTATGGATTATAGTGGTTATACATCATGTAGGATGTTTTGGGGTAGATAAATGTTGTTGGATGTGTATATAAATGAAGAGATTTGAGTTTGGAGAAAGTTAGGGTTTATAACCCTCGAAGCCATTCTTGGCAAAATCGCAGGGGCGAATCGATTCGGCCCCCAGGGCGAATCGATTTGCTAAAGGGCAGTTCCCAGGTCTGCTTGGGCCGAATCGATTCGGTCCCAAACCGAATCGATTCGGCAGTTGCAGAATCCCAGGTCTTATGTCCGAACCGATTCGCTGTTTGGGCGAATCGATTCGTCCCTAGGGCGAATCGATTCGGATTCAGGCTGTTTTTGAGTTATTTTTTTTTTAACTCAATTTTTCTCCTTTTCCTTTAAGCTCAGGACTTAGGAACCTTCTTAAATGAAGTAAACTTAGAGTCCTAGAGTTTTATATGAGTTGGGGAACTACCCTAGATTAGTAATGGTTTGTATGGGATTTTCCGGGGCTATGCGTATTGATGATAGGACATTCTTTTCTTCTAGTCAATTACTATAAAACTAAGAGTTATAGTATTATGTTTGGGAGACTTTAGAAGCTCAATTGAGCTATATTAGTCTTGATGGTTTATAATAACACCATAAAAGTGTGTTGGGAGAATAAATTGAAAGTTTATTCATTCCTTTGAGGTATGATAGTATTGGGGTTTTAAAGTAATACCCCAAAATATTTGGAGATAATAAAGAGTTTATTTACTCCTTTGAGGTTGTAATGACGGTATAATTTATTGTATGGCTCCGGATAATAAGGTGAATTATTAACAATAATGTAAGTTAGTATGGTTTCAAATAAAACGAAACATACGTGTATAAATGGAAATGAAATGGATATGGTAATGATGATGGTAAATGATAATTTACTTAATCATGAATATGGTAAATGATAATTTACTTGATTTTTGAAAATGGTAAATAAAATGGTTTAAACACACCTCTCTAAATGACATCATAAGGGAAATTCGCGTGTGAGGTGATGCCCCCTGACTAATGAATGCAGGGTGGATATAGTCCTAGGCCATGTCAGCGTATGTTGTTATATATTTTTCTGCGATGGGTAGGAGATTCTGGGAGTGGTCTTGACTATCCAGTAGGCACATGGCCCTTCCCGACGTTTTGCGTTATAGGTGTCCAGGTTGTCTTAATGATAGGCCTTGGAAGATGATGGTCATTTAGGGGCACGCACAGTGGGGAAACCCGAACGTGCGGTCTTAGAATCGTTATATGTATATAAATATAACTATTCATAATCAAGTGGGACTTTATGGATTATATATGCCATAAAGAGCATAAAGAAGTTCCACAAAGAGCACATATAAATGCCACAAAGAGCATTTGAAAATGATTATTTTCCTGATAAGGAAAAGATTTTTACAAAATGTAAAAGTGAAATAAAAATGCCATAAAGAGAATAAAAATTGTGAATATATATATATTTCCTGTTAAGGAAAAAAAATATATGAGATTCATGGTTCATATGACGAAAGTTTTAGATTGATGTTATTCATTTTATTTTTCCTGCTTAGCTTATGTTATAAATTGTGTAGGTAGATTCTTATTTCTCTTCCATCATGATTTTATCATTCATAACTGTCATACTTTTTATTCATCTGGTAATCATATAGAACCGGGCTCTGACCCGTTCATATTTCTTGTTGTGCGTGCATCTTGTATCCGCTCAGGTACTTCGCCTCAAGGATTCCTGATTTGAATTCCGATCCCGGCATTTTTGGCGAGCCGTGATGATTTGCGGGTATTACGGGACATTTTGAAATAGACGCCGTCATCTTTGCACTCTAGTCAGGATCGGGTTCTTTTACTCGGGCGAAAGGCCCAAGCTTTTGTACTTGATTAATGTAATGTATTATGTAAATTAATGAACTTGTTTAATTTTATTGTATGAGACTGTGACCGACAGCATATTCAGTCCCTTGTTGTACATTTGTGCGTATGTAATATAATTTCATCTGGATTTACACTTTCTTTTATTGGGTTGTTAAGTTGTTTTCTTTTATAAACTTTAAAAACCAAAAATTTTGGCAACCCGTTTTTTCTGAAATAAGGAGTGGTTATCCCGTGTAGTTCTTATTTTGTTGTGATGCTGAGAATGATTCCATCCATGATTCCGTTATTTTGGAGTATCATGCTGGCCACCCCCTATTTCGGATGGCGGGTTGTCACACCAACTGACTTCTATTTGAGATCCCATCTTCAAACTCCTCCGGAAGGATTCTACCAAAGTCTTGGATGAGGCCTACCAGGATGCCTTCGACTAAATCAAATGATACCTGATCTGACCTCCGGTACTTTTGAATCCGCAGTCAGGTCTCCCTCTTCTCTTGTACTTAACCATAACAGATACCGCGGTAGGGGCTTTGTTAGCCCACTAATTCAAAAAATCTCATAAATAAAAGGTAATCTACTACGCTAGTAAAAAATTAGTTGGGTACGAAGTCAACTACACTACCTTGGAGAAAGCATGTATCGCCTAGTTTGGGTCACTCAAAAATTACGGCACTACATGCTCTCTTTTCCTATCAGACTGGTGTCCCAAATGGATCTTATCAAGTACCTCTTTGAGAAACCCACCCTATCTAGCCGAATGGCTACTGCTAGTTGAGTTTGTACGTTATGCAAAAAGACATGAAAGGTAAAGCCATCTCCGACAAACAAATTGACTACCCTATGGAGGGAATCGATGTTCAGGTCTCCGAAATCCTGAATGAAGATATCCTCTATATTTCTTAAAAAGACCTCATGTGTCAAATATTCTTTGACAACGCTGCCAATAAGAAAGGATGCGGCATTGGGATTCTCCTGATATCCCCTAGTGACTCGCATACTCCCATTGTCGTCAAGCTAGATTTCCCCTGCACCAATAATATAACTGAATATGAGGCATGCACCGTAGGCCTCAAAGTCGCCATCAAGAAAGGTATTAAATACCTAGATGTCTACGGGGACTCTACCGTCATCATCGGCCAAGTTCTTAAAAGATGGAAAGTCAAGACAAAAAGATCTTACCCTTACACCCCCACCTAGAAGAGTTGTCCTCCCAATTCTAATATATCACCTTCCACAACCTACCTCGCGCAAAGAATAACTTAGTCGATGCCCTTATTACCCTTGCCTTCATGGTCGATATACCTGATGGAATAATGATGACCCCTTTCCTAGTCCAAAAATAAGTTATGCCAGCCCAATGCTACCAAATTGAGCTCTTTACTGAGGAAGATTCTGATATGGTCGGGTTCTGGTACTACGACATTTGTTGCCTCCTCCAGAACGGTAGGTATCCCCAAGACGCCAATAAAAAGGTCGTGTGACCCTTTGCAAAGTGGTTGGCCAATACATCATCTGCGACAAAGCACTATTAAAAAAAACTTCGATGGGACCAATTTGTACTGCATTATTGGGGCTGGCGTTGAAGAAATGATGTAGAATATCCACAATGGGGAATGCGAACCCCACACGAACGGTCATGTGATTGTTAAGAAAATCATCCGTCAAGGGCACTATTGGACCACCATAGTTTAGGATTGCACCTTCCCATTCCGTAGCTTAGTTCTCGAATCCCTGAACTAATTGGTTTTGCAAGCATTTGTGTGTCTTTGATGTTGTCCTCTCGAGGCGACAACACTTTTTTTGCCCATTTTATGAAAAATAAGCTAGCGAATCTATCTATATACATTACCCACACATCACATCAATTGACGACGGTCAAAGCACCCAGAGGAAGGGCGCGAGACCCTTGCATGCGCACGCGTCGGCCGGGAGGGATGGACATAGGATCAGTTTCTAAGAATGAAAAACCCCGAAATCATCCTCTCATACATTCATCCTGATTGGGTGCGCCGAACCTTCGCATAAGTTGGATTAGAGACGGAGTTGAGCTTTTGGTGGATACCGAGACATAGGAGGTGTCGTGCAACGTGTTGGATCTACACATACGACGGGCGCAGGTGTTGAAGACAGCATCAGCGGATCTTGTTGTGTCAAGTTTGTAAGTCTTTTGTGTTTTCTTATAAAAACCATATTCGTAGTGGATTTTGTCTAGGCCTGGTCGTCCGAGGTTTTTTCCATTTGGGTTTTCCTCGTACATCGGCGAGCTGTGGTTGTGCTTTATTTTTGCATATTTGAAATCATATATGCTCACGTAGGATTTATTAACTAAGATTAAAATTTGGAAAGTATTAACTTGTTAGCTTAATCGTAATTTGTATCTTGTGTCATAAATTTATATCTCAGAGTAAATTTCACGAATTTGAATCGAATCCATATAACCTTGTAATTTCAAATTGGTATCAGAGCAAGTTTTTAAAAGTTATTTAGATGAATCCTGGAGGTTATATGGAAAGTTATTCGTCAAATAAACCCCCTATGTTTGATGGAACTAATTATGCCTATTGGAAAGCATGTATAAGATATGAGTTAAATTCAATTGATGAAAGTGTTTGGCTTTCCGTTGAAAAAGGCCTACTATAGTTGTGGAAGAAGATACAGTTTTAAAACTTGTAGAGGAATAGATTGAGGATGAGTTAAAATTACATAATTTTAATTCTAAAAGTTTAAATGCATTATTTAGTGTTGTTACTCCCAAGGAGTTTCGTCATATCAAGACTTGTGAAACTTCAAAGGAGACATGGGACATTCTTCAAGTTACTCATGAGGGGACGAGTGCGGTTAAGGCATTTAAACTTCAAAATTTAACCACTCAATTTGTAATTATCACCATGAAAGAGAGTGAAACTTTCGATGAGTTTTATTCCCATATTTTCGAATATACTTAACTCATATTTCAACTTAGGTGATTAGATCCTTGAAAATCGTGTAGTTAAGAAGATTCTTAGATCTCTCCCTAGTCGATTCAATGCGAAAGCCACAGTTCTTAATTCTTTAGGAGTGTTAAATTCATTAGAACTTGAAGGGCTCATAGGTGATCTCCAAACATATGAATTAGACATGTTTCCTAAAGGTAACAAAAAGAAAGATAAGGGAGTTGCTCTTAAAGTTAAAAAGGAAGAAGTGTTTGAATTCGATGAGTCCAATATGGATCTTGATAATATGGCCTTATTTGCTAAAATATTCAAAATGTTTCTCAAGTTTAAAAATAAAAACTCAAAATTTGAAAAACCTAAAGTTGAGAAAAATAAAAAAATGGCAAGTAGAAGTTCTAATGATCGGGATAAAAAAAAATTTAAAAGCGAGAACTCTCAAAGAGATAACTTTAAAAAGGAAGATTCAGAGAGATGTTTTGAGTGTGAGGGATGAGGTCTAATATACATAAGTGTAGCCTTGTCCTTAGAAAGCCTCAGCTCAACTTAGCCGACCCTTACTCGCTCTTCAAGGTAGACAGATGTGAGTCCCTCAGGATTAATCCCACATCACTAGTCTCGGCCTCGTACCAATATTATAGGTCGAGACCTGTCAAATAGTCCACAACAACCTCACCAGTCTTATCTCGGCTTCATACCACTTCGACAGTCGAGACCATACTTCAATCTTGCTCAAAGGTGGCTTATAAAGACATCGAACGTGTCAGTCTTGACCAGGCCGAGATCTTTCAGAATGACATATATCTCACGTGTGACACAGGGTACCACCATGACTAGTCCACGTGGGTAGGAAGTTATAACAAGATCTCCATGAGCACATGAGGGAATATTTCATCATCATGACATATTTGTGCCAGGGACAGGTGGATAGACTTAATTGGAAGCTTCACCCTAGACATGCTTATTACATGCTTGGGGGTACAATGTGCACCCCAAGGACTATAAATACTTGTCATCTCCTTCTTTAAAGGGGATTAGAAAATTGAAACCCTAGCCCAAGCTCTGTAAAACCTACTATAGAGAGAGAGAGTACTAGAATTGTACCTAGAGCCATTAGATCTCACTTGTTTTAGTATAAAAAACACTCAAATACCTGCACAGTAGAGTAGGCCAATGGCTGAACCACTTACATGATAGTGTTCATCCTCTTCTAATCATCTCCCTTTATATTACATTTCCTGCACATATCTCCAATTCTATAGATTTACTAGCTTGATCTCATTACAAGTTTAAGTATTGATACTTCTAGTATCATCATTTTGGCATCGTCTGTGGGAAGCGACGTTTTATCTTTTTCCTCTCTTTTCTAGTTTAGCTCCCACTTGAATCTTTAGTGGTGATCCAACTCCACCGTTACTGGACCTGAATCACCATTGAAAGAGTTATAGTTTGGAAATTTACGATTCTCTAAGCTCACCTAGTTCATCTACACTCTCATCGAAGAGATATGGCTTCCGATCTACCTCCAAGCGCTGGCCCCAGCTCCTGCCAGGCACCACCTCAGAAAAAAAGGCTGACGGTGGCCCTGCGCTCGCTGGTGGTCAGCTAACAGAAAATGCTAGAACAATTTGTGGATTTTATCCAACCCATGATGGTTAGGACTCTAGGCGCTGCGACGGAGATGATAACTTCAATCTCCAGAGATGTTGTGGATGTGGCAATAGGGTGACCACCCCCGATCCCACACAAGGAAACGTAACACTACCAGAGGCGTAGAGACATGGCTGACCCTGGGCGACTCCTCCTGGGAAAACTAGGGTAAGAAAATCTAGATGACTAGGACTCCGACGAGGATGACTATTGGGAATCATATGAAATTTTTGGTGATGCAGTTCGTCCAGCACTAGTTAGCAAGAGAAATAGCGCAAGGCCGACACGAGAGGGCCGACCCAAGACTTTAGCATTTAATAGACTTAGTAGAGGATCAACTTTTGATCATCTCGGCCTAGTAGGAGCCCTATGAGACCTACTCATTCGATCTCGTAGCATTGCAGTCTCTAGAGGGAATGGCGGATGTGGCGATCGTCGGCCCCAGCAGGGCCAATAGGGAGAATAAAAGGAAGTGAACAACTGTTAGAGGACTATTAGCCGATTGTAGTTTCCTGATCAAACCAATAAGTAAGGTAAAGGATACAATATGATGGTAGTGGAGAATCTATGGAACAGTTCGATTCAGAGGCCGGAGGATAAGATTGGCGTCTATTGAAGAGCCGAGACCTCATCCAAAGGGGCTACGTGGAAGGATCTCCCTTCATAGCTAAGATAGTAAACTTCCCCACTCAATCTAAGTTTAATCCTCCTATTGTTAACCCAAAGTACGATGGAAGTATGAATTCGATCCACCATATTGAGATGTATCAGTCGGTAGTTGATATTTAGTCCGTCTCGGATGAGATGATATGTCGAGCCTTCTCTGGCACCCTCACTGGCACAGCCCATATATGGTACACATCTCTGCCTAATAATTCAATTGAGAGTTTCAAATAACTAACTGAGAGGTTCATCCATAATTTTTTCTTCGATATGAAGCCTCCAAAGAAAGTGACTCATCTTTTTTATGTGAAATAAGGGAAAAATGAGTGACTAAGAGACTACATTGCTCGGTTTAATAAGGAGAAATTTAAAGTGGAAGATTACGAGGAAAATATTTCTATGACAGCTCTCATGAGTGGGATGCAGAAAGGGAAGATCTTCTGGAAGTTGGCTGAGGATACTCCCATGTCCATAGTAGAACTTCTGGCTATGGTTGGGAGAGTTATGAATGCTGAGGAGGCCATGGCGGACAAAGGAGAGAACAAGAAAGAAGTTAGTGGGGTCAAGTCTCAGAAGGCGAAAGGGAAAGATGGAAAAAAGAGATCGATCGATGATAAATTTTCCAGTTATACCCCATTGATAGTAATTCCTGAACTAATCTTCAATGGGACAAAAGATTGCAGAGCTCTTAGTTGGCCTAAAAAATTTAAATCCCCTCCTCACAAGAGAGACAAAAGCAAGCGATACAAATTCCATTAAGACTGCCGCCATACGATAGACAAATGTTTTGTGCTTAAGACGATATTGAGAAGATGTTGAAACAAGGCAAACTCCAAAAGTATGTTGACCGGAGTGGCGCCAAAGATGACGCCAGGAAGAAGCATGGTGGACTAAAAGATAACAGGCAGAGAAGACAAGCCCAAGCCAATAAAAAATATGAAGAGTCAGATAGTGATGAAGATGACCCAAATCCAAAGGGACGCGTGAATATGATTTCCTTCGACGTTAAAATGATCAGTGGAGGAATGGTTGGCGGAAGAACTGAGTCGACCGACCGTAAGTCACACGTCGAGGAAGTAAAGTCTTCACCCAAACAGGGCCGGTCTTAAAATAATGCCCTGTGCAAAATTGTAAATAAGGTTTATTTTATACAAAAGCGACAATTTTAGACTTGAAACAATAACAGAACACGTAAGTGACATAATAGGTCATTTTTATGTCAGATTTTTTTGATAAGAAATTTGTGTCATGTGGTATTGTGTTTGTGTGACTCGTGTTATACGTGTTATTATTTCTTGTCATGTTATTTGTATTTTTCATGTATTATCTTTCGATAGAGTGGAATTATTATTAATTGTGTTGTCTTTATCTGTCGTGTTTATATAGGTTGTGTTTGATTTCAGAAAAAAACACGATTTCATGTCGTGTTCGTTTTTATATAATGTTTGTAATGTTTTATCGTGTCGTGTCGTGTCAAAGACAAACATGCCCCAAAATTATTTTTGGATCAAAATTCGGATATGTCGTGTCTTGTTCCCGTAATTCTGAAAATATGAGATATAGAAAATTATGTTAACTTTCCCATTTACAAAGGAGAGACATAAAACTACACAAGTTGGGCTCCATTTTTAAACTCTACACAAAGCCTTTATTGAGGTTTCTTATTTTCCAATACAGGGCCTATGAGAACACAAAAAAAATAAAAGCATTGCATATTTTGATCATCTCTCAAACAAATAAAGGCTCTTAATAGATGGACATGGAAAACGTCCATGTGCAGTTGCCCAAGCTGCACATGCCCAGGTCCAGTCATGCACCCAAATGGATGGAAGTAAACTCGGTTGCTTCAAAGCCAAACTCGAGAAAGTTTAAGAAAGTAGACATGGATACATTAGTGGCAGGCTTCTTGCGAATGGACTGCAAGGGCATATTGACCCCACACGATGACCCTTTGGTCGTCAGCACTAGGGTCCATGGATATGATGTTTCTTGAATACTGGTAGATGACTACAACTCGACCGATGTCATGTTTTGGGAGGGCTTCAAAAGATTAAACATCAGTAAGAGGAGGTTAGTTCCTCATCATTAACCATTGATAGGTATTAGTGGAGAAAATGTGCACCCACTAGGGTATTAAAATGGTCGTTTGTATGGGTACCTGGCTGAGGTGTCTCACGAAGAAGGTAAGCTTTTTTATAATGGACGATAATGTATTCTCAGCCTATAATATCATCCTCGGTGGAGTAGCTGATAACTATGCTTTTTGTGTAATCGTTGTTTGAAGCCAAGTTAATCAAAACTTTTATCACCTACACACAAATATAACAACTAGAATAGAGGTAAGTAAGGATGTCAATACAAATCAAAGGAGTAAAGCGAGGGGAAAACAATTGTAATTCAATTTTATTTTCTTTTTGGGCTTTTTTTGGTTTTTCTACTTTTTATGCCTTTTTTCATATTAAAACAATTTTTAGGAGTGATTGGTGAAATAACACTAAAATAAAATCAAAGATCAAAACAACTGACTAAAAAGTGACTAGAAGTAATAAACAAAGTCTAACACTAAAATACGAGACAAAGTGAGGTAAATAAACGTGAGAGCAATCAGGGAGTGAACTACACCACAAATTTTAGCTATTCTAATTAATTAATTTAATTATTTGAATTCTCCCAAATTAATATCAAAATTACAAATCAACTCTCGTTGCAAGTGTAATTTTAATAGTAATCTTTTAGAAAATTAAGTTTAACCCCCACAACTCTAGAAAATAGATCTACACTCCTTTAATTAATCACTCGCTAGGATCGATTTATCAAAATTTATGTAAATCTTAGAAAATGAAGATAGAGTTGAAATTTAAGGAATAATACAACACTTAACAAACCCCCATCTCTAGTTCGAATAAAAAATGGGTATTATAACTTGAATTTCGATTTTCTCTCGAAAATCATTTACCCTCTCTCGAGGCATAAATTTAAGGGTGAGGGATCAAAATTAACATTCAAAGGGAATTTTCAATTAATCAAACCAATTAAATCAAAATAACATCAAATAATGGTTTACCCCACCCCTTGAAAGGGGATTTAGCCTAACATGATATTAAACATGATAATCAAATAAACTAGGCAATTAAAATTAAAGAAGAGAAGAGAACAATCAAACCAAATCTCTTTGACTGAAATTGAACTCCAATCCTTGAATTTGCACATCATTCATTCTATTTGAGCATCCAAATGATTTTTTAACAATAAGAACACACTCAATTGAATTTCTCACAAATTTATCACTCACTAATCTCTAATAAAAATAAAAATAAAAATAATAAAATAAAACTATTTACAAATTAATTCTACCTAATTTATTCTAACCTAAAAAAACTAAAATGGTGTTTCTCTCTCTAAAATTTTCTCTTTAAAAATTCCCTCATCTCTTGAATGGTCTTCATCTTCTTTAAATAGTAGGCATGGAGCTAAGAGTAAATTGGGTAGGGATTAAGCGGACATGAGGGGTGTGAGGATAAGTTGGGGTTAAAATGAGAAAATGCACACGTGTGCATGGATTGTGTGAGGTAATGAGAGTGAGGGGTGAGGGAATTAAAATCAGATTTGGTTAAAAGGGTAATTTGGGTGTATGGGGTAAGTGGTTAGTTGGGGGTAATAAGGGAAAAGGGGTTAAATGGGGTTTTAAAACATGTGGGTATTACTTTTGGTTTGGTCTTTGGTTTAGAGAAGGTGATAAAACACGATTTGGGTTAATATGGCAAATGGGTCTTGGGTCTTGGACAGGTGGTGGCAGTCAGGTTATGTTTTCGGAGGTGGGTCAGGGCTGGTTCGCGGTAGTGGTGGATTCAGGTTGCACGGGTGGTTGGTGAGGAGGGTCACCGGAGGGGTATAGGTCAGAAGGTAGGTAGGAGGTGACGGGTTCGGAGTCAGGTATGGCATCGCAGTTTGGGGTTCGGGGATGGGCGATGACGGGTTGAAGATCCGAGACTGGGTCGGCCGGATATTGTTGGCTCCGAGTCTGCACTGGTGGGTTGGTCTGTTGGAAGCCACCACCTGCTGGTGGTGGCGGTGGTGGAGGGTGTTAAAATGGTTTGAATTTGGGTGGTGTTTTGTGTTGTTAATGGAGGTGGTTGGTTATGGAGGTATGAGTGAGGAGAGAGAAAGAGTTGGGAGGATTAGAGGTTGAAGATGGGTTTTGGTGAGATTGTGTGCGGTAGGATGTAGGAAATTCGATGAGGGTGAGTGAATAGTTTGGGTGTATTAGTGTATAAGGGAGTTAGTGTGTGTGTGAGTGAGTTGATTTGGGTGATGGTGTGTGTATATTTAATTTGGACACCTAAAAAATAAAATATCACTAAAAACATAAAATTAATAAAACTAAAAAATAAAATCTAACTAAAAAATATAAATAAAAGATATTAAAACTTAAGAAAATAAAATCCTAAGTTATTAAAAACTAAAATAATAACACAAAAGAAATAAAAACTAAAAATCTAAAAAATGAAAACTAAAGTCCTAAGAAAATTGTAAAATCTATTAAAACTAAAAATAAACTCCTAAAAACTAAAAATAAGACAAAATAAAATAAGAACTAAAAATTAATAAAAATAAAAAATAAAAATAAAAATAAAACTACACTAAATAAAAAGAAATATAAAAATAGAAAATAAATCCTAAAAATAAAAATGACTCAAACTAAAAATCTAAAAAAAATTAAAAATCCATAAACTAAACACAAACATGGGGTTCGGGGTAGATTTGGGGACTGGTTTAGGCTCGGGTAAGGTTATGGGATAGGGGAATTAGCTCCATGAGTTGCATATCTGACTTGATTTATCGCTTTTACATCTGCAAGACACAATTGACCTACAAAATAAATATTAACGCGCATAAAACCCAAATTACTGAGAATTAGCAACTAAAATACGTCAATTCGGGGTATAAAATGTACACTTTTGGATGCTTATCAGTAGCACTCAAAGAATTCGAGGTAATACCCTCTACCTTTCACCAAATGGTAAAATTTCGGATTACCTATGGGGTAGGGGAAGTCAAAGGTGACTATATAGAGGTAAGATAGTGTTATTGCAGCTCGACAGAACAAAAGGATGCTCACAAAAAGCTCATAACCTCCTATAATATTAACACTCTTGACTCAAGGGACGAAAGGAAACTGAAGAAAGGTGAGGCCATAGAGGAGGTAGAGCCGGAGAAAACTATCCAAATCGGCTCATCATTGAAGAAGGATGAGAAAGAAAGGTTAATAGAGATGTCGAGGAAGAGGCAAAGTATCTTTGCATAGAGCCATGGGGATATGTAGGGATTGACGCCGAAGTTATCTGCCATCATCTAAACATTAATAAGGATACCAAGCCAGTGAAGCAAAAGCGGAGAACTTAATCCAGATATAGGTACGAAGTCATCCAAGAAGAGGTAATAAAAGCTCTAATTGGTTGAGTTTATCCGTGAAGTGCACTACGCGGATTGGTTGTCTAATGTTGTGATTGTGCCAAAAGCCAATAGAAAATGGAGAATGTGTGTAGAATTTACAAATTTAAATAAGTCCTACTTAAAAGATAGTTTTCCTTTGCCTCGTATATATCAGATGGTAGATGCCACTGATGGGCATGAGCTGATGAGCTTTATGGATGTATATTCGGGATATAACCAGATATTCGTGGATGAATCCGATACAGAGAAGACATCCTTCATCACTGACAAAGGAGCCTACTGCTATAAGGTCATGCCATTTGGCCTTAAGAACGCATGGGAAACCTATCATAAGTTGGTTAATAAAATGCTCGAAGATCATATTGGGCAAATTATAGAGGTTTATGTTGATTATACGTTGACGAAGAGCCTCAAGGTTGAGGATTACGTGGTCGACCTTAAAAAGATATTCGACACCATGGATCTCTATAAGATGAAGTTGAATCCAGAAAAATGTGTGTCTGACATCGGAGCAGGAAAGTTCCTCACCTTAATAGTCATTCAAAGGCGGATTAATGCAAACCCAGAGAAAATCAAGACATTGATAGAAATGAAGACACCAAAGACTATAAAAGACGTGCAGAGATTAACGAGAAGAGTGACTGCTCTCAATCGCTTCGTCTCTAAGGCCACGGATAAGTGTCTCCCATTTTTTAAAATATTGAGAAAAATAATTATTTAGGATGAAGAGTGTGAGAAAGATTTTCAAGAACTTAAAGCTTATTTGGGATCTCCAATGCTCCTATAACGGCCCATCTAGGGGAGAAATTGTTCCTACACCTGGTAGTATCAGGATCAGTGCAGCTATTGTTTGAAAAGATGAAGGGGTACAAAAGCCTATGTACTTCAATAACATGGCTCTTTAAGAGGCCGAGATAAAATCCCCAAGGATGGAAAAATTGAAATATGCTCTGATCCATGCCTCTAGAAAAATAAATCACTATTTTCAAGCTCATACCATAGTTGTACTCACCGACACCCCTATGAGGCAAGTCATCCATAAACTCGAGAAATCAGGGAGACTGATGCCTTGGTCAATTGAGTTAGGGGAGTTAAACATCGTGTATCAGCCAAGACTGCAATCAAGGGGTAGGTATTGGTTGATTTTATAGCCTAATTAACTTGGGTCGAGGCCGATGTTAAAGAACAAGAGGTTGCGGCACTACCTGAAAAGATAACCTTCGGTCCGACCATGACCAATGGAATGAGAGCCAAACCTACAAAAAGAGATGTTATGTTAAAAAATGGGCCATTGAGTTAGGGTCCTTTTTCAGACCCAGTATGGAGTTTGTTTATGGATGGTTCCTCTTGTGAAAGTGGTAGTGGGGCAGGGCTCATATTATCAGCTCCATACGGGACCGATATTGAATATGCCCTAAGATTTAAGTTCAAAGCTTTAAATAATGAATCTGAGTATGAGGACTTATTGGCAGTCATGTCCTTGGCCAAGGTATTGAATGTCGGTCACATGATTGTACACAGTGACTCTCAACCAGTGGTGAACCAAATCCTGGGGATTTACGAGGCTAAAGATGAGAAAATGGCCAAGTATTTGGCAAGGGTGAAGAAGGTCTTGACCTACTTCAAGGAAATGAAGGCGAAGAGAGTCCCTTGGCCTAAGAATGGCTGAGCTGATGCGTTGTCAAGGTTAGCCTTTGCTACCAGTATATAGATCAAGAGGACCGCCCCGGTTAAAATCCTGTACAAGCCAAGTATTGACGAAGATGATAGTAAACCTGAGTTTTGCCTAAATTTAAATCTCAGAGCATAATGGATGGGTCCTCTCATAAAATATATTAGGGAGGAGGATCTCCCATAAATAAAGGCATAGAGGAAAAAGTTACGATACAGAGCGACAAAGTTCACCATTATAGTGGACGTCCTATACAAAAAGGGCTTTTTACTCCCCTTGATCCGATGTGTCCACCTCACTGAAGTGGAATACGTCTTGCGAGATGTACACGAGGGGTCATGCTCAAGTCACATTAGGGGACGATCTCTAGCAAAAAGGATTGTGACGCAAGGCTATTGGTGGCCAACCATTTGCAAGGAAGCGACCGACTATGTAAAGAAATATGATAAGTGCTAGATATATGCTTACATCCCCTATTATCCTTTGTCATCCATCATAGACCCCTGGTCGTTTGTAGTATGGGGAATCGACCTGGTGGGACCTTTACCTAAGGCTGCATGTAATTACAGGTATCTGATTGTGGCAATCTCCTACTTCTCAAAGTGGTGGAGGCTGAGGCCATGATTTCCATAACTGAGACTAAGACCTTCAAGTTATTTGGAAAAATATCATCTGTAGGTATGGTCTACCCCACATCTTAATTTTTTACACTGGAAAGCGGTTTAAAAATAAGTCCTTAGAGGCATATTATGGAAGGGTCGGCATAAAGAAGTTTTACTCAATATCAAGCTAACCCCAAGCCAACCACCAGACCGAGGTCACTAATAGGACAATATTAGATGGAATCAATAAAAAGTTGGAATATGTTAAGGGTGTTTGAATGGACGAGTTACATGGAGTCTTATTGACTTACAGGACGATAGAGAGGACTCCTACAGGAGAAACACCCTTTATGTTGGCCTACGAGTCAGAGGTAGTAATCCCCACTGAACTTGGCATGCCCAATCATAGAGTCCAGACTTACAACCCTGAGACCAACAATGAAGAAAGGAGGATTGACTTGGACTTGACAGAAAAAGAAGAGAGGATGTTGAGGTCCGATAAGCAGCATATCAACAAAAGACAACCAAATTCTATAATAAAAGGGTTAGATCAAGGGCAAGTCCAGTGGGAGATTTGGTGTAAAAAAAATTGGCAGAAGCCGAACAAGTTGCATCCGAATTAGTATATCCCATACAGAGTCACTAAGAAGGTCGTCGTTGGTACTTATAGACTGGAGAACCCAGAGGGAGAGATGTTCTCCAATCCAAGGAATACATATCACTTAAAAAATATTATCAATAGGTTTGAATGCCATTTATATGTCATCCTCATTATATACAGGGTGATTGTATTTGGAATATTCCGAAGTAATGAATGGAAAAAACCCAAGTGTTTCCTCGTATCTTTATGTTCAATTATCCAATGTGTGGTTTAAGTTTCTATAAGCTAAATAACATCATTCGTATGGTGAATTAGTTTTGAGTCACTCTCGGTGATACGAGAAACCATGGGAGACTCGTCTTGTCCATGAGCTCTCAGTAACACTGAGAGGGGGTATAGTGTGACAACATCACTTAGGTGGTGAAAAACACCAAAATTCTATTAAAATACCTTTTATTATGGCTGTTTCAAAATCATTAATTTGGTGGCTTTAAACATTATCTCTCACTCGGCGAAGACGAAAGTGTATGAAGAGACGAAACTCATCCATGCACTTCCAAAAATGACGAGGGGAACATATTACTAACATCATTAATTTGGTGGTTTCAAATTAAAAAATCATTATTGGTTATGTAAACGCCACTACCTGGTGACCACTCTAGGATAAGACGAGAGTGAACTTATGAAAATCATTCAATAGTTATATGAACGCCACTACGTGGTGACCTTTCTCGGCCAAGACACGAGCTATTTCATAATTAACACCATTAACTTAGTGACTTCACAATTAACATCATTAATTTGGTGGCACTAAATTGAAAATCATTTAATGGTTATATGAATACCACTACGTGGTCACCTCTCTTGGTTAAGACGAGAGTGGACTTAAGAAAATCATTTAATGGATATAGGAACACCACTACTTGGTGATCTCTCTCGGCGAAGACGAGAGTGGAGTTACATTTAACAATATTAACTTAGTGATTCACTTTGAAAATCATTTCATTATGGTTATACGAACATCATTAAGTGGTGACCTTTCTCGGCTAAGACGAGAGAAAATTTTAAAAGTTGTGAGTAGGAATTGTGTCAGCCCATTGCAAATGCATTAAAAATTACAAAGACGTATACGACACACTTTAGCAAATTACAAAGCAAAGCAAATATTTACTTAGCAAACATGAAATTGTAGCGACAAGAGATTTCCATTAAGTATGAGATAATAACCATTCATTAAACTTCATACATCACAGGGCAAGTAATAATCAAAGGAAATATCGTTAAAAAATTACAAATAACGATCAAAGACGGTGTCACAAATTGTTCAAAACTTATTATTTACAAGTGGAATAGGCATGTTAGGCCACAAGAAGTTTCCCAATAACTAATACAAAGAAATTACACTATCTCTTATGGAAAATCCTCAGCCTAGTTGGAGACTACTTTGTCCGTCATAGATCGAGTTTCAGCTCCATCATCATTTGGGTTGCCTTTAGTTGTCTCAACCCCAACCTGCTCTGTTGTCTCGATCATTATCTATGCAGGATTAGTAGTTATACCCTCTACCTCGACTAAGGCAACATCAATAAGAGGATTTGAGAGGTTAAGGGCTTCGAAGTCCTTGGGCACCAGAGCTCCCACCTCTGAAAGTTTAAGGACGAATTAACGATAAATCGTCATTACTACCTTTTCAAGGTACTGGAAGGCATACCTAGCGAACTCCTTAGAGGCCTTAAAGTCATCAATCGCCTTCTTTTTAACCTCCTCTTCAGCTGAGGCCTTGAATTCAGCTAAGGCCTTCTCATTTGCCTCCTTCATAGCCTTCTTCATAGCATCATCAATGTCGACCTTATTCTTGGCGACCCATGACTTTAGTGCGTCGTCTTGCTCCTTCTTAATCTTGGCCAAAGTATCTGAATTTCTCTATTGAAGCGCGGCCATGACCTTCTGTTGATCTGCATCCTTAGAGTTTAGCTCTTTATTCAACTCCTTCTCAATCTTGTGGGTGTTCAGGCTCTTGTGAATCAGAGGAACATTCTCCTCAACCCACTCACCAAGATATGTAATCGTGAGCAGAGACTGCAAAATAATAAAGGATATGGGTTAGTATGAGCCAATGCTTTGAACAAGTATTAATAAAAAAATCATCAAATATGTTTGAGACAATTACCTGAGTGGCCTTGTGAAGTCCCAAGTGGATAAGACGAGAGGAGTCCATAGCCTTCAAGACATACCCATCGACTTTAGGTATCATTAAAGTGAAAATAGACCTGGACCGCTTCGGGTCACCGATCAAGGTCCCATCGCTGAGGTGCAACTGCCCTAGACGGCTTGCTAGAGCAGCATCAGACGGGATGGGGATCGCTTTGTCTAAACCCCCTTTGGACGAGATGTCCTTCCTAATTTTCTTATATTTAGGAGGGATAGGGGTATCATTAACAACTTCCTTCATCTTCTTAGGCGCTTTGGCATTGCCATGGCTGTCGATGGTCAATTTCTTTATTAGGGTCGAGACTACTGGCTTCTTCTCGAGCTTATTGAGTATATTAGAAATATTAGAGCCGCCATCTTCTGAAATAGCCTCTGGGGTATCGTCTGGCCGATATAAAAAAATTGAGAAGATGTTAATATCAGAAGAGATCAAATAAATATGATACCATAATTCAAAATGGAAACTTACGCAATTTTGGTAAGAGGGTCAACCCCGAGTTCGTCTCTCTAGGATTTCAGGGGTCATAAGCTGCTTGAATTGCACGAGTCCACCATCCTCCTCCTGACCTCTTCAATCTTTTCACGAGAATCTATGCTCAAGTCAGAGTCAAGTGTGGCAAACATTAAAGGTTTTGCCCACTTTTATAGGATTCTCGGCTCTGAGGTAGAGCAAACAAGATCTAGCAAAAACTCCCATGCACCAGACATACAGAAATATCATAGTTTCCAGTGATGGTTGGATGTTTGGTTATTGAGAATAACTTTCTTTAACGAATTTCTGGCTATGAGGTGATAGTATCCAGGTGGGGTCTTTATGCATGATACATTGTATCACACCTTAAATATGTTTATTGGAAGGTCATAGCTATGGAAAAACTTTCAGAGAGATATGAAGCCGAGGAAAATCCTCCATGCATTGGGAGAAAGTTGGGTTGGGGCCAGGCCTATACTGGAGAGTATCTTCCGTATAGTAGGGTGGACGGGAAGGCGAAAGCTGGCCTTGAACATTTATTCGTAGACAACAATCTCTCCCTCACGGCCATTAAAAGCCCTCTCGGCCTCATTAGGGACCCTCATATGAATATTAGGATTGATCTCGTATAAGTGCCTCTAGTATAGAAGGTCGATGTCTCTCACAGTATTTTTAAAGGTTTGAGCATACGATGTATCTAGTGTATCCTCAGCCTCATCCTCAGAGTCAATGATTTCTACGGCCGGTACTCCACTAGTATACCTATTACGAAACTCTCCCTAGATCGTGGCCGAGAGGGAAACTGTCATTGGGAGAGAGGTTTGAGCTGCAGTTACTCTCAGCCTCTTAAGGACCAAAGTCTTAACCGACAGGTCGTGATCACCAGACCCAACAGCCCCAGAGTATGCCATACAAGAAGAAGGTACTAGCATGTCCTCCTGAGAGGAGTCAACCTCCCCATATACCCTAGATGTAGAAGGGTTATAGCCCTGTGAAGACGAAGACGGGTGGGAGCTCTGAGACCAATTTTCACTCATGGAATCCTCACTGATCTCCACTATTGGAGGACGAATGATAGCTAAGGGAACATGAAATATAGGGCAGGTAAGGTCGGCCCTGACTTTCCTCTTAGCTTCGTCCTTTGCCTCATCATTTTATATTTCCCTAAAAATACGACCCTGAAAATGGGGAAATTGATCAAGGAGTTCGTATAAGGTTTTAAACATTCAAAAGGGTTATATGTTTGACTTAGTTGACCTAAATATCTAAAAGGTAAACCCAATAGTTTTTACTTAAGAACAAGCCACGCACATATTGAATAAAGGTTATCGGAGAAGATAACCGGAGGCGGTCGAAAAATCTCACCAATGGTTAAAATTAAGAAAAGATTATATCTTTCTACTATAACCAACCAAGACCACCTCTCACAACCAAGGCAACCACCAATTAACCCTTAAGAAGCCCAAACAGCCCGTCGAAAAATCACTGACCAATAAAAAAACATAAAAATGACAAAAGGAAGATAAAAAGGGCAAAGCAAAGGGAAGGATAAGGTTACCTGGAGAAGAAGAACAATCTGAGAGGAGTATTTTGAGAAAAAAGCCGTAAAACCTTGGATTGTAGATAGAGAAAGTGAGAGAAAAAAGGATGTGGAGTTGCAGAAAGGGTTTATGAAGAAGAAATAGAAAATTGAGGGAATTAGGTGTTTTTAAACCACCCAATGATAGCGTGCGAGTCCTAAAAACTCATCATTAAGGATCCCTAACCAAGGCACGCCTCCAAGCGCCCTGTCTTGGGCAACACGCTAGCCCACATATTAATTGTTATGTGTCCAATTCTAAACACTTGGAAAACATCTCAACTTGGGGATTGGAAAGGCACTCCCACTATCAGCCAATCTGGTTCACATCTTGCATGCTCTGTGCGCTAGGGGGTCTCATCCTCGTTGGGGGATCGACCGATAATATCCCTCAGCATTCCACTTACATCGAAGACTAAGGGCTAGGGGTGATTGATATACATAAGTGTGGCTTCGTCCTTAGCAAGCCTCAGCTCAATTTAGCCGACCCTTACTCGCTCTTCAAGGTAAGCCCCTTTGGAGTAATCCCGCATAACCAATATCAGCCTTGTACCAATTTTATAGGCCGAGACTTTTCAGCTGGCCCACCAAAACCTTATCAGTCTCGTCTCGACTTCATACCACTTAGACAATTGATACCATACTTCATTACCGCTTAGCGATGGCTTACCAGGACATCGAACATATCAGTCTCGATCATGCCGAGACCTCTCAGGATGCTATATATATCACGTGTGACATAGGGTACCGGCATGACTAGTCCATGTGGGCAGATAGTTATAACAAGATCTCCATGAGCACGTGAGGGAATATTGCATCGTCAGGACATATTTGTGCCAGGGACAGGTAACTAGACTTGATTGGAAGCTTCACCCAGGACATGCCTATTACATGCTTGGAGGGCACAATGTGCACCCCAAGGACTATAAATACTTGTCATCTCCTTCCTCAAAGAGGATAAAAAAATCGAAACCCTAGCCTAAGCTCTATAAAACCTACTGTAGAGAGAAATAGTGATAGAATTATACCTAGAGCCATTATAACTCACTTATTTTAGTATAAAAACACTCAAAAACCTTCACAGTGGAGTAGGTCAATGGTTGAATCACTTAGATGATAGTGTTCATCCTCTTACCATTATCTACTTTTATATTACATTTCCTGCTCATATCTCCAATTCTGTAGATTTTCTAGCTTGACCTCATTACAAGTTTAAGTGTTGATACTATTGGTATCATCAATGTCATAGAGCATATGAGTGCCCCACTAAGCTTAAGAGATAGGGCAAAGACAAAGTCATTTATAACGTCACTTTTAGCGATAGTGAGAATGAGTCTGAAGATTTCGATGATTCCTTTCCTTTTGGAAACAACATCATCGCCTTTATAGCGACTAATGCTAGCTCTACAAGTGAGTTATATCCTAGTGTTGACATTTTTTAGCATGAACTTGAAGTTGTATTCAATCACTCACAAGTTAGTGATGATACTAGAAATGAGAGTGATGTTGATGAAAATGATTTGCTATCCGCCTCCTCTAAGTTGTACATCCAGTCTATGAGAATTCAAAAGATTAATAAAAGGCTAAATTTTAAGGTGTTGACATTAGGAAAAGAGTTGAAAAGCCTGAAAGAGAAGGAAGCTTTAATTAGTCAACTCGATGCAATTTAGATTTCTCTCTCTGAGAAGCTTATTTTGATGGATAAAGAAAAATATGATTTGACTGGTTCTCTAGCTTGTGTTACCATATATCTTCATGAATCGTTGGAGATTCGAAAAACACTTGAAGAAAAAATTATCAAATTTGAGAAAGATCTCGAGGCCTCTCGAGAAGTCGAAGTCGCACTTAAGGATAACTCCGGGAGAATGAGGAAGTTGTTTTTTGATCCAGTTTTAGGTTATAAGGAGAAATGATATCAAGAGAGAAAAGGTATAGGATATGACGGTGCCGAGTAATCCAATATTAAATCCGAACCTTAAGCCAAGTTTGTTACCAAAACGAACCCTCCTAATCCTAACCCACCTAAGAGAAATATACCTAAGCAACCTATAAAGGTGACTTCAAATCAACCACATGTTTGTTCTTTTTACCACAAAAAGGGTAATCTTAGAGATCTTTGTCAGAATGTGATTTCTAGAGTATACGCTTTGATACCCTAATTTTAAAACCCTGAAAATGTGTTGGTTCGCCAAATATCCAAATTTTAAACTTCTTATAAAAATTAACCAAATTTTAATTTCTTCAAAATTAAAATGAGATTAAACAAAAAAAAATTGGATTTACACTTAAACACAAATTTAATCCACTTCAAGTTCTAAATTAGGCCAAACAAACCAAACATGAATTTTGTCAAATTAATTAATGCCGACTTGAATTAAATTAAATAAAAAATTACCCAAATTAATTTTGCACCAAATTACATTAAAGATGCGATTTAATCAATTTTTATCCTTTTAAACCTACGCATGCATCTAAATGATTTTTGCAAGATAAGAACAAAATACAACACACAACGACGTGATGTACTAGCAAAACCCACAACGGGAAAAATCTCGGACGACCCAGCCTCAAATCCACTAGGTACGGTTTTACATAAGACACGACAAAAGACTTACCTCAATAAATCGACTCCCTTTCAAGCCTTGGCGCTTATAACTTCGAAATATACCGCAGTCTCGAAAATCCACCGATGGGGCGAATCAACCGTCAAAACATACGGAGGCCTTTCCAACGTATGCACACCACGAATCTTCAACAAAATGGACTCCTCCGTAGAAAACTTCTCTTTTTGGGATGACAAAAATACCTGGTGCTAACAATGGTGATCTCAAAGCAAATATATATTTAGAACTTGAATCCTACTAGACTATGGGTCTAAACTTCGTGTTTTGCTAGAAATTATAACATAAAAACACCAACACAAAAATGGGAGATTTGGATGAATTTTTTTTTCACTCAAAGTGTTACAAAATCTCTCAAAAGTCTTGTAAAAACTTGTGTTCCCGCACGTATTAAACCTGGTAAAACGATAGTAGGAAAATGGGAGATTAAATTTTAAAAATGGCAAAAAGTGACAAAAATCGCCCAGGTTGTTCGAACGACTTTTGAATGTCGTTCAAATGACTTGGTTCGAACGAGATACTAATGATAAAACAGAGATAAAAGGCCAAATATCATTAGATTTCTCGTTTGAACGAGAGTTCTGACGAAAAAATAGAAAAAATAGCAGAAAGTCTTTAGGAGCTCATTTGATATCTCGTTTGAACGAGAAAAAATGTCGTTCGAACGACTTTTCAAAAAATCTAGAAATGTTTTTTAAGCCCATAAACTTTTATGCATTGTTTTAAAATGATTTTTTGAGAAAAATAAAAAGTCGTTATGATTAAAGTTTTACAAAAAGACACCCATAAAAATAAACAAGTCTGTATATATATTAAATGCATTCATACCTTTAGATACCTTGAAAATAATGAAATGTTGATGACGTAAAAGCTTGGCACATAAACCGGAAATGATTTAATCTTCATACTCTTGGCCACTACGTCTTCATCTCAAACGTCACAGGCTTCAAAGGATATGACAAACTACTATCCTATGACTCAATTAGTTTTGTCCGTAATTAAGCCAACACTATAATTAGACTCGATTGGAAATTTGCCTTTACAAATCTCCCCCTTTGGCTATTCCGGGACAAAATCAAAAATAAAAATCAATGGGCCGTCAAGCACTTCTAAAAAGACACAAGCCCTCTGTCACACCCTGCGCAATTCGACAGACGGGGTGGCCAGTCACTGCCGCCGAACTAAGTCGGGCGTGAACTAAATAAATACCATTCTTAGCTTGAGACAGATATGAGACATAAGTAAATCAGGCCATAAGATAAATAATTGAATCAATCTGAAATGATAAAAAACAACTAAGCGATAAAAGATCCATCACATGCTAACTCCGAATAAATCCAATCTCCAATAATGATTAAATAAAATCTGAATAATTCAACAGAGATTGTCTAAACAACTTTGGAACCGAATGCCCAATAAGAGCTCAAATGAAGTCTCATAATTAAATACGACTGAAAAGGAAAGTTTATCTAAACAACGCCATAAAAATGAATAACTCCAGCTGCACCTCCAAATGAAAACTTCGATAATCCTATGCAGCTTCTCCAAAACTTATCCTAAAAAAGATAGTCAACGCACGACGTCAGAGCCCCGAGCATCAATACACACTACTCCTGTCACCCCCTAACCCCATTAGGATATAATTAACTAAATAGTTCACAAACCACATTTATTAATTATTTATTTATTTAGTAATACATA
This sequence comes from Sambucus nigra, assembly GCA_949130495.1. Lineage (NCBI taxonomy): Eukaryota > Viridiplantae > Streptophyta > Magnoliopsida > Dipsacales > Adoxaceae > Sambucus > Sambucus nigra. The sequence continues at coordinate 215,698,336 of OX422210.1, read as the reverse complement.
TTGAAAAAACTTCAAGGTTAAAAGGCGGATTACTAAAAATCTAATCATTTTAAGGAGACATAATTTAAACAGAACTCAAATACCATTTAACTTAATTACAACTAGTACAATGTATAAAACAAAACTAACAAGACTCCACTATTATTCACTCAACCTCCTAGACCTGGCAGTGGCAACTTCAGAACCTAAAAATGTAAACATATAAAACCATGAGTTTAAAAACTCAGTGAATGTACTACATCTTTATATAGTAAACGTACTATTTTAACATCTCAACATATCAATATATATCCATCTCTGTGCCAAATTAGGCCATATAAATATCCGGAGTTAATGGACCCCACATCTCCTGCCCGTAGGCAATAATCATATCCATAGATTTTAATAACCTAACATCTCCTGAATTGCATAGCAACTCAACATATCTTGACTTTTATAAAGCCATAACATCTCAACATCTCTTGACTTTTAACAAGACATAACATCTCAACATCTCATGACTATTAATAAGCCATATCATCTCAATATATAATACATACACATCATATCCATAATCAACTCAGTAAGTACACTCACATTAGGTTGTTAACTATGTATTCCCGTTTCCTTCTAGTGGAGCTGAACTGGGTTGATTTGACCTTACACCTGTTAATCCAACTAAATCAGTACTGAATCTCAATCATAAGTATTATTTTAATATATCTATGTAACTTGCAATGACTATACAACAACAATATAATTCTACTCAAGTCACATTCCATAAAACATGTGTAACGACAAAACAGTGGTATACATGTTGATAAAGTTATGGACATTTAACCGTAGGAAATTCCTCATAAGGAATTTATAACTAAACCCAAGTAAATATTAAAGCATACTTCTCAATGTATATACACATGAACATATACTCAAAATACTCTTTCAAAAGTGCAGATAAAAATATTCTTTCACGGGGTATCCAATATGGCCTCAAATTATTGTCCTCCATACTTAACCATCCCATATTCATAAATAGTACACATACAGGTGTCCAATATTATCAATATGAAACATATCTGAATATACTTTCCGTTACAAGTGACGGTGTAATTTGTCAAGCTTCCTAGAGCAAGTTATGGCCAATTCTTTACAACACAAGAAATCTGCTCTACAAACTCCTCTATTATTCCTTCAACTTCCAAGAATTTTCATAATTTTTCTACAATATAAATTTCCATGATTTTCAACCCATTTTCGATAAACATACTTAATAATACAGAATTAAAGTTTCATAATCTTTTGACTTCATTTGCTATGTCAAAAGCTTTACCAAACTCAGGGTATACCGAAATTAAATATCCAAACAGCAACTATGTACCAACTTGAAACCATCACCAAGGCCCAATCACAAGGAGTTAAATTTTGTTTTAGGTAATATTATAAATAATATTACCTAAAACAAAATCAGCAATATTTCCACTATTTTTCATACATTTATCAACTTGTTAATTTAAAACCTGTTTTACCATAATAAAAATTCAATAATAATACAAAGCCCGCACAAAAAAAATCGTACAACAACAATATAAATAGTGCTCAATAATATAAATACACATCTAGACAATAATCCCAATAAAAATTAATGGCTCAAATTCCATTAATAAAAAATTCATCTCAATACATATGAAATTCATCTCATTACATGATGTAATTTAGGAAATTTATACCAAATACATATTAAATACAACAAGCATGTTCAAATACATCAATTAAATGGTCGTTGATTTGGCATGCGGCCTGCATGGAGTGTATGACAATGGTGCCCACAAGCCTTTCGATTTACAAATTCCCAGAGATATTTGTCGAATGATCCAAATTTGCTCTGAATCTGCACATGAAATTAAATAATGGCTAAGATCATCATGGATGCAATTTAGTTTGGAATCTCTACTACAAAACTCCTGAAATATACATAATATTACTCAAGTTTTATTGAATTAAATGTCATACATAATGATCCAAAAATATTTAAATGAGCATGAGAGGGAAATACTTGTCAAATATACTGGTGCTGTGGGGCTACCTGAATCGAGCAAGCTTATAATTTTGTTGTATTATTCAACAGAGAACATAGGAGGGGAAGCTTGCGTATGAACTGTTGAAACTATTCATTCGAGCATGCTTAAAAAGATTGACATCAGTTCGCTGAAGGATAATCTCCAAACTCATTCTATCTTGGGATTTACAACCCAAGTACGGTGGTTGACTTGCCATGGTTCTATGTCTAGTTCGGAGCAGAGGTTAATATTTTATAAATCCGATGATGGAGTGAGGAAAATAGTATTGGCTACTAACATTGCTGAAACCAGTATCACAATTGATGATGTGGTTTTTGTTATCGACTGCGAAAAGGCCAAAGAGACGTCATGTTATCAGTTGTCCGGGCATACATGGAGACATGTTAGGGGTAGTCTCAAGACACTCATATACTGCCTTTATGTATGCATATGTATTAAAATTACTTGGTTGCATAACATTAAAGAACATAGAAAATTAAAATAACGAGAACATTAGCTTTTGGAAATAGTGGGAGCGAAGTAAAAGATTAATAAAAAGTGTCCCGGCTGCTAAGCTTATCTAAAGTGCACATGGAGCAAAACACTTGCCATTTTTATGCAAACCAACATAGAAGTTGCAAAACAAATCACAACCTAAAGCATTTTTTATACAACTATGAATTAGGAAAAAATTATAGAACGAATGAAATATCTAGACATGTTGACATTTTCATAATCATGAGATCACATTTGCACAATAATTCAGATCTAATAGTTCTCTTAAGTGAGATCAAACAAAATCATGTAACATGTACAACTCAACAATTTATGAATACATACATATATATACATAATTTTTTTACATATATGCAAGTTGTGGACAAGAACCTACGGACTAGTAGTACTTCATTCAAACTATTTAGTGTTGATTAGAAAACTTCTTATCTTCCTTATGATGAAGGTGGACTCGATTTGAGAAATCTAATATTTTTGAATGAAGCAAGTGCTCTAAAGCAAGCTTTGGATGCATGTAAAAAAGACTCCTCTTGGTGTAAATTCTTGAAAGATAGATTTAATATCATGGATAAGGAAGGCTGCTACAAAATTACCTCCATATGGCCTTTTTAGAGAGATATTATTAGCATTATAAAATTCAATATTATGTGGATAATTGACAATGGTAAAAAGGTCAAGTTCTGGAATGACAATTGGCTTGGTGCTCTTATCAATCAAAATTATTCCTAAATAAATGTCAAAGTTACCGAGTTCATAAACAATGGTAAATGGTACCTTAACCCCCAGATTATAAATCTAATTGCCTCACATGCTGAAAAGTTTTAATCAATTCGTCTTCAATTTAATAAAAAAAATATTGTTTAATTTGGCCATCTTGTAAGTCAGGTACCCTCTCTTTCAAAGATGCATACGTTTTCTTCATTTAATATAGGAAAATAAAACATAAAAAAAAAAAAATTGATATAGTCTTAACCTTAAGTGAGTGACTTACAAAGGTGCCTTGAATGACATTTTTTCTCTTTAATGTTACTCACCCACTTGCATTGAACAACCTACAAAGAAATCAAAATAGAGAAAAAAAACACAACATCAGACATCATCGAAGCCCCATAAATACAAAGATACACATAATTCATTGAAGCCCTAGAATAATTCCCACTACTAATTGATTATTGAGTGAAGCATATGAAGACAACTAAACTCAAACAGAAAAAGGACCATAAATGCAAATATAGCTCTGTGTATTTTGTGTTGTTTCTCTGTCCCAACCTCTATTTGAGAACCATGGCTTTAGAAGTTCAATTTGATAATAAAGAACCAAATATGCCTAGAGGAGTGTTATATTTATAAATTCCAGAAATGATAACATGTTCACTTAATCAAGGTCCTCCTATGTCCAACCATTTATTTGGAAACTAAGATAGCTAAAAAGATATTCGTGGAAAGAAAGTGAGATGCATAAACATATCCATTATTGAAAGACCATGTTCTTAAATAATTACACAAGTGATCATATCCTAAAAGACCACATATTATTCACCAATCTCTACTGTATATGTATATCAAGGGAAAAGTTATATTTCTATCAATCGGTACCTAAAATATACATATAAATAATAGTCATTTAGGGGCATAAACTTCGAATTGTAACGAGAATTTTCTAAAATCCAAACAATCCATTAATATTAGTAGTTTTGAAAGAATGAAAAATAAAACTTGATTCACTTATCTATATATAAACAAATATGTGGTATTATATGAGTTGAAAACTGAAAAAAGAGTAGTGTTCATAAACTTTATATTGCATATCATTGCTAGAGAGATGAAACCACCTCGTTAAGTTTTCATCCAAAACATTCCCATCTCGGAAACTTAGTTTGACACAAAAAAATACCCCATCAAGTGAAACAAACAAACAAAAAATTACATGTGCAGATCCATAACATTGTGTTGGCCCAAAACACAAGATTACAATCATTTACTAACATAACTTCAAGGTGGATTATCTAGTACACATGCTAGTAGTGTAGTATAAGAAACAAGAGATGCCACGAGTTCTTCACTATCCAGTACTTGGTCCCATCAAGGGTTGTTCTGTAGTCAACTATGGACACCCCATGGTCCAGCTCTATTCCACAGTCTCCCATATATACTCCTTGCATCCGCTCAATAATATTCAGCAATATTTAAACCATTTTCCCTTAGTGAATAACATTCACTAATAATTTTATAAAACTTGGCAGTATGACTCCGAAACACAAAAGTGTCTAATTTTTAATTACAGTTAGTGCTAACATTGTATTTGAAATTATGAAAATTAAGGCTTCAAAATTGAAATTAAAGCAATCCGGGTTGATTAGCAGGTATATCAACAGATATGGGTTGATTAGCAATGACTTTCAATAGTGCATTCTTGTCATTAGAAGGCACATTATCATGTCCATCAATTGACACCACTGGAGCATTCACCTGCCAAACAATAATATTTTATCCAAATAATATTAGCAGAAAAAATACAGAAATATACTGAATACTAATATAACAGCATTTGAATTATGAGTAGATGCTGAATTGTGTAAGGACATTCAGGTTGCTAGGAGAATCAAGGGGGAAAGGGCTTGATTTTATTCACTAATTATTGTCTAAATTGATTGTTTTTATGATGCTTGCAACTTACAGGACACGAACCAAATAAAACTAAAGAGAAATTGAAGAATACTTGGAAAACTTACAATAAACCGATAGTATTAAAAATAAGCATTCTTTAAACATACTTCAAGAATGTGGTTATCTACTTTAACATGTAGATATGTGCATATAAAACATAACACATACCAAAGATAAACAACTCACATATTAAAAAATTTGTGCATGTAGATATGTGCCTATTTTAGAGTTTATACCTACAAAATGTCAATAGATGTGTACATGAAAGTGAAAATTTTGTGCATATATTTGATTAACAAACTTCAGAAAATGAATACCAAGCTTAAGACCATAATCAACAACACCTCTCTGATGAATACCAAGCTTCAAAAAATAAAACGGGGGTGTTTAAATGTTTTTTTACAATAGGCATGAAATGAAAGAATGACATAGAATGATAATTTTGCTTCCCGTACAATAATCTCTATACAGTAATTAGAACACTATTGAAATTCCATTATTAATGGGATTCAAATCAATTAAACAAATTGTTTATGGTAACTATAAAAAGAACATAATCAAGTGTGGATTCTACTCAATGTTTTTTAGGCATCCTACTCAATGTTACCAGATACTCCCCCCCCCACACACCCACACACCACCCACACGCCCCCGTGTATAGTATTCAAGATCTCGCGTGCTCTTTAGCATCCCAAATATCCAAATCTAGCATCCCACTTTGTTTTGACAAGCAAATAAATAATAATAAAAATGAGAAAGATAATATAAGCTTAATCCCAAATTAAGTTTTACTTGCCTTTTTAGGATGTCTTAGATTAAGATCCCACTTTCTGTTTTTAGAGGTAATCAACGAACCAAATTCCACAACAGTGAACATGAATTGATCTGAACCATTAATTGAGTGTATTTAGGGACTCTTAATGTCAGATGGAAGTACATTACTAAGTTCTCTTAATTAGCCCCATCACAAGCATATAAAAAATCATAGGTACTCTTAGGGGTGGCAACGTATCGTATCGAATCGAGTCTTATCAGGTTCATGTCACCCATACCCAACCCGTTTAGCCTCTTGTGTTCACCATGTCGTGTCTTATAAAGTCTTTATCTTGTTTGGATTATGTTCAAGCCACCAAACCCGATTCCAAGTTATCTTGTTTAGCAAGTCCACTCGTTAATAATCCAAATTGGTTAAGGCTCTATCCATAGCCATTATGGGTCTCATGTTTTGTCATAACTCATAAGAAATATCTAATTGGGTGAAATAGTGTTGTTTTAATAGTGTAAATTCAATAGTTAATTGAGTTTGTTAAGTCATCAGGATTCAATTGGGATGTTTATTAGTTGTATATTGGTATGATGTTAGTTGTAAAAATTGTAATCGATTTAGAGGAACGTGGAGACCTCAACCATTTGTATCTTTCCTCATTCAATACAAAAACATATTCCTTAAGATTAAATCCCTGTTATAGCTAAAGCTTCTTAAGATGTAACATTTCCCCCATAGGTGCTCCAATACTGTGTGTAGTAAAATAGCTTCAACTCGACAAAGTAGTAAAATAGATTCAACTCAACCCAATACCTTTTGGAAGCCCGAAAAAACTCTGAATCTCAAAATCAAATTAGAAGACCCATCTTAAAATCCTCAATGAAAATTGAATCATTAAAAACATTGAATCCACAGAGAGGTTGAGAGGGTTTGTTAGGATCTCCATAATCTTATAGTAATGTTGTACCAAAAGTAGTTTGTACAGTGATGATTATTGATAATACAACAGTGATGATTATTGATAATACACCAGTAAGTAACTATACAATAATACCAACAAATAACATTCACCAAACCAATAAATAAATATCATAACCGTCAATACTTGAATCCACATGTACACAACGCAATGGAATTTACCTCAATAATGAAATATCATTCCTTGGTGATGAACACCCTTTCTGAAAAGGAGAAGTCATGTGTATGGCCTACAAATTAAAAGAATTAAAAAATTCATCAAAGAGCATGATATTGGAAACAAAACCCCCTTAAACCTAGAAGATGACTTAGAGAGAGAGAGAGAGAGAGAGTACCCGAGATCTCAAAAACCTGCATTTTAAATGTGAAACACGTAATTTCAAACCCCAAAACACTATAATGTGAAAGATATAATAAAAATGAAATACATTTGAACTAATAACCATAATATTGGAACCCAAACCCTTAAACCTAGAAGATGATTTAGAGAAAGAGAGTACCCGGTTAGGAACCAAAACTCTTAAACCTAAAAAATGATTGAGCGAGAATGATTATAATGATTTTTAGGGTATTTTATATTTTAGTCAAGTGTACTCAATTTTTTCACACTTTAAAACAGTGCCAAATTTTGGCACTCTTTTAAAGTGTGCCAGATTGTCATTAAACCGTGCCAAAATTTGGCACAGTTTTAAACCGTGCCAACCTTTTAATATCAGGGTATGCCAAATTGTTATTTTTGGTGTAGTGTCATCATCCAATTGCTCTTTTTCCCAAAGGTATGTGGCTCGATTCTTTTATTTTTGTTGGAGACATTTTTTATGTTTTTATATTCTTTCTGGTGGAATTTTTTCAAAACATATTTTGACCTTTAAGTTAATTTATTTTCCCAAAATTATGCAGGTCGTTCAAATGACTTCAGACGAGATCCCGTGGGTCTCGATTCTACTGTCGTTTGAAAGCTCGTTTAAACGACCTTTCGATCATATTCGTTCAAATGATTTCGGACGAGATCCTTCATGGATTTCGATTGCATTGTCGTTTAAAAGTTCGCTCAAATGACATTTTGCCATGTCGTTTAAATGAGGCAGTTTTGTCATTCGAACAATCGGTTCAATTTTAAAAAAATCGATTATTCATGCAGTTTTTCCCTTTAACCTCCCTTGCTCGCTACTTCCTATTTTGAAACTATATAGCGACTCGAGAAACTCGTCAAAAAATGGCTCTTGAACTTAACAAAAATTTCTCCTTGCAAAATAGTCTCCAACATTTATGTGATCTTTTGGATCATTTTCCAAGAACCCCAAATCCCAAAATCATCCTCTCATACATTCATCCCTGATTGGGTGCGATGGACCTCCGCACAAGTTGGATTGGAGACGATGTTTGGCTTTCAGTGGATACCGAGACACAGGAGGTTTCGTGCAACGTGTTGGATCTACATGTACTACGAACGGAGGTGTTGAAGACGACATCAACGGGTCTTGTTGTGTTAAATCTGTAAGTCTTTTGTGTCTTCTTGTAAAAACTATATTCGTAATGGATTTTTTCTAGGCCTGGTCATTTGGGATTTTTTTCATTTGGGGTTTTCTCGTACATCGGCGAGTTGTGGTTGTGCTTTCTTTTTGCATACTTAAAATCATGCGTGCTCACGTAGGATTTAGTAACTAAGATTAAAATTTGGAAAGTATCAACCTATTGGCTTAATCATAATTTGTATTCTGTGTCATAAATTTATATCTCGGAGTGTATTTCACTAATTTTAACCGAATCCATATAACCTTGTAATTTCACCAACCATTCTCTTCAACGCCCTCGCTTTCACTTCCACCATCACTTTTGCTCCCACTTGCCTCATAAACCATTTTTGATTTATCCTTTTCATTAACAACAACATTTTCTTCGATTGTCTTTTTCCTAGTAACATAAACAATTTTCTTACTTTCCCATCCCTTCCGATTCTAAACCGACTTTCTAACCCTACCTTGTGATTTGGTCGATGTAGTCGCACTTTTATGTGCTTTTGACTTCCTACCCATGGTTTAACCTGCAAGATATATTTAATTATTAATTACATTAGTTGTTGATATAATAATAGAGCAAACACTCGAATGTAAAAAAATAAATCATTTTTTCGATATCATGGTCGGTTGTTTCATACTGAAAGGTTAGAGAATTATCGGCACTATGATGCCAAATGTAAAATTCACACTAAATTCGTGTATTGACATCATAGTGTCGAAAATATGTTTTTCTGAGCCTTTATTAAATTTAAAGTTTGATGACCACAATGATGTGAATTGAATGGTGATCGTGATGGATTTAATGATAACACAGAGTGTGATGTGTACCAATCTTTGTATCTTCTACATTTAAAAGGTTGAGTTTTGATTGTTTATCTTACGTGGTTTGAGTTTTGAGTTCTTGGGATTTATGTTCTTGATAGCATTAGGTTGAAAAGAGAAGAAGAAAAAAACTTTGTATATGATTTGATCATATGCATTAAATAATTGTATATTTGGTTAGACCCAAAAATGAAACAATCACGTAATCCAAATTGGAGGATATGTTATCCACACACGCAGCTCATTCTGAATGTTGAGTTGCAAATTGAAAATGCTAACTCTCCAAGCCCCACACTCGTTCACCTTCCTTCCACACAAAACCCTGCTAAAACCCTCCAAACAAAAAAATAACAAATGCCTCCCATTCCAATTCTTCTCCAAAACCCTCCATCTCTCCAGAAAACTGACCGTTAACTCTTTCAGCTCCGACGAATTCCCGGTGGACGAAACCTTCCTGGAAGCCTTTGGTCCGAAAGAGAAAGAATCGGAGGACGAAGCCCGTCGCCGCAATTGGGTCGAACGGGGCTGGGCCCCATGGGAAGAAATCCTCAGCCCTGAAGCAAACTTCGCCAGAAAATCCCTCAACGAAGGAGAAGAGGTCCCCCTTCAAAACCCAGACTCCATCGAAGCCTTCAAAATGCTAACCCCAAAGTACAGACGCCAAAGAATGCAAGAAATGGGCCTCACTGAGGATGAGTACTTGGCCAAGCAGTTCGAGTTGAAGGGAGAAATTCCCGAGCCTTTGAAAACCTCTTGGGCCGCGCCATTAGTGGTCCGCCACGTGCCGCCCAGGGATTGGCCCCCCAGGGGATGGGAGGTGGATCAAAAGGAGCTCGAGTTTATTCGTGAAGCTCACAAGTTACAGGCAGTGAGGGTTGATTACGAGGGTTTAGAGAAAGACGCAAACACCAACACTGAGGACTTGTGTTTGGAGAGATACAAAGTGTTTCTTAAACAGTATAATGAATGGGTCAAGGCTAATAAAGATAGACTCGAGGAGGAGTCGTATCAGGTTTGTATGCCACTTAATAATTTAAGCATATAATCTCATTCCCTAAGGACTACTTTATATTTTTATAATGTCTGTACAGTATGACCAAGATTATTATCCTGGTAGGAGGAAGCGAGGCAAGGATTACAAAGAGGGCATGGTAATATGTAAATTTAATTTTTTCTTTCTTTAGCTTGTTGATTTTTGAAGCATGAGTAGTTGATCTTATTAATCTTATATGTTCTCTACAGTATGAGCTTCCATTTTATTATCCAGGACAAGTAAGTTGTTCACATCTTTTTGAACATATGTGCTGTATATTGTATATCTTTATAATTTTGTTTCAGATTTTTCTAACTTGAGCTTTAATGAAGAGTAAGTTTATGGGAAATATGTATCTTTGCAGATTTGTGCAGGGAAAGTGACTACTTTACACCTTTATCAAGGAGCATTTGTTGACATTGGAGGTGTCCATGATGGGTAACTATCATTCTATATGATGTTCTGTGTCATATCATTGAAGCTTACACTGATCTAAAGGATAAATTATTGTTGTAAAAGAATTCACGGAGTATATGATTAGCAATCCCTGAAATTCTTCCTAAGAACAGGGTCTGGGATGGAAATCAATTGTCACTGGCAAAATTGATTGCAACTTAGGAGAGAAGTTAAACTAAGTTTGCCCTTTTTGCGCTCGATTTTGCCAATGAGAAACTTACTTCCAATGTTAAGTATCACCTTCGTCGGATGAATAATAAAAATTTGGCCAATGACTGTTGTTTTGGTGATAAATTTATATGAAAAGAAGACTTATTATTGTTCGTTTTTATGGTCAAAGTTCATAGGAACCTGTCAATCTGTCTTTTGGACCTTTTGCTCCACATATTATTTTGCATAATATCTTGATTTTGGGTTGTCAAGTCTAAACAATATATTCTTCTCTCTGGATGCTTTTCTATCTACTTTTAAAACTTGAACCCGTATCGAACATAGGATCACTTCATGATTAGGTAAATTTTTTGTGACCTTCCGCACTACATCCCTTGCTTCTCGCTGCGAACAGCTCCTCCACCGAGGAGTAGATTCGCTGGTCACCGCTGGTCAAGTTGCTTGTGCCTGCTGTGACCTACCGTAGGACCTCCGTCCCCCTGAAGCTAAGAAAGAGTAGGAACAAGAGGTTGTCCTCTTCCGGCCCAGCACTTCAGCAACTACTACTGTGGTTGTTGCCAATGGGGATCCCCCATTCCAAAAGATTACTGGGCTGGCCGTTGCGTCCAAAGTTGTATGCCACTGCTATGGTGCCAATAGATTCATTACTTCAGCGCCGTTAACCGACATTGTGGGCTGAGCATCTCTGTTCCAGCCTAAAAGATGGATTATCTGTCTAGAACTGAAAAATGTTTAACTAGATACCGTGGAATCCAAAGCCAGAACTACCTAAAATATGGATCGATTATGTTACGGGTAAAGAAAAATATGGATTGATTATGCTACATGCCTTCATATATTGCATTGTAATGCAGCATTTCCTGCTAAATTCATGTATCTGAAATTCTGCACACATTTCAGGTGGGTCCCTATAAAACGTAATGACTGGTATTGGATCCGCCATCACATAAAAGTTGGTATGCCCGTCATTGTTGAAATTCTTGTGAGTGATGCCTCTTATTATTGACTTTTTTTTGGTGGTGGTTGAACTATATATGCAAAATTCTCTTCTGAAGTTCAACATCTATAGTTTGAGTTCGGTTATACATCGTTGAGATATTTGAAAAAAAATATGTTTTTTTTTTCACTTATAGTATTGATATGATAGTCGGTGACGGCATGCTTTATGTATGGAGAAATGAATTTAACATGGCCATGAGGCTTAATTTACAAAGTTACTATTGTTATAGAAGGTGTTAAAAAGATGAGTGATTGCCAGGGAAGAATACCTAGACAGTAAAATATAATTTTGAAACTGACTTTTTTGTTCAAAAGGAGGTTGTTGACTTGTAATTAAAGTCTTTTGAAGGCCCCTCAAAGCCTGACTGGTGGCCAGTTGGGAGCCTTGGGAGTGTTTATATTTGGAATTCAGAACACAGGGTTCACTAGTGTAATTCATAGCGTGGCCATTCTAGATATAATAGAGACCACAAACGTTCACCAATCACCCTGCACTCTCTTCATCCATCAGTGTTAGTTGCCTAACAGCTCGGGTAATAGTTAAAAAATGCGTGCTACGTTCCTGCTGATCAGTGATGCATTTTTGGTAATTGAACTTTAATTAACCGAGAAGACCCTGGTGCCTTGAGATTTATTTTCCCCCTCCTTCGTAGCAACTTCTTTTTTATGTTTTCTGTTCCATTGTAGCTGTTCTCAGATAATAATATCTTCAATATTGAGTGAGGCTTAAAGTTGAACTCAAACAGGCAGGTATAATTGTCATGGCAATTGACAAGTATGAACTTTTTCATTGCAATATTTTTTTAAATATTAAACTTAAGAGGAAAAAACTACATTGTTGGGTTACAAACTAACAGAGCACTATAGGAAATGTAAGAGTATGGGACACATTTCATTATTTGTCCTTTTTAATGTTAAAAAATTGTCATGTGTTAATAATTGTTGTTGAAGATCACTGTGATAAAACATATTGTCTGGAGCTGCAATTTTGGAAGCATCTCCTTGAAACATTTGAGCTACTAAAGAGTATCAGCTTCCATTTGATTTCTATAGTACCAATAGTTTTCGTTTGAATTGGAATTTAAGTTCATATTTTTGTTTCTATTGGGAGTCCTTGTAGAATATAATATAGCAAAATGTACAGATTTCAAAACATTTTGGGTTTATCTATTTGAATAATTTCTTCTTTTTTTTGCAGGCAAAGCGAGATCCTTACCGATTTCGATTTCCTATAGAGATGCGTTTTGTTGATCCTAATATAGATCACCTGATGTATGTAATGTTTATCTTATGGTTTATTTGTTCTGACCTGCATGTAATCAACGGCATTTTTTAAATAATCGGTACTTGTTCGCTCATTGCTCTTTTTTTTTTTGTATATTGGTCTCCATGCTTGTAGCTTCAACAGATTTGACTTCCCTCCAATATTTCATCACGATGAGGATACGAATCCAGATGAGTTACGAGTGAGTAATTTTTTTGGTAGGAGGAGTTACAACTTGTCGCTTCTCGTTTCCTCTCAATTAGTTTTATGTTAGTTGAGAGAACTATATATATGTGTGTGTGTGTGTGTGTGTGTGTACCAGAGCCTGTTGCAACTTGGACCAGTCACTCCATCATGGTTTATTCGCTTGGTTAACATAGATTAGCGCTTTATTTGTGAATCCTCCACACTTTTTTAAGAGTTGGCAAATCTTAATATTGCCTCTTAACATGACACGAACACGACATGAAGTTGGCGAATTAGGGTCTAGCATTAAGAGGGGTTTAAGCCATTAAGGTTGACCCATTAGACACCATTACACAAATGAGAGAGACGAAACCAGCTATGCACTACATTAACCCACAAAAAGTGACGAAATAAAGGATAGGAACCCAAGATAACTCGAAACTGGTTATACCCAGCGCTAAATTGGTCAGGTATGTGGAGCCAATCTTGACACAATGTTGCAACATGGCTTAGACATGCATGACAAAGAAATTGACAACACAATCCAATGGCAGCTTTACTTTTCCCCAAGGTTAATGAACCAAATGGTATTATATCAAGTTATCAACCACAACATACAAATTTAGATTATGAAATGGTTATAGATGTGATTGGATGAGCCAATAGTATAACATTATGAATTGGCCCCAGTTCAAGGTCAAATGTTAAAATAATGGATGATTTGACCATTGACCCCTAGTAAGGATACTTCTAGGATGATAACATATTTTCGTTGGACACATGTCGGAGCTGTTATCCCATGGAAACTCTCGGGCAATGCATAACACATGTCATAATTTAAATATCACATTTTAAAAATATTTTTTACACATGATCTACTCTTCTTGGATGCCAAACAGGGCTAACAAAGTTAAGATGTTAAAATGATTATCCATTTTTGGACGCTAAAGAATGTAATTCTTGAATAAACAAATATAAGTTTAATATAAAAGTAAGACTGTAGAAGCTAAAGCAATGATCACATATAAAAATAAAGAGGAATCACATTAGTTACATGTATATAATTTACATATATATTATTATACATATTTATACTTACACGTGCATACAAATAAGATGCAAATGCAAAAGCGTACAAAAAAGCCAAAACAATGCTAATATCACAAATTCAAAATTCTATCAAAAGAATGGGTTATTTTGACTTTACCCATCATTTAGTTATCATTATCTGTCTTTCGTCATCATTTTCCTTTAGGCTTTCATCACCATTATGATGTTTATCAACACTTTCTATTTCCACTTTTTACGCCGCTAAAAGTCAAAATGGTGGTTAAAGTCTAAGGAAAAACATCACTGTGGCTGAAGTCAAATAATATTATAACTGAACGATGGATAAATTCAAAATGTTCCTAAAAGTATTGGGTAATTAATTGGACGAACGGTCCTTTTCTTACAGGAAATTTTCCGTGTAACTATCGTTTTTGTAGTCTTGTTATGTCTGCAATAGGGAATCATCATCCCATCCCTAATGAATTGAGTATGAAGAGGTCAGTCAAGTGGTTCGCGTTTTTGGGTTTTCGGTTGGCTCCGTTCCCATGCCCCCTCATAGTCCATTAATGGGTAGGGTAGGGTGGTCTCCTTCCACTTCTCCCAAGAATAAATCTGTGGGTACCCTTCTTCTGGATAGAGCGTCTTATTTATAGGCTAGAGTCGTAATGGAATTAGATTGCTAAAAGATAATCAGGTAATAAATAAGAACACATACGATAATTCTAAAAACCTAAAAATATTTTAAAGACAAATTAGGAAAATAAAAATTAAATTAAATCAAATCAAATCAAATCAAATCTACTCTCATTCCATCCCCAATTAATCAGCCCTATTTTCCCTCCCGTAAATTCTCGACTTTCCCTCTCCTCTCTCCTACCCGCAGTCTTATCACCCCATTTTCCCCCCTTCAAAAAGTCTCTACCTTGAGTTTCAAAGGCCCGGCCATTTGTCTACGGAGGAACAATCACTAGTGACCACATTGCATGTTTTTCTATTGGATCAGCTGGAACATCTTCCTCTTCGACACTTGCACCCTCAGTTATAGGCACAGGGTTCGCTTTTTTTTTTCGGGGCATTCTGACACCTTGTGGCTAAATGCCCAACACCCAAAGAACTTGAAATTGGAGGTGGCATTTCTGTGGTGGTTGGAGGCCTAGTAGTGGTGGTTTTGCCTTGGTTGCTTGCGGTGATCCGGAGGTGGTCCTCAACCTTTGCATATTTCACGGCCTTGAGTTTCTCTATCACCCTCAAGTATATCCGATTTGATACAAAAATGCAAACCATAAATATAAGAACTGATTTTCTATTCCTTGAACTTGATGAAGTTGGCCCACTTGGAGACGATATGAAATTGTTCTGTCTATTCGGTCACCACATCAAATTTTATCGTAATGTTTGCACCCGAGTGAATAAATCATGCTTGTATGTTGGGGGAATAAATGCAGCCTATAGATATTTCATCATCTTATCCCATGAAGCTATTGGGCCTTTTCCACACTCGTGTCGGTGTTTGCAAACTCCATTCCCCTAAACCTTCATGTTTCCCATGAGTTTGGTAGCCACTAGCCGCACACCCCTATATCCTTTCTATATTTATAGTTTTATCCTCCGAGTTGATCCACTTCACAAACATGTCAACATCCATCTTTCATTAAAAAATTGGTCCAATGGGTCGTCACCACTCCCAATCCCTCGAGGAAGGGTGGTTCTATCTTTATGGTTTGGGCAAGCGTGGACCATAAGACCCTGTTGGTGGCATCGGTAGCAAAGTCGTTCAATAATTTCCATGAAGTTAAGAGCATTCCTATGCTGGTTGGTGTGTGGTGTCGGGTTCTGACATCAACATGTATGGATAGTCTCGTATCTAAGATCTCCTCAATCTTGTTGGTGGAAAAGTTACCAAAGTAAAGCGATGGCGCGGCCGGAGGCCATGAAGCCACTCCTTGTGCGATTTTGATCGTCCTGCTCATCATACTTGAAATTTTCCAGGGTGGAAATATTTATCGCTGATTTATAGGCGGATAGTGGATGCGATGGTGTGGTAGCCCCTTTAGCATTCCATCGCTAAACTAACAGAGACACGGGACAATTGGTTGTCATCGCGAAAAGCGCTTGGGATGTTTTTTGGAATTTTTTGACTAGGGTGGCAGAGTGGACCTAGAGGTGGAGCAGTGACAGGTGTGATGGGGGTTGCGTGGGATTGAGTTTTGCCGCTAGGGTAGGCTTCTGGCAGCCTGAGGCTTCTGTTAGGGGTGGTGGGATGAGAACCACTTGGGCGAGTGCCCTTTGCGTGGCAATGGATTGCTCCACCAACAATTCCATCATCTTCTGGAATCCTTCCATTCACTGATCTGATTCCATCATTTTGGATCTTGATCACTGCGTAGAATACAATACAACACAATTGAACCAAGTACTTCGATTTAAATGCGTAAGCGTACACAAAAATCAAAGCACAAATATCCCAAATTTATAATTTTAGTAAAATTATTTAGTGCCTTTTCACAATGAAAGAGCTGTGAAAGAGCCTCTTATGCACAATCCAAAGCCCTAGCGTTGTAATGAAAAATGATTACTAAAATGTAATTAGGAAATAAATAATAATACCTAAGATAGTTCTAAATATCTGAAAATATCCGAAATATAAATAAGAAATATTGAATTAAAATAAAACCAAAATTTCCTTCACCTCACTTCAAATAACAGTCCCTAATTTTCCTCCTTCAAACTCTCCGCTTTCTGTCTTCTCTCTCCTACCTGCAGCCTTATCACATCAATATGTTTCTTACTAGTTTCTTTATGTACATAATATATGTATTTATTGGTAATGATAAATTTAAAATAAAGTCTCACATTTATATGGTATTGGATCGGTAAGAAAATGTTATTTACAACTTACTTTGTGTGCAGAAAATACTTTTATGTACAAATACATTCTCAGTGTGTCTCCTACTTTGATAGGATTTTCTGCGTCCAAATGTCAGTGTTTGCATCCTAAGTTTGTGTCCAAGTTTGTCCGACTCTAATCCTTTAGTTTTTGCATGAAAGAGTGTTTTGCGTCTTGAGTTTGTGTCCATGCTTGTCTGATCCTTTAGTCTTTTCATGAAGGAGTCCAACATATAATTTCTCGTTTAGTATTTGTTGGCTGTGGGTTGTGCCATCCCAGCTCATTGGCTGTGGGTGCGGTCATCTTGTTTACTTCAGCACGCACAAGTATTTGTATTTACCTGCTGAAGAATATGTTTTTCATTTTTCCTTATGCAGCGTGATTGTGGAAGACCTCCTGTTCCTAGGAAAGATCCCGGAGTCAAGGTGGAAGAGGAGCCCTTGTTATCAAATCACCCTTACGTTGATAAGGTATCTTTCAGGCAAGAAAATCAGAATTTCTGATGCCATTGTTATAAAGTGCAATATTCTGTATCATGTTTAGTCTTTATTGACTACTGTGTTTATTTCTTACATATACTGAAAGTTATAACTATTCTTCTCCTGATTAAATGCTTAACCTCCTTATTGTGGTGATGAATTGATTTATCTCCTGCATTTTAATATGGTATGCAGTTATGGCAGCTGCATGTTGCGGAGCAAATGATTTTGGATGATATGGAGATTAATCCTGATAAATATAAGGACAAAAAGTTGACAGATTTAACCGACGATGAGGATTTCGATGAAGAAAACAATGTTGAATATACTAAAGCTTATTATAAGAAAACACTACTACCGAAAATGATTGTGGTAAATACTTTCCTTGAGACATTTCATTCATCAATTAATTTATGCGTAAACCGTCATCCCTCATTTTCTTTGGCAGAAAACAAGCGTGAAAGAACTAGACTTGGAAACTGCACTTGCTGAGCGTGAGGTTTGTAATTCTGTCGACAGTTTATAATTTGTGGTTTTGTTTATGAAATTGGGACGGTATATTTTGTACTTTTGTTTATGTTTATCTTTATATTTGACTTGCTAATATGGGTCAGAATTTGCATAATTTTTACTATGAAATTTACAATATTTAGCTTGGTTCTTATCAGCAAAATGTAGTTATAGTTAAACTATGTATTTTTTAGTGCATGCGATGTGAAACGCAGCGAAAAGATCATAAATAACAAATCACTCCAATCTCTAGAAACTCAAAAATATCATTAATAGCAAAAGTGAATACAAGGGGAGCCTTGGGACTTTATTTATAGACTTCCTACGACTTGTTAGGCAAGTATCCTACTTTAACTAGGAGACTACCCACTACCTAGATAAATATGGAAATAAGCAACTAAAAGATATTTATTAAGAGACCTAATAATAAAAATAAATGTGTGCTGGAATTAAAAATAAAAAGAAAATAAGGGGATCCCCACGAAGGGAGCCCACTGTCCCGGCACGCCACTCCCTGCGAAGAAAAGCGGTATGTCGTCAATATCATGAAGCACATGGATGCTTGGTGTGAGAACCTCTGCATGGTTGCTCTATCTTTTCCTCACATTCTGAAACCAACACCGACTTCTTCTTCTTGTTGGGACAGTCTGGAGCTCTATGCCCGAACACTACACAGTCATGGCACTTGAAATGGAATCCTGAAGTAGTAGTAACTGAACTGGTAGTAGGTGTTGTAGTCTTTATCACAGGTGTCTTGATGGCTGCCCCATCTCTTGCCATATTTGCTTCCGCCTTGAAGTAGTTTTCCACCTTTCGTGCGTACTCGATAGCATAGTTGTTAAAGGCGCGCCTAGACTCCAGGTTCACCTAGGCTCAGCATCGGCGCCTTGCCTCACTTAAGTAGGCTCCTTCAGTAAGGCGCGCGCGCCTTGTGTGCCTAGGCTCGAGGCACGGACTAAAATTGATGGAAATGGACCCTTTTTAGGGATTATTTGTCACTTTTATTTTCTTGTATTTTGTTATTGTATTTTTCTTTCTTTTGATTTATTATTTAGAGGTAAGGAGTAGTAATTGAATTTTCATAATTAGGGCCTTAGCTTAGAGCCTAAGCTACTCCTACCCTTTATATACCCCATGTAGTCTTCATTTGAGGACACTCTCCCTTTTGAAGATAAGAAATCTTTTGATTTCTCTCTCTAAAAGCTAGGGTTTGGTTTATTTTCTTGGCCATTGACGTGCAGTTTACGTCAAATTGGTATCAGAGCGGGTGTCGCTCCAAACATTGGTATTAGTGTGTATCGGTGTGTAGAGTATCAACAAATCGCGCATTACATAATCAATGGCTCCAAGAAGATCCGAACAACTATATGAGGATATTAAAAAACGAACGGGAGAGCGGGTACAATCGCAACAACACATCTATGCCCTCTTTCAACCCCATTTCCCAAACCCTAGCCCTAATCCTAGAAATCCCAACCCACAACTTCTACCCTGGCAATTCCTTTGCCCCGAACCCTATTGCCACCGGGTTTGTCCCAAAAAGGGTCGGACACACCTGCCGAACAGTGGCAGGGCGGCATTTCCGCCTCTGACAGGACCCCCCTATCCCATTTGACCCCCCTCCGCCTCCCCTACCCTATTCCAGCCACCCCAACTACCCTTTGCTATCCCCACCGACCAAAACCCTTCCCCCGCCCCAAGCCCTAGCCATAGCTTTCCCGAATGCTTAAAACGGACAGCTCCAACCTGATTTTCACACCCGGACAACCCCAACCTGATTCTCCGACCCATTTTGGCTCCAAATGAAACCCTAAATCTGTCCCACCCAACTTCCGCTCCAAACCCTCATCCCTTAGGCTCCCACCCGAACCATTTTTCAACCCCCACACATTAAAAAAAATTATGTTTCCGCTCCGACTACCTCCCGAGGCTCAACTCAAGATTATCGGCGGCTGGTTCAAGATGGGTTGCTTTATCCAATCATTCTCCCTCCCTCCCTCCCTCACCCAATCGGGTCAAATCAACGATAAAAACTCCCCTCCCAAGTCGGTTGATTGCAAGAAAGATCAAAACGACGAAATTGGGTTGTGTATTTGGAATTTTTTCTCGCACGCACTTTCGCGAGTCGGAAACATTTGATTTGGGAGATTTTTTTCCAATCTTTGAGAGAGGGGATGATTTTGATGAGGTTGAATCGGAGGTTATCTCTCTTGGGGTTGATTTGGAGATTGGAGGTGATATGCAAGGTGGCGAGTATGTGAACCCATTAGTGGTAGCTTTTGATAGGCGCTCGAAGGAGGTTTTCTGCGGCTTAGCATTGAGGAAGTTCATCGCGGGGATCTCGGGCGAGATTTTGTTGGTTAGCCATGTTTGTATTGTGTTCCTATTCTCCATGAACTTCTTGCAAACCTGTACAAGGGGCGTTTTCGAGGACGACTCTTCTTCCTAGTGTGGAGCTCTTTAATGGTTGCCTTGCTTTCTTGCCGTTCATCTCCTACACTTGAGGACGAGCTTTTTGAAGCCGAGGAAAATGAAGGAAATGAAAATAGGGATTATTTGTCACTTTTACCTTCTTTTGTATTTTCTTTTCTTTTGTTATTGTATTTTTCTTTCTTTTGATTCATTATCTAAAGGTAAGGAGTAGTATTAATTTTCGTAATTAGGGCCATAGCTTAGATTCTAAGCTACTCCTACCCTTTAAATAACTCATGTAGTCTTCATTTGAGGACACTCTCCATTTTAAATATAAGAAATCTCTTTATTCTCTCCATTGATGTGTAGTTTACGTTAAAATTTTTTGAATAACACCCCAAATACAAGAATGGACCAATTAATATGCTGATTTTATATATTTTCCAATATAATATGGAAGATTACACGATTCTCCAACGCAAAAGTAGCCAAAGTAAGTCCTCGATTCCTAGTGAAACTTTATCTTTTTCACTAGTCCATACTTAGTTAAGAAACAAACAAATTTAAACTCCTAGAGTGTTGCATCATAGAACAATTTATATGTTGATTTTGATTTTTCTTCACATATTGGAGTATCTTTTTTTCATATGTATCAATATAGCTTATTTTGTTGATTAGTGGATAATTGAATTGTTAAATAAATCTGATATTTAAAAATATATTTTTCATATGGTGGTATAAGCTTTATCTTCTACTAACGTGTCTCCCCATAACCGTTTATAATAGTAATATATGATATATATTTCAAAGTTTAAATCATAAATGATCTTATTATTATAACTATACAACTTTTCGTGATTTTATAGACTTTGCGTGTCACTTCGATCAAACGTGTGCCTCGCTTTGCGCCTTGCACCTAGGTTCCACGATGACCTTAGCGCCTTGGTGCGCCTTTCCCCTTTGACAACTATGCTCGATAGCTTGGCTTAAAGAAGTAATTAGGTGCTGTCTGATATTTAAGTTGGAGTCCGTAAATGTAATGCCCAATCTGTTACTCCGTGCTCTCCTTCAGCCTAGTCCGAGTGCAAAGTAAATGAAAATGCTCTAAATACTCCTTCATAGACATGTAACCCTGCTTGAGACTTTGAACACGTGCAAACAAGTCTCTTTCATAAGTCTCGGAAATGAAGGCTGCCACCATCTCCGCCTTCATGTGCTCCCAGGAAGTAATCGGGTCAAAGTCACTCGTGACCCTATCGTGCACCAACTGATCCCACCACACTAATGCAAATCCTTTAACTTTGCAGTCACGTATTTAACACACCTATAGCCTTGGTACTCCTTTAGATTAAAGAAATACTCCACGCGTTTTAATCAATCCATATATGCATCTGGATCCATCTTTCCATCGAACCTACTCACATTTATCTGAATGTCACCGTTCATAGCCTTGCCAAACAACCTAATCAAAGTATTAAGGTTATCCTTCGTCAATCCTCCACCCCGTAATACATCTTCGGGTTCCTCATTATGATCCGTTTGGGGCTGTTGCGCTGACTAATGTGGTTGTCTAGGGGGCTGATTTTTCAGGCCCGTGTGACGCTCTCTCTTATTGTCTTGAATGTACAATTATTATTCATATGCCTTTTATTTTCACACCTATGACACAAGCTCGTTTAGGGGAACGCAAAGGGGTTTACCGTCATATCTCACGCCATGGTGTAAACCGTCACGGTAAGCTTTCATTTCTTTGACCGGTCTCTCATTGGCGTATAATGAGTGGTGGATGAGTGGAATGCCGTACTCTTCATCAGTTTTCTCCCTGTCCATCATCCATTTTAATGGGTCGGGCTGAATTTCTTGGGCCTATTGCGACACGTACTTGATTTCTTTATACCCCCCACAGTACTGATCGCGGGGAATGAATGGAACTAGCTTTTTTTCGGTGTTTGTCAAATTTTTTGGGAGGCAAACCCTCAATAAGGATCGCCTCCTTTTCCGGGTGCAACGGTTGTTTACCCAGGGCCTTCTCCACCCTGGCTTGTTCCTAAGTTTCCATCTTCGCATCGAACACATCAACGAATTCTTTTACTCCATCTCGAAAACTCGTATGGGCTGTTTGAATTGATTTTCATGCCAAATCTGCGCCGCTGCTTCGAAAATTTCGTCAAAAATTCATTTGGTGGACCTATGGAGTGTGGTTGCGTCTCCGGCGTGTCAAGCAACCCTCGGCGTGGCAGCCGAGGGGCTATGGCTGTGGCTCGCCTCCTTCGCCTTGCTATCACTCTCGCAGGGGCCCCACAAGGTGCGTGGAGGCCATTGCTGCCCTCTCCTACCTTGATCGACCCTCCCTGCTGGTCACTGCTTCGCCGTGATGGTGGGGGTTGTCCATAAAACTGTTGGCGTTGGCCACAGGCCCGCCGACTTTCCTCTCAATTTTTTCCTTGATGTGACTGTATTTTCTGGATACTTTGGGTTTCTGGATACTTTGGACTTGAGCTGCCACGTTAGATAACATTTGTTGAATGCTTTCTAGGGCAGATTCTTGGGCCTTGGATTGTTTCGTTGCTTTGGGAGGCATCCTTGCGTTTTGATTCATATACACGGGTAATACATATACAGGGATTATTTTTAAGAGCGAACCTGATACCAATTTGATGTGAAAAGCAGCGGAAAGATCATAACTAACAAATCACTCCAAATCTCTAGAAACTCAAAAATATCATTAATAGCCAAAGTGAATACAAGGGGGAGCTCCGAGGCTTTATTTATAGACTTCCTATGACTTGTTGGGTAAGTATCTCAGTTAACTAGGAGACTTCCCACTACATAGATAAACATGGAAATAAGCAACTAAAAGATATTTACTAAGAAACCTAATAATAAAAAATAAACGTGTGCTGAAATAAAAAATAGAAGGGGATCCCAACGAAGGGGATCCACTGCTGCGTCATTCCAGTATGGCTCGAGAATCTGTAGGTGACACAGATTAGGGTGGCTCTTTGTGCATGTCGTGTCATTTGGGTTTGTGTCAAGTATTAGTGAACTGTCAAGTGATCTGACACTAAGCCCACTTGTTTAGTAGTTGTGTCGTGTTTGGCTACACATGCATAACCCGTAAACAAAACACAAAACTAGGATTATGCCCTTTATAACTAAAAAATTATTAATTCTAAATAGCAGACAAATATGTAAAATATCACCTCATTCTAAAAGAATTTAATACAATAACAGATTAAGATATATTTTTTTTTTTATGATTTCTTTGTACAATATCATTTAAACGGGTTCATTCATGTCATTTTTAGGCTATTAGTGTTTGATGCGAACTCGACATTTTTATTTGATGGAAACAAGAGAATTTATTCAACACAAACAATGC
The DNA here is from genome assembly GCA_949130495.1 of Sambucus nigra. Classification (NCBI taxonomy): domain Eukaryota; kingdom Viridiplantae; phylum Streptophyta; class Magnoliopsida; order Dipsacales; family Adoxaceae; genus Sambucus; species Sambucus nigra. The sequence continues at coordinate 215,674,202 of OX422210.1, read as the reverse complement.
AGAAAACAAGAATTTTGGTTCATAGTTGAATGGGTAATTACACGAGGGGAGGCCTTTATTTGAAGGCAAAGAAGAAAACTTGATAGGCAAGACTCCTCACCACTAAGGAAACTAAAAGATAATTACCTGAAATAAAAGATAAGTATTACCTCAATTAAAAATAGAGAGATAATTGCTGGAATTAATTAAAAAAATGATTTTTTTTATCTCCTTCTTGTAAACCCTAGGGCCGGCTGCTCTCACCCGCCCGCCACGTCATTTATTATTCGTGTTTGTTGATCGGGTCAATTTTGGGTTCATGTCAAGAAATAACAAACCCTAACCAACTTCAAGTCGTGTTAACACGTTGAGTTAAAAATTGTCAACTCTAACTCCGACCTGTGAAAGTTTCGAGAGTTGATTAATGAAACTAAATAAACACATTTCTCGTAATGATATTTTGCATAAAATTGAAATCATTATTTTTTTTAGGAATAAAGAAAAATAGGAAAAAAACAGCCATTCCCAATTAATTGAGTCCTTATGTAATAAATTGTACCCTACTAAGTTGTTTAAAAAGTTCAGTTCTCAACTCAACTCAAAAAAGTCTTATCCCTATGTTGTATTATAATTCACTATGTTGTATTATGTTTTGTAATATTTTACATGCCATATAATTGATATTATGATGGTTTTGATTTTTTTTCTTAGTTCAAGTGAAGAAAATATCTCTATTTGCACAACTGATTCTTGATCTATATTTATGCAGCATCATAATAAACTAAGGGACGAAGCAAAAGAGAGAGGAGAGAAATATGAAGTTACGCAGATGAGAAGAAATATTGAAATGGATGAGTATGATTTGATTCATTGGCGTCGATCATTTGAGGAAAGAGAGGCTCTAGTCAGAGATATCAGCTGGTATTCTCATTTATCTTGTGCACTGTTTAAAAATTCAGTAAAAATTACATTCTGTACATGCGCCGAAATTAGTGATTCTTCTCCTCTGGTTTCGTTGATATATTATGACGACCTCACTGATGTTGTCTGCCTTCAAATTGAAGATGCAATAAAATTTGTCTCATACAATGTGTATGCGTTTGCAGTAGATAATCAACATCATTTTAAAGGGGAATATGCAAGCTGGAGTTGGTGTATTTATCAAGTCTCCTATAGGGGAGCCTTATTACGAAGCACAATTAGCTTCTGCCAAAGTACAAATTTAGTGGGGAATGAACAATTGTTTCAGAAGTATTGTCTTTTGGCAAATTACATATCCCTTTCATACGTACCCAACACTGTTTATGATGGGATGCTTCTGTCATAAGTGAGACTACCGATTATATAGTCCAGAAAAAAAAGGTGAAAAGAATAAGCTTCTAAATTGAACATTCGTTAAGCAAATGTTTGATGAAATTTTTAGGGGAAAGTACTCTTAGGTCCCTCACAAACAAATTTTAAATACTAAGGGCTCGTTTGGCAACCCAATTCCAAGGCTTGGAATTAGAATTAAAGGCCAATTTCAATTGCCTTTCAATTTCAATTCCAAGCCTTGGAATTGGGTTGCCAAACGGGCCCTAAAGGAATTTTGACAAATTTTAAACACTTAGGTCCACTAATTCTCTTCTTGTATAAGTCCACGCTAGTGGCATAACAAGTGGACCTAATAGTAAATTGTCCTTAAATGTTTAAAAATTGTTATCAAGGGACCTAATTGTAAATTGCCCAAATTTTTATTTGTTCTGACCCCGAGCAAATTCTTATTAGTTGGAACACTTGTTCGTACCATACATGGATTGTATTCCAGTGGACATCACATAAATATCTACCTGTCTGGAACACACACACACACACACACACACACACACATATACATATACATATACATATACATATACATACATATATTAGACTTGTAACTGAATCTTGATAGTCATTGAGGGTGGATCAATAGATGTTTATACACAAATAAAAATCACCTTTACGTTGTGAACTAATTTGTGTTCTTTGATTAGAATTCCTACTTAGATGCAATTAACATTCAGTTGACATTTCTATGGCTTCTAGAGCTTTTTTCCTTGATATTTTCTTCTATTTCCATTATATATTATTGTACTAACTGAACTTCACAGCGATACTGATTCCAATCGGCTACTGTTGTGAAGCTTTAATCCCGAGATCCTTCTCCAAACATAACTTTGAAACTGAAATACCACCATTTGATCTTCATCATTCTATTGAAAAATTAATCTTTCACGCTTAATAAGCCTAAGTGCATTTGTCTAATTCTATTGCACAGCCGTAAAGCTGTTGGCCTCCCATTGGAAGAGCCAGGAAGGTACCATGACGCGAACTATTTTGGAAAGGACCAATACGACCCTGCGAACCCTTTATATCGATACGATTACTGGGGAGAACCGAAAAATTCAGAAAAGAGTAAGCAAGAGAGGATGACAGATGCCCACAACAAATCTATAGTTGGGAAGGGTACTGTTTGGTACGAATTGTCTTATGAGGATGCCATCAAGCAGCAGATGCAAAGAGAGGCCCTTGGACCAGTACAGCCGAGAGCGGATTATGAAGAAGATGAGGAGGATGACGAGGACAGCGATGACGAATTCGATTACAGTATTCTCGGTGATCCGACTGAGAATGATTCGGCACAGCCTGTTGTTAATGGGACAGAATCTTCTGGAATTTCTGATGAAGGAATGTTTGAGAATTAGTTTGGGGGAGTGATAGTGATTAGCAGCAACGGTGTTTCTACTGTTTGTATAGTATAGGCTATTAGTCAGAGAGAGAGAGAGAGGAACACGTTTGGCCCTTTTTTGCAGAAGAGATGTAGCATAATTTATTATCTTGGAAATGTGTTCAATGCAATAATTAGTTAGAAGAGTAAAAATGTTCTAAATATTATGAATTTGTTTTTCTACCATTTTTTGTTTTATGTTTTGTTATTTTTTAATGGCTTAGTAAATATCAAAATGTTATTGCCAGGAAGTATAATCTGAATTGGTTATGTACATTAGATGATGTAATTTTATACCATAGGGATATGTCGGTCCCAAGCTCGGATAAAGGAGGAGGGTTGCGTTTAGGTAGCTGACAACCAGCGTAAACTTTGTCAGATCCTTGTGAGCATGAATCCTATGAATATAGGCTAGGCGCTGATACTAGGGCATTCCCCTTAAGCGATACGTTGCGCCTATCACCGGGTGTTCCGAAAAATAGGCAAGGGGTGTTGCATTGACTCCCATGTGCAAAGAAAAATAGACAAGGGTTCTTGTAATAATCTGGACGTGTGCGGGAAAGAAACTAGTTCAGGATAGTAGACTTAGGTTAGCGATTTGGAGCATATGGACCATGACATGGAAATAGATGGAGTTAGTGGATACCATGGTAAGAAGAAAAGTTAACATAGTATGTGGGTCGGTGAGAACGCTAGAGAGATAGAAAATACAGAATTTAAATTATATTATACATGAAAATATAGAAATAAGAACGGAGTCGTAATAATAGTAGATAAGAACCTTGAGAATAATATCGTAATCGTTATTAGGAAATGTGATAGACTTACACTTGTAAAACTGATAATATGTGAAAATATAATTAATATTGTTAGTACTTATGCACCCCAAGTAAAATTAGATAAGTACACTAAAGTACCATTTTGGGAATAAATGAATGAATTAATTCAAGAAATACCTGTAGATGTCTATATAGGGGAGATTTTAATGGTCATGTAGGAGAAGATCGTGTAGGATATGAGATAGTGCATGGATGATATGATTTTGGAGATACGAATGACTTGGAGAGTCTATCTTAGATTTTGCGATGGCGTATGATTTTGTACTAGTAAATACATGTTTTAAAAAGTGGCTTGAATACTTAATAACTTATAAAAGTGGAACGCATAAGAGCAAAATAGACTTTTTCACAAGGTTCTAAAAAACGTGGGGGGTGACCGAGGCGTGGAGGCCAAGCCTTAAAAGCCTAGGCAGGTCTTAGGCTTAAAAAGACGTGAAAAGACGTTTAGGGTTTTTTTTAATATATTTTAATATTTTTTGACTATGACAAGGTTATTAAAAATACTAAAATGGTACATACCTTAAAAACATGTCTAAATATTTGTAAGTTAAAATACTAAAAAAATAAAAAAAACTCGCGGTTTTTCACGCCTTACTTCTAAAAAAAACTCTCGTTTTTTCACGCCTTACCCCCCAAAATGCGCGTTTTTTCACTCCTTACCCCAAAAAATCGTTGACCATCGTTGACCACGCCTTAATTCACGCTTAGGACCAAAACTTGACATATCTAAAAAGTCTCGCGCTTAGGTGCGTTTTTTAGAACACTGCTTTTTCATTATTAGGAAAGGATGTCGATTAACATGTAAAGACTGTAAGATTATTCCGGGAGAGCTTAACCTCACAACATATGATAATGGTGTTGGATATAAGTATTAAAAATCAATCACGAGTACGAAAAGAGAAGATTAAATCATGAACTAGGTGGTGAAATTTAATAGGAGAGATATTAGAACTATTTAAAGATACAATATCAAATGAAAACGTTATGGAATATCGAAGAGGAGACTAATGTGGGAGAAGATGACTACATGCATTAGGAGAATAGCAAAAAAAATTCTTGGAGAATCAAAAGGTAGGGGGCGACAATCTAAAGAAACTTGGTAGTTGAATGAAGTATAAAATGTAGTCAAAAGCAAAACGAAGTACTTTAAAACATGATAAACAACTAGAAACGAAGAAAATTTTAAGAAATATAAATGGACTAAAAAGAAAGTTAAGAAAATGGTAAGAGGTGCTAAGTTAAAGGCATATGATGATCTTTATACAAAATTAGAAACACAAGAAGGGAAAATAAGTATTTATAAGCTTGTTAAACTTAGAGACAGAAAAATAAAATATTTTAGTAATGTTAAGTGTATTAAAAGTGATGATTCGAGAGCCCTATTCATGGATGATGAAATTATGAAAATATAGAAAAATTACTTCGAGAGGTTATTGAATGGAGACAATGAGAGTATGTTCAATATAAAGGAATTTAGGGAGACTCGAGAAAATATATTTTTTTGTAGAATTAGGATAACAGAGGTTAGGATTGCTTTAAAAAATATGAAAACATGAAGGGCTTTGGGATCAGATGATATCCCTATTGAGGTTTGGAAGTGCTTATGGGAGGAAGGAGTGTCTTGACTTACAAAATTATTTAATAGAATTATAATGACTAATAGGATGCCCGATGAATGGAGAAAAAGTGTTTCAGTACCTATACAAAGTTGTTCAAATTATTGTGGTATTAAATTAATGAGTCATATAATGAAACTTTGGAAGATAGTGATTGAATATAAATTGTGATTAAAAATAACAGTGTCTGAGAATCAATTTGGGTTTATGCGTGGGAGGTCAACACTTGAAGCATTTTATTTACTTAGGAGATTAATGGAGAGGTATACGGCGAAAAGGACATTCATATGATTTTTATGGATTTGGAGAATGCGTATGATTGAATACCAAGAGATATAATATCACGGGTTTTACATGAAAACGGAGTAACTCGTAGATATATTGATGTGATCAAGTATATGTATAATTGGGCCATAATTATAGTAAGAACATTAATTGAAGAAAGTAGTTAATTCCCAATTATTGTAAGTTTGCAACAAGGTTCGGCACTAAGTCCTTATCTCTCTGCTCTTATTAAGAATGAGTTGATTGGACAAATACAAGATGAGGTGCCGTGGTGTATGCTATTTGCAGATGATATTGTTTTAGTGGATAAGACTAAAATGGGGATTAATGCTAGATTGAAATTGTGGAGATAAATTCTAGAAACAAAAGGATTTAAAATAAGCAGGACTAACACAAAATATGTAGTGTAATTTTAATAGCAATAGGAGGGTAAATGAGGATGTGGTGAAATTGGAGCGCCATGAGATACTTAGAAACAATCATTTTCGTTATTTGGGCTCATCTATAAAAAAAGATGGAGATATCAATGATGATATTACTCATAGAATTAAAGCAGGTTGGGTTAAGTGGATAAATGCTACCGGCGTATTGTGTGATAGACGTATACCTTTGAAGTTAAAAGGAAAATTTTATAGGACGGTATTAGACTCGCGATGTTAGAGCGTTGGATAAGCAAAAAACAAAATGTGTAGAAAATAAGTGTGACGGAGATGTGAATGCTAAAGATGAATTTGTGGTAAAACTCGAAAGGATAAAATTAGAAATGAACAAATTCATGAAACAGTAAAAGTAGCTTCTATACAAGATACATTGAGAAAAAATCGACTTAAATGGTTTGGACACATCATGCGTAGATTAATAGATGCCTTCGTAAGGAAGAGTAATTTAATTAGTATTGATAGTGACTCAAGGGGAAGAAGTAGTTCTAAATTAATTTGGTGGGATATTGTAAAAAAAAAATATTACAATGAATACAATGGAATGAAAAAATATAATTCATGTAATCGACCACAAATAATTGAAAAAAAAAACTTTTTTGAATTGAGTTGAGTATTAGGGATCATTGCATGAAGGCTGGTGTTGGTCCTTTCAGGATGCTACATTTTGGCCCTATTCTTTGTTTACCATTGGAAGCCATTTCCAGATGTGTCCGATTACATTGGTAAAATTGAACTATTACGGTACTGTTGCTGCTAGGTGAGGAATTGGTGCGTCGCACTTCTGATTAGACTTTGAGCATTTTCTTTTTCTTCTTATATTGTGGGATTGAAGGATTGTTTACCATTTTCACGTCTGTCTTGAAATGGGGATCGACTGTCCAATCATCACTCCCAAAAGCAAGAAGCCTGTTTCATTGCCAAGCTTTTCAAGAAAAACATGAAAATGTTGCAGCTACTAAATAATATTTAACATATCTCAACTTTTGTGCGGTAAATAAATATATTGTTTGATCATGGTGAGATCATCTCTATTAAATTGGATAAAAACAAAATTGATCATTTAGTGGATTTCACAGTATGAACAAGGATATTAAAAAGTCTCTACAATTTTTGTATCAAAATTGCATTGTTAATTAACCATTTAATATCCACGGTATGAACAATTAAATCCTTAAACATAATTGCCCCCATACTAGATAAAATGCAAAAAGGATAAAACTAACCATCAAAATACTAATATAAAAAGGGGAAAAAACTATTTTGATAATTTGCAAGTATTTTTATCAATAATAAAGAAAAATTAAAACATATAAAATTTATTTAAGAGTTTCAAATTTTATCGTTTGTATCAAAATTTCTGGTTACACAAATAGTTGAACTTCGGGTTCAATATTGTTAGTCTAAGGACACTAAATTTTCTACTATCTTGCATAAGAATTGCATGTTTGATTAGAGGTAAAAATGTTAAAAAAATCTCAAAATATACGGTAAACACTATGTTTGTCAATTGTTCAATAGGGGGTGAATCATAAACACTATGTATGCCCTTGTGATAACAATAGTAAATATACGCATCAATTAAATTGATAAATATCTTGTAATATTAAAGAGGTCAAAATAACGTTATTAATCAAATATTTATCTAATGAAAGGGATGAAAACAATCATATATGTCAATGTGCCATTATATAAATGTCCTTACAAAAAGGATGTGCTCTCGAAGTGCTCAATAAATATGCAAAATACATAAATAATTATGGTCTTGACCTCCATATTGAGAATAGTTTTGATTAAACACTAATCTATCAGTCAAATGGATTGAAAAATTCTACAATGCTCTAGCATATATTCAGTAGAACATTTTTGTATACCCATGGTCTACAGTCTTTGGATATTAAAATATTCATATCGTCCTAAAGGGGATGCAAAAATAACTTTGGTCCAGAAGTACCATATTTTGTCCTACTGGGACAATGATTCTCACAAGCTCAGTCACAACTAGTCCATGTACTTGCATCTAACATTCCAATTTTTGTAATCATTTGATGTTGATATATCATTTTCACTTTATTTCAACATTGAGTGATACGGGAGATTTGATTAGATAATAGTGAAAGTATTCTACGATAATTCTCATCATTCTTTAAGAACGAACCATTCTTCAGGAACAATTTCAGGTACGTTCTTCCCTCCCCTTAACGATGAGAAGAGTGTCTCATCAAAATAAAATATCGTAAAAAATTGTCAATGGTTCAAGACGGGGTAAATCACAAGCACAATATACATACTCTTATGATAAACATAGTAAATATAAGCGTCAATTAAAGTCATAAATATCTTGAAAAAGTCACTAAATAGCTCCAAATATCATATAAAATCATCAAAGTTAAAGCCCACGAAAAACAATTAAGGTGACCAAATGATCATTGCATACTACTAAAGAGTTGAACCATGGAGCTTCAAGCTCGTGATAAAGTGCAATTCTACAACAATAAATATTGTATAGTGTAACTCTATGAATGATGCAATGGGTTTTTCTAGTTTAAGCTTCTGGCTTCAAAAACTGGAAGCCGTAAGGTCATTCATTTTTAGATTTCTTATTTGGGTAATTTTCATTTCAATTGAGCTCTTCAGAAGTATGTACTTTTAAGGATATTTGTATATGATTTTTTATACATTAACTTAGACAAGTATTTGCTAAGACGGTACTTATATCCTTACTAATTGTTTTAAGTTGTACAATGAACGTCTTATTCGAATTGAGTATGTACTCATTGGCTTTGCTCTAGGAAAATATTTTTTTTGGGATATTCATATGTATTCATTGTTTAAGTCCCGTATAAATAAGCATTTATAATATTTATGAGTCTCATATATAATATACTTCAAAAATTACTAAGATAGTCTTATTAAATATATATAAGTGGATATCTACTTGTATCCCACATTTATGAATAATTCTTTTGGGATGTTTTACTTTGTACTACAAATAGGGGTGACACCCTTGAGTATTGGGATATCAATAGAATGAAAAGTTTACTCCCTCTCTAAAATGCTCTGTGTTCTTTTATTTTACAACACGTTATCAATACGAATTGATCTCTCAACCGTTTAAAAATATCAATTGTCTTGATTGCACAAGTCGGTTGAGGATTTCTTCTCGGTTCATCAAATATGTGCTTCCCATCTGATATTTTTTCTCCACTGCCGAAATTAAGTAGAGTTTATCATAGATATCTAGTACCCATCCCAAAACACTCTTGCATAAATGTGAGATACAACATCAAGTGATTATGAAAATTAAATTGTTGTATGCAGTCACGCGATTAGTTTCAAATGTGCTTGCTAGCCCCAATATGACAAAATAAATTCGATAGCAAACAAATTTTTTGCGCACCAGAAGCGTGACAAACTATAGGTCCCAACTACTTGACTCCTACTCACGAAGATCAAATAAAATCTTGTCCAAATAACGCTCGAGAAGAGGTTATACATAACACTCTAGAAGAGGTCATTTCCTTATCATATGCCGTGCACCAACCTCCAACTCCTCCAAATGCATCAATCGGGTGTTATACCCGGTCACCTCGAAGAACCACACCTAAAAAAATAAGAAAAATACAAAAACATTCCCAAAACAGCAAAACTACAAATATAATGCAACAACAACAAAAAAACATAAAAATAAAGTTACCCTAAAGAGATATGCCCCCCCCTGAAGGTGGGTTAGCAACAATGCCAGAAAGCTTCCAAAGCAAAATAAAAAGAAGCTAACGTCAAAATCCCCCAGTTATTAAAACTAATTTTCATGAAGTCCCACAAAAGAAAGAAATCACAAGTGGATGTTGTCTCCACTCTTTGCCAACAATGTGGTCCCCAACACGAACAAGATAAAAAAGGCGCCATTTGCCGTACCTACCATGCGTCTATCATATACACTAGTCGACCCATCAAGTCCTCCAAATTTTCCTTGCTCACTGACTCTCCTGAGTCGACTTGCTCCACGAGCCCAATGCCGCCTCTATCGTTTCACTCATGAAATGGCGAAAACTATCCACCACCACCCGTGTCCCCTCGCACGACAAACCTCAAAGTATGGTAGACATCTATCGGCATCACCGTCATTTCCCCCACTCCAAAGTGGAAGGTATGGGTGGTATACCACCACCTCTCTTCCAAATCATACAAGACTGCCAACGATCGTCACTTCTCATCCAAGGAGTCCACCAAATCACTGAAGCTCGCACCCTGCACCAGGCTTTGCATATGCTCAGGAAGGTGCTCCCATAGAATCCTCATCCCAGTCGACCCTCGAGTGTGGATGGCAGAAGAAGATGTCCCTACCTCCCAAATAAGTCTAAAGATATTCTCAAAAATCCAAAAGGTAACAAACTCATTCCAAAGCATAAAAATCAAAATCAACTAAAAGCGCTACTTAAATAAACACTAGGATTTCGCACGAAGGCCGAACTTTGATTCAAGGGATCCCTCATAAGAATGGACTCGTTCTTCATCTTTCTAGCGTCGTGATACACGTTCTCTACTCCCACTAACCTCGTCCCATGAGTAACCAATTCGATGTTGGCCCAGTCGTCGTCACGTGTCGCGTTCACAAAGGCCATTTTTTCGCCAAAAACTCACACGAGTACTTAGAGCAAATTTTTTAAGAGAGAGAATTTTTAAGAGAATGGTGTCAAAAAACAAGCTCCCTTCGCCCCTTTTTATAGAAGGCTAAGGGTCCTGCTGATCGGCACCACCTAGGCTCTGCCTATTGATAGGTACCCGTTGGAAATACGTGTGACCCCTCATTTCTAGTGCACATGGCAACAGCCAGAGGCCATACCTTGCCAGCAGTCACCCCTCTCAAATTTCTTTACCAAAAATCCTCAAAAATTCCCCAAAATACAATAAATCCCCAAAGTCATAAAAGCTCAAAAACCATAGGAAATGTGTACATGTAATAAAAATTATTAGTATTCAAGACTGCATAAAAATTCAAAAATTGTCAATAATATTTAAACCTCTCGGGAAAAAATCTAAAACCTGTTAAAAAGTTCTCGTATGATCACGCATACTTCGCAAAACTCCTTAGGTCCTCAGAATAAACCTTGACCCTCAAAATTATGCCGCGATCATTGTATTGATTGTACACAATCCTTAGGTCCTCAGAATAGACCTTGGCCCACATAATTAGGTTGCGATCATCGTATTGGTCGCACACACTTCTTAGGTCCTCAGAATATACCTTATTCGTCAGAATTAGATCGCGATACCTGTATCAATCACACAAACTCCTTAAGTCCTCAGAATAGAGCTTGACCCTCAGAATTAGGCCGCGATTCCTGTATTTGTCACATACATTCCTTATGTCCTCAAAATATACCTTGGCCCTCAAAATTAGGTCACGATCCCTGTATTGGTCACACGCACTCTTTAGGTCCTCATAATATACATTGACTCTCAAAATTTGGTCATGATGTCCCCATTGGTCGCATGAACTCTTTAGGTCCTCAGAATAAACCTTGACCCTCAAAATTAGGCAACGATCCCTGTATTGGTCGTATGCACTCCTTAAGTCCCCAGAATAAACCCTGTCCCTCAAAATTAGGCCTTGTTACCCGTATTGATAAGACACACTCCTTAGATCCTTAAAATAGACCTTGGCCCTTAGAACTAGGTTGCGATCACCATATTGGTCGCACACACTCCTTAGGTCGTCAGAATAAACCTTGACCCTCATAATTAGGTTGCGATCCCCGTATTGGTCACATACACCCTTTTGGATCTTAGAATTATTCTTCATCCTTCATCATATACTCTCCAAGACCTCATAATCAAGTCGTAACTTTCATTAACATATTTTTATAGGCCCTTAAAATTAGGTCTCAACCCTCATCACAATGCTCGGGTATGATCTAAGTCCTCACAATCATGACACAACCCTCATAACACATTCTCTAAAGCCTTAGAATTAGGTCACAAGCCCCATCATATGCTCTCCACGCCCTCGGAATCAAACCACATTTCTCATCAATATACTGTCTAGGACCTTAGAATTAAGACACATCCATCATAAGCCCTCTGAGTCAATCTACAACCCTTGAATACACTTTAGTTCATCCGAATCATACCTCATCCCCTAAATACATGACTTTACCCTCAACATGATCATAACTCCCCGTGGTCTCTCAGCAACCCCCAACTACCGATCCCCACCAGAATTTTGACACATAAGGACTCAACACTCACAACATCTATCGGGTGTCTATCTTTTGACGATATTTCACTTATCCTAATCTCGCCCATTGAGGTGCTCTGTAGAAACCATATTATATAACTTATACTCTCCACCATAGGGTCCAAATAAAGTCCCTTCAAATTAGACCCCTAATCCCCCTTCAAACCTTAATCAGAGAACAACACTCTCTCTGATCCCGTTTAACATTGATCAACTCCTAAACTAGGGAATCTCCCATCACAAAATCATATATCTCTGAGTCCTCTTTCCAACAGTTCTGATCGTGCGCGAATTGGACTTATGGTTCATAAGTTATGACCAAAAAGACATTAATGCCTACCTATAGATATGACACTTCACCCGCTTATAGCAGACTGGGCTTATTTTAATAGTAATTTAGGCCCGCCTTCCAGTAGGCAGGAATGGGACCTTGTCGTTCGGCAAGTCCCTAGGAGAATAAATGTCCTTTCTCTTTTTAGGGTTTTCCTATATAAGGAAACCCTTACCTCATTTGCACATGACTTCGATTTCAATGCGACAACTATTTCGAATTTAGCACACATCACTTTGAAGACATTTTCTCATACATCCCTTTACATCAACTCACTCCTCCTTCAACCACAACTCCACCATCATCATCCACACACTAGAAATAAACAAACAAATAGCTCAAAACATGATTCAAAAGTGCTTAAAAGGTTTAAAACCCTTTATGTTTTACTAGTTACATAAATAATTTTTTGCATATTTTTAGTGTTTTTATTCCATTTCTAGTTGTTATATTCTAATCCTTACACTAACCCTACCTTTTTTTTAACTATTATATATACATTCAAACTTATTTTCATAAATAAAAAATAAAATAAAAAATGGGGTTTATGCCATAATTTCCAATTTAGAGTGTTTTTTCATTTTTTGAAACTTTCACCACTTTTCACATATTTTCATAAATCAAAAGAGACCTCCTAGATTAGGATTATAGGTTAGACCGCAACCTTGATCTATTGCAAACTACAGGGACTTTGATGCCATTTTTGGCTACGTAGGCATCCCAAAGTTATTTTAGAATTCAAGTATGTTCTTACTTATTTCACATAGTCTACATTTATATATTACGATCCTACTCATGTAATTAGTACAATTTACTCGTGTAGTTAGTTCTCTCGCATTTATTATATTTTTAGCGGCCCTATACATGCGTGTTCACTTTTCCATAGTGAAATTATGATTTCAGGGCATCGTTCACATTTTAAGTCATTTTGTACATTTCCCTTAGCATATTACTCATGTTTAGTTAGTTTATCTCCATAAGAGGATTCATACCCATCCTTCTCATGATATGGGCATTATGCTTCCACGCCTCACACACATACACATGCTCGCACATCCATGCATATATACACTTTTCACACACGATATGTTTTGCACATATACACATATTCATGCAATTAGAAGAATGAGAATATTTTGTATAGCCCATTAGAGACCGAAAGGCTGGACTAAGTGCCAAGCACCTTCCCACTCCATAAGATAGTCTTTGAGCCCATATCTCACTTGGTTTCGCATGCACTACTTATCTTTTTTAGCTATCTCTTTGGATATGGATCCTTCTTTTGCCTGTTTTGAGTAATATAGGCTAGAGACTCTGATCTCTATGCATTCACACACCTCACATCGCCAATGACGGTTATTTATATCTTTCTTCCCACACAACATACGTAGGAGCGTCGATGCTGAGAGAGCGTGCTCACTGCTGACGAGGGTCGAGATGGACACAAAACCAATGTGGTACCTCGAAGAAGTTTTAAGCCCAAATGGAGTAAACCCTATCTTGTCAGTCGATGCCGCAATTTTACCTGATCTTCACGGTGAAGAATTGTCCTGACCCATTAATCTAGACCACCTCAAGAAATTATATCCGTAAACTTCTCTCTTTTCTTCTCCCCTTTTTCTTTATTCTCTTTAAAAAAATCATTATTTCTCTCCTCCCTCTATAGTAGAATTATGTTAGACATGAACCTCTTACCAAATATTTTTCAAACAAAACAAAAACAACACTATTTTTTTGCTTTATCTCATGGAGGAATGTAGGTAACCCATAATGTGAATTTGGATTTGATCATTTTCTTTATCTCCCATTCCGAGGATATACAAATATGCATTTTCTTCGTTTAACATGAACACAAGGTTTTTTGTTTGGATTATTAGTTGATATAGATAATTCAAACACATAATTTATTTTAATAAAGCACAATGAAAATACTCTTATATCAGAAATATTTTGTTCCATTAAAAGATGATACAAGCACTCTCTTATCCAAGCCCAACACTTTGTACAACGTGCCCCTAACCTAAACTTTTACCACAAATCAAACACAAACCAACACATAAAAAACTTATCCGATAACACACCCTAAAAACTAAACCTACACCGAGCTTAACCCAACTACAGAGAAATATCCATCACGGTTGATGGCCCAACACTATCACCATTACTTCCACCATCATCACCATCACCTTGTCCCTAGGAATCCATTACCTTAAAAGCTTGTATTTTTCTATCCCAAGAACCTTTAACGTAACAATCACACCATCTTTAATAGTCCTTATGCCTAACCACCTCCTTATAACCATATCATGTTAACAAAACTTTACCAGTGTGTCTTCCCATAGCTACCGCAGAAAATCATAAGCTTCGGATCCCGCTTTACCAGTTGAATAATCTAGGCACCGTATAAGCATTTGATGTTACTATAGACTACCAAAAAAGACTCATAGATCTTTACTCATATCCTCAATGAGAAAGAAGTTACCAATTGACAAAGGAATGGTATACTCCCAGCTTTGTTGACACAGTAATCACCAAGGCAAATAGAATGAGGTCCTCCGTAAATCGATGAACCAAGCATATCGGTAATTGTCTAGAGGAGATACAGGGATCAATTCCCCCCACCAAATTATAAACTAGAGAATCTTAATAGCACCATGAACCAACAAACAATCATTCTAAACACCAATTGATCCAAACCCATGGTTTACATAAACCTGCATGAAGAAGTGATCGTTTTCAAAAGGTTGAGATGATGGAGGCATGACTAGCCAAAACCTCTCTAATAACCACATGTACAATATGATAGGATACCTTTCAAGAAAGTAGTGAGGTACTCTTTCCAATCATCAAGGCCATTTAGATTTTTGGCCAAGATGACAACATGTCAGATTGGAATGATAACTCATCAATGGCATGATGGTGGCCTCTTTTGAATCAACTCTCACCTCTCCTGTCACCAATAATAGTTTTGTTGTTAGACATAATGCAACATCACCCATATACCCCGTTAATCACACAGATTAGAAATGAATGGATTTTAGGTGCCACGAGAGTAAGATTTTAAAACCGTTCACTAGTAGTCATGTCGCTGAAGGAGAAATTTAACATAGTTTACTCTGTACATCTCAAAAATGATGAGAAAAGTTAAGCACCGCAACTATCATGTTTGGGCACAAACTCTTCACAAGTCAATTATTGGGGATAGAAATAATGAAAATCTTTTATGCCCAAAAATCTTTGATCGATCATGCAATAGAAATAAAAAATAAAAACTAGGTTTAAAAGCATAGACTAAGGGTTTCGAATAACGATACCTTTGCAGATCTTGTAGGAATCCAAATGAGTGAAAATATGATTTATAGAAATTGAAGAGTTTTACAAGCATGTGTATGATCAAAATCTCCAATAGGATTAAATTTTCTTATCCCGTTCCAAAACATATTTGAGTCATTGTCTAAATTATCCCCAAAAGCTTCATGATTAAAATCTTAAGATTGAACTTCTTCATCATCAACGAAAAAGCTACCTCATGCCATGAACAATGAGATTGCCTCTTTAGGATAAAGTAAAATATTTAGAATGACTTAGTTTCACCACACTTGTTTTTACATAACTCAAATTAAGATTTCCTTAAAATGGAAAACGTGTTAAAACTTGTGTACAGGTTATTTTTGGACTATTTGAACAAATACATTATGCCATATACTAATTTATAGAAAAACTTTGATCACAAAAAATTGCACTCTTTGGTGTGTATATTAAGTATGAGTGTTCTTGGTTGGAGAACATATTTACTAAAATATTTTCAAAACCCTTGAAAGCAAAATACTGGTTCAAATTTTCTGGAGAAAGGCGCGATCTGCTTTCCCGCAGTTTTGCCGCATTGACGTTATGTATCGCTGCAGTGAAAGCTTGTCGCTGGTGCCTTTTGTTCAAAATAAAAATTCTTTGATCAAAGGTGTGACCTCCCTCACCTCAGTATTGCCGCAGTAACCTATCTCGCTGCGGCGAAAGTATATCATCAGTATCCTTATCAATGTCTAATTTTTCCTTACTTCTTGGTGTAACCTAGATCGACTCAAGTTCGCCGCAGTGAAAAAAGAGCTCACTGCAGCGACACTGCCACAACAACGTTAGATCTAGCATAAAAAATAAATTTGATCAAAATCTTGCATGTGAGATTCTTTTAACCTGTCATACCTTTTGCTACCTTGGAGAAGAAACCTATTATTGTGTGGTTGAGAATGAATGAGAAGGTTTAGAAATTTGTGTCCACATTTTTTGAAATACAAAACTCCTATTTAACTCACTCTCATATCATTCACAAAATAAGGTGAAGAAATTTTTAGAAAGATTTTCATTCTTTATCAAGCTAAAAGAAATGATCAAGCTAAAAGAAATAAGATTTTCATAAGAGCAAAAATCTTTTTGTATTTTTGAGATATCCATTATTATCATTCTAGTTTAAGGTCTTTGAAGTTTGATTACTTCTCTCAAGTTTTGAACAAATATTTTACAAAACTTGTTCTTGAGAAATTTAAACATTTATTCATAGAGGTTTCCCACTGTTCAATTTTGGAACACAAAAGATTTTCTTCAAACTATAATATAAGAAAGTTCTCTCTTCGAGCTTTAAAAAAAGAAACTTGGTTTAGTGCAAATGCGACATTATCAACGAAAATTGACACCTGCAATGTGGCGAGTGGTCGGAGAGAGATCCATGATTTCTCTTCTAGCTAGAAGATAGAAAAAGTGTCTTGTGGAGATTGTGTGTTATTGAGTCTTAGAGAGGTTCAAGTTTTTAAGTGATTTCTCCCTTTTGTGAATCTTTACTTATTTAGTGGAAGGTGTTGGTTCGGCCAAAGATTTTTTTCTAATGGTTTTTTCCCTCGTATAACTTCTCAATCGCATGATTTACTATTCCACATTTTTATTTATCTTATATGATTAATGAACATATAATGTTAAGTTAAACTAAATTGAAAATCACTATTTTTTCGCTTAAACACTAGGATTAATTTTGGCCCGAATTTTAAGTAAAAGAAAATATTACCTTCATTATGGTAATAATTTATAATTTGGGTAGTCCCTCTTTACACACACATATCTTAAGAGGCTTCTTTTCTTTATCCTCCAAAATCTTGCTAGTTAGCTCTAAATGCCTTGAAAATTCTAGTATATGATCCCCCCCAAATTATTCCTAGTTTGTGGTCACTTTCGAATATAAAAATTTGATGATTTGTGAGAGAAATCATTCTCTCTCCTCACCCCTTCATAAAAGCGTGAATATTGTGTTCCTCTCTCTCTCTCTCTCTCTCTCTCGTTATCTATCTCTCTAACCATTAGGATGTGTTATGAAGCTTAAAGCCCTACCTTATACCCATATATATAGGTGCACTAAGTGGGCTTGGGCCAATTAGGGTTTTAAGAGAATTTGGGATTATTACTTGGGTAATAGACTATACTAGGGATCCAAGACTAATAATTAAATTGACTTTCAAATAAAAATATAAAAATCTCGTGTCACTTCTCGTAATATATTTCATTTCCATTTCATTTTAATTAATTTTATTAAATAAATATAATTGCACTCCAATATAATAATCTCATAATTACTTGAATAATGAGGTCTATGTTTGTAAAGTTAGATAGTTCATAATGTGATTCCCCGCATAAAGCATACAATACCCACTTGATGAAATTTAATTTTTAACTAATTGATTTCACCAAATCTTATTTATTCCTTGATCTCAAACTTAACTTATTTGATACTCTACAGGATTGTAAATAATCCACTGATCAGGTTTATACATAGAGTCAAAACTTTTAAGTTTATTAAGGCATATCACAATCCTAGATATCTCTCAGACCCATATTCCTATGGAATGCGATCTCAGACATGTTCACATGATGGTTGCCCAACTTGCGGAGATTTAAACATAATAAATTGGATCGCACCCATAACAAAGCAATAATTCTATATAGATTCCAATCCTCATAGTCTTCGGGATTAAGAATATGTGCACCTTTTGCAAACGATGTGAGATTGCACAAGTCTAATCCAGTCAGTACCTAGACTTGAACCTTACCCTTTTCCCATTTAATATATTCCCGATGTACAAGTATGATCCTTTTTTAACTATTAGATAAGTTTCTGAACCATCAGGTTCCCGTTGTCAAGATAAACTACTAAGACCGTACTTGCAGATTTAGCGATGGGATGTCAACTCCCCATTTAGGCTATAAACTATTTAATTGAACTAGAATCAGAATTACGATCTATTGTGATCGGGATGAACCCAACTCACCAGAATTCATACTATATTCAACTGATTGACATTTGTATAGTATATTTAAAACAAATATAAGGCATTTTGACAAACATGATTCTCATTTAAGAATGAGCTTCATAAACCCTCATTAATAAATAGACTTCATACATGATTTTAAGAATAAAATGCACACTTCATCCAACCCAAAATGAAATACATGATCCTCAAGGTACCAAAATGTCATTGTTTCCTCCAAAAATCTCTTGCCAATTGACCAACTCCTCCACATAGAAACTAATCGCAAGTTAAAAGCATCATAGTCGACCTTGTACAAACACATATCCTCTAGGTGGGATAAATACTGTATATCGTGAACATGGGGATCTCCATCGAAACGACTACATGAAAATAGAGACTTAAGGAATTTTCGTGAGAATGATACGTGTTTTAAAACCCATCCCTAAACCTCCTTTTATAGGCCACATCTTCTTCCCGTTTAAGTTCAGTCCAAAAACTCGTCAAACTCAAATATCTTTTTTGTCCACTAGCCACCAGAAATGCCTGGATACTTCCAGAGTAAAAGGACAAACTCCTTGCACTACTGATCGGCACAAAGGGATTCCTGTCAATTGATAGTCTTCCTATTTTTGGTTAAAATCACTTTTTCCCTTTTAGCCAAAGAAATTTTTTACTCATACCACCCTTTACATTATAACATTCCATAAGTTCACCTTTATTTAATTATAACCATTTTTACCATAACAGTAATTATTACCACTTGTTTCATGTTTCAAAGATCCCTGGTGAAAAATTAAAGAGCATGCATTCTAGAAAAAGTCATATCATACAAGATAAACAAAAAAAATTACCTTCATTTTATTTTATATATTTCTCTTTCTCAAGTTCATTATAGGTAAACCAACAATAAAAAAACATAAAAAATAATTAGGATAGTTTAGACCCTCAAAGCAACTCCTAGTCTTCGAGGACCAAGCTTGGACTTTCTGCAAACATCATCTCTCTCAACCTTTCCTTACTCTTTTCTCACGTAAGCGAAAGGTGCCGATGGAGCTACTCGAGGAACCACCATAGCTCGAAGGAATTGGATAATCAACAACTGGTGGAACCACACAAGAGTGAATTGAAACTTGAATGTGATTAGTTATTGAAGCCATCGAGTGTCTCACGTTCGATATCCAAGATATTCTCACGGTCATAGTCTGCAAAAATTAGAAATAGATGAGATGGGAGTATTAATTAAAAAGGCAGAAAATCAAAACAAAGTAAAAAGTAAATGTTATAATCATACCCCTAGTGTCATGATGTCAAGAGGAAAAGGAGGAAAAACCAAGTTCTGCACGAGGACAATATGGATTCTCGTTCCTTACGGGACCAACCATAGTCCCCATAAGAAGACACCGAGATGGCACAATCGTCTTGAATATCTCTGGAGTATCCATCCTCGAAGTTCTTGCACCACTCGTAGATGCCCGAGCCATCACATAATGAGAACCACCATCCTCGAAATGAGTCTCTCGCACCCTTATATAGTCACTATCTATGGGTGGATCCATCATCTATTAGGACGAATGCCATGCAATCCATGTCACTCGCCACATACACATACCAATAATAAGTCTACCCAACCATGGTTGTCCTGTGCACCTCGTGAGTCAACAGGTGAGGCTCCCTTATCAGCTTTGGAGAATTAGTCGGTGGAACCTGGTGCTCTACCGGCCCAATCTAGCGAATGACCACTCGCTCAGATACCAGCATGCCCAAAATTCATGATTCATCAAATGAAAAATCTGGGCTCGCTCAGTTGTCACCCCCATGTTAGCCATATCTCTGCTCCAAGGGTAGATTCACACGTACAAGCATAAATGATATGTAATTAATGTGAATTCAGAAAATATGAATATATGAGTTTGAATTATCATATATAAGTCAAGAATTTTGAATTATCATATATAAGTCAAGAATTTCACATGTACACTCGTCAGACGATTCAAGACACTGTGGATTGTAGATTAAGAGAAGGACACATTTAACTTCTGGTGGGATTTCCTCCACCTTTGTACCCAGAGCCACTTAGCCTGTGACAACCCGAATATAATTATGATAAATTATATTTAAATCATGCTTATCTTATGTGATATAAATAATTTGTTATTAGTATATTTAATGTTAAACGATCATTGTTAGTATAATCCTACTTTCATAAATCATGAAATGTTGAATTATTTCCAAACACAAGATTTTGTTATTTTCGGTAAAAATGTTCCTGTTTAAGACTAGTTTTAACCCTTATAACATTACAAATGACTTGAGGTGAAAACTAGATAGTTGTATACATGTGAGTTAGGGTTCTAACACAACATACGGTGCATCAAACGGATGTCCGAGCAAGAAGTTAGGCCAAATTTACGAATAAGGGGCAAATATGTCCTTTCCCTTTAAGTGGAAAATTGTCTTTTAGTAAACCAAGTGTTTTAATTTGATTGGTTGGCATGGGAGGCAGCCTTGGCCGACTTAAACCTATCCCTTTAACTTATTTATTCAACAAATATAACCCTAGATTCAGTTTTGAGAGATTTAAGCTTAAGGAAAGACAAAGTAGAAGTTTAAGGAAGAAAAGATTTCAAGAAAAGCTAGGAAAATTCCAAGAAAATCCTTAAAGTGTTTCCAAGGTAAAATTACGTGTTAATATTATTTTAATCTTGTATTATAATTATTTCAAAGTATATAAATCGTGAATTATTGATAAAAATTCCATCATCCTTTGTGATAATATGTATTGGTTCCTATGTGAGATAAGTGGTGTTTATAGGCTATATTGATTTGTATTAAAACCCCTTGTATTCAAACTTGCATATCTCTTTGTGTGATTACTAGAATTCAGAAATTCCAATTGGATATGAAAGTAGACTCATATATTCATGTCATATCCGAGAATTATAATTTAACTCCTTGTGGTTAGGCCGTAGTGATGGTTGGAAGTTTGTATATAGTTGCTGTTTGTATATTTCTTTTCGGTATGCCCTGAGTTTGGTCAAGCTTTTGAGATAGCAAATGAAGTTAAAAAATTATGAAACTTTAATTCTGTACTATTCAGTATGTTTACTAAAAATGGGTTGAAAATCATGAAAATTTATGCTGGAGAAAAATTATGAAAATTATTGGAAGTTGAAGGAACAATAGAGGAGTTTGTAGGGAAGATTTCTTGTGTTGTGAAGAAATGGCCATAACTTGCTCTAGGAAGCTTGGAAAATTACACCGTCAGTTGTAACAGAAATTACATTCAGATATGTTTTCATATTGATAATCTTGGACACATGTATGTGTACTATTTATGAATATGGGATGGTTAAGTATAGATGACAATAATTTGAGGCCATACTGGATACCACATGAAAGAATGTTTTATCTTCTCCTTCCCAAGGGTATTTTGAGTACATGTTTCATGTGTATATATTAAGAAGTATGCTTTTATGTTTACTTGATTTTATTTATAAATTCCTTACGAGGTAGTTTCTAGGGTTGAATGTTCATGACCTTATCAACATGTATACCATTGTTTGGTCTTTACACATATTTCATGGAATATGACTTGAGTAGAATTATATTGTTATTGTATTGTCATTGAAAGTTACATAGATATATTAAGATAATATTTATGATTGAAATTTAGTACTAATTTAGTTTGATTAACATGTTTAAGGTCAAATCAACCCAGTTCAGCTCCACCCGAGGGAAACGTGAATAACTAGTTGACAACCCAATGTGAGTGTACTTACTGAGTTAATTTTGGATATGCCGTGTATGTATTATATATTGAGATGATATGGCTTATTAAAAGTCATGAGATGTTGTGATGTTATGACTTATTAAAAGTCAAGAGATGTTGAGATGTTATGATTTTATAAAAGTCAAGATATGTTGAATTGCTATGTAATTCAGGAGATGTCAGGTTATTAAAACCTATAGAGATGATTATTGCCTACGGGCAGGAGATGTGGGGTTTATTAACTCCGGATATGTATATGGCCTAATTTGGCCCAGAGATGGATATATTTATATGTTTAGATGTTAATATATTACTTTTACTATATAGAGATGTAGTATATTCACTGAGTTTTTAAACTCATGGTTTTATATGTTTACATTTTCAGGTTTTGAAGCTGCCACTGCCAAGTCTAGGATGTTGAGTGAATAGTTGTATTGTCTCATCAGTTTGTTTTGTACTTTGTAGTAGTTGTAATTAAGTTAAATGGTATGGGAGTTTTGTTTAAATTATGTCTCCTTAAAACGATTGTATTTTTAGTATTCCGCATTTTAACCTTGAAGTTGTTTTAATGTGTATTACCAAATAAATAAATAAATAATAAGTGTGGTTTGTGAACTATTAAGTTAATTATATCCTAATGGGGTTAGGGGGTGACAACTTGGTATCAGAGCTTTTGGTTTTTATATTCTGGGGTTATAGAGTCTAGATGTGGCAATGGCAGAAATAGTGTGGTGTGAGTCATTTATATTAACTTGTGAGAAATACTAACTATTATGTTAGAAATAAATATTGTATACTTATTTCTGTAATTGTGGTTTATGACAGATCTTAAGATATGGAAGGAGCAAATGTTCATGAGAGGGTGGATGAGGAGTCTTCAAATACAGTAAACCAACAAAATCCAAATAATGTAGAGGGGGCTCTTGAACAACTTACAGATATGCAGAAAATGGCTCGTGCCATGACTTTAATGGCAGAAAAACAAAACATGTTTATGGCGCAAATAGCAGAACAACAAGCCAAATACTTGGAGGAGCAGACTTTGGATAGAAGAGAAAGATAAATACAATGAGAGGAGAAGAATATATGTATGAGAAGTTTATCAAATTGAACCCCCCAGCATTCTCAGGTTCTGTAGATCCTTTAGAAGTTAAGGCTTGGGTTAGAGACACATATACTATCTTTGGGGTGATGAATGTACCTGGCACGCAGAAGGTGATTTTGGCTACTTTCATGTTAAAGGGCGAAGCTAAATATTGGTGGGAGTCTTCCAAAGATTTACTGCTTACTCCGGAGGGAGGTGAGGTAATTACTTGGGATTCCTTTATTAAAGTCTTATATGAAAAGTATTTTCCTCGCATGTATCGGAAGCAAAAAGAGAGAGAATTTTTATCATTGACTCAGGGGAATATGTCGGTCAGGGAGTATGAAACTAAATTTATATCTTTGTCTTGATTTTCATTACGTTTCTTACACAATGAGGAGGACAAATGCACCAAATTTTAGGATGGGTTGAATTTGGTTATCAAGTCTAGACTCACTGCACTTGAAATGGTAAACTATACTTCATTAGTTAACAAAGCTATGATGGTTGAAGGAGATGCTAATGATGCAATAAAGAATAGGGAACAAAGGGTAAAGAGGAGTAGATTTGATCCATCTCAGCAAAAGGAAGGCAATATAGAGTACTCGAAACAGGGGAGTCAAAGATTTCAACACGGTAGAGGGTCCAGAAATTTTGTTCGGAATAGGACACCAAGCAGTTTTAGGGGTGTAGGATCGATGGGCCAACAGAATAGACATCAGGAGAATGACAATGGACAGTCTAAGCCTGTTACATGCTATTTTTGCAAATCTGAGGGCCATATCAGTCCAGATTGTCCCAAGTTAAAGGGGGTAGAGTGTTATCACTGTCATCAAATTGGTCATACCAAAAAGAACTGTCCTATGCTACTGGGAGGGATTCAATCAGCTACTACTAGTCGAGGCTCATCACTTGGAGGCATAGGGAGAGGAGGAGGTAGAGGACATGCTAGTGGATCCAGGGCTCTAGGAAGGATATTTGCTATAACATTACAGGATGCTCAGGCTACTCCAGAGGTGGTGACAGGTACATTTTCTGTCATGAACAAACATGCTTACGTGCTTATTGATCCAGGTTCTACTCATTCATTTGTAGCACTGTCATTTACCATGCATTTGGGTTGACCATGTTCTTATCTAGATTATGGTTTATATATTTCTACACCTATGGGGGATGTGATGTTAGTGGAGCGTGTGTATAAAAATTGTGTATTGTATGTGGGGGAGAGGGAGTTGACCATTGATTTAATTCCACTAGATATTCGAGATTTTGATATTATCTTGGGTACGAACTGGTTATCTTTATACCATGCATCGATTGACTATTTTCGCAAGGAGGTTACATTTAATATATCGGGGAGGAAGAATTGAAATTTACTAGGGAAGGAAATGTGGTTCCAAACTGTCTTATTTCTGCCCTTCGGGCGAGGAAATTGTTAAATAAGGGTTGTCAGGGATTTTTAGCATATATTGTGGGTACAAACAGGGAATTGCAAAAATTAGAAGATATCCCAGTAGTTAAGGATTTTGCAGATGTGTTCCCAAATGAATTACCAGGATTGCCACCTAGCAGAGAGGTAGAGTTTACTATCGATTTAGTGCCCGGTACAACTCCAGTTTCTATTTCTCCATATAGAATGGCACCTGTGGAACTAAAGGAGTTAAAGGTTCAATTACAAGATTTTCTAGACAGAGGTTTTATTCGACCTAGTGTATCACCATGGGGTGATCCGGTATTATTTATGAAAAAGAAAGACAAAACCATGCGACTTTGCATTGATTATCGGCAGTTGAACAAGGTAATAATTCGAAATAAATATCCATTGCCTCGTATTGATGATTTGTTTAATCAATTACAGGGTGCTAAAGTGTTTTCAAAAATTTATTTGAGATCGGGTTATCATCAATTAAGGGTGAGAGATTGTGACATTTCTAAGACAGCTTTTCGTTCTCGCTATGGTCATTATGAATTTTTGGTAATGCCATTTGGGTTAACAAATGCTCCTACAGTGTTTATGGATTTAATGAATCGGGTATTTCATCCTTTCACAGATTCGTTTGTGATTTTCTTTAGTGATGATGTTTTGATATACTCACCTAGCCAGGAGGAACATGAGAAGCATCTAAGAGTTGTATTACAAGTTTTGTGAGATACTCAATTGTTTGCTAAGTTTAGCAAATGTGAGTTTTGGTTGAATCATGTAGTATTTCTGGGTCATGCTATTTCGGGAGATAGAATTTATGTTGCCCCTAAGAAGGTAGAGGCAATTGTGCAATGGGAAAGACCAAGAAATGTAACGGAGATACGGAGTTTCCTAGGATTGGTTGGATATTATAGAAGATTCATAAAGGGGTTTTCATCTATAGCCTTACCGTTGACTAAATTAACCCGAAAGGAAGTGAAATTTGTGTGGAGTGATGAATGTCAGCACAACTTTGAAAAGTTGAAAAATAGGCTAGTATCAGCTCCAGTCCTCACTGTTCCATCTAGTGGAGAAGGTTTTGTGATTTATACTGACGCTTCACATCAGGGTCTAGGTTGTGTTTTCATGCAACATGGAAAGGTAATTTCTTATGCATCTAGACAGTTGAAGACGCATGAACATAATTATCCTACACACGATTTAGAGCTTGCAGCTATTGTTTTTTCCTTGAAATTATGGAGACATCATTCATATGGAGAGACGTGTGAAATTTTTACTGACCATCAAATTTTGAAGTATTTATTTACACAAAGAGACTTGAATTTGAGGCAGAGGCATTGGATTGAGATGATTAAAGACTATGACTGTAGTAGCAGATGCTTTGAGTAAAAAAATCATCGGGGATTCTAGGTTGCATACAGTGTGCACGTGTGGAAAATATCCTTGACTTGGCATCCATGGGAATTGAATTAAGTTTTTCAAAAAGGGGAGGCTTATTAGAACATGTCATAGTGATACCTTTATTGGTAGAACGCATAAGAAATTTGCAGGTCAGTGATCCATTCCTTAAGAAAAAGAAACAAGATGTCCTGGATGGTAAATAGAGTGACTTTGAAATTAAGAATGATGAATCATTGTTTTATAAAAAATAGGATTTGCGTACTGAATGATCCACCCTTAAAGAAGGATATATTAGAAGAGGCACATAGTTCTATTTACTCTATGCATTTTGGAGGTACCAAAATGTACAGGGATTTGAAAGAGTATTACTAGTGAAACAATATGAAACATGAGATTGCAGAATTTGTAGCTAAATGTTTAGTATGTCAGCAAGTGAAAGAGGAGCATCAGTAGCCGGCAGGAGTATTGCAGTCATTGCCTATTCTGGAATGGAAGTGGGAGCATATAACGATGTATTTTGTTACATGATTACCACGATCACCAAAGGGGAATGATTCTATTTGGGTGATTGTAGATCGATTGACAAAGTCGGCCCATTTTCTTCCAGTTAAGACCACTTACACTGTTGATAAGTATTCACGTATGTATGTTGATGAGATTATCCATTTATATGGGGCATTAGTGTAAATTGTATCATATAGAGATCTAACATTCACTTCTAAGTTTTGGCCACGTTTACAGAATGCCATGGGCACAAGTTTGAAGTTCAGCACTACATTTCATCCCCAAACCGATGGACAATCCGAAAGGACGATTCAAATATTAGAAGACATGTTACGAGCTTGTGTATTTGACTTCAAGGGTAGTTGGGATGATCATTTGCCATTGATGGAATTATCGTATAATAATAGTTATCAGTCCACCATTGGTATGGCTCCGTATGAAGCTTTATATGGGAGATGTAGAACTCCTTTGTGTTGGGATGAAGTAGGTGAAAGGAAACTTTTGGGCCCTGAATTGATAGATATGACAATATAAAAGAGTAAAACGATTAGGGAACGGATAAAGATAGCGCAAAGTAGGCAAAAATTTTATGCAGATAAAAGGAAATATCCACTGGAATTTCAGAAGGGAGATTTTGTATTCCTACGTATTTCACCATGGAAAGGCGTTATGAGATTTGGGAAGAAGGGGAAACTAAGTCCAAGATACATTAGACCATATGAGGTGTTGGAAAGAATCGGGAACCTGGCATATAGATTAGCTTTACCTCCAAATTTTTCCCGTTTACATGATGTGTTTCACGTATTGATGCTTCGTAAGTATTTGACGGATCCATCTCATCAGTTGAAAATTCAACCAATTGAACTGAAGGAAGACTTATCGTACATCGAGGAACCAATGGAAATTATTGATCGTAAGGAGCAAGTATTGAGAAATAAAGTTATTCCCTTAGTTAAAGTTATGTGGATGAGCCATGGTATTAAATAAGCAACTTGGAAAACGGAGGATAGCATGAAGAAATAGTATCCCCATTTGTTTGGTAAGTCAACTTCATATTAAATTTCGGGGACGAAATTTTCTAAGAGGGGAGGTTGTGACAACCCGGATATAATTATGATAAATTATATTTAAATCATGCTTATCTTATGTGATATAAATAATTTGTTATTAGTATATTTAATGTTAAGCGATCATTGTTAGTATAATCTTACTTTCATAAATCATGAAATGTTGAATTATTTCCAAACACAATATTTTGTTATTTTCGGTAGAAATGTTCCTGTTTAAGACTAGTTTTAACCCTTATAACATTACAAATGACTTGAGGTGAAAACTATATAGTTGTAGACATGCGAGTGAGGGTTCTAACACAACAAACGGTGCATCAAACGAATATCCGAGCAAGAAGTTAGGCCAAATTTACGAACAAGGGCCAAATCTGTCCTTTCCCTTTAAGTGGAAAATTGTCTTTTAGTAAACCAAGTGTTTTAATTTGATTGGTTGGCATGGGAGGCAGACTTGGCCGACTTAAACCTCTCCCTTTAACTTATTTCTTTATCAAATATAACCCTAGGTTCAATTTCGAGAGATTTAAGCTTAAGGAAAGAGAAAGTAGAAGTTTAAGGAAGAAAATATTTCAAGAAAATCTAGGAAAATTCCAAGAAAATCCTTAAAGTGTTTCCAAGGTAAAATTATGTGTTAATATTGTTTTAATCTTGTATTATACTTACTTCAAAGTATATAAATCTTGAATTATTTATAAAAATTCCATCATCCTTTGTGATAATATGTATTGGTTCCTATGTGAGATAAGTGGTGTTTATAGGCTATATTTCTTTGTATTGAAATCCCTTGTATTCAAACTTGCATATCTCTTTGTGTGATTACTGGAATTCCTAAATTCCAATTGGATATTAAAGTAGACTCATATATTCATGTCATATTCGAGAATTATAATTTAACTCCTTGTGGTTAGGCCGTAGTGATGGTTGCAAGTTGGTATATAATTGCTGTTTGTATATTTCTTTTCGGTATGCCCTGAGTTTGGTCAAGCTTTTGAGATAGCAAATGAAGTCGAAAAATTATGAAACTTTAATTCTATACTATTTAGTATGTTTACTGAAATTTTGTTGAAAGTCATGAAAATTTATGCTAGGGAAAAATTATGAAAATTCTTGGAAGTTGAAGGAACAATAGAGGAGTTTGTAGGGAAGATTTCTTGTGTTGTAAAGAAATGGCCATAACTTGCTCTAGGAAGCTTGAAAAATTACACCGTCAGTTGTAACATAAAGTACATTCAGATATGTTTTCATATTTATAATATTGGACACCTGTATGTGTACTATTTATGAATATGGGATGGTTAACTATAGAGGATAATAATTTGAGGCCATACTGGATACCACATGAAAGAATGTTTTTATCTTCTCCTTCCCGAGGGTATTTTGAGTACATGTTTCGTGTGTATATATATTTAGAAGTATGCTTTTATGTTTACTTGATTTTAGTTATAAATTCCTTATGAGGTAGTTTCTAGGGTTGAATGTTCATGACCTTAACAACATGTATACCATTGTTTCATCTTTACACATATTTCATGGAATATGACTTGAGTAGAATTATATTGTTGTTGTATCGTCATTGAAAGTTACATAGATATATTAAGATAATATTTATGATTGAAATTCAGTACTAATTTAGTTGTATTAACAGGTGTAAGGTCAAATCAACCCAGTTGAGCTCCACCCGAGGGAAACATGAATACCTAGTTGACAACCCAATGTGAGTGTACTTACTGAGTTAATTATGGATATGATGTGTATGTATTATATATTGAGATGATATGGCTTATTAAAAGTCATGAGATGTTGAGATGTTATGAATTATTAAAAGTCAAGAGATGTTGAGATGTTATGACTTTATAAAAGTCAAGATATGTTGAATTCTCATGCAATTCAGGAGATGTTAGGTTATTAAAACTTATAGAGATGATTATTGCCTACGGGCAGGAGATGTGGGGTTTATTAACTCCGGATATGCATATGGCCTAATTTGGCCCAGAGATGGATATATTTATATGTTGAGATGTTAATATAGTACTGTTACTATATAGAGATGTAGTACATTCACTGAGTTTTTAAACTCATGGTTTTATATGTTTACATTTTCAGGTTTTGAAGCTGCCACTGCCAAGTCTAGGATGTTGAGTGAATAGTTGTATTGTCTCGTCAGTTTGTTTTGTACACTGTACTAGTTGTAATTAAGTTAAATGGTATGAGAGTTTTGTTTAAATTATGTCTCCTTAAAACGATTGTATTTTTAGTATTCCGCATTTTAACCTTGAAGTTGTTTTAATGTGTATTACCAAATAAATAAATAAATAATAAGTGTGGTTTGTGAACTATTAAGTTAATTATATCCTAATGGGGTTAGGAGGTGACATAGCCAGCCCGTCATCTTTCAAGGAGATCAAACCTTTCCCAAAACCAATGGTCTCGAAGAACCAAACATGTCAAATTCAAACAATAATCATCACTTAGAAATGATACAAAGTGTATACAAAGTCTAAGGCCTATAAAATCCAGTCAACGTACATGAAATACACATCACCAATAAGATAAGTCAATGCCTACATTCTGCAAGCTACAAGTTATATAAAAAAGTTTACGTCTACAGTTTATGGCGTCGAAATCGACAATATCTGAAAGTTCTGGAATATAAATATACATATAACTAGTATGAAGGCCACGCGATGCGTGGTCGAAAATATAAGAACCCTTTTTTGTTTTAGCAAGGCAACAAAGTTTAATAATAAATCAATATATAATTTTTTATGAATTCGACGTTCCTTCATAAAATTAAATGTCTCCAGTCCCCAAATACTCAATAAAAAATTATAACGCATTCATTTAGATTCCAAACTCCTCTTATACTCCAATGAGATAATAAAAAAAATCATACGATTTAGTCTGACAAACCCTAAGAAACTGAGTTTACCATTAGCGTGTCTTATAAATATAAAAAGATAAAGGAACCCTCAAAATGTAACAGGATGCTAATGAATTTCACAATTACACACAAAAAAGCGCATAAGGTTATAGAAATTATGTTTAATACTGAAATCAAAACCTAAACCTAAATCACAAAAAGTCTTAAACCTAAATCGTAAAAAGAATTTAATACTAAAATCACATAAAAGAGTGTAGATGCATATACACATATTTAAAGTGTATGGTGACGTTGACACAATGGGATTTATGTAACCAAATTTGTATAAAAAATGATATTTAATTATTATGGAACATGCATGCATTCTTTTTTTTCCTAATCATTTATAAAGGGAAGATGTTGGTGGCTTACCTCGGCTGTTATGTTTGAGTAACCCTCAAGAACCTCGACTGAACAAACTCGACAATTAGAAATGAATGAACAAATGTTGAGTTGTCAATCC
Organism: Sambucus nigra; assembly: GCA_949130495.1. NCBI lineage: Eukaryota > Viridiplantae > Streptophyta > Magnoliopsida > Dipsacales > Adoxaceae > Sambucus > Sambucus nigra. The sequence goes on along the minus strand of OX422210.1, from coordinate 215,642,804 downwards.
ATGAGAAACTATAGTGAGTGCCTTGTAATTGGTTGAATAGACAGTAGACCCATTAGACATCTCTTATGTAATTTCTGAGTTTCTTTGATTCCTGGGTTTTAATCAAACCCATCAGACATCTCTTGTGCTTTGGTTTTTAGAAGATTTCGAGCTCTTAGTTTTCTCTTACTTTGCTGCAACAAAATTCTTCTACATCTCAAATTTATAATTGATCAAAGACCTTGGGTGCAATTTTGATTCGGTGAAGACCGATCTAGTCGTCCAACCTGTTTTGATTTTATTTGGTGTTTGTTTCTCTCTTACAATCATTTTTTGGATGTATGTTAGCGATGATTTTCTCCACACCTACTGCAAAGAATTTTATGGTTGCCTACTCGCAATCGATTTGGAATTCCAAATCAACCACTGATCTTTTGTTATTTACGACGGTTATCTGATTTCCATTTGCTAGTGAGAGAGAATATTAACCCAAATTTGGGAGTTTCGATGAGCCAGATGATGTTTTCCCAAGCCGGTGATGATCAAGGTTCTGATCATGTTTTGGATTGAAGTTTTATAGGTATTTATCTTATTAGCATGTTGTTCAAGAGGTGAGGTACGTGCGGAGACTGCTTTGAACTACATGCACTTATGAATATCTGTGCCAATAATGTTGATAATGCTAATTAAGAGGCAATAATAGAATGAGAACAAATCTAAAGAAATGAAAAGGCATGGGAACAAAAAAAAACTTGTTGAGTTCTAAGACATAGAGGAGAAAAATAAATGATGAGAGAGATGCGAGAAGATATATAAATATTTGTAGAAACAAAAGAGACGGCTGTACATACAAACAGAACCTCACAAAGTTAAGCCTACAACTACTTGCATTTATGTCAAGCCTTTATTACTGCCACATGTCATCTTCAGAGAATTTGGGTCTACAATTTTTATATAGTTATATAGATAGGTAAAGAGAACCGGTGAAAGTAGGCCTACATAGCCTACTGAATGCTTCTAATACAATGTATAGGATGAGAGGACAAAGCTCCCCGAATCGTAAGCGATGATTTGAGTGAAGTCCATCAGATATGGGAGAAACCACATGTACACATGATCCCCAAACTTTGAGAACATCAAAATCCCAAATAAAAGAAACATGAACAACTTCACCATCTAACGCACCCATTGAGGACTCATCATGCCGATCCTATAATATTTCTGCCCGTGCTTCAACCATTTAACCCTGATGGTCTCTCTAGAATGACACCCTTAGGGCCCTCTGGCTGCATTGATATCATCATCTAGAAGCAACAGTTTCATGTCAATCCCTATCTAGGTGCCTGAGCAAGGGAGACCCAATATCTCATGTACATTCATGGGGGTAACAAACATTTCCCCATCCCGAAGTGAATGGTGTGGTTTTATCCAAGCACCTAGCAACACGACCAACCTCTTGGTCTTGCTAACAGGGCTTACCAAAGGGATAAAACTTGTCATCTTCATTAGATCCTTAACCTCATCAGACATTCATACCCATATCTCCTTCATCCCAGGGTATCCCCATAACCAAATTTGACTGTTGGTAATGTCCAGGGCCGGCTCTAGGCATAGGCGGGTTAGGCCGCCGCCTAGGGCCCCCGATTAATTGGGCCCCTTCCGAAAAAAATAGGTATAAAAAAAATTAGTAGTAAAAAATAAAGGCCCTCCAAAAATAAAATTTGTTCTATTTAAAATAAATCCATACACTAAACCCAACAACAATATAATAACCCACCCATACACAAAAAAATAAACCCTCATAATAAACCCACCATCATAACTCAACCCATTTACTTATTTATTCTATTCTAACCCTAACTCTCTCATTTCTCTCATCCACTTTCTTCTCTCACTCTTCTTCTCTCTCACTCACACTACTCTCTTTCTCTACTAATCAAAGCAATAATAAACCCCTCACTTACCCCCCCCCCCCCCCCCCAAAAAAAAAAACCGAGCACCCTCCCCCCCACTCCTTTTTTTCTTGAACTAACCTCATCAAAATAAGGGTTAAAAATCTAGGGTTTCAATTTCTTCAAGTTAGGGTTTGATTGGAGATTGGTTAGAGCTTGTTTGTGTAAGTATATATTATTCATTTGCTTTGTTATATCCCACTATATAAATTTGTTTGTGTTATTACTAATATTTGTGTTGTGTTTTTTTTCCCGTAGATTCCAATTTATTATTTGGGCATTTAAAAATTAAAATTTGAGATTGCTCTCAAATTGGCACTCAAATCAGATTATATTGTTCCTCTTTAGCATTTTTCTTTAATATGGGTTGTCAATATTATTGAGAATCTTGTGGTTGTGTGATTAATTTATGTTTTTGCAAATTACACTTGTTGTTGTGTTGTGTGAATATGTCTACTAGCAAATTACACTTGTTGTTGTGTTGTGTTGTGTGAATATGTCTATAGATTTTGCTAAAGAAATAAAAATTGAACCCGTATTTCGTGAAAAACGTAAGATTTATAGAAAAATATTTTGATGAGAATTCTAGTGATGGGAATTAGACATTAGTATATTAAAATTGATTTGCTATCTAAAAATTGGTTTTGCATCGAAAAATGCGAGAACACATTTTCTTTAATTTGATTTTTTTTATACAAAAGGGCCCCATTTTGATTTTTCGCCTAGAACCCCTAAAACTATAGAGCCGGCCCTGGTAATGTCAGACTGCAAGTTGATAGAGAGAGAGAATTAAAATGATGATGCAAGGCTCAAAATGAAAAAGGACATAAATAAAAGATTCGAAACCTAAAATATACTTATGTAACCCCCAACAGATTGTAGTAAGAAGATATATAGCTCATAGGATCTCCTAGGAGAACCCTTTCGTAACCAATCGCATCCCGCTATATGAGTTGCCATTCCTCCACTTGTTGGAAGAAAGGGATCTCCATTTTTTGAATGGATCTTGGTGATTAAGGAGGAGGATTATAAAGAGATAAATAAGAGAGAGAAGAATCTTGAGGATGGAAAGAAATGAACTAAGCCAGCTAATTTTATAGGCATCGATAGGACTACCAATTGACAGTCCACAACTATGTCGATTGGCAATGGATTTTTAAACCAAGCATCGTAACTTTTCGATGTAAGTACCTCTACTGATCGAGAGTGTCCTCAGATATGCCCCTTTCCCCATTTTTTGTTAAAAAAATCAATTTCCTTTGCAATTTTTTTCAAAATCAATTCCAAAATTAACCTAAATTCGCTTTTCTTACTAAAAAAAAATTATACCTACAAAAATTTCTAAGTCACAAATTTTTAAAATTACATTTCTTACCCTCAAAATTCAAATATCCATAGTAAATTAATTAAAAATTTCATAAAAATCTTTTTCAAAGTTTCTCAAAATAACTAAAGTATAAATTTCTATACTAATTTTACCAAACATCCAATTAAATTTCATCTTTTGACTTACTAACAAATATAATTTATATGGAATTTGTTTTGTATGATGTCCATCCCACACCAGGTTTTCCAATGAAAACAGTGCAGTCATTCGCTCATTTCTTTTGACTTAAAGGAAGATTCCCATTCTTCTAGATTAAAAAAAAGTGAAACTACCCTCTCATTTCTTCTGTATTGAATTGAATATCCTTCTCTTTTGTCTTAAAAGGATGTGAAACCACGTTCACATTTTTTCTACCTTAAAAAAAAGATTCCCTATCTTTTGGCTTAAAGGAAGTTAAAAACCTACTCATTTCTTCTGGATTAAAAGGAAGATTCCCACTTTTCTAGCTGAAAAGGAAGTACAAACACCTGCTTGTTTCTTATAGGTTAAAAGTAAGATCCTCTCTCGAAAGTGTAGGAGTCCTCAAATTTTAAAAAAAAAACTATTTTAAAATATTAAATATGAATTTCCTTTACGTGCGGAATATGATGGTTCAATACAACACACACAAACAACAACTTTTAATTTCTTTCAAATTAAAATTAAACTAAACTAGAAGTGACAAACAATTAATCAACAAATTAATTTTCACTTGAACAACTTAATTCAATCCAAGTCCCAAAAATTTCCCTAACATGATTAATTCTTTTTTGTCTATAGGCCAAACCAAATTTTATCAAATTAAATTATCTAGACTTGAATTAAATTAACTTAAACTACACCCAAACTAATTTTTGCACCAAATTACACAAGTGTAATATATAAACCAATTTTATCTTAAATTAACCTAAGCATGCGTTCTACGTGATTTGAAAGATAAAATTAAATCACAACCACTACATGCCGATGTACAAGGAAAACCCAAATGGGAAAAAACCTCGGATGGCTCTAGCCTTAAGTCCACTAAGTACGGTTCTATGCTTACAAGACAGATGACTTACTACACACAACTTGACTCCGTCCAAGCCTTGCCACGTCTTCTTGTAACTACCTCTGCCTAGTTGACAACCATGAACTCCTCCACGATCTCGGAATCCACCGATGAGGCTTTTGGCCTCCGTTACCCTCACACGAAGCCTTTCTTCGAATGAGTACACTGCAACAACAAATTACTCTCCTTTGTGGGTAGAGAATAAAACCCAAACTTCTCCTTTTTGTGGTAGAGATGAACCAATGGTGCCAAACACTCCAAGCAAATGTATATACATGAAAAATACTTGGATAAACAAACTATGGGTGTAAAATGGTGTTTTGGAATATTTTAATCCATAAAAATTAAACACTCAAAACTTGAACTTTTGGTAGGGAAAAAAATTATCTCTTAAGATTATAGAAAACACTCAAAAGTTCTATCTAAAATTTTGCCCACGAAATGGTTAAAAAAAGTAAAAAAAGTGGGTTCGTGGGAAGTTAACAAAAAACTGCTAGAAAATAACTTTCCCGCACATGGTTGTTCGAACGACTTTTTTAAGTCGTTCGAACGAAATTTCAACAAAAAATAGGCCAAAATCTCATTGGAAAAACTCGTTCGAACGTGTTCGTTAGAACGAAACTTCGAACGATAAAACAGGGAACAAATGGCAATCTCGTTCAAACGACATTTCGAATGAAAAAACAAAATTTCCAGATTTTCAAAATAAAGTTTAAAAACTTTTATCCAAAGTTCTAAAATAATTTCTGAAAATAAAAAGCCATTTTTGACAAAATTTACACCCATATAATATTCTAAGTATCCTATATATATAAAATGCATTCATACATTATGGAGACATTGGAATCTAATTGTTGTTGACGTGAAACGAGATAGTAGAAACCCGACAATGATGAAGCTTTTCAAAACTGACCGCTACTTCTTCAATAAACACATCATAGGCTTGGATGGATACACATGACACTCTATCCTATGACTCAAAATATTTTGTCCGAAATTGAGCCAACACTACATAGGACTCAATTGGAAATTTGTGTCCTTATTAATCTCCCTCTTTGTCTATTCCGGGACAAAACCAAACCCAAAATCCTAAAGGACCGTCAAGCTCGTCTAGACACACATCCCACCCAAATAAAATAAAAAATTACAGATGCTGACTCGACCCAAGGAAGAATAGCTTTGCTGATATAAAGATGCCGCTCGAATAAATTCCTGCACACTTAAGCAAACCATTAAATGCATAGGGAATAACAAAATATTAAATACAATTAAAATAAATTAAACGCGATACTCCCCCTAAATTAATTCTCCCCTTTATCAAATATGACCTACGCAAGAAGGTCGCGACTCCTCCTAAGTTGAATCTCCTGAACTAAAGGTTTAGATGCCATCTCTCCTCCTTTTTGTTCAGGAATAGACAAAGGTTAAAGAGAGTAAAACATTACCTATTTCTCCCCAAAAAAGCATATACTATTTCCCCCCCTTAAAAACTACACAAGGGATATAAAATAAGAGAAAACAAGTAAAACATGATGGTGCATAAAATGATAAGAGCATCAAAGTAAATGGGCAACGACAAAAAGTAACTAATCCACAACAAGAGTAACTAGATACCAACTTATGATGCAAAAAAAATGATACCAACTAAAATGTATTTAACATAAGCATGGGATATCAACCAGAATTCGCAACAAGACAGATACCAATTTTGAATTAAAGCATAAATGGATTAGCTAACACGGCAAAGACTAAAAACAAACAATATATTATATATATGAATACACAATAGATACAAAATAGGGATAAGCACACATATATAGATATAAACCCACAAATGACACAAAATAAAATAATATGAGTTTTTCACTCTTATAGTATAAATGTGTCATATGGAAACGAAAGTCAAGGGGTGTTAACAAGATACCAATGAATTAAAACCCAATCACTTAAAGATGTTCACGGAGTTCTCATTTGATCACAAAACTTTATCAACTCAGCTTTAGCCTTATGTGACAAGATAAATTGAACTCTATGAACAAACAAGCACAATGCATACAAGCCTAGCATACTGATGATTCTACAAACCAATAGAGTCATGACAATGATAACACAACTAGGAAACAAGGACATTGTGCAAAACCATTGATATACCATCCAAACTTCCTCAAAATATGCATATTAGTCTTTTGAATGAATATATCAAACTAAACAAAATAGGCCTTGGAAAATATTTTTCTTTTAATGCCATATTTTAATTTTAGGCCTTTGGACCACGTATTTCTTTTAGGTCTATTCCAAACGGTGGCTTACTCGCAAAGGATAATATTTCCTTTCGGAGCCCTTCCCCGTGCACATTCATATAACATTTTTTATCACACAAATTTCACGTGCAACGAAATTAACATGAACAAATCCTTCTAGGTCACAAGATACGTAGATGACTAGATTGGTAGGAGAACACCTCACAAAGCTCAAATATACACATGAAGTTAAAATTTAAAAGAGCTCGTGCATCTGTGTGAAAAGGCATATAAAAGTGAATCCATTAAGCAAGTCAAACTTAAACTACTCCATGTAACCATGACAAAGAACATTTTAAGGATTGAAAATTTTAACCAAAAGTTCTAGCCACATGGAAGCGAAAAGAAGGATTCAACACAAACATATGCCACAAAAGGCGTGTCAAACTAAAATACACAAAAAAAAAAAATCTTTTTGAGTTTTTAAAATTTTTTAACTAAAACATACAAAAATATTTACTCAAAAGACAAACAAAAATTATTTTGTTTTTTTCATTAAGCCTAAATTACTCATAAGGTAAAACACAAATGATAAACAAAATATTTTTATATTTTTCATTTAATGCAAACGAAAATGAAAAGAATATAATACAAAAGATATACACAAATCATAATTCTAGCAAGTGAGTAATCATGGAGCATAGACTAGAAAATGACAAACAAAACATACAACTAGCAAAGAATATATCATGAAGCACATAGGCTAGAGTATGCAAAATAATGCTAACACATTCAACCTTTATATTTTGCAAGGGAGGAAGCATGTGAAAGCAAATGAGAATAAAAAATCCTATTTTATAAAGCTACCAAGTCGGATCTCCTAACCCAAACTAGTGAAGAGTGATAATCTCAGGATTTTGGGATCTTAGCTACCTCGGTTACCTTACCTTTGGATTTCCTAGAAAATCTTTTAAGATCAAAACAAAATTTCCTAAGGTGACCCTTTTGACCACAATGTGAGAAAGTACAGACATGTTGAAAGGTAGTACCTAAGGATTGACCTCTAGAAGTTTTCCTATGTGATTCTATCAAAAGATTGGTTTTGGATTTATTAGTAGAATCATTACAAGAATCGAAGCCTTAACCACAAGTGTCATTTTTGACTTGGACGATTCCTAATATTTTATCTAATTTAGCGGACCTACACTCCAAATCAAATTTGACCTCACTAGAGTCTCTCAATTTTTCTTCTAACTCTAAAATTCTAGACTCTAGCAAAACATTCCTCTCTTCAAACATAAAAAGCTCCCTTTTCATTGATTCCATCAACCATCTAAGGCTATCTCTCTCGCCTTCTACATATTCAAGCTTCTCTCGAAGACCACTCTCACGTGTCCTAAGTTCTTCAACCAACGCACTCTCATCAACGACCTTAGCACGCTCTCCTAAACTAGCTTCTAACTTCAAATCAACCCTTTTTAATTTAATAGATTCTTCATATAATTCTCTAAATGCAATTTTAAGTTCACTCTCATCAACCTCTTCATCACTTTCACTTTCTTTCTCTTCTCCACCGTCACTACCATAATCTTTTTGGGATTCACAAATAAAGACCTCAGAAGAGTTATGTAAATGTATATCTTCATGGGAAGAGCCATTATCGGTGCTCACATGACTTGTCATGAACGCGGAAAGTTGCGCTCAATAGGGGAATTAGGCCCCTCTTCCTTTTCACTCTCATCATTAAGGGTGGGATTATAGGAAATTGGTTGTTTGCCTTCTCTCCTTAGTTTAGTAGGGCACTCTCTCGCCCTATGGCCAGAACCCTAACAACCATATCACCTATTTGACTCGTCCCTATTATGATTTTCACTATAGGATTTAGGGATCTTTTCGACTTTGTCAAGCTTAGAATTTTCAAATTTCTTATAATCATTTTTAAGCTTATCTTTATTAAATTTAAGAAATTTTTGAAATTTCCTAGCAAATATAGCCATGTCCTACGAGTCATTATCACCCTCATCAACCACAACTTATTTTTCCTCCTTTCGGGCTTTCAAAGCAATGCCCTTATCTATTTTATTTTCATTTTTAGAGGGAAACATATATAGTTCATAGGTTTGCAAATCACCTACTAGATCCTCAAGTTTGGTAGAGTTCAAGGTGGGTAAAGAATTTAAAACGGTCACTTTAGGGATAAATCTCTCGAGTAGGGACCTTAAAATTTTCTTTACTACTCGGTCGTCGAGTATTATCTTTCCCAAATTAAATGATGAATTAACTATATCAGAAAGTCTAGCATAAAATTCATCAAAGGTTTCATTTTGATGATTTCAAATTGAGTGGTGAGGTTTTGGAGTTTTAAAGCCTTAACGACACTAGTTCCCTCGTGAGTGAGTTGTAATATATCCCAAGCTTCCTTAGCGATTTCACAAGTCATAATATGACGGAATTCATCCGGTGTAACTGCACTAAACAAGGCATTTAATCCTCGAGAATTAAAATTGGCTTGTTTAAATTCATTCTCACTCCATCTATCTTCGAGTTTGGGGACACGCTCATTTTCTACCAAACATGTAGATGGGGACCACCCATTAACAACTGACAATCAAAACCTCTCGTCTATAGACTTTAGTTCCGATTTCATACGCGCTTTCCAATACACATATTTGGAACCATCAAAAATAGGAAATTTTAAAATTGAAAAAAATTCCATTTTTAACAAAATAAAATTCTAAAAGGACCTTAACACAATAAATTAGCGCTCCTACTCTGATACCAATTTGAAAATATAGGAGTCCCCAAATTAAAAAAAAACGTTTTTAAAATATTAAATATGAATTTCCTTTAAGTGTGGAATATGATGGTTCAACACAACACACACAAACAACATATTTTAATTTATTTCAAATTAAAATTAAACTAAACTAAAAGTGACAACAATTAATCAACAAATTAATTTTCACTTAAACAACTTAATTCAACCTAAGTCCCAAAATTTTTCCTAACATGATTAATTCATTTTTCTATATAGGCCAAACCAAATTTTATCAAATTAAATTATCTAGACTTGAATTAAATTAACTTAAACTACACCCAAACTAATTTTTGTGCCAAATTACACAAGTGTGATATATAAACCAATTTTATCTTGAATTAACCTAAGCAAGCGTTCTACGTGATTTGCAAGATAAAATTAAATCATAACCACTATACGCTGATGTATGAGAAAAACCCAAATGGGAAAAATCTCGGATGGCCCTAGACTTAAGTCAACTAAGTACGATTTTATGCTTACAAGACAAATGACTTAGTACACACAACTTGACTCCATCCAAGCCTTGACGCGTCTTCTTGTAACTACCTCTGCCTAGTTGACAACCATGAACTCCTCCACGGTCTCGAAATCCACCGATGAGGCTTTTGGTCTCCGTTACCCTCACACGAAGCCTTTCTTCGAATGAGTACACTGCAACAACAAATTACCTCCTTTGTGGGTAGAGAATACAATTCAAACTTCTCCTTTTTGTGGTAGAGATGAACCAATGGTGCCAAACACTCCAAGAAAATGTATATATATGAAAGATACTTGGATAAACAAACTATGGGTGTAAAATGGTGTTTTGGAAGATTTTAATCCATAAAAATTAAACACTCAAAACTTGAACTTTTGGTAGGGAAAAAAATTCTCTCTTAAGCTCATAGAAAACACTCAAAAGTTCTACCTAAAATTATGCCCACGAAATGGTTAAAAAAAGTAGAAAAAGTGTGTTAGTGGGAAGTTATCAAAAAATTTCCAGAAAATAACTTTATCGTGCATGGTCGTTCGAACGAAATTCCATGGAGAAAATAAACCAAAATTTCGTTGGAAAAACTCATTCGAACGGAGTTCATTAGAACGATAAAATAGGGAACAAATGGCAATCTCGTTGGCAAACTCGTTCGAAATCTCATTCGAACGACAATCTCGTTCGAACGACATTTCGAACGAAAAAATAGAATTTCGAGATTTTCAAAATAAAGTCCAAAAACTTTTATCCAAAGTTCTAAAATAATTTCTGAAAATAAAAAGCCATTTTAGACAAAATTTACACCCATATAATATTCCAAGTCTCCTATATATAAAAAATGCATTCATACCTTATGGAAACATTGGAATCCAATTGTTGTTGACGTGAAACGAGGCACTAGAAACCCGACAATGATGAAATTTTTCAAAACTAGCCGCTAGGTGTTCAACAAACACGTCATAGGCTTGGATGGATACACATGACACTATATCCTATGACTCAAAACGTTTTGTCTGGAATTGAGCTAACACTACATAGGACTCAATTGGAAATTTGTATCCTTACACTGCTCTTTTGGATTAAAAGGAAGTCCAACCACGCGCTCGTTTCGTTTAGTTTAAAAGGAATCGCCCTTATGTCTTAAAATAAAGTGAAGCCATCGCTCTTTTCTTCTGAATTAAAAGGAATATGCTCACTTTTCTATATTTAAAGGAAGTGCAACCACAATGATTGACTACAACCTCCTCCCCCACGAGGAAATGCCGATTCGTACCCTTTTATTCTTTTCTCCATTATGAGATACCTAAACCTATATATGTTCTTGGCCTCTACATCCTTATAATTTGTAGTTAGAACCCCCTTTCTTTTAAGAAAAGTTTGATTTCATTCCTCTAGACTTTGGCATAATGGGTGGAGTTTACCCTTTATTATAAGAGTGTGTATTTTTCGAAGTTCTTCATTTATAACTAATATCGATTATTAAGGGGAAATGTATCCACCTCAATATCTTACCCCCATGTACTCTATAAAGCTGTCCATTGAGAATCTCTCTCATTGATACCTTTATTTCATCATAAACGCTAAATCTCAAACCCTCGCACAACTTTTGGCCTTAATTTGACATCAGTATTTTATATTTTCCGAAGTTGACTCATAACAAATATTTTAGATCTCTGTTATAACTTTATAATCCCAGCTTACATAGGGTTCAAAGTAATAAAATAAGACTAACCATGTGCTCAGCTTAACTCCCAATAGGAGGTCGGCTTTGGTACCAATCTGCTTTGCTAGATACATTGACAGTTGTCCTCCTCCATCACAGTCACTCACACCATACACGTGTGTTCGTATATACACCCAAAAGACTTCTCGTTTGTCACGTGGGAATAAATGAACATGGTTGTTATGAGTTTATTACTTACACGCATATCAGGATGTTAGCACACGATCTAAGGCATATCTGCTTGTTATTTATTTGTTACCACGTGTATATAGGTGTAACTTCCTGACCTATAAGGGCAGTCCACCCGTCCTCTAAATATTCTCTACCAACCACTCATACATAGGGAATAAATCCACCTAAAAAGGGGATATTATTTCACTCTCAATCAGTGAGCTACCCATAGCAACCCTAATTGTACACCTTATAATAGTGAAAGAGGAGCTAGTAACATTCGTTGATGTATATTTCCATCTTTGGCCGAACTACGTAAAATCTGTCTTATTCTCATTATCTCTTATCTCCATTCTCTTTTATTGTTCATATTTTTACTGAATATTCGATTATTTTCTATCTCCATTTTTGGACAATAACAAATTAGCATAGTCTGTTGGAACACGATAAGCCATTGTGATCCCTACCTAAATTCGTTCGTTCAACACTTTCCCTAAAAAACCTGAGAATGGCGAATAATCCTGAAAGTAGCTGTATGGAAGAAGTCCAAACACCACCCACCTACACTGGAACAGGTTATTTACATAGTCCATTAATGAGCCTAGCCAAGGGGTAAGAAGCGATGCAGTAGAGTGTCAAACAGTTAGCAGACACCGTCCAGGCTCTGTCAGTGTAGCTTAATCTGAATGTTGTTACCAGGGGTATCTCGAAGTAGGGGAGGATGATTCCCCCAAATGCCCTACAGGTACTGGAGACATGAGTATCACAGACAGGCTCTAGAGAATCCCAAGAGACTGAGCCTGGGATCTCACAAAAATGCCAGCTTTTCCTAGAAAATCGGATCGTAATGGGACTTGTCCTATCGCCCTGGAGCCCTGTCCTCCGGTCAACCACCTAGTCATTTTGATGATAAATCATACCCTGAAGAGCGTCCTAGTGTGAAAGAAAGGCTGAGCAGAGGATCAATGTTCTATCGATCAGACCTTCATCATAATTATTGGTAGGCGGTAGTGGTATCACGTGATCATGACCAGATGAGAAGTGATCCAGGAAGATCCATAACCAGAGGCTCCCACCGATCTGCTAGAGCATCGATAGAACCTGAGGAAATTTCCCAGGAAGAGAGCTCAGCCAAAAGTCAAGGATGAACTACAAAGTCTGCTGGAGGAAAGACCAAAGACGATAACCAGCCATGGAAGGGATCCATCCAACATTTGGAGGATCGTCTCGGCAAGATTGACAAATCTAAGAATACCTTATATATGGACTTTATAAAGGGTCACCATTCGTCTCTTACAGTGTAATGTACCATACCACGTCCAAATTCAAGCCGTCAGTTATCACACTAAAATACTATGGAAAACATATCCGATTCTGCCCATCGAGCAGTATAAAGATGCTGTAGATATTTACTCCATCCCCAATGAGATGCGATACAGAGCCTTCTCCAACACAATCATAGGTTCCGTTCAGATCTGGTACAACAGTTTGCTAAGAGGACAAATGGACAATTTTTAGCAGTTGGACGACCTATTTGTCAGTAACTTCTACTTTAGTGAGAAACCAGTAAAGAGAGTGGCCCACTTGCTAAGTGTTCGGTAAAAGGCCGATGAAATAACTCGCGATTATATCACTCGCTTCAACACTGAGAAGCTGGAGGTGGTGGATGTGACACCCCGACTAATTAAACACCGGGTAGCTACTCCTTTATAAAATTAATTCAAAATGCCAAGTTGGCTCAGTTAATAGCATCACTGTCGAAAACGTTTTATTATTACTAACCACCTAGTATTTAAAAAGTAAGTGCCAAATTTTATTAAATCTGATTAACATGCAACAAGAGTAATGAATAATTAAATAACACCATTCACCATACTGAAGTAAAACGAATAACCATCACAAAATGTAAATAAAACCTGGAGGAAAACTCCTCAATACAAATCCCACAACTGATAAGTAAACTGAAATAAATAACTAAAACTGAATACTGAGCAATACATACTAGAGTCTGAAAACTGAAATGTAAAAATGTCTAATAGAATTGGGCAACGTGCCCTACAACTGATAGATGCTGAGATTGGAATCCAAATGAGAGAAGCGTCTAAAAGCAAGTCCCTGTAGCTTCCACAAACAGCTACAACTCGTCTTCTGAATGAGAGTCCTATGCTTGGTGTCCTTGTGGCTGGGCACCTAAAAAGGTTTTACAAGAAAATATATTTGAAAGCAAATGGGTCAGAGCCCGAAAGTGGAAATCATTTTAAAAACCTGCAAGTGCTTTAAAACATTTAAAACATTAAATGCAAAGTACATGTTAGGACGTGCACTCACATTAAATTCTCACCTCTCGACTAACTGTGCACTCCTAACGTAAGCACCCATCTACAATGACACAAACCACTAGCTAAGTGACATCGAATCTAGCTAGACTTATCATAGGACCTGCCATTATTACTTGGTTCTATTAACATATAACGCTCGTAAGTAAGTAGGGGTTTAATGTAAACGCAAGTGTACAATATGCCATATATTATACTACTAGCTAACCCATTTTGTTTCTCAAAATAATACCGTGATATATATATGTTCACTACATTAACATGAAAGTTCTCATTAAATTAAATGTATATTATTCACATCATAAATATACAATATAAGCACCCCGAGAACTAAGCTCCGGTGCACACATACTCTGCTATCCATCCCGGTACATCACGTACATAAGGATCACATATTCCGAATCTCTCAGGAATAGTTCAGATAACACAAATCACAAATAGTGGAGGCGAACACAGTCACCATCACATGGGTCACGCACATACCTACGCTCCCATGATCATGCAGACTTATTAATATCACAATAAGTCCTTCTATGACCTATGTTCATCAAGGTACCAGTCTAAATCCCCCCCGTAGGCACACAAGGATTAGAGGGTCCTAAGCGAACGCAACCTCCCGTGATAGCAAGTATGGTAGGTATGTCATACACATAAACTATATACTAAGCATTCACACATCTTAGATATCACCATTTTAATAAGGTATAAGCTACATCATAATACCATTATTCCAAACTTATGTATTTCAAGTCTCCCGTTAATATAAAGTTAAATTACCAACACGTCTCACGTCGTAGTCCCTTAACCCTAAAACCTATCTATAATAGATTATTAGGTTCCGATTATTCCCAAATATAACATCTTTATTCCTAAGGTCTTTACTTCTGCTCTAAACCTTATTTCGTCCATTTACACAATTTTACACTCTTAACCCAAACGTTACCTCACTAACGAATTTCAATAATCTAGAATAATTCCTCGAATTGTATTCTAATTAAAGTCCATAATAATAATCACACCTACTGGTCTCCTTAAGGGTGAGGGTATTCATAAGTTCTCCAAACATATTCTCCGAGGGTTTCCACCATTAAAATCATATAAAGGAAAATTTTACTCATTCTGGGAAGGTCGATCGATCGACCTATGAATATCGATCGATCGATCTAGTCGATCGATCGACTGATGAATGTCGATCGATCGATCGAACAGGTATGGCTACGGACTGCTTCGTTCTGCAGATTTGAAAACGTCCCAAAACTTATTTCTAACGTGTGATTTTCAAATATAACGTTATAGTAATGTCATATAACCATCCTATAATATTACTAACGTCCACAAATCAATATTTCAACAACTAAAGGCTACATATGGATCAAACTTCATCGAAAACCTAGTTTCCAGATTTTTCTCAAGAACAGTCATAAACTTCATCTTAAATCCGTTTTTGGTATAACAAAAGTCGATAATTATCTTAATATAATCTTCCAGTAACATTCTACATGCAACCTATATCCCAAAATTTAAACTAATAACTCCAATCTTATGGGTTTTTCATTATCTTCCAAGAACATACAAAATTTATGAATAATCTAACATGGAAGAAGCATTCTCTGAAATTTAAATGGAATAAATCACTTGCCTTGGTTTGATTTCGGATTTGGTGAAGAATCTCTGCAGAATTCCTCTCTCTCTCTCCTTCTCCAAGCTTTCTTCTCCAAAAGGCTATGGTGGCTAGGGTTTGCTTTGGGAGAGTTGGAAGACTAAATGATAACCTACGTAGCTTATGGGGTTAATAAAGGGTTGGTTGGGTCAATTCCTTATCAGATTACAACTCTCAATTTTCGTCACTTTTAATTACCCAAAAATACCAAATTACTAAAATACCCTTTAAGTTACCGGTATGGCCTAAAAATACCCCGGGACCCAAACTATACCCTCGGTTAGTGTTTTCTGACTATCTCGACCCTTCCGGACGCGTTGGCGCACTCAAAACGACCATACGGATTATAGATTTTAAATTCACTTTTATCATCAATATATTATACCGTGACGCGGCGGTCCCACGCGTCTCAACAAAATTTCTAAAATGCCGTATATAAATCTCACGACAAATTTTATAGTACCAGATACATATATAATCATATATGCACATAATCAAATACCAATACGCATCTCATTAGTATTTATAACCCGGATTAATTTCCAATTAATACGCTAATTAATTAATTAATCCCAAAAATAATTATAGTCAAAAGTACGGGGTATTACAGTGGATTATAATGAGAAAACTTCCATAACTTCTATGATAAGCAGACTAAGACCGGGGAAACTATATTGGACGCTAGAGAAGGAACCACCCAGGATGATGACGGAACTGCTGGACAAAGCGGGAAAAATCATGAACGTCGAAGAAGAAATAGTTACCAAGGAGTTCGACCACCCCAAATCATCAGCCAACAAAGCCACCGATAAGGACCATAAACATTAGAAGGTCAAGAAACCAAAGAAGTATGATGAGTACACCCAACTCATGATCGACATCCACCACATTCTAGAGGAAATTCGAGGAAGCAAGGACCTCAAGTGGCTAGGAAAGTTGAAGACACCAGTAAATAGGAGAGACAGAAGCAAGTTGAGATCCATAAATATCACGACCACAATACCGATAGATGCATCGCCTTAAAGAATGACATCGATGGACAAATCAGGAGAGGCAAGCTGTCCACGTATGTGGATAGGGATGGCCGACTAGATTCTAATGAACGTAAGGCTAGGAGACGATCTGAGTCACCGTGCCACAAGGAAGATGATAACAAAAGGGAAAGGGATGATGACTCGAAGGATGATCCTAACCTCCCAAAGAAACTCAAAGATACCATACACAACGTCGGCATGATATCCTTTGGATATCATTGTGTCCATCCCTTCCTTCAGGGATCTCTCCTCCCTTCTGGGGGTTTCAATGCTCATGATCGCACACTCAGAGAGGGAGATAGGCTCTCGTGCCCTTTTCTAGGAGCGCTTCGGCCGTCATTGATGTGGGGTGATACAAAGATATGGATTTGCCAGCCTATTTTGCACAAAACAGGCAAAAAAAATGTCGTCACCTCGAGAGAGCGACATCAAATATCAACTGATTCTTACAAAACCATTTGGGGGCTAAGTTACGGAATGGGAAGGTGTTAAGCACCCATCCTGCTCTTTCGGTCTCTCATGTACTTATGTTACTGTTTTCCTTAATTTTCCATGAAATGTGTGTTCGTGTATATATAAATGGAGATCGGAATCGCCCAACTCATATCATGGAAAAGATAGAGTGAGGTCATCCATAGGAATGTTCCCAAAATAATATTTAGAAAATGCGATGTATGTATTTATCGGGATATTGATCGTTATAATGAAACGATAATATTTGTTAAATAAAATGCCGTTATGAATCACAAATATGATGTATATTGAATAATGTATAAATGAAAAGGATGCAAATACGAAAATGGGAAAATTGGACTCGACTTTTGGGTTTTATCCTGAAATGCCTATGTCGCCTATAAAGGCATTAAACTCCACGTAGTTCGCATGAGGCATAACGGTGGGGTTTATCCCATAGATTCGAATGAGAGTTTATTACATGTGTGTGTCTAGAAAATGTATTTTTTAGTTTTGAGAAATTATGATGGGTAATCTCGTTGGAATTTATAGGGTTAACCCTATTTGTCTTTATTTTTTTTAATAGAAAATAAAGTATGTGCAATATAACTAATAAAGGATGAGTCATTAATGTGCACGACCTAAAGTGAAAACTAGTTTAAGAATTTATGTAACTAATGCAAAAATAAAGAAATTTAAAGAGAGGGGAGAATGTTTGGACCTTCTTTTAAAAATTGAGGCTTGATCTTGATCCTTGATGAGCTTTCTTGAATGTTGGGATGAATGTTGGATAAGAGAGAAGGAGATTTTGCTAAATTGGGTATGAAAATGATGGGAAGGAATTTCACATAAGGGAACTTAATTGATTGCAAGAGAATGTTGCTGAGATAATTAATATTGATGGACTTGAGGTCTCCCTTAAGAGTGAGATCATTCCCTCCTTTTATACTGTAAGGGAACTGCCGATCGACTTACCCCTAGCCCTGTTAATCGGTAGGTGAACCTAGACACACTACTGATAGGCACGAAAATGGACCTGCCAATCGACAGTCTCGTGCATATTTTCCCCCCAAAATGGTCATAGAATGCAATTTGTAAATTTAAATCGCGCACATGACTTATCATTAGAAAGGTGATTCATAGAATTTAAAGAATACTAGGGTCACTCTCGAGTCTGGGAGCTGACTCTGGGTCAAACGGGTCTCGAAAGCGCTCGGTAGACGGTAATGGATCATTTATCCAAATATAAGTTAGAATTGTGCACGGGGTTAACCGTTGGAAAGTTTATGTGAGGGACTTCGACGTTCCAAAGATCTTTGCTTGGTTCAAATAGTTAACTTTGGTTAATCGGGGCCCGAAAGCATTCAGTGACCTTTCGGGATAAAATGAGTCATTTGTCCATACCGTAAGGATGATTCGTGCACGGGGCAAACCATTGTAAAGGGTATTCAGTGCCTTTAGAAGATTCATTCAGTCTTGTTCAAGTTTAACAGTTGACGTAGGTCAAACGGATCCCGAGAGCTATCGGTGGCCTTCGAATTAGTTTTTAAGGGTAAACGGATCATTCGTTCGAATGGTTATGTCATTTCATGCACAGGGTGCACCGTTAAAAAGGCGTTTCAGTGCCCTTTGAAGATTCATTGAGCTTTTGCTCTGACGATGGAGTTGATTGGTTTCAAATTGGGGCCCGGGAGCGCACGGTGGCCTCCAGATTGGTTTTCAGTAGTAAAATGGTTCATTCCTCTGAACTGTTACACCGACTCGTGCACGGGTTAGACCGTTGGAAAGGAGATTCATATCCCTTTAAAGATTTATTAAGCTTTCCCTCTGACGATAGAGTTGATTGGAGTCAAATATTTCCCGAGAGCACCTGGTGGCCTCTAGATCATTACTCGAAGTACGATTTAGTTTTTGTAGTGAATCAAGGAAGTTCTAGGGAGCTAAGGCAAGGCTTAGGGTGTCCTAAAATGTGGTGTCCATAGTTCCCCTCGATGGGTGAGCATGGAATAAGTGAAAGCCATCGAGTAGACACCACATGATGTTTTGGGAATGTGGTCGATTTTACGAACCTAATGGGACAAGGATGACCAATTCAGAGGGTCGATGACATTTCTGAGGGCCTAAGGTAATACTGGGGATGGTCGATTATATGGGTCGGGATCAATTCTAAGGGCCTAAAGATGGGAGCGACCAATTCTGAGGGTCGAGGTCAATTCTGAGGACCTAAAGTGAAGCGACCAATTCTTAGGGTCGAGGTCAATTCTGAGGACCTTAAGTGGGAGCAACTAGTTCTAAGGGTCGAGGTCAAATTTGAGGACCTTTAGTAGGGAGCGACCAATTCTGAGGGTCGAGGTCAGTTCTGGGGATCTTAAGTGGGAGCCACCAATTCTGAGGGTCAAGGTCAATTCTAAGGACCTTACGTCTGGAGCGACCAATTATGAGAACCGAGGTCAATTATGAGGACCTTGAGATGGAGAGACCAATTCTGAGGGTCGAGGTCAATTCTGAGTACCTTAAGTGGGAGCGACCAATTCTGAGAATCGAGGTCAATTCTGAGGACCTTGAGTGGGAGCGACCAATTCTTAGGGTTGAGGATAATTATGATGACCTTGATATAGAACGACCAATTCTGAGGGTCGAGGTCAATTCTGAGGACCTTAAGTAGGGAGCATCCATTTCTAAGGGTCGATATTAATTGTGAGGACCTTATATTGGAGCGACCAATTCTAAGGACCTTAAGTGGGAGAATTTTGAATTTTATAGACTTTATTGGGGAAGACACTTGTCTAGGGATTATGTCCTTTTTGAGAGAATATTTATTTATCGGGGAGCTAAAATTCTTATGATGGATGTATTAGGAGGAAGTTTAGTCTAGAAATTCCACTGGGGAATGTGTTTCCGTGAAACTATGCTAGGAAGAGATATTCGATTAGATTTTAGCTTCACTGGGTAAGTTGGATTTGGAAGTTCCGCAGAGGAAATAGTGGATGACTTGAGCCTTTTGGAATTCCACTGGGGAATAGTTTTGGAAACTTCTTTGGAAAGAGTTCAAGACTTTGAGGAGGCACTTGATTTTTGTCGAAGATGAAGTTCTTGGGTCTTCGCTAATGGATGTGCTATTTTTTGGGATTTTAATGTCGGGTCTAAAAAGTGGTTTTAATGCGGCTCTGGATTTGGGATTTTGAAAATTGATTTCCTTAGCAAAGAAATGATCCAAAATTCATTTGGCAATTTTCAAAATTTTTTGGAAATTTATTTGGCATTTTTTGGGATATTTTGGACAAAATTTTAAGGGTGTCCTGATCGGCAGGTGGTGGGAGTTTCCAAACAGTAGTGGCATGGTCTTTTGGACTGCCTAAGGAAGGGTAAGGGATAGTGCCAATCGGTTGATGTCTGGGGACTGCCGATCGGCATACTCCTTAGCTACCTATAAAAAGGGGCTAGTTCTTCTCATTTTGCATAGCTTTTGGCTTTCATTTCTTCTGCAATATGTTCTTAGGCTTTGCCCTTCCTATTTTCCAAGAAATGGATATTTTTCAAGAAGAGAGTCCCACATGGTGTGGCTAGGTGTTGATGACTGGGCGCACTTGGACTAGTGGGCTATAGTGCCTTTAGCGTTGGGAAACAAAAACACTTTTGATTTGTTATGTAAGTATCGCATACCGCCCATTGCCATGGTACTAAATATGATGTGACCAAATGCTTATCACCCGTTGCCAATGAGCAGACTCTTCTGCTTGAGCCTGCGCATCATTGATCATCCAGGGTGAGGATACCCGATGGTTATGTAAGTATCGCGTGACTATTGGTATTCCTTTTTCGCAGTTTTCTTTTGCATTTCCTCTGTTTCTTCAATTTTTGTCAAAAGGTTTTTCTTTTGACAAACTGATATCGTCGTGTCGTGCCTTTGCTCTCAGTGGATGATGGGATTTACAGATGTGTCGGAGAACCTTCCTCCGGTGGTGTGTTGGGTGTTTTTTTCAGCTGGTTTTAGTACTCCGGCATCTGCACTGGATGAGACGCCACGTTCGACGGCTGTTCTATGTGCTCTGGGGGATAGGTGGTGGGATACTACTCACACCGTACATTTGGGTTTTGGGGAGATAACAATGACTCCCATCGATGTTCAGTAGCTGCTGGGTCTAGATTGTGAAGGGAACCTGATAGAGGTGGATTGCACACTGATTTGATGCCGGCGGCGGTGGTGGCAGCGTTGGGTGATGTCGGGCCAATAGTCTCTGGCGATTCGATCCGTATTTTTACATTGTGGGAGACACTTTTGAGCTGGAAGATTGATGAGACTGATGAGCTGTAGGTTCATCATATTGCCCATTTATTTATTCTTTTTTTGTTGGGATATTTTTGGTGGCATCGAGCGACAACATAGTCCATTTGTGGTTTTTACGGTACTTGAGGGTATTTTCGAATACCCTCTCTTTGATTGGGGGAGCTTGACTTTGGCGACTCTTTATTCATTTTTATATTCTGCTGGTGTTGCTAATAGACTTTTATTAGATCCACATATCTTTTGGAGGTATTTTCCTTTTTGCATTTTCCTATACGCATATTCCTTCATGCATTTTATTTCCTTTTTGATTCGTTGATTGCTTTCTTTTAATTGATGACCTTTGTCCTTTTGTAGACGTGGTTCTACGAGGTGATTCGACTCAATGCCCATTTGGTTGGTTTGAAGGACGAGTCGGTGTGAGGATTCTTTGGGATGTACCGGTGGAAAAAGTCCAATTGGTAGTTGAGGCAGTCCGTTTTCTTAGTGGCGGTGCGTCAGGTCTTAAATGACCTGACGAGCGATCGGGTAACTCCTTTTTCTCTTTTGAAATTTTCTTTTTAGCATTTTCCTTTGTTCAAGTATTGAATTTATCTTGGCAAAATGTAGGTGACCTTTTACCCGTGGGGGACGACCATCTGACACACGAGAATGACTAGGATGCACGCGCGGATGCACCGACTACTGGCGCACGAGTTTGGCTACTCCTGGTATCTGGGGAGAGAGTAACCAGAAAGATTGTTGATTATGAGGTGGTGGTACCACCATGGATGCCCCCGAGGTATATGAGGCAAATGCAGGAGATGTCAGAGGACATTCGAGTAATGGCAATGATCGGTGAGCCCTATTCTTTGTATACGGCCACGGTGGCAGAATATGACTACCTCGACTTTGTGACGAGCTAGCTAATGCCGTCGTGCATTTATGGTGCGAAAAAATATGCCTCCGCCTCCTACAACTTCGGGCATGGGCTCTAGTCGGCCAGTCAGGTCCGCCCACATTGTTGATGGCGTGTCAATGTCAGCAGCGGTGGTGATGCCAGAGGTTCCATTTTTGCAACTTGATTATCCATCTTACAACATCAGACGACCTAAGGAAGGATTGGTGCGTATGTTTCATCTCCCCAATGTGATTAACCCGGGGGTGCTGGGGCTGACGGAGGACGTACTTCAGCCAAAGGTATATCCTTGTCCATTGCTTTTTCTTTTCTGATATCTTTCTTTACCTCAGACTGACTATTTTTCTTTTTTTTCTTATTTTTCTTTTAACACTTCTGAGTGTATACTACCTGGCTAAGGGGGATCTAGGATTGTGCGTCTCTGGGATGGGGGATCATATATATATATATATATATATATATATATATATATATATAGATAGATAGATAGATAGATAGAGATATAGATACAGATAGATAAAAATATAGATAGATAGATATATAGATAGATAGATAGATAAAGAGAGAGATAGGGAGAGAAAGAATGAGTGGGGGTGTAGACACCACATTATAGGACCCCCTAAGTCTCTCTTTATACTCCTAGCACCTCCCATTTCCACCGCAAACCTAGGTCGCACTCCGAGTACCGATCTAGATACCATCGGACGCACCCGGGCCCGATTTAACTCCGGTCAACTCTTTGGTCAGAGCGAAAACTCTTTAAATCTTTGAAGGTATCCAAATAACCTTTCCAAGGGTCCACCCCATGCATGAATCAACATAATGGTTCAGACGAACGGACCATTTCATTACCGAAAACTGATTTAGAGACCATCAGGCGCTCCCGGGCCCCAAGTTGACCCCAATCAACTCCACCGTCAGAGTGAAAGATTTTTGAATCTTTAAAGGGCACTGAAACCCCTTTCCAACTGTCTTCCCCGTGCATGAAATAGCATAACCGTTTGGATGAATGATCAGTTTTCCCCTAAAAATTGATTTGGAGGCCACTGGGCGCTCCCAGACTCCGTTTGACCAAAGTCAACTCTTAAGCTCGAATGAGACTGAATGAATCCCTAAAGATCACTGAATACCTTTTATAACGATCCACCCTGTGTGCGATTATGACCTATGGTATGTACGAATGATCCATTTTACTTCGACAAGTCACCAGGCACTTTCAAGCCCCGTTTGACTAAGGTTAACTTTCTGAACCGAGCAAAACTCTTTGGAATGTCTAAGCACATCTCCTAACCTTTCCAACGGTCCACCCCATGCGTGATTCTGACTTACCATGCGGACAAATGATCCATTTACGTCTGATGATCTCCCGTCCAAAGGACCGACGTGCGCTTTTGAGTCATATACGACCCAAAGTCATCTCCTGAACTCGGGAGCGGTCCAAAGGATTCTCGAATGCCTCTGAAATAACTTTCTAACGGTATGCGTCGTGCGCGATTCAAATAAACACTTTGTGCACTACAGTCATTTTTCTAGAAAAGTCCGCACGAGATTTCCAATTGGCAGGTCCTGAACCCTTCCTATCGGCACAGTGTCAAGGGTGACTTGTCGATAGGAACCCCCTGGGGTAGGCCAATCGGCACCCCCCTTTTCCCTATAAATAAGGGCCATGACCTCATTCCCAAAAGGAGAGAAAACCCATCAGCATCAGTGATCTCAACAACATTCTCTCAAAGTCTGCGAAGTTCCATAGGAGAAATCCCATTCAAGCCTAAATACCCATCCTTTTCACACCCAATTTCGCAAATATCCTTCTTTCTCATCAATAACCATCAACATTCAAAGGAGTTCACCCAAGATCCAAGCTCAAGCTTCAAAGAAAGTCCAATTGCTTCTCCCCCTCTTTTAAATCTCTTGTTTTTTCATAAGTTACAATAGATTCATAATCTAGTTCAGACATATTAACATCTACACTTTTATTAGTATATTGAACATACTTTATTTTTCATAAAAAAAATCCAAAAATAAATAAAAGAGGGCTACACCCGTAAATTCCGAACGAAATTATGCACCACACTTTTTTAGAACCAAAAATACATTTTCTACACGCACACACCTAATAAAATTCCGTTTGAATCTATGGGATAAACCCCACCCCTATTCTACATTCGAACTAAGTGGACTTTGATGCCTTTACAGGCTACGTAGGCGTCTCAGATTAAAATTCGAGACTCGAGTCCAATTTTCTAATTTTTTAATTTCTCTTATTTTCCAAATTTCTCAAAATCCCTCTTTATTATCATACATACACATACATATATGCTTATTCGGGTCTCATCCCACATATATTATTGTTTCCCAATAACGATCAATATCTCGATGAACGCTTAGATTCTATCTTCTATATTTTTAATTATTTTGGGAATATTCCAGTGGATGACGTCACCCTATCTCTTCCATGGTATGGGTCGAACGATTCCAATCTCCATTATATAAACACATGCACACACTTCACGAGGACACAAGAAAATTTTAACATTTGCCCATGAGAGATCGAAAGGGTGCGATGTGTGCCTAACACCTTCCCATTCCATAACTTATCCATCGGACCTCTGATCTATTGGTTTCGCATGCATCAATTTGTTCTTAATGCCGCTCTGTTGAAGTGGAAACATATTTATTTGCCTGCTTTGAACAAAATAGGCTGGCGACTCTATCTCTTTACGTTCACTCCACATCGACGAAGGCTGAAGCCCCCTTTTCAAAGAGAAGGGTGCTAGACCGTGACGCGGTTCTTCCTCAGGGGATTCTCCTCCTTCCCCCTCCAGAACGAACGCCGCACCGGTCGGGATGACCACCGTAGCGACTCTGTTGGGGACGATTTTTAAGAGGGCTAGAATCTATTTACATGGGTGTTTTATTTTCTTGTATATTCTCCTATTTGCACGTTCCCATTTATTATTCTTATGTTCCTCATGCTTATGATACTATTCACAAACTTGTAGAAGATTCTCATGTACACTTCACACCACGTGAACCTAGGATCACACATATCCATATGTTGCACACATCACTTAGAAAACCATGTCACTAGCACACACCTCCACTTGTATATATCCATGCTCATTTATCACACACTCACTTGTAGATAGTTACACATCACTCACACATCACTTATCCATGCTCGGTATAGATTTACCATTGGTACTTGTACTTTGCTCCCTGTTTTGCATGATCAAGAAAAAGATACTCTCTCCATAAGATACTAATAAGAGAATCATGCATTATTCACACGACATCACCAAAGAGCATTGTTATTTACCAAATTTTGTCCCATAACTGGAGAGTCACTTCGTGATGGGCACTGTTCCGGCAGGGCGCAGTTAGCCTAAGAGATACGACTCTCACCTTCCATTGGCCAAGTACCTTTGATGCATATCAAATCGTTCCCTCACATCGTACCGCTTGAACGAAATCTTGACGGGAGGTATATCGCAGGGAACTCGTTCACGTACGTTGAGTGTATTGAATTCTCTCTCACTCGTACCGTCCCCTTGAGGTATATAGTGAGGCAATTCACGTACACTCAGGTGCATCAAATGGCTTGTCCACACGTACAAATTTCCCTCAAAAGCAAGACGTATATCGTGGAAGTCACTCCAAAGGGGGAACCCTTTCCAATTCACCTTACCAAATGCATACCCGCATATAGGTGTCAAGCCTAGGACACACATGTTAGATTGCCGGTTTCGACTCGAAACTCTGCCAAAATTTTGGGTCAACTTACTGCCCAATTTTTTCCTCAATTTTAAAATGGAACCCTTCCCATGAGGCTGGTTACAAGTCCAACAATAGCTTTACATATGTTGCAAACCCAATTTTTTTAGGCTCAGGTCCCGTCCGATATTGCATTTTTCATTTAGGTGAACTTAATACAAGTGATAACCTAATAAACATAATAATCATGCTGAGACCCGTCTCTCGTCTTTTCCTCTTTCCTTTTTTCATCAAAAATACCAAAAATATTCTTCCTCCTTTTCCCTAAAAAAAAGAAAAATAAACAATTTTCGTCCTCATCTTTTCCAAAAATGTCAAAAATATTTTCCTCCTTTTCCAAAAATAATAAATTTCCATTTTTATTTCCCTAAAATAAATTCCAATTTTTCTCCTTCTCAGTTCGATCACATACCCTTGACCTGGCTCCCTATTGGCTTCGATTTTCAGTCGAACCGCCCCAAAGTTCTACCAGTCCCCTTACTTCCTCCGAGTTCGAGACTCACCCGCCCTCCATGGAAAACACGGATCAAGTGACAAATGTATAATATGATTTATTGACAGTCCTATCTCAGCTCACAACCAAAATTGACAACCTTCAAATCGAGGTTCATGAGATGCGAAGAAATCGGGTCCCTGTCCCTGAAGATGCTGAGGTTATTTTCCCTTGCGCCATGGGTTCTCCTGCACCTGAGCCTATTTGGGTTCTTGAAGAATACCATTATGCTCCACGTGCTCCTAATACTAATGGGCCACCACCAGCCCAATTTCCTATGCCAAACCATGCTCAAATCGAGGCTAATTTACCCGTAACTGTTGATCTAAAAGAGGAAGAACCAAACAAGGTCAAGGAAGACCTCAAGATGGTAACCAAGAAATTCGACCAGGCCCGAATATCTGGGAAATACGTGGACTACACCCACATGTCTCCCTATCCTAAAGCCAGGTTGCTAGAAAAATTCAAGATGCCCAATATCGAGAAGTTTGGAGGTTGTGGACCCCCGATCATTCATCTCCTTAGCTATCACCGAGCCATGACTCTCCTAGGGGCTTCCGAAGAAATAATGGCTCAGATGTTCCAACAGACTCCAAAAGATAGCGTCTTCTATTGGTTCTTATCCCTTGAAGAATCTAGAATCCGCAGTTAGGAAGATGTTTCCCATTTAATCATGTCACAATACAAGTACAACGAGGAGCTAGAGGTTACCCGCCATGACTTGGAGCTACTTACATAGAATCCTGGGGAATCAGTCAACAACTTCATAGAAAGATGGAGATAAAAGGTGGCTACTATGACCAATCAGTTTTTTGAAGAAGAACAAGTCAGTATTGTGAAGAAGAACTTCCTACCCCATGTTCGAGCAATAATGGGAGGAGACTACTACCATCACTTTCCAGCCCTCTGAGAAGCAGGGGTAGAAATCGAACAAGGTCTTGCCCAGATGAAAGTTAAAGCAAAGAAAATATCTGGACAATTTGCTCCTAGAAAGTCTGAAAATCCTGCTAGTACTGGAGTTTCTACTATCAACAACATCTCTCAGCTTGTCGCTTTATGGGCACCAGAAAGTCGCCCAAACCCTATTCAAAAGGAATATACCGAGATTCACGCTCCTCTCTTCAAAGTCTACTAGGATCTTTTACACCGAAACCTGATTAAACCCTTGGACCCTCGTCTGTTGCCACTTCCGAAAAATTTCAAACCCGATGCCCATTGTGACTATCACCAAGCTGCTGGCCATACCACAGACCAATGTTTCCATCTTTGAAACACAATCTAATGCCTAATTGACCAGGGTATCATCACCCCACCATCTAATACTAAACCAAACACTACCCATAATCAGCTCCTAAATCATGTGAACACCATTTTCCTAGAATAAGACTCAGAACTCGACCCATCTACCCAAATCATGCCAAGTAAATCACCAGTAATACCCATATGCTCTCCTAAACCTCTCCAAACATGCCCATATTTCCTCTTACACCCTACCAAACTTTCCGATGAAACCTTATCACTCCTCACCAGAGCCTGCATCATAATTTATACCCGTTTTGGAGGTAAAGATATGGAATTATCAGAAGTGCTGAACCAACTCCTAGAGTTCGGTTGAAATTTCCCTCCTAGATGACCTTTGACTGTCAGAGATTTAGTGGATTATTCTTAAAAGCTCGAAAATGGGCCTGAGAGTCAAATGATTGGGTAGTGCCAACTGACGAAGTCAGTCTAAATGACCTAGTCTAGATCATGGTAGATTTGTTTAAAAAAACTGGTGATATTTGTAGCATATCTGAGCTTCTCGACGCTTTGAAATTACAAGGGCACCTGGTTCCTTCAGTCCTGCATTTCCTTGTCGAATGGGAGGAATTATACGAAGAGGCCATATAAGTTGTAGAGTGTATTGACTTTGCATGGAAAGACAATATCATTGCCACCAGATGGGGGGATGATTATGGGGATTCAGATGAAAAGCCATATTCAAGAAAGACTAGTCTGATAGCCAACCTATGCGGAGTGAGATAGTTCGAGGAGATACTAGGAGAGATCAACCAGGTAGTTGAGCATCCCGATATCGATAAAGAAATAGGGTTTCTATATTTACCCTCTTCCATGAACCACATGACCAGGTCGGGGAAACATTAACAGAATCCAAACTTACAACCATCAGCAAGTGTTAAAGGGAAAGGTGTTGAGAATCTCCCTATGCCAGAAATGACTCTTGAAGAAAGTAAGGTCCTTGATCAACTGAAGAATACCCAAGCTAACATCACCCTATGGAGACTTTTCATGTCTTCCCAACTGCACCGAAATGCCCTAATCAAACTACTCACAGGACCCACAGTTCCTCCCTCAACCACACCAGAAGAAGTAGTGAACCTAGTTTGATCCTTGACGTCTACCCGAATGCTCTCCTTTTTCGAAGAGAAGATCCCTAATACTGGTCCTACCATAACCATGATCTTAATATCTCTATTGAAGTTATGGGAAAAACCATCTCCTATCTCTCGTCGACAACGAATCTACATTGAATGTGTGCCCACTAAGAACCCTTAACTGTCTGGGATTGAAAGTGAGCGACCTTTCTCCGACCTCTGCTGTCGTGCGTGACTGTGACAACACCTGTCGAGAAGTAGCGGGATCTAGCAGGCTTACAATAGGGGCTGTCCCTATAAATCCTGTTGTTGAATTCCAAGTCATTTAAATCCTAACCAATTTCAATCTGTTTCTCGGACGACCGTGGCTCCACAACATCAAAGGGGTGTTTTCTTCCCTTCATCAAAAATTGAAGTTATTTGTCGATGGACAAGTTATAACCATCTTGGAAGATAATGACAACACCGAGAATGCAAGCACCAATAATCTGGTACTCGAGATACAACACGGGGTGAACGATATGCTGCTATCAGGCCTGCAGGTAGAACCACTCCTATTCACAACTGGGGACGACTTCAAAGACAAGGTTTTGTACATAATATGACCCTCTTGGAAATGTTAATACAATCCAAATGTCCAAGAGCATGCATTTCATATTCGGACTGGGGCTAGGGCAAAGACAACAAGGAATAATTGAAGCTATTGTGTTGAAGAAGGCCTTTCCTTCCCATGGCTTGGGATATCAATAATCAGAAGAAGAACTTAGATTAATTCATCAGCCTCGACTAAAGAAAAAGTTAAAATACGCCAGAACTATCTCGGTAGATTCCCTAAATGGAAGATTCATTAAATGAGGTGAAGATTTCCCCTTCTGCAGCTTCCCTGAACCTTGGTATGACCCTATAGACAAAAGGATGAAACCAAGAATGTAGATATTATTTCAAGACAGCTACTCTAGGGCTGAGAGTTCCCAACATTATGTACTACCACTCACTACTGTGACCATAGTTGATACTAGGGATTCTGAGGGCAGTGACTATGAGGATTCTTTCAACTTGCAGATACTGGGGCTAGCACTCTGAATGATCCACTCAGGGATTACATCATCCAATCCATCCTACCTTATCAAAGATGCCGATGCACCTCTTCTCAACTAGCATGCTGCACCTGTGCCACCTGCGGATATTCAACCTAACCCTAATGTTTATCCCCTTTTCCCTTTAGTTGTTTCCTCTCAGTCTGATTTAATCGATACCTCCTATGATGAGGTTCTCAATGATATTTTTCATATCAATGAAATAAATGAAGAATTTGAGTATTTTGCTATGCTTTACATTAATTATCTTGATTCTAATCAAACTTTTAATGATGATGACTTTGCAAATGAACTATTCTTAACGTATCTAAATAAGGTTAATAACAAACAACATAACCGAGTTCAAGTTAATAAAGATAAAACTATTATTATTAATCTTGGTTCTAGTAGCCAAACGCGTGAGATTAGGATATGAGGGAATTCATGGATGTCTTCGCATGGTCCTATGATGATATGCCCGACATTGACCCTAAGATAGCATAACATAAGATTCTAACTCTCCTGGAATATAAACCAGTCAAACAGAAGCTGCGAAAGCTCCGTACTGAATGGTCACTCAAGGTTAAAGAAGAAGTAGTCAAACAACTGAACATGGGCATCATTAGAGTAATTAAATATCCCATCTGGCTAGCCAATATCGTACCCATGCCGAAATCACGAGGGAAGGTCAACATGTGTGTCGACTACCGAGACTTGAACAAGGCCTCTCCAAAGGATGATTACCCGCTGCCCAACATCGATATGATTATGGATAATACCACCAGTCACACTCTCAAGTCATTCATTGATGGGTTTACTGGATATAACCAAATATAGATGCACTCTGATCATCAAGAGAAAACCGCATTCATCACCCCTAGAGCCACCCTTTGCTATACTGTCATGCCATTTGGTCTAAAAAATGCAGGGGTTACCTATCAAAGGGCTGCCACAACCATTTTGCATGATTTGAAACACAAGGAAGTCGAGGTCTATGTAGATGACATGATTATCAAGTCCAAGATGAGAGAAGGTCATGTTCCTGCTCTCCAAAAATTCTTTGAACGACTGCGAAAGTACCAAATGCGGCTTAACCCACAAAAATGTGTCTCTGGCGTTACTAAAGGGAAACTCTTGGGATTTATAGTCAATGAGAAAAGGATGGAAGCCGATCCTGTTTAGCTGAGAGCCATACTTGAGATGCCACCTCCCCAAATAAAGAAAGAAGTCTGAGGATTCCTTGGGAAATTACAGCACATCAGTCGATTCATCAGCCAATTGACTTCTATCTGTGAACCCATCTTCAAACTCCTCTAAAAGGATTCGACCAAGGTCTTGAATGAATATTTCCAAGAAGCCTTCGACTGATTTAAGCAATACCTAACCCGACCTCCGATACTCATGCCACCGCAGCCTGGTCTTCCCTTACTCTCATACCTAATCGTGATTGATACTGTAGCCGGGGCTCTACTAGCTCAATACCTTGAAGAAACCCATAAAGAGAAAGCCATCTACTATGCTAGTCAAATATTTGTCGATTATGAGGTTAACTATACCGCCTTGGGGTCACCCAAAATTTACGGCACTACATGCTCACCTTCTCCATCAGACTCGTATCCTGAATAGATCCCATCAAGTACCTGTTCGAGAAACCTTCCCTATCCAGCTGAATGGCCCATTGGTTGATGCTTCTAGTCGAGTTTGGTATTACCTATGTCACATCAAAAGCCATAAAAGGAAGAGCCATATCTGATTACCTTGCTGACTACCCTATGGAAGGAGCCGATGTCTGGATTTCTGAATTCCCAGACGAGAATATCCTTTGCGCCTCCTAAGAAGATATTCAATGGCAAATGTTCTTCGACGGTGCTTCCAATAAAAAAGGAAATGGCATTGGAATTCTCCTAAGTTCCCCTGATGACTCTTACACTCCCATTTCCATCAAATTGAATTTTTCCTGCACTAACAACATGACTGAATACGAGGCACGCATGGTAGGCCTCAAAGTTTCCCTCAAGAAAGGAATTCAATACCTCGATATCTAGGAAGATTAAGCCCTCATCATCGATCAAGTAATCGAGAAGTGGAAAGTCAAGGATGAGAAACTCTTACCCTTTCATGCTAACCTTGAAGAACTCGCTACCTAATTCCAAGAAATTACCTTCCACTACTTGCCTTGAGCAAAGAGTAACCTGGCTGAAGTTGTTTCCACCTTACCCTCCCTTATTGACATGCCCAACGGAAAAACCATGCCTCCCTTCCTTGTCCAGAAATAAGCCAAACCAACCCACTTCTACCACATCGAGCTCTGCACGGAGGAAGAACCCGAAATAGCTGACTGCTGGTACGATGACATTTGGAACCTCCTCAAATACGGTAGGTATCCCCAAGGAGCTGCCAAGAAAGATCGAGAAACACTCTACAGACCGGCCACCTAGTACATTATATGTGATAAAGCATTGTTTAAGTAAAACTTCGATGGAACCCATTTACACTGCATCGCAGGGGCTGACATTGAAGAAATGATGCAGAAAATCCATAGCAGGGAATGCGGAACCCACATGAACGACCATATGCTCGCCAAAAAGATCATTTGCCAGGGATACTACTGGACTACCTTGGTTAAGGACTGCACAACCTACGATTGAAGATGCTCAAATGTCAACAGTTCTCTAACCTACAACATGTAACACCTCATATTTTATGATATTAAATAATTATGAGACTAATTATTATTGTTGGATTAATTAAATTAAAAAGGTGAGAAATTAATTTGTTAGTTAATTAATCCGGATTAAAATAATTATTAACTAGCGTGCCAAGGGTTAATACTTATTGATGAAAATTGTTGAATATTACTGTGTGGTTAATTAATATGGAATTATAGAATTTTATAAATTTTTGAGAGTGGGAAATACGAAAGTTTGGTATATTATGTCGGGACGCGTGTGTTAGTCGTGTCGGGATAAATTTAATGGATTAAAGAAGTGAATTATTTTTTAATAACTCGTATGGTTATTTCGAGTGCGCCATTGAATCAGGAAGGGTCGAGATAAAAAAACTCTACTCGGGTATTCTATTTGGACTCCGGAATATTTTTATACCAAACCGGCACCCTGAAGGGGTATTTTTGTCCTTTGAATTTTTAGGGAAATATAATGGACGAAAATTAAAGAAAATAAATAAGGTAAACATGGGGGTGAAAGGTTCTGTCAGTTCCAAACCTACGAGAGAGAAAAGAGAGAGACATAAAGGAAGGAAAAAGGAGTCCATAGGTGTTGTCGGTGCATAACTCAAGAACTCACATCACAAATCCCACCAAAGCGTAGATCAGAAGACGAGGAACACGTCTATGCTAATTTTATCAACATATCAGAACATCATAATAGAGGCAAGTGTTTATTGCTTGCTTTCTTTAGCAATAATTGTGTTCATATTAGACTAGGTAATTATCCCATTATTATGAAGATGAATATTGTTGAAAATTTGGGAGAATTGATCATAAATTAGGACTGATTTGAATAAAGTTTGATTTCCTCATGTAGATTGGATTATGTTCACAAAATTATGATAATTTGATGACTAATCTGGGCTTAATTTGGAGTTTTGCATAGAAATTTGAGAATTAGGGTTCTTGATATATTAATTTGGGGATTATCTGATGATTAGTGATGATTTAATGATTATATATTGTTAGAAATCATATATAGATGTTAAGTAGTTGATGGGAATTGAATGATTGGTGTTTGGGTTGATTACTTTAGAGGTTTTAGGCTTAAAAATGGTGAAAAATGAAACTGTTAAGGGTGTAGAACGTAACAGGTCTGGTGGGGGAGAAGATAGATCAATCTCATTTGAACGAGATTGATCTTCGTTCGAACGAGAAAGCATGTCGTTCGAACGACATCTGACCTCGTTTGAATGACAGGTCCAAAAATCTGAGAAATCTCTAGTTCAGTCCAATTTGAGTTACACAGTTATCTTGAGAAAGGAAAACTATCAGTTGATGTATTTAGTATAGTGCACAATTGTTGGAAGGTAATTGTATAATGATACTTTATATAATTGGAAAAGTGAGTTAACTGTGGAAATTTCTAGAGAGAGAATAATCAAGATAATAATATTTTAAGTAGTAATGAGAGAATACTGTGTATGGAAAATACATGTATGGGTTGGGTGAATACCTTGATTTTTAATAGAATGTGAAAATGTCTATTATATGATTGTATTTGTAGGTACGGAATACCTATTATGCTTGCTATCGGGAGGAGGTTTTGCGCAGTGGACAGTCTTATCCTGGGTGACCCAATGGGGGGATATTTGGCTTGTACCCAGAGCATATGAACTTGGATATGTGCTATATGTTACATAGTGTTGGAAAATGAGCACCCCAATTTTTTAAATCTTATGACAAAAAGTAATTTTACAACTAAAAAGTTAATTTCAATTTCCTTTTGAGATGCGAAAGCGAGATGATGGTTCAATTGAACAAACACAAACAACAAATTTTAATTTCTTTTTAAATTAAAATTAAACTTGAACACAAAGTGAAATTAGATTAATCAACCCAAATTAAATCTTGCAACAAATTAAGTAAGTAGTGATTTAAACCAAAATTTATCTTTTTACCTAATCATGCATCTAAGGTGAATTTTGCAAAAGATAAAATAAATAAATAAACCACTACGCCGCGATGTACGATGAAAAATCCACAAAGGGAAAAAACCTCGGACGACCCTAGCATTAAGTCCACTAAGTATGGTATTTTTACAAGTACAAGAAAAATGACTTACTCAACTCGACTTGACTCCCTTCAAGCCCCTGATGCATCTTCTTGTACGAACCTCCACTTAGTTGGTAATCTCGGACACCACCGGAACCTTGGAATCCACCAATGAGGCTTTAGGAACTACCGTCAACCACACATGGTGCCATTCATCATGTGAGAATGCCGCAGCAAAACAACGAACTTTTTCTTTTTAGGATGTAGGAGTAAACCCAAACGAACTCTTCAAATTAGTAGAGTAACCCCGGTGCCAAACACTCCAAGCAGGATATTTATATGGAAACTTGTAATAAACAAACAATTGGGTGAAACAAGAGTGTTTAAGGATTTTTTTTCTTGAAAAATAAACATTAAAAACTTGAACTTTTTCTTTTTAGAACTTTGCTCTCAAACTCTCTTTTGGAGATTGTAGTATGTGAAAAAGTTGGTTCCAAAATATTTGTTCCCTCACATAATAAATCTGGTAAAAGATAGTGGGGAAAAGAAGTGGGAAAAGTTGGAAAACAGTCAAAAACTGCCAAAATACCTGTTCCCGCCAAATCTCGTTCGAACGAGATTTTCGTTCGAATGATACTTCTAACGAAGTTCCAATGGCAGGTCATTGGCAAACCTCATTTGAATGAAATTCTCGTTCGAACGAAAAACTCGTTCGAACGACAATTTCGAACGAAAATCCAAAAAGCTTAAAAATTCGATTTTAGCCCAGAAACTTCATTTTAAAGTTTTAAAGAAACCTTCTGAAAATAAACAACAGTTTAACCAAACTCACACCCAATAAATATTGTTCCAAGGTCCTATATATATATATCTAATTCATTCATACCTTAGGAGTAATTTGAACACATGTTGTTGACGTAGAAACGAGGCACAACAAACTCGGCATTTGATGAAGCTTTAATCTTGGCCGCTACATCTTCAACTAACACGTCATAGGCTTGAATGAATAAACTTGAACACAATCCTATGACTCAAATGTTTTTACTCTGGAATTGAGACAACTCTACATTGAGACTCAATAGGAGACTTGTGTCCTTACAAATCTCCCCCTTAGGCTATTCTGGGACAAAAACCAATAAAAATCCTAAAGGGCCGTCAAGCTCTACTAGTACGAAAAAAATATCCCACCCAAAATAAACCATACATAGCTTGACTCAAAAACCCAAGGATCAATATCTTTGACGATATGAAAGTTGCCACTTAGAAGAATTCCGGCACACTTAAGCAAACTATCAAACGCATAGGGAATATCAAGAGTATTAAATGCATAAAATAAATACTCCCCCTAAATTAACTCTCCCCTTTATCAACTATGATCAACCCAAGAAGATAGATCTCTCACCCTAAGTTAAATCTCCTCAACATAGATAAAATTACAATAGGATTAGATACCATTTCTCCCCTATCATTCTCCCCCTTTTTGTTCAGGAATAGACAAAGGATAAAACTAATTTAAACATGATGCAAATGATAGCAAATTGACAATAACATGATAAGAACAGGAAAGTATATGGGCAACAATAACATATCTAATCCAAACAAATTAATAACAACTATGATGCGAAAACAAATCATATTAAATTGACAAATAAGAGTCTAAGCATGTGATATCAAACAATGTACGCAACAAGATAGATACCAATTATGAATTAATGCATACATGGACTAGAAAGCAAGGCAAAGTCAAATAGAATACCTCGTATATGAGAACATAATAAATATCATTAACGCACACGCACATATACTAGGTATAAATGCCACACATGACACAAAATAAAATAAGCTTTTCACACTTGTATGGCAAAAATGTGTCATTTGGAAACGGAAGTGTTGGGGTGTGAATTAGTAACTATAAAATTTAGACCCAATCACTTAAAACATGTTCACGGAGTTCTCATTTGATTGAAAACTTCATCACATTTGAATATAACCTCAAGTGACAATATAGATTGAACTCAATGAACAAGCATACACAATGCTTGGAAGCCTAGAGTTTTGATGATTCTACAAACCAATAGAGTCATGACATTGAATGTACAACTACGATAAACGGACATTGTGCAAACCGTTGATATACCATCCAAACTTCCTCAATTTAAGCATATATAGTTTAATCTTTTGAATGACTAAATCAACTAAACAAAATAGGCCTTGGCAAATATTTTCTTTTAATGCCATTATTCTTTTAGGCCTTTGGACCACGTATTTTTTTTAGGTCCAAACAAACGGTGGCTTACTCGCAAAGGATGATTATTCCTTTCGGAGCCCTTCCCCGTGCACATTTATATATAACATTTTTATATCTCACACAAATCTCATGTGAAATGGATTATAACATGCACTAGTCCTCCTAGGTCATATATTATGTAGATGACTAGATTGGTAGGAGAACAACTCATAAAGCTCAAATAAACATATGAAGTTAAAATTTCAAGTGAGCTCGTGCATGTGTGAATTGAGGCATATAAAAATAGAATCCATTTAAATCAACACAAAATCCAACTACTCCATATAAGCATGGTAAGGAACAGTTTAAGGATTGACAATCCAAACCAAAAGTTCTAGACACATGGAAGCGAAAAAGTAGGGATTCAAACACAAGTATATGCCACATAGAGTGCGTCAAACTAAAATACACACACAAAAAAATATTTTTGAGTTTTTGAAATTTTTAATCAAACAAACAAAAATATTCACTCAAAAGACAAACAAAAATCATTTGTATTTTTCATTAATCTTAAATTACTAAAAAGGTAAAACACAAATGATAAACAAAATCTTTTTGTATTTTTCATTTAATGCAAACTAAAATGAAAGAAGTATAATACAAAAGATAAACAAAAATTATTATTCTAGCATGTGATTAAGCATGGAGCATAGACTAGAACATGATTAAGAAGCATACAATTAGCATGATAATATAGCATGTAGTACAAAAGCTAAAGTATGAAAATAAAACTAACACATTCAACCTTTAGATTTTGCAAGAGAGGAAGCATGTGAAAGTAAATGAGAATAAAAAATCATATCTTGTAAAGCTACCAAGTCAGATATCCTAATCCAAACTAATGACAAATGACTATCTCGGGGTGTAGGAATCTTGGCTACCTCGATTGCCTCATGTAAGGATTTTCTAGAACCTCATTTAAGATGAAAACAAAATTCCTAAGATGACCTTTTCGACCACAATGTGAGCATCTAAAGACTCGGTGAAAAGACTTACCTAATGAATGATATCCAAAGGCTTTCCTAGGGAATTCTCCTAAAACATCGGTTTTGACTTT
Source organism: Sambucus nigra (assembly GCA_949130495.1). Classification (NCBI taxonomy): domain Eukaryota; kingdom Viridiplantae; phylum Streptophyta; class Magnoliopsida; order Dipsacales; family Adoxaceae; genus Sambucus; species Sambucus nigra. The sequence continues at coordinate 215,604,581 of OX422210.1, read as the reverse complement.
TTGAGATGATTCATTACAAGTATCAAAGCCTAAACAAGTGTCATTTTTGATTTTGGATCGTACCTAAGATTTTATCTAGTTTTTCGGACCTACACTCCAAATCAAATTTGACTTTACTATAGTCTTTTAATTGTTCTTCTAATTCTATAATTCTAGACTCTAACAAAACATTTCTCTCTTCAAACTCGAGAAGCTCCTTTTTCATTGATTCCATTAAACCTCCAAGGCTATCACTCTCGCCTTCTATATATTCAAGCTTCTCTCTAAGAGTCCTCTCACGTGTCCTAAGGTCTTCAACTAACACACTATCATCAATGATCTTGACACTATCTCTTAAACTAGCTTCTAACTTCAAATTCGCTCTTTTTAATTTAATAGATTCTTCATATAGTTCTTGAAATGCAATTTGAAGTTCACTCACATTAACCTCATTTTCACTTTCACTCTCTCTTTCTTCTCCACTCTCACTACCATCATCTTTTATAGCTTCACAAACAAAGGCCTCGATAGTGTTGTGCATTAAGATGTCATCATTGGATGATTCCTCACTATCACTAAAATAACTAGCAATGAACGCGGTAAAGTTACGCTCAGTGGGGGAATCGGGTCCCTCTTCCTTATCACTATCACTAAGGGTTTCATTAAAATAAATTGGTTTCTTACCCTCTCTCAGTGGGGCACTCAAAAGCCTTATGGCCATACCCTTCACAACCAAAACACTTATCAGACTCGTACCTATTTACATTTTCATTAGAAGTTTTAGGGATCTTCTCAGCTTTGTCATGCCTAGATTTTTCAAATTTCTTAAAATCATTTCTAAATTTATCTTTGTTAAATTGAAGAAATTTTCAAAACTTTCTAGCAAACATAGCCATATTTTCTGAGTCACTATCACTTTCACTCTCTACTACTTATTTTTCCTCCTTTCGGGCTTTTAAAGCAACACCCTTCTCAATTTTCTTTTAGGTCTTGGAGGGAAACATGTCTAGTTCATAGGTTTGTAAATCACCTACGAGCTCTTCTAATTTCATTGAGGTTAAAGTGGGTAAAGAATTTAATACGATCACTTTTGGAATAAATCTATCGGGTAGGGACCTTAAAATTTTCTTTACTACACGGTTGTCGAGTATTTTCTCTCCCAAATTAAAAGATGAATTAACAATATCGGAAAGTCTAGCATAAAATTCATCAAAAGTTTCTTTTTCATTCATTTTGATGGTTTCAAATTGAGTAGTGAGGTTTTGGAGTTTCGAAGCTTTTACGACAATAGTTCCTTCATGAGAGAGTTGTAAAATATCCCAAGCTTTCTTAGTGGTTTCACACATCATAATGCGACAGAATTCATCCGGTGTGACCGCGCTAAACAAGGCATTTAAACCTCAAGAATTAAAATTAGATAGTTTAAATTCATTCTCACTCCATCTATCGGCGGGTTTGGGAACACGCTAATTATCTACTAAATGTGTAGGTACAGACCACCCGTTAATGACAGACAACCAAACCCTCTCGTCGATAGATTTTAGTGCCGATTTCATCCGCGCTTTCCAATATGCGTAGTTAGAACCATCGAAAATAGGAAATTTTGAAAACGGAGAAAATTCCATTTTTGTCAAAAATATTTAAAGGATCTTAAACGCAATAATTTAGCGAACCCGCTCTAATACCACTTGTTGGAAAATGAGCACCCCAATTTTTTAAATCTCATTGCAAAAAGTAATTTTACAACTAAAAAGTTAATTTTAATTTCCTTTTGAAATGCGTAAGCAAGATGATGGTTGAATTGAACAAACACAAACACAAACAACAAATTTTATTTTCTTTTTAAATTAAAATTAAACTTAAACACAAAGTACATTTAGATTAATCAACCCAAATTAAATCTTGCACCAAATTAAGTAAGTAGTGATTTAAACCAAAATTTATCTTTCTACCTAAGCATGCATCTAAGGTGAATTTTGCAAAAGTTAAAATAAACAAATAAACCACTACGCCGCGATGTACGAGGAAAAACCCACAACGAGAAAAAACCTCGGACGACCCTGGCCTTAAGTCACCTAAGTATGGTATTTTTACAAGTACAAGACAAATGGTTTACTTAACTCTACTTGACTCCCTTCAAGCCCCTGATGCGTCTTCTTGTACGAACCTCTGCTTAGATGACAATCCCGGACACCACTGAAACCTTAGAATCCACCAATGAGGCTTTAGGAACTACCGTCAACCACACATGGTGCCATTCACCATGTGAGAATGCCTCAACGAAACAACAAACTTCTTCTTTTTGGGATGTAGAAGTAAACCCAAACGAACTCTTCAACTTGCTAGAGTAACCCCGGTGCCAAACACTCCAAGCAGGGTATTTATATGGAAAATTGTAATAAACAAACAATTAGGTGAAACAAAAGTGTTGTAACACCCCGCCCGCCCGGGAAGAGCGAACGGAGCGCTAATGCGATAAAATAAATCCAAATCCACAAGTGACAAGGTATAGAGCATCTAAGTCCCACAACAACAAAAGGGGAAACCACTAATCTCAAATCTCTTCAAATAAATACAACAAATCTCTCGAATTAAAATTATAACTATCTAACTCGAATAAAAATACAAATCTTCAAAGCTCTATACATCAAAATAATACAAATCTTTCCCAAACAATCCTCGCTAAAATCAATCTCCATAGCGCCCCAAAATCCGCGCTAACCTGTCACTAAAAGAAAATATGGGGAAGTACACAATACGACAGGAAAGATGCTCAATAAATATATATTAGCGATGAATAAAATGTAACAACACGAGTACGAATATCAAAATGCAAATCTCAAGGCATTTATCAATATAATTTCTCAACAACACATCAATGGGTCACCAGGCCTCACCCCATCCGCATATGCTTTATCAAGCCATAGCCCGGGAAACAGGAATTTTGGCGGGTGCCCAACATCCGTGCCATATTAAAATCTCATGACAACGTGCTCATCAATAATATAATGATACCACATGAATCAAAATAATTTCAACAATTATTTTACAGATTTCAATGAATTTATCAATTCGAATATGAGTTCAATTAACAAGATTTCAAAGAGAATGACACTCACGAGATTTAAGGAGCATATTGTGTAAAACCCCATACCTCAAACCATGATGAGAAACCAACGATCACATCCTCAAGATCAACATAAAAGATCCTTCAATAACCTCCAACAAAATAGCCCCCAAAACACCTCTAATCTAAGGTTGGAACTCACAAATCTCAAGGGCCAATGTGTATATAAAAAGAAGAAGAATATAAAATATATTTGCTGCCAAAATTTGTGCCAAAAGTAGGTTAAAAGGGTTGCCCACAAATTCCCTTTATAATGCAAAGAAATGAAGAGTTGGAAGCCAAAAGATCCCTTTAATTAAGGCAAAGAAATGAAGAGTTGGAAGTCAAAACAATTCCAAGAGTTAAAAACATTTAAAAATCATTTTAAAATCCGTTTTAACTCTGTTTTCCAAACCGTTTGAAATTCTCGCCTTTAAAATTAATAACCAACATATTTGAGCAATAAAAATAATTTTATCAAAAACTTTATTTTCCTCCATTTTCCAGAAAAAATAATTAAAATAGCCCAAAATTACACAGATTGTTACAAGTGTTTAAGGGTTTTTTTTCTTGAAAAGTAAACATTCAAAACTTGAACTTTTTCTTTTTAGAATTTTGCTCTCAAAATCTCTCTTGGAGATTGTAGAATGTGAAAAAGTTGGTTCCTGCACATAATAAATCTGGCAAAAGATAGTGGGGAAAAGAAGTGGGAAAAGTTGGAAAACTGTCAAAAACTGCCAAAATACATGTTCCCGCCAAATCTCGTTCGAAATAGATTTTCGTTCGAACGAAGTCTCATTCGAACGATAATTCTAACGAAATTCCAGTGGCAGGTCGTTGGCAAACCTCGTTCGAACGAAATTCTTATACGAACGAAAAACTCGTTCGAACGACAATTTAAAACGAAAATCCAGAAAGCTTAAAAATTCGATTTTAGCCTAGAAACTTCATTTTAAAGTTTTGAAGAAACCTTCTGAAAATAAACAACAGTTTAAGCAAAACTTACACCCAATAAATATTATTCCAAGGTACTACATATATGTAATGCATTCATACCTTAGGAGTAATTTGAACACATGCTGTTGACGTAGAAACGAGGCACAACAAACTCGGTATTTGGTGAAGCTTTAATCTTGGCCGCTACGTCTTCAACTAACAGGTCATAGGCTTGAATGGATAAACTTGATCATAATCTTATGACTCAAATGTTTTTGTCCGGAATTGAGCCAACACTACATTGAGACTCAATCGGAGACTTGTGTCCTTACACAGACGGTTGAATGGGAGCGTAGGTATATGTGTGACCCATTTAGGTGGTGAGTATGCTCGCCTCGAATATTTGTGTTATGAAATTTATGTTTCTTGAGAGACGCCGAACCAATTGTCCATATGCAGCGAACGATGCACCAGGACATGATAGCAGAGTATGCATTGCGCTAAGTGGTCATAACAAGGCGGTGAAGGATATATATATATATATATATATATATATATATATAGGGATGATGTGACCATATGTATATATATTTATGTGCTTGTGATTATGTCTACTGTGTATAACTAGTAGATCGGGTATTAATAATGATTGCTTGCGCCAAGTGGTATTAACCAAGGGATACAGGTGTAGTATACATATATAGGGATGATGTGACTATATATATGAATAAACTTAGGAAAATTCTATTGTACGAAATTAGTAGTTATAGCAACGATGAGAAATAAAATAATCTTAGTGGGTAAAGGATTAACCAGTCGAACGGTGAGTAATAATATTTAGTTATGATGGATAAACTATTTTAATAACGTATTGTATGGGCGATACGAGATACTCCTTTGAGATATAGTTAGAAATATAAGGTTATGGCCTAGTTAGGAGTGATATAAATAAATTGGTTGGGTTAGATGTACGTTAGGCGTGCACAATAGTGGAGAGGTTAGAATCTCATGTGAGAGTTCGAAACTAACATATACATAATACTTGCTTCATTACAGTTTTAAATACTTGCTAAAATAAATATTTTTACAACTCGAGCTCTGACCCGTTTCTTGCTATTCTCCTCTCTTTTGTTATAGGTATATATTAGTTATCAGGTGCCCAGTCACAGGATTGCCACCAGACTTAGACGCATGGATCATTTGGCGAGCTGCGGCTGTTGTCGAAGCTGTAAGTCATTGAGATTAGGTGGTTCTATCTTTCCATTTAGTTTTAGTTCAGACATTTCAGTTAGGACATGTGTCCCCCGCTTCCATTTTAGTTATTCAGAGATTGTACTTTTCTTAGTAACATTTCTTCTCTTATTGGATTGAGTAGTAGTACACTTTTGGTTTGAGACGTTGAACTAAAATGTTTTACCCAGTCTTATTTTTAGTAATTATTTCCTGTTCAGTATTTATTTTTATTATGGTGGAATTCAAGTAATTTTTGTTTTGATAATTTAAATGAAATATTTTGGCACATAGCTTAATTATATATTAGGTGATAAATAAAAATGAAATTGTTTTTCGAAAGTGATGCTAAAAATGAACCAACTGGTCACTTCAGTTTAATTTAATAAAGGACCGATCACCCGGTATTTAATTAGACGGGGTGTCACAAGTGGTATCAGAGCATCAGGTTCTAGTGTCCTTAGTATCTGTATGGCTTTCTACGTTTGAGCGCAACGTTCTTTGATGTAGAGACTTATTATAGGATTGTTGTCTTCCCTTACGTATGCGACTTATGTTCTTCTGCTATGAATTATAATTGATGTGACTCATTATACGAAATTGTTTGTACATCGAGCACCGAACATTATAGGACGACCACCGAGGGCCGTAAGAAGGATGGCAGGAGAAGAAGCCCGACAAAAGATATAGAGTAATTTGGGAATGGTAGACGTGACAAATGTCACCATGAGTATTAGTTAATAAAGTGATAACAAAATCTTCACTCGAGAACAAAAGGGTTCCCCAAGCACAGTCCTAGGTAACGGTGGATTGATTTCAGGATTATCTAGCGTAGTCGACGACATAAAGTAATTAGAGTCAATCACCATATGTAAAGAAATGTATTTGAAATTTGAAGAGACATTTTGGTACAATTTGACCGTGAGGTCTTGCATTCGATGTTATAATAGAGATACTAGTGAAATTTTGAAACTTAGCACAACGATTAGGCTAGAGACCGATCGTGAGAGATAGGTTGATTTGCCTAACAAATTTCGTACCTGGAAAAGGGGGATAGAATAAAAAGGGCTTATAGTTATAAAAAATTGTGCGTAAAATATGAGGATGGATGAGAAATTCAGTTAGGATAAGTAATTATGATGTTGTCAAGGTTATACGTTTGCAAGTTATTTCAGCACTTCCAGAAGAAGTGAACCAGGAAGGTTAGAGAATGTGACCTAAAAGCAAAGCCGAACTTAACCGTGTTAGTGATACAACACATGAGAGTGTGCCCAATAGAGAACTCATTTAGATAATTTTGATTGATTAACTTCTTACAAAGTGACGATGAAGTCAATCAGGAGTGTGGAGGCCAATAATAGTTTCGAAAGGCTCGCATAGCCAAAGGGCAACTGGAGGGAAATTGGGAGCTAAGACTGCCCGGTCCGAGAAAAGGACATTAAAAATGGTCAGTGGGACCAGTGTTGAGAAATTGCTCGGGAAGTTTCCCTATGTGTAGAAAATGGGACTACCAGGGTTAAATGTGTCCACGTAGAGAAGTGAGAACGATAAGATTAGAAATGGTAAACCATGCCAGTTTGGCATAACAACCGGAGGAGTGAGATTTTCAGAGGGGGAGTTGGGTCTAGAGAGGCCCAGGAGGAAATAGGGTGGCCAGTAAGGCCATAATTAAGGTCTCGATATTTAAGCCAATGTTTCAATGAGGGCATGTAAGGCAAAGAATAGAATATTTTTCACCACAATGAGGAGGGGAAACTATTGGGTGAAATACCAGATATATAGAGATTGCAGATGCTCATGGGTCGTGTTGGCAGCTACATGCTAGGACCCTATGGTCTGGTGAGCCTGATGAAGTTTTGTTTCATCCTTGTGAGAAAAGGATTAGGTCAAGTGACATGGGTGTGTCACAATACATATATGAATTGTTAACACTAAAGATCGCGTGTGAGTCGAGTTTAGTGGGTATGGTAGTTTTAACAGTCTTGTTACAAACATATTTATCATGTATAGTGGGGCATTCTGATGTCGTCGTGAGTGAGCCGGGTGGCCGATAAAAGCATATTTTATTATTATAATTTACTATTGATCGAGTTAGCAAAATAGATATTATTATGGTAATGTGTAGTGATAATTAATGAATCTTTGAACGATAGTAGATTGAGTGATAAAACTATCGTGCTGGATACTCTGAGTGAGTAAAATTACTTATGTGTGGTTCCACTTAAAATAGGGATGTGCCTACATATATGCATATAACAAATTTCATGATATCGTAGACTCCAGTGAGTATGTCACCTAATTATAAATGACCCCGATGTGTAGGAATTTATTTACTGAGGTGACTCAGGATACATTGTGTTCTTTACCAAGTAGCGAGAGATAACTTTTTATATACAGTGCCGAAACTTGGGATAGTGAGAGCGCCATGTTTCATGTTATTTTTACGGACATACGTAGATTAGTATGTCAATATACGAAGATTTTGGGAAGATACATGTTATGGACTAGGGGCCTTACGGATCTCGACGACCTATAATGTTAGGTATTAGTGTACCGGGAGGATTCCTTGTTTGGATTTCGCTTTGCGAGACATCCCACGCATAAAACTAACGAACGTCGAAAGTTGGAGAGAAGTTTGGATGAAAGTACATGGGATTCGTACCTTAGTAATTATACATTTATGAGAGTATAATTGAGAGTGGATAATTCCACTATAATGTGAGAATATAATTCATTTGTGCAAAAATGCGCAAGGCATAGGGTGTATAGGTGCCCTAGGTAATTGAATCTTGATTTTGTTTCCGTTCGGAACATATGGGATAAGTTAAATGAAGATAGAAGTGGAGATATCAGGGCTTGATTGTACGCTCACGAGAATGGTATTGTACTAGGCAGTAGATTGTCATGTGAATATGATAACATTTAGCCCGGGGAGTTGAAGTTTATTCCGTAAGATTTGTTAGAGGCTTACGTTTAACGAGAAACTGATTATGAGAGCGGGGGAAGGACCTGCGACATGCGGTGAGGTAAAGTCACATGGATCATGGTTAGAGGTACCTTTGAGAGAATATCAGTTGTATCATGGTATAAATGACAGTGGTGATGGGATTTAAGGAGGTGAAATATGGCCAAATCCGTTTTGCAATGGGTCACCTGTCTTATTGAAAGAGGGTGGTCCATCCGAAACCAGTAGAAGTAGTAATGGGAGAATATTCCCAAGGATTTTATTGAGAAGGGAGTTACGATCCTATATGGGTGATTATGGATCGGTTGATCGAAGTTGCTCATGTTACGCCAGTTAGGACTGGCCATACTATGGGACAATACACGAAGATCTTATTAAATGAGATAGTGAGGTTATATGGGGTACCGCTTGATATCGTGTCCGATTGGGATAAGATATTTATCTTTCAATTTTGGAAAAGAGTCTACGAGGCTTTGGGTACCGAGTTGTGGTTGAGTACGACCTATCATCCCATACAAATGGGCAAAACAAGCGGAATAATCAGATGATTGGGGAAAATAAATTATATGTGTACCCTTGGATCTTAGAGGAGGATGAGAGTAGTCCCTTCCAAAAGTTGAGTTTGTGTATAATAACTCATATAAGCTAACTTTTGGGCATTGTGCCAGTCGAGGTATGGCACGGTAAACCTTGTTGCTCTCATGATCGTTGGTTAAAGGTGGGGGAAACAAATCCTATTACGAAGATTCGAGATGAGTTGATATCTCTAGTATATAATATGTGTAAAGTATATACAACGCCAATAACCGACGTGTGTGCGATCATTCTGAGATGAGATTGTGTGTATCTAAATAACGATTAATCTACTAAGGTGCGAATAGTAGAAGGATAGACAATGAATATATCTAAAATAAAGTTTAATTAGTGAAACTTGAACGGTAAGACTTGGGCAAGAACCTACGTGCCAGGGTAACCTGGAGTTTAGAACAAATATAAGTGGAGTGTTCATTATTAAGGGTATACGATTGCGTACTATATGGGTGGCACACAGTAGTTCATTTGGGAGCGCAATGACGCGATGCGCAACATATATTCAGCATTATTTGTATACTTTTTTGAATTTCGAGATGAAATTCCGTTGTAAGAAGGGAAGTATGTAACAACCCGTATTTTTTATGATATTAAATAATTATGAGATTAATTATTATTGTTGGATTAATTAAATTAAAAAGGTGAGAAATTAATTAATAGTTAATTAATCCGGATTAAAATAATTATTAACTAGCGTCCCAAGGCTTAATACTTATTGATGAAAATTGCTGAATATTATTGTGTGGTTATTTAATATGGAATTATAGAATTTTATAAATTGTCGAGAGTGAGAAATAGGACAGTTTGGTATATTATGTCGGGACTCGCGTGTGAGTCATGTCGGGACTAATTTAATGGATTAGAGAAGTGAATTATTTTTTAGTAACTAGTATGGTTATTTAGAGTGCACAATTGAATCCAAAAGGGTCGAGATACTAAAAAAACTCTACTCGATTATTCTATCTGGACTTCGAAATATTTTTAGGCCTCACTGGCACCCCGAAGGGGCATTTTTTCCCTTTGAATTTTTAGGGAAACATTATAGACGGAAATTTAAGAAAATAAATAAGGTAAAGATGGGGGAGAAAGGGTCTGTCAGTTCCAAACCTACGAGAGAGAAAAGAGAGAGACACAGAGGAAGAAAAAAGGAGTCCATAGGTGTTCTTGGTGCATAACTCAAGGACTCACATCACAAATCCCACCAAAGCGTAGATTGACAGACGAGGAACATGCCTATGCCAATTTCATCAATGGATCAGGACATCATAATCGAGGCAAGTGTTTATTGCTTGTTTTCTTTAGCAATAATTGTGTTCATATTAGACTAGGTAATTACCTCGTTATTATGAAGATGAATATTATTGAAAATTTGGGAGAATTGATCATAAATTAGGACTAATTTGAATAAAGTTTGATTCGCTCATGTAGATAGGATTATGTTCACAAAATTATGATAATTTGATGACTAATCTGGGCTTAATTTGGAGTTTTGCATAGAAATTTGAGAATTAGGGTTCTTGATATATTAATTTGGGGATTATCTGATGATTAGTGATGATTTAATGATTATATATTGTTGGAAATCATATATAGATGTTAAGTAGTTGATGGGAATTGAATGATTGGTGTTTGGGCTGATTACTTTAGAGGTTTTAGGCTTAAAAATGGTGAAAAATGAAACTGTTAAGGGTGTAGAACGTAACAGGTCTGGTGGGGGAGAAGATAGATCAATCTCATTTGAACGAGATTGATCTTCGTTCGAACGAGAAAGCATGTCGTTCGAACGACATCTGACCTCGTTTGAATGACAGGTCCAAAAATCTGAGAAATCTCTAGTTCAGTCCAATTTGAGTTACACAGTTATCTTGAGTAAGCAAAACTATCAGTTGATGAATTTAGTATAGTGCATAATTGTTGGAAGGTAATTGTATAAAGATACTTTATATAGTTGGAAAAGTGAGTTAATTGTGAAAATTTCGAGAGACAGAATAATCGAGATAATAATATTATAAATAGTAATGAGAGAATACCGCGTATGAAAAATACATATATGGGTTGGGTGAATACCTTAATTTTTAATAGAATATGAGAATGCCTATTATATGATTGTATTTGTGTGTATGGCATACCTACGTTGCTTGCTATCGGGAGGAGGTTTCGCGCAGTGGACAGTCTTATCCTGGGTGACCCAATGGGGGGATATTTGACTTGTACGCAGAGCATATGAACTTAAATACATGTTATCTGTTACATAGGATAGTTTCGACGGTTAAATGGGAGCGTAGGTATGTACGTGACCCATTTAGCTGGTGAGTATGCTCGCCTCCAATATTTGTGTTATGAGATTTATGGTTCGTGAGAGACGCCGAACCAATTGTCCATATGTAGCAAGCGTGCACCAGGACATGATAGCAGAGTATGTATTACGCCAAATGGTCTTAACCAAGGGGTGCAGGATTATTATATATATATATCTCTGTGTGTGTGTGTGTGTGTGTGTAGGGATGATGTGACTATATGTATATATATTTATGTGCTTGTGATTATGTCTACTGTGTATAACTAGTAGATAGGGTTTTAATAATGATTGCTTGCGCCAAGTGTGTGTGTGTGTGTGTGTATAGGGATCATGTGACTATATGTATATATATTTATGTGCTTGTGATTATGTCTACTGTGTATAACTAGTAGATAAGGTTTTAATAATGATTGCTTCCACCAAGTGTCATTAACCAATGGGTGCAGGTGTAGTATACATATATAAGGATGATGTGACTATATATATGAATAAACTTTGGAAAATTCTACTGTGTCAAATTAGTAGTTATACCAATGATGAGAAATAAAATAATCTTAGAGGGTAAAGGATTAACCAGTTGGATGATGAATAATGATATTTAGTTATGATGGATAAATATTTTAATAAGGTATTGTATGGGCGATATGGGATTTATGCTTTGAGATAGAAGTATAAGGTTATGGCCTTGTTGAAAGTGATATAAATAACTTGGTTGGGTTAGATGTACGTTAGGTGTGCACAATTGTGAAGAGGTTAGAATCTCATGTGAGAGTTCAAAACTGACATGCACATAATACTTGCTTCATTGCAGTTTTAAATACTTGCTAAAACAAATATTTTTACAACTCGGGCTCTGACCTGTTTCTTGATATTCTCCTCTCTTTTGTGATATGTATATATTATTTATCAGGTGCCCAGCCATATGGTTGCCACCAGACTTAGACGCATGGATCATTTGGCGAGCTTCAGCTGTTGTGGAAGTTGTAGGTTATTGAGATTAGACGCTTCTATATTTCCATTCAGTTCTAGTTCAGACATTTTAGTTAGGGCATGTGTCCCCCGCTTCCATTTTAGTTATTCAGAGATTGTACTTTTCATAGTAACATTTCTTCTCTTATTGGATTGAGTAGTATTACACTTTTGGTTTGATACTTTGAACTGGAATGTTTTATCCAGTCTTATTTAATTCAGTAATTATTTCCTGTTTAGTATTTATTTTTATTCTGGTGGAATGCTGATTATTTTTGTTCTAATAATGAAAATTTATTAACGGATTATTTGGGCATAATTAAAATGAAATGTTTTGACACATAGCTTAATTATTTATTAGGTGATAAGTAAAAATGAAATTGTTTTTTGATAGTGATGCTAAGAATGAACCAACCGGTCACTTCGGTTTAATTTAATAAAGGATTGATCACCTGGTATTTAATTAGGCGGGGTGTCACACAACATATGCCTCTACGAGAAATGTACAACATGACTTCTCCCTGGCCTTTCTCCACATGGGGCATCGACATCATTGGAAAAGTTACACTAAAGGCGTCCTATAGGCATGAGTTCACCCTAGTCGCTATTGACTACTTCACTAAATGGGTCAAAGCCGAGTCATACGCAGTTCTAAATGCCAAGAAAGTGGCCAAATTCATCAAGAAAAATATCATCTGTCGATACAGGGTCCCACATGAGATGATATCAGATAATAGGCTACATTTTAAGGCGGAGGTTACGAAAGCGATCGATGAGTATGGGATTCAAAGACATAAATCCTCTCCATATCGGCCTCAAACCAACGGAGCAGTTGAATCAGCCAATAAGAATCTCAAATTCATCATCAACAAGATGATCGAGAGTTGTCGTGATTGGGCCGACCAGATACCTTACGCCCTCTAGGCTACCGCACTTCAGTTCGAACCTCTACTGGGGATACCCCTTACTCTCTAGTCTACGAAATGGAAGCAGTCCTACCCATCAGTGAAGAAGACTGGTACCAAAGCCATCTTGATGAACTATCCCTCTTAGACGAAAGGAGATTGAAAGCTCTCTGTCACATACAAGGGTACCATCGCCGTATAGCACAATCATTCAATAAGAGAGTTAAGGACCGCGGTGTACGAGAGGGGGACTTAACCCTCAAAGTAATAGTATAGCCTATCTAGGAACTTAGATGGAAATTTAAGCCCAATTGTAGTGGCCCCTAAATTATGAATAAGATCCTGTCGAGCGGCGCCACTATGCTCACCGACCTCGACGGAGAAGAAATGTCCCGTTCAGTCAACCTGGACTGTCTCATGAAATTTTACCACTAGTCCAAAATCTTGGTGCGCTATGACTCTTCTCATCTCCCTTCTATTCTAAAAAAAACTCTCTTCATTTCCCCTATCCAGAACTATGTGGGCCTGATCCTCTATAACATTTTCAAAAATAAATTTCAAAATCTTTCAAAAAAACCCTTTGAGGACGTAGGCAGCTCATCACTTCACATGAGTGCACCCCCCTTCTTTTTCACAAAATGCAATTCTTTTCTTATCCCCAAGAATGATAATTCATTTTAACATATACATGAACAAAATGATTATGTATGCCTTAGTGATTGTTATAGATAGTTCAAAAATGCAAAAAGTCATCAAAAGGCACAACTAGATGATCAAAAATTTATTTATTTCATTATCTAAAATTTTCGTACGATTACATCGGCATAAGGAGTCAAATGATTTCCCTGGCCAAAAACCCAGATAATAACAAGCCCCACTACTCCTGCAAATCACCCTCCAATTATTCCCACAAAGCATAAAATCACACCTATTACAAAGAGATTACCAAAGCCCTACCCACAGCTGCTAGAGGAACCAACACCATCATCACTTGCATTCTGGGCTCCCTAAACCTCCCCTGCCTGAATGGAGTATTGCAGACGCTTCATGGAGTGATAATCCCAGTCCAGCTTGGGGTAGACCATAACGCCTCCTTTTATGTTGTCAGATATGGCAAACCACTTTTGACCAGTCTCCACAACCAACATCCTGGCTACTACCTTCTTCCACAAACACTTCATGTAGTCCCCAGAGACATGCCAGACTCGCCCAGTAGACTGAGAAGGACGGGTTGACGGACGATGACTCTCCCATAGAGAACCAAACCACATGCACATACGCTCTGTCAGATCCTCTACAGGAAAGAAGTTTGGTGTCCACGGTGGCACAATTTCTCCTAACCATATTGGTGCAGCAGTCGTCAAGGAAAGTAGAAAGAGGTCTGCCTGAGGTTAACCAATCTGACGTACTGGTACTCTCCAAGCTCCAAAATAAGCAGCTCCCCCCACCAAGGCACATACCAGCATAAGCCTCGAGCCCCGTGCTCTACAAACAAGTTTCCCCAACTCTAAATGTCCATGCCTACACTAATGAAATAGCGCAAGAAGAAGTTTGGCACCACCGATAAAGGATACTCCGGTGGCACCGCTATATAAAACCACTTTGACAGTTACATAAACAACATCACGGGGCTCCCCCTCAGAAAGTCAGAACGACCCTCCCGCCAAGCATCCAGGCCATTCAAGGTCTCCGCCAGTATCACCATCGCAGGATTGTAATAGTATGACATCCAAGAAACGATAGCAGCCCAGTTGGGGGTCCACCAGCATCTCCCCAGTCACCAACAAAACTTTGGAAATAATGCCTAGGATGATGGCCTCGACATATCCGACATCACCCACGTCCTGCGAATGCATGGACTGTAATACCGTCAGAAGGGAAATCATTCCCCCATAACTAAAGGCCTGGCTGCCGAAGGCAAAATATGAAGAAGTCCTGCCAATAATTGCCTAGGAGAACGGGAAAACTCAGGCAGCACTGCAGCAACACTGGGATTTATCCCCAGCATGACAAAAAATTCCTCGTAGGTAGGATAAATCTCATCCAACCTGAAGTGGAAGACATAATCCTCATGATACCAAAACTCGACAGCCGCCATCAGCATGTTCCACTCAATTGGACGATTGTGCCACAAAGAGACTCACTGCATATGAAAGGCGTCATAATAAACATTGTAAGAACACATTGCTTGCAAGTATTTGAGGTAGTTAACGAACTCAATGCTACCAAGGAGAGCCATCTTGCAAGACTAAGAGATAGTAAGCAAGTAAAAATGTGGAAAATAAAGAAAGTGAAGGTGTGAGGAGGAAATCCCCATCCACACCCCCTTTTATACCTGGAAACTCTCAAGCTAAGACAAGGAACCCTGCAAAAATTGGAGTAAAACTTGCCCCACCAAGTACCAAGCAATTGAAGAAAGTGCAATCAAAGCCTTGGACTGGACTGACATGCCGACAGGATAGGGGTCATGCTAATCGGCAACCCTTATTTTAATAAATTTCCTTTTTTCCTCTTTTGTAAAAAAAAAACTCAATAAAATAATTTTTTATCTTAAGGAAATTCTGAATTCCCTTTATACTTATGCTTTTACTAATTCTCATTTTAAATAAAATCATTCTCAAATCAATCTTCAAAATTCTTTTTACGGTCTCAGCAGCAAAGTAAAAAGAGCATGTGCATTAATCACTAAGAAAAGAAAATTAACAAAAAAATTCATCATTCATTTGCATATATTTTGCTGTGTTACATTAACATTTTGCAAGAGAAGCAAAAAAAAACAACGGGACTCGGCCCGAACCCAATTTCTCTCTCTCTCTCTCTCTCTCTCTCTCTCTCTCTTTTGGCTCTTCTCTCTCTCTCTCTCTAAGATCCCCCATCCTTGCAGCGCGCCCTCTTCCCCCTGCGACGAGATGATGTGCCACCACTTCCAGAACTCGACCTTTCCCCGAACGAGGCAGACGACCCCAAGTAAGAAGGGACCAGAACTGCCTCACAAACATGATCAGTCGTCGAAGATATCCAGTCCCTGATGTCCTTCATCCAGGTGGTCGAAACACTGATATGATGCGAGGAAGAATAGAAAAGATATAATCAGTCAAGCAAGAGGAAAGATAAAGAAATCAAGGAAATAAAAAAAAGACGTACCGCAGGCCGAATGACCTCCTCCGTTAGATCCAACTCCTCCGAATACATTGCATGAGGATGATGCTGTAGACGCCCAGATCCCCCATCAGCTCATCAAAGGTTGTAACTAGGGGAATGTAGCCGCACAAAAAAGGCCCTGACATCATCGCGACCGCCGTTGACGTAGCCGCACCACCTGCGCTATGAGAAAACCCACCCGCCGACTCGATCCCGCCCTAGGGAAAGGCATCACATCATAAATGCTAGGGGGCATCATCCAACTCGAGATGAAGTCCAAATAGTCACACACCACCGCTATGTCAGTGTAGAGGGAGTATGGCTCTCCCATCATCGCTGACAAGCACCCAAAACTGTACAATTTATACCCCGAATAGACGTACTTTAGTTGCTAATTCTCGGAAATATGGGTCTTATGTGCTTAAATATTTATCTTGTAGGTCAAATTGTGCGTTGCAGAGTTCAAGCGTTTAAATCAAAGCAATTGCGCATAAATAGAGCTAAATACCCTTATCCCGTAACCTAGCCTACCCAAACCTAGCCTAAACTGTCCCAAACCCTGTGTGTGTTTAGTTTGTGTCCTTTCTATTATTTTTTAGATTTTTAGTTTGAGTCATTTTTATTTTTAGGATTTATTTTAGATTTATTTAGTATTTTCTAGGTTTTCTTTTCTATTTTTCTATTTTATTTTTATTAGTATAATTTTATTTTGATTTTTATTAATTTTGATTTTGATTTTATTTTATTAGGATTAGTTTTTAGGAATTTAGTTTTATTAGATTTTACTTTTTTTTAGGATTTTTGTTTTTAAGTTTAATAGGTTTTTAATTTTATATCTTTTTATTTTTAGAGTTAAGAATTCATTTATTTAGTTCTTTTTGTTTTTGTAGATTTTATTTTTTATTTTTATTTTGTTAGTTGAGTCTTTTTATTATTTTAGTTAGGGACAAATTAAACACACACACAAAAACATCCTAACTAACACACTCACACACACTCATCCTCACCCTATCATCTACACCCTCACCACATCAAAATAAACCCAACCCTTCTTCAACCTCCCATCACCCTCTCTCTCCTGCCAACCTCTATTAACCAAAACCCAACATCACTCCCTCTCTCTCTCCCTCTTACCAACCCCCCCTAACCCGTCGCCAGCTGCCGCCGCCACGATCCACTCCGGCGGCGCCCAGCTGTACCCTCAAACGCACCCTACCTCTCTCTCTCTCTCTACGACAACCCATACCCGACCCCTGCGACCCTTGCCCAACATAACCCGGTAACTCCCGGCGGTGACCCAGCCCAGCTTCCCGACGGCTACCTCGTCACCCCTATAATCCGCCGGCGATGCTTTAACCCGAACCTTCGGTGGCATGCCCCTGCACCTACCCACCGCCAGCGGCCAGCCACACCCTCCGACCTCGCGCCATCCACCTACTACCGACGCCGTCCGGTGACCTCCTATCGCGTCCAACCTGCTCCGACCCGTCCCTCGTCCCTTCTGCTCGACCCGATCTCCACCCAACCAATCCCAAAACTCGAGAACCCATTCCGTCTCATCCCCAAACCTTTCCATAGACCCATTTCTCATTTCTACCTCAAAGCAAGCCAACAAAACCAAAATAACCCCATGTGCCACTTAAACCCTTTATTCTCATTTACCCATTTTACCCCCAACTACCACTTTTTACCCACTTTCCTAAAATACCCATAAATCATATCAAATTTTTATCCCCCAATTCCCTCACACATTTGTCATGCACATGTGCACTTTCATTACCCAATTTCTCCCCATGTGTACATTCCCCATGCTCTTGTATCTAAATTCTTCCAAAAATAGCCCCATGCTCCATGCCTACTATAAATGAAGATGAAGACCCCATTTAAAAAAAATCTTTTAGATAGGAATTTTAGAGAGAGAATTGTAGAGAGATAAACACCAATTTGTAAATAGTTTTTCCTCTTTTTTTTTAGATATTTGTTGAGAATTAATTGTGAGTAATTGAATTGAATGGAAGATGATAGAGTTCAAATTGCCAATTTCAGGGAGACTTGTTTGAAGATTTGATCTCTTTCTCTACTCTTTTATTATATATGCCTTTGATTATTAATTTGTCATATTTCATACCATGTTAGGCTAAAACCCTTTTCAAGGGGTGGGGTAAAATCCTTATTTGATGTTATTTTATTTTAATTAGTTTAATTACTTGAAAAGTCCTTTTGAATGTTAATTTTGATCCCTCACCCTTAGATTTACGCCTCGAGAGAGGGTAAATGATTTTCGAGAGAAAATCGAAATTTTTAGTTATAATACCCATTTTAGATTCGAACTAGAGATAGGGGTTTCTTAAGTGGGGTATTATAACTTGAGTTTCAACTCTAAATTTATTTTCTAAGATTGATATAAATTTTAATTGATCGATCCTAGCGGGTGATTAATTAAAAGGAGTGTGGATCTATTTTTCTAGAGTTTTGGGGTGTTAAACTTAACTTTATAAAAGATTACTATTATAATTTCACTTGCAACGAGAGTTGGTTTGTAATTTTGATATTAATTTGGGAGAATTTAAATAATTAAATTAATTAATTAATTAGAATAACTAAAATTTGTGGTGTAATCCCACTCCTTGATTGTTCTCACAATTATTTGCCTCACTTTATCTTTTATTTTAGTTTAGACTTTATTTTCCATTTTAGTAATTTTCTAGTTAGTTATTTACACTTTAATTTAGTTTAGTTTAAATCATCTCCTCACCCTATTGTTTTAATATTCGAAAAAGCTAAAAAAATTAGAAAAGTGAAAAAGCACAAAAAGAAAATAAAAAGTGAATTACATTTAAATTTGTCTCTAGCTTACTCCCTTGAAAGTGTATTGATAACCTTACTTACTTCTACACTTGAGATTGTTATATTTTGTAGGTATTTTGAGGATTTTGACTAACTTGGCTTTCAACAACGACATACGTAAAAGTTCTCGTTATCAAATGGCGTCGTTGCCATTCTTGGGAGCATGAAGCATTCAGAGCGGATTCAATTTTTTAGTTCATTTATTTCCTATTTTTTTTTATTTTAATACCATTCTTTGCATTTTATTAGAAGGCTTGTATTAGGATTTTTATCATTGCTTGCATTACGGTGCTTAGAGACACCATTTATTTTCCATTTAAATTTGTAATAATTGAAGACAAGTGTGATAGGGAAACCGGACAAGGTAGAGAGAGGGCGTCCATTGGCGAGTATTTATAAGCCTCTCTACCTTGGGTCGGTAGGACTCCCGGGGATGACTGAGATAGGTGTAATCTCCCCCCGGCCGACTCAAAATTTTCGGCACCCCACGGCGTAAAAACCGTGGTAGGTATATTTCTCAAACCCTCGCGCCTCTCATGTTAGCGAGTCAATTTTTTTTGTGCTCTTGTGTGCTCTTGTGTGATTTTATTCTCGCATTTATTTTTTTGAATGGCGTGATGCATTAAATTACTAAGACCTACACCCAGTCATTCACGAGAAGGGATTTCATCACCCAACTCACTCGCTTACCATTTGTGTGCTACCCTAGCCATCATTAAAATTTAAAATCCATTCACTAGGTAGCCCAATAGGAGAAAATTTTGCAAAGGCGATAGCTAAGATATTTTTGTGAATTTTTATCTCCCGCGGATTTAATTAAAATTTGACTACCCTTTCACTAAATTTAAAGATAAAAATTGGCTATGTGCTAGTTAAGAAATTTTCTTGACTTGTGTGTGTCCAATTCCATTTTTAGGTAGTCGATTTTAGTTGGTTCGTTCACAATTTAAGAGTCCATATCTTTCCCCACCCTTTTCTTCCAAAAAAAAAAAATCCAAAAATATTTTTCTATTATTTTTTACAAAAAATCCAAAAATATTTTCTTCCATTATTTTTAGAAAATCCCAAAAATATTTTCTTTCCTTTTGAAATTTTTTTAAAAACTCCAAAAAAATATTTCCATCCTCATGGCCGAAGAACGTCCTTTACGGGACTACTTTAGTCATTTTTTATTGTCACGTGACACGTCTGCGAGTGATCGTAATCCGTCTCTTTATAATATTCTTAGTCGTTTAACCTCTCTCACGAGTACCGATGGTACTCTTGACCCATCTATGCACTCACCTCCTATTCCATCACCCTCGGTGTCTAAGTGTCGACGTGTCTAATTCGTTGTTGTTCACCCACTGTTATTATGCCGATCATATGTCCCATGAGTGCCCTTACATTACATATCCATCAAAAACCACCATGGAATATGTGTATCCATATGACACTGTTCCGGAACCCACCTCGGCCTATTATCCCGATATACCCAATTCCGAGTTGTGTGAGTTCCCGAGCTATTCGTGGAGGCTTGATCACCCTTCCACGCAATACGTATCCCAACCCGATGTTGTGGTTCCTCACACGTTCCAACAGTCGTCATGGCAATCTTCTGCACCTGTTCACGATCAGTTCCCTCACTACGCACCCCATGAGTATCAACCATTTGTCCATCACGAAGGCGGTCCTTTCGTGTATGATGTACGTGGCCCCACCCCACACACTTCATATGAGTATTCTCCATATAGTCCCGATTATAGCGAGTTATGTCCACCTCAACCACCACCACCACCCATCATTCCACCAACACTATCATCCCCCTCCACTCTCGAAACCCTCTTGCAAAAGTTCATACTTGAGCAAGAGAAAGTCATTCAAACTCAAGCTCTCCAAAGCCTTGAACACAGGTTAAATGAATTGGAGTGTGCGCGAGAGTCGGATTTCATCCCAAGTCAACCCATCGTTGCCACCGAGTGTGATGATGATGTGTCCTCTTTTGACACGAATTCTGAGTGTGACCAACCCTACCACCCCGAGAATCTCAAAGTTGAGACCATCCCATGGTCCGGGTCCCAAGTCGACAATTGTGTTGACTTACCTTTCGATAGTGAGCGTGATCCAATCCTGCCATGTCCATCTGAACCCCACTTTGAGGTTCCCACTCCCGTCATATCCAAAAATGTGCCCGAGTCTACACCTATCGAGCTTCACCCTTGTGTTCCCGAGGAACCAATTTATCCTAGGTTAGCTCCGGCTACGAGTGTTCACCATTTTCTCGAGATAGAATCCCTGATAGTTCCTAACTATCCGGATATGAATCCTGTTCTACCATGCATGGCTCCCTTTGAGCTCAATATTTCTAGTGATTCCACTATCTCCGATCTTGGTTCCTCTTTTGAACCACCCACCACATTCACCAATGATACCTTTTTGGAGAAGTTGACAACTCCATCTTTAGAAACCACACTCCCTTGTGAGTATTCCTTTACTCCTCCCAATGAGTGTGTGTCTCCCACGCTTGAGTTGCATCATCTTCCTCCACCATTTATCTCACCCTATACACCATTTATCCCACCCGACCCAACCATTATCCTTTCCACCCCACCACCTGGTTTGGATCTTGATTTTGCACATTTCAAGTTTCCATCTACATATTTAGATCCTATACTGAAACCATCCCCCACCCATGAGAGTATTTGTGGTGCTACTCTCCACTTATGTGACACCGAGCTTGTTCCTCCATGCACACCGCTTCCTTGTGGTGTTGATTTTTCTTCGCAACATCTCCTTAGCATGTCACGGGATGACCATTATCATCCCCCGTTTATAGAATGGTCGTGTGATTTTTCAGAGGCCCATTCAATTCAACTTAAAAAACCATTTTGCCTCCCTCACCAACTTGAGCACCATGCTTATAGGGCCCTTGTTGCCCTCACTTTTAAGCTCAACAAGGCCCATGGCCAATACCTCACAACCCTTACCCTAATACCCACCCACCCATGGTCCACCGATGCTTTGCATCGTGTAATGTACTTTGCAATACAGGTGCATTGACCCGTTTTTAGCCTCTATCCAGCAAAACTGACGCTTCAGTCTTGTTTGGGGGTGATTCTCATCACCCAATTTTTCTACCACCCCGCACTTTCATATATGTTATCTTTAGGGTGATAATGGTTCGGTCTGGCTGAAGACATTAAACTTAGCGCTACCTGAAGGCAACCCGCGTTTCTTATACGAGTCTTATCCTGTTTGGGGGCGGTGTTTCACATCACCCTATGTTTTGCCACGTTATGGACTTGTACACTTTTTATTTCTCACTTTTTATTCTGGTTTCATTTTGGATTCTTCTGTCCACTTCATTAGCGGTATATTCTGGAAATCTCTTTCCTCCCTTTTGCTCTCAATTTTAAAAATCATTTTACTTAACATCGAGGACTATGTTACTTTTTGTTTGAGGGTGGGGAATTTTATCAAAATCGTGCCTCTTTTGAAAATTTTTGAATTTTAAACCTGATTTTTAAAATTTCGCGCAGTTTCTTTCATCTTATTCATTGATGTGAATTTTCAATCGTCCATCTTTCAAAGTCTAGGAATCAAGCTAGAGAATATTTTTTCTAAATAGCTTATGTAATACGTAACAAGGCATTTTGCACCATGAATTTCTAGACTCAACAAAATTTACGCACTTATCACGTCACTACGGTACCAAAAACAGGATTCTGGAACGGTTTAAAACTGTGCCAGATCAAATCTGGCACGGTTTTGAACTGTGTCAGAATCAAGTGTTCCAAAATGGCTATTTTTTTCTGGCACGGCTCAAAAGTGTGCCAGATTTGGCCAAACAGGAACACTTCTAGCACACTTTTAAACCGTGCCAGAATTTGATATTTCTGGCACACTTTTGGCACAGTTTTTAACTGTGCCAGATTCGGCCAAACAGGACCACTTCTGGCACACTTTTAAACCGTGCTAGAATTTGATATTCCTGGCACACTTTTGGCACAGTTTTTAACTGTGCCAGATTCATCCAAACAGGAACACTTCTGGCACACTTTTAAACCGTGCCAGAATTTGATATTTCTGGCACACTTTTGGCACAGTTTTTAACTGTGCCAGATTCAGCACAGTTTAAAACAAATTAGCACAATTCAAAACCGTGCCAAAATATGATACACCTTTACCACGGTTTTGAACTGTGCCAAATTTTTTTTAAAAAAAAATAATAATTATTTGAAAACACAAAATTCACAAATTAATAATTTTGCACGTTATTAATAAACAAATGTACATACAAACTTCAAAATATTACAAGTCTTTAACAGTTCACAAGCCCAAAAAAAATTGAGTAGAGTTTCCTCTATTTTCTGGACATTCCAAAACCTGTTAATACAAAACCTGCCTAACATAAAGCCCGCACGGCCACAAAATACAACAAATAACTTACAAAAGCCCTCATGGCCATAAAAGTCGATAATAAAACAACAAAAGACCGTAAGGTCATGACACAAAAAAATGGAATCATTAATAAACCCCTTGTTGTAAACCATTGAGTTCTTTGTGTGTTCCACGTGAATAAAAGCCAACGATAAACTGTTATCCTACAAAAAAAAATAGAATACAAAAAAGATACGATATTAGTAACCCAATAATTTACCAAAAAAAAAATACTCAAAACAAAAAAATTACATATATGAGTGGAAATTATCGTCATACTCACAAACCGGGAGACCCGGGACTACGCGGTCAGTTCCTACAAGTTATATTGGTCCCGTGCGAGGTGTTCGTGCCTCCTATGGGATCGTTTGGGGGTTGGTTTGGGTTTTCACCCTTTGACGGCTTGTTTTTAACTAAGTGTGATTTTTGCAAATTATTATCATACTCTCAAACCAGGAGACCCGAGACTACGCGATCAGTTCCTATAAGTTACATTGGTCCCGTGCGAGGTGTTCGTGCCTCCTACGGGGTCGATAGGGGGGCGATTTGGGTTTTCACCCTTTAACGGCATGTTTTTAAGTTTTAAGTGTTGATTTTTGCACATTATCGTCCTATTCACAAACCGGGAGATCCGGGACTACGCTATCAGTTCCTACACGTTACATTGGTCCCGTGCAAGGTATTCGTGCCTCATACGGGGTCGATTGGGGGCCGGTTTGGGTTTTCACCCTTTAACGGCCTGTTTTTAATTCTAAGTGTGATTTTTGCAAATTATCATCATACTCTCAAACCAGGAGACCCGAAACTACGCGGTCAGTTCCTACAAGTTACACTGGTCCCGTGCGAGGTGTTCGTGCCTCCTACGGGGTCGTTTGGGGGTTGGTTTGGGTTTTCACCCTTTGACGGCTTGTTTTTAACTAGGTGTATTTTTTCAAATTATCGTCTTATTCAAAAACCGGGTGACTCGGGACTACGCTGTCAGTTCCTACAAGTTACATTGGTCCCGTGCGAGGTGTTCGTGCCTCCTACGGGGTCGTTTGGGGGCTGGTTTGGGTTTTCACCCTTTAACGGAATATTTTTAAGCTTAAGTGTTGATTTTTACAAATTATCATCATACTGTCAAACTGGGAGACCCAGGACTACGCGGTCAGTTCCTACAAGTTACATTGGTCCCGTGCGAGGTGTTCGTGCCTCCTACGGGGTCGATTGCGGGCCGGTTTGGGTTTTCACCCTTTAATGGCCTGTTTTTAATTCTGAGTGTGATTTTTGCAAATTATCGTCATACTCTGAAACCGGGAGACCCGGGACTACGCGGTCTGTTCCTACAAGTTACATTGGTACTGTGCGAGGTGTTCGTGCCTCCTACGGGGCCATTTGGGGGCTGCATTTGATTTTCACCCTTTAACGGCATGTTTTTAAGCTTAAGTGTTAATTTTTGCAAATTATCATCATACTCTCAAATCGGGAGACCCGGGACTACGCGGTCAGTTCCTACAAGTTACATTGGTCCCGTGCGAGGTGCTCGTGCCTCCTACGGGGTCGATTGCGGGCCGGTTTGGGTTTTCACCCTTTAACGGCCTGTTTTTAACTCTAAGTATGATTTTTGTAAATTATCGTCATACTCTCAAACCAGGAGACCCGGGACTACGCGGTCAGTTCCTACAAGTTACATTGGTCCTGTGCGAGGTGTTCGTGCCTCCTACGGGGTCGTTTAGGGTCTGGTTTTGGTTTTTACCCTTTAACAACATGTTTTTAACTAAGTGTGATTTTTGCAAATTATCATCATACTCTCAAACCGGGAGACCCGGGACTACGCGGTTAGTTCCTACAAGTTACATTGACCCCGTGCGAGGTGTTCGTGCCTCCTACGGGGTCGTTTGGGGGCTGGTTTGGGTTTTCACCCTTTAACGGCCTGTTTTTAAGCTTAAGTGTTGATTTTTGCAAATTATCGTCATACTCTCAAATTGGGAGACCCGGGACTACGCGGTCAGTTCCTACAAGTTACATTGGTCCCGTGCGAGGTGTTCGTGCCTCCTACGGGGTCATTTGGGGACTGGTTCGGGTTTTCACCCTTTAATGGCTTGTTTTTAAGTTTAAGTGTTGATTTTAGCAAATTGTCGTCCTATTCACAAACCGAGAGACCCGAGACTACGCTGTCAGTTCCTACAAGTTACATTGGTCCCGTGTGAGGTGTTCGTGACTCCTACGGGGTCGATTGGGTGCCGATTTGGGTTTTCACCCTTTAACGGCCTGTTTTTAATTCTAAGTGTGATTTTTGCAAATTATCGTCATACTCTCAAATCGGGAGACCCGAAACTACGCGGTCAGTTCCTACAAGTTACACCGGTCCCGTGCGAGGTGTTCGTGCCTCCTACGGGGTCGTTTGGGGGTTGGTTTGGGTTTTCACCCTTTGACGGCTTATTTTTAACTAGGTGTATTTTTTCAAATTATCGTCTTATTCACAAACCGGGTGATTCGGGACTACGCTGTCAGTTCCTACAAGTTACATTGGTCCCGTGCGAGGTGTTCGTGTCTCCAACGGGGTCGTTTGGGGGCTGGTTTGGGTTTTCACCCTTTAACGGAATATTTTTAAGCTTAAGTGTTGATTTTTGCAAATTATCATCATACTGTCAAACTGGGAGACCCAGGACTACGCGGTCAGTTCCTACAAGTTACATTGGTCCCGTGCGAGGTGTTCGTGCCTCCTACGGGGTCGATTAGTGGTCGGTTTGGGTTTTTAAACCTTTAACAGCTTGAATGAACCATTGGATCACTAAGACGTGGATTGAATTTAGAAGATGAGTAATCCCCATTAGATTGTTGAAATTTGACAAAACTTTAGCTGCTACAGGGCCTGTTCTGAACAGATGACTCATTGATTCTGCGTGTTTGAAGCAGCATACACATCTCGATGCAAGTCTAACTCCCACCTTTTGTACCTTCTCTTCTATAGGAACACATGAAGTTAAACATTTCCAAGAAAACACAAAGATTTTGGGAGGAATTTTTTAATGCCAAATGAAATTAAAGGCCATATATGATAACCTTTTTGGTCTGGAAATCTCATAAGCTGAGTGAAAGGAAAACTTCCCACTGTGATTAGGATGCCATATCAGCTTATTGTTGACCCATGCTGAATTGGAATCAATAATGTCCCACACTGCTCTAATCCTCTTGAAACTTTTTGATCCCCCTGCAATATTCAAATTTGAGTACATAGCTTTCATGAATTTTGCCCATAAACTAGAACCTTGTTTAAAATTCCAAGAAAGTTAGATATTTGAGGCCATCAACATAGCAGATAAATTCCTTATACCCAATCCTCCTTCATTTTTTAGATGGCACAGAGACTCCCAATGAAACTTCTTTCCAAGATTAAGGTTGACTCCCCAAAAGAAAGAGATGATTAATGGATTTTTGGACAAGTTTTGGAGGGCTTAAAAACATTAAAGAGTATAGAGGTATATATGAAAGACCATATTGGATTAAATTTACCCTTCCTCCCATAGACAAGAATTTATATTTCCAACTGTAAATCTTCAAATAAATAGCTTGGACAAGAGGATCAAAATGAATTTCTTTGTTTCTTCCTTTAAAGATTAAACTTCCTAAGTATTTGAGAGGCCCCACTTCATAATTATAACCAGTGATTTCTGCAGTTTGAATTCTTGTACCATAAGAGGAAGCTTTTTAATCCTTGAACTATCTATCATTGGTTCAAGAATAGCTAAGAAAGATAAATTATGATACTGACAAAGCTTTTTAATCCTTATCCTTGTTGTTTTATTCCCCCTAGCATTCCATATAAGACAATTAATCATTTGGATTTAGAAAAGCTTACTTTCTTCATACCTTTGTTTCCTTGTCTGGTGATTCTCCCTACAATCAAAGAATTTCTCTTTGGATTTTTCTTTAGTTTTGTGTGAGACTTGAACAACTGCGATTGAGGACTTCCCTGTTTTTCTGAATTCCTCTTCAATAGATTGGAATTGTGTTCTTGGTAAGCTGCAACTTTGTTGGACAAAAGAGCTGAGAATTGGATAAGACCTTCCCATACTGGATCAGGTTGGTTACCACCTTTTTCTGAGTCAGAGTAGTACCCCCTTCTATTTGGCTTGGTCTTGATTACTGAGTTTTCTACTTTAGAATCTGAGGTGTAGTCAACTTCAACAGGTCTATATTTCTTTGTATTTAGCATTTCCTCTTTGTTGATATATTCCCTCTTCTTCAGACTCACTTAAATCCTTTACCTGATGGTCTCCTAGGTGATATTTATCCACTGCTTCTTGAAAATTTTCATGAACTTTATCCATGCTTTTTTCTGCTTCTTTAGAATTCTGAATATAGGCCACTGCTGAACTAGTTGAAGCTTCTCCCTGTGTATAAGATATCTTCTGTATTGGTTGTTTGTCCTTCGAATTTTCCTTAATCCTATATTCTCGAATCATCGTTGGTATCTTAATAGGGCCATTATCTGAATTCACAATTTCCTTGACTTTTTTATTATCGTTCAAAAAAGGTCCTTCATGGATGATGCACTTATCAACACGATGACCAAGTTTCTGACATTTTGTACACTAATGAGGCAGATCTTCATATTCTTAGGGTTTCCAAAAGTCGTAATCTTCGCAACCTATCCAAACACGTTTAGGTATTGGCTTGAGAAAATTTATTTCAACACTGACCCTTGCTACACTTATCCTATTCATATTTGCTGTAGAGTTATCAGTTTTTAGAGGGGATCCTACAGACTGCGCAATAAAGAATAATGCAGCTTGAGCAAATAGATGAACTGGCAACCCTGGAAAATTTATTTAAGAAGGAACTATAGGGATTTCTTAATCAGTTCTAAATTGAGGGGTCCATTTAAATGTCCGCATTGGACATTTTCCTACAACCATTATTCTTTCATCCACAGTCGCATGAAATCTTCGTGACAATTGACTCTAATGAGGATGTGTTTGTGATCCAGCAATCCAATATGGTATGCAGTTTTTAAACTAAAAGATTCAAAAAAATTCGAATGAATTCCATGGAAGGCTTACCATGTGAAAACTTACCCACGATGGCTAGTTTGAATGGAGAGGGGAGTTGATCAACTTCTTCTTTCGAGAAATAATGGTTGGTTCACCTTTAAACTTCGATAAAGGCTTGATATTTATAGCATGGTATGATGAAGGTTCTTTCAAAATGCTGGAAAAAGACTTTTTCCAAGGATTAGGCAGGTCAGGTGGCTTAGGGTTAGGGGTAGAAGATGAAGTAGTTTGGTTGATTTCCATGCAACCCTAGGAAGGGCGGAAACTGCACGAAGAAGAAGGAAGAGAAAAACCCAAAGGGGAAGCGACCTGGGCTTCGTTCGCGCCAGATACCTTGCCATTCGAACGACACGTGGCATTGTTCGAACGACGCGATAAATCAAGCCATTTTCTTTTTCCTTTTACAGTTTGGCTTGGGATTGGTTTGAAGATTTCTACAATTAAGGGGATCCTTTGTGCAATATGTTTTGTGCAGTATACTTTTAGCCTAAGACTATTTGAGGTTATAATGGGTCATGATAATGTTAGGTTAAACTTAATGTGGGATGATGAACATTAAGAAACACTGAATTAATAAGGGTGTCAAATTTATTAAGGGGAGTTCTGGATATTAAATTTTAAATATTAAATTTCGGGCCAAGTGAGCAAGTTTGGGTATATTGGTTGAGTGCCTCTTACGGGGTCGTTTGGGGGATGGTTTAGGTTTTCACCCTTTAACGGCTTGTTTTTAATTCTAAGTGTTGATTTTTGCAAATTATCGTTATATTCTCAAACCGGGAGACCCGACTACGCGGTCAGTTCCTACAAGTTATATTGATCCCGTGCGAGGTGTTCGTGCCTCTTATAATGACGTCTGGGGGCTAGTTTAGGTTTTCACACTTTAATGGCTTATTTAAAAGTCTAAGTGTTGATTTTTGAAAATTATCGTCATATTCTCAAATCGGGAGACCCGGGACTACGCGGTCAGTTCCTACAAGTTACATTGGTCCCGAGCACCCTTCATTGGTGTGAATTATAAAGTTCTTCCCAAAGCACCACTCATTGGACATAATGAGTGTTGGCATAAACCGTGACTAGGTGGTGAGTTCCTACTTGTTACATTGATCCCGTACGAGGTGTTCGTGCCTCTTTGGGGTTGTTTGGAGGTTGTTTTGGGTTTTCATCCTCTAATGGTATGTTTTTAATCAATTTAGAATGTTTATTGATTTTAGAAATTTTTAACATAGTTTCATTTGTTTATTCGTTAAATCCAACATGTTTTAACATTTAAAATAAACTCAACAACATCAAAAAATTCCAAAACCAAACCACCAGTAAATCCCTTCCACCAATTTAACTAAATAAGTTCATAAAGATAGCCATTTTACGTTTGGCTACTTGTTGCCGCTATTTCAGGCCATTTTTTATTTAATACTGCAACATTTAAATACAATTTGAGACTAACCAGATTTTATTTGTATTTTGATAGCCACCCGATGAACTCTTCGCTCCATAACTTCTCGAAAGTATCCCATTTAGTCCAACAATGTCTTCAAATTCTAAAATCATCAACTAACTTCTTCGAATTCTCATCAAATGAATTAATCCTCTTGTTCTTTGCATAGTATTGGGTGGAGATATTAAATAATTTTGAGGGGCATCTCGAAGTAGAAATCAACTGCTGACAAGGAAAATATGATAAAGATAAAGAGATACTCTTAACGAACCAATCCCATAAATTTAAGCTAACTAGGAAAGACAAAACACAAGTGAAATAAATAACTGAGTGACAGTGTGTATAAGAAAAATAAGCAATAAGTTATCATAAAAGAGATCGTAGCCACCTACCATTCTCAACCCACATTAGCAAATTAACATAGTCCTTATTTTGAGTTAGATTATACCAAAAGAGGGAGAATGAGGTTAACTAAGCGGGACGAGTGGAGAGAGAGCTGCGCGGAGAGCGGGAGCTACGCGGATAAAGTTCCTTATCAATGTGCTATCAATTAGTATTGTTTGGAAGATTTGGAAAAGTAGGTATTCAGCTGAGTATGACATTAGGAACATGAATGTGAGGATCATTATTCCGCAAGTCATTAACATAATTAAAGCTGCTTGTTTTTATATATGTTTGCAACTATAAAAATCATATGCAGGAATTACTTACTGACTCGCGATGGTATTGATGCGACTCAATTCCGCAACTAAAATGCGATACCTCGCGATGGTATTGCCGCGAATGAATTCTAATTGAAAAAGTTTTAATCCCAATTGTAAAGATTTATGTTTGAATTCTAATTTTAAAGATTTAAGTTTGAATTATAATTAGTTTGCATTACTCGTTTTTACGGAGAAGTAGCAAACAACCATTTCAGTGGATGGATACTATATCCACCCTTTTCAAGGCCGTGGAATACCAATTGTTAACCTTAAATTATATATCAACTACATTAAACTCTCTAAACCTAACATATAAAAAGTAAAATAAAGCACAGAGTATACCTGATAGGAACCATAGTTTAGCGAATCTAAGAGTGAGAAACATAAAAAAAATTCATACATATGAGAGATCTAAAACACCAAAAGGATTCAAATGATTTAGCAGTGGATATATGTATGGAAAATAAGTATAAAAAGGATTCAATAACTCTAGATAACACACAAACAAAAATATTCATGAGTTTGTTTCAACAAAAGTGCAAAAAATTCAAAATTTTCATTTTATAACTGAATCTTCTCGCATTTGAGTAGAATTCTTGACGTGTCCTAAACTTTTCATATAGAATTCTAAAATATACTAGAATCGGGGGTAATCTCTTTGACAACTTCTAACATCCATAAATCAAGATGAAATTATGAGAATATATATTGTTGTTTGGTTTGAAATTTCTAAATAGAGATTATTCTCGAAGAGAATGAAAGACTATAGTTTTAGAGTGACGTGGGTCATCATATATTTACCATCATTGATGTGGTTGCTAAAGTTTGAGTTGATTGTCATGTTACAAATGAATCCCGAACATCTTATGGTCATATGAACATACTTATTCTGAAGGTTTATCGGTTTTAGATTGGGTTTGTCTAGTAGCTTTCTACCTAGTTCATTTGGGTTAGTATTGTAACTATCTTGAAGATTGATGAATGTGGCTTTGTTTTAATTCTCAAGTATTAAACTATTTAAACAAAAAATTAATGTTCTATTTAAACCATAATTAAGAAATAATAAATAATATTATATATTTAGATTATTGTTTGATTCTCTTACTCGTCCTTGTTTTATTAATAATTTAAAAAAAATGCATAAAGCTCTGCCTGTCCAACTTGGGGTTTGAATTTGAAAGCATATTAGAGGTATAAAATTGACATATCCTTAAAATAAAACAAATATTACAATAATAGGCAAACATGGAAACACACTGCTTATATTGAATAATTTCTGAATTACACTCATGCTGATAGTTTATTACAAAAGAAAATCTCAATTGGTAGTGAGACAGTGACCAACACTGACCTGTAATTAGTTCGTTTTAACTCTTGAATCACTTGTCGAATCTGGCTATGAGTGCGTGAAGCATATATGATAGTGGGTAGTTTCGAAGATTCGTGCTGTGACGACAAACCTTCTGAATGTTTGCCTTGATCTTTAATTTCAATCCTACCAGTTGAGAAACCACCCAAACTCTTCCTCCAAGCCAATGTGGCACAGAGAAGGCACAAGGTTTTTCCAGTGCAAGTAGGGCTCTCTAACAATGCATTACATTTCTTCTATGACCCACACAGAATAATCAAATAGTAATGTAATTTCAGCACTGACGATGTAAACAAGTGATTTGGAAAGATCATAGATAACTAAGAATGAATATTTTGTTAGATAAATGTGCCGCAATTATAATCATATCTGTCCTGATCAAACTTAATTAACATATAGAGGGACTTGGATATTGAGAAACATGAAGATAGCTTCAATTTCTTATCTATGTTCGTATTGAAGACCAATTTCTTAAACTAGTATTGAAACTTTTTTTAGATTTTTTTTTCTGGATGATCTCCATAATGATGAGGATATCATCTACAAAACATTCAACAAGAAGTGGGTGAAATGAAAATGTTGATATATATGTGTATTTTGAGCCATTTAAACTTTGTCCCTGTGTACATTTATTAAGCATTTAAGCGTGGGAAAATGAAAAGTGTCAAGAAAGAGATTCCATCCAATTGATCTAAATATAATCCCCAGTAATCTAGTTGATCATTTATCAACTACTAATATGGAGAATAAAAGGGTATGAAAATGTAAGGGTATTTGAACATACATCTTTTAAAGATTGAATGACTTTTTCCATGTAAATGAGCTGGGAATCTTAAGCCTCGAAAGGGAAATCGACATCGATTCCCCTAAACTTGTATATTGGCATCTCTTCTGCTTGGACTTGTATTAATTGTTAAAGGAGGCCAAGTACAAGTAGATGGTTTGGTTACTCACAAACCCTAAAAGAAGATGAAGAATAAAAGGTTGTATCTATTTTCCCGCCATCCCCAATGTTCGTCACTATCTTGCTTAGGACGTTGCCGTTTTCACCCTCAGAGAGATCACCGACGTAGAGAGTGAGCAGGAAAGAGGAGAGAGAGAGGGCACTGAGAGCGGGAATGGAAGTGTGTGTAATTTTATTTTTATTTTTTGGGTATTATATATTTTAGTAAGTGTACTCAATTTTTACACACTTTAAAACAGTGCCAAATTTTGACACTGTTTTAAAGTGTGCCAAATTGCTAATAAACTGTGCCAAAATCAGGCACGGTTTTAAACTGTGCCAGATTTTTAATATCAGAGTGTGCCAAATTGCTGTTTTTGGTGTAGTGGGTTTAGAGTTGAGGAGTACTACAATTCTAAAGAGAACCTTAAGGATCACTAGTAGAGACTTTAGCCCGTGAGATTCGTGCCTTTCACCATTTCAAAGTGTTTTACGCGATCTCCGAGTCACAAGTTGATTTAACTTCCTTTGGGTCCGAACGTTAATTGTTGTATGATCTCATTATCCTTCATTAAATTTTGGCTTGATCACTGAGAACGACATCACTTTCGAGTGGTAAGAAACACGTGTCTTGAAATTTGTCCCGATCACCACACTTTCATCCATACACTTACCACTTTTCCCCATATCATATTCCCATTACATTCCCATGCTTTTTCATATTCCCACATATTTCCCCACAACATCACCTATCATCTCTATATCATCCATCATCATTTTGAGAAAAAGAGTGTGATTTCAAATGTAAATGTCTTCATTGTTGATTTGAAAAGAGAGAGAGAAAAAAAAAGAAAAAAAAGGAAAAATAGAAAAAAGAAAAAAAATAGAGAAAAAGAAAAGAAAAATCGAAAAAAAGAGAGAAAAGAAAAGAAAGAGAGTTTTTAGTTAGTAGTTAGTTGTAAAATAAAGACATTTTTAGCCTAAAGTGTATACACTCTTCTATCGCATACTCATCCATTTCCCATCACATTACACATCCATCATATTATCTCATCAATCACTCATCCATTATCCATCATATCACTATCTTATCCCTCATACCATCATCCTTCACCCCACAAATCCCATTTCATTTCCCCTCACCCGTAATCATCCATATTTTTCCTAGGTGTTCGGGCAAATGAAAGTCGACGTGGTGAATAACTCGACGTTCTCACTATAGTTATTAGCATTCTTTCATGAGATCATTTTTCTTTCTAATTGTTTGCTCTTTCATATATGTGTGTGAGACGACTGAACTTGCTTACATTTACTCACCTCCTCACACACAAGAGCGATACACTAACCCTAATCACGAGAGTTCATTTGAGAGAGTTATATCCTGTGAGATTTGAAGTTGAAGCGTGGATTCCGATAAGGCAATCTAGGAATTACTCTTATGATACTCGACTCATTTTGATGGATTCACACTACACACGTTGAGTTCTAGGAAGGATGTGCCTTGAGTATTTACTTAGCTGAACTTTTTACACATTCTAGCTTGTATTTTTGAAAATATTTTCTTGTGATGGATTGTGAGATTATTCTACGTCTAATAAGATATTGACAGCCTTTCAATAAATTTTTGCAAAATAAGAATTTTATGGGTATATTCCCTGCAAACCCTCACGAGACACAACTCGTCCTATAGGGCAACCTATAGGTTTAAAGGCTTATTGCACATCCTAAGTGAAATTGCAAGTGCTCGCAAAAGTGGTACACTTTTGGTTTCTTATCTTTCTCTTTCGTTCTATCTTATTGCTCGAGGACTAGCAACGCACTGTTTGGGTGTGGTGTGATAAGCACCCAAAACTGTACAACTTATACCCTGAATAGACGTACTTGAGTTGATAATTCTCGGCAATATGGGTCTTATGTGCTTAAATGTTTATCTTGTAGGTCAAATTGTGCGTTGCAGAGTTCAAGCATTTAAATCAAAGCAATTGCGCATAAATGGAGCTAAATACCCTTATCCCGTAACTTAGCCTACCCAAACCTAGCCTAAACTGTCCCAAACCCTCTGTGTGTTTAGTTTGTGTCCTTTTTATTGTTTTTTAGATTTTTATTTTGAGTCATTTTTATTTTTAGGATTTATTTTAGATTTATTTAGTATTTTCTAGGTTTTATTTTCTATTTTTCTATTTTATTTTTATTAGTATAATTTTATTTTGATTTTTATTATTTTTTAGTTTTATTTTATTTTATTAGGATTAGTTTTTTGGAATTTAGTTTTATTAGATTTTACATTTTTTTAGGATTTTTTTTTTAAGTTTAATAGGTTTTTAATTTTATATCTTTTTATTTTTAGAGTTAGGAATTTATTTATTTAGTTCTTTTTGTTTTTTTAGATTTTATTTTTTATTTTTATTTTGTTTGTTGAGTCTTTTTATTATTTTAGTTAGGGACAAATTAAACACACACACAAATACATCCTAACTAACACACTCACACACACTCATCCTCACCCTATCATCTACACCCTCACCACATCAAAACAAACCCAACCCTTCTTCAACCTCCCATCACCCTCTCTCTCCTGCCAACCTCCATTAACCAAAACCCAACATCACTCTCTCTCTCTCTCTCTCTCCCTCTTCCCAACCCCTCCCTAACCCGTCGCCGGCTGCCGCCGCCACGATCCACTCCGGCGACGCCCAGCTGTACCCTTAAACGCACCCTACCTCTCTCTCTCTATGGCAACCCATACCCGACCCCTGCGACCCTCGCCCAACACAACCCGGTAACTCCCGGCGGTGACCCAGCCCAGCTGCCCGGCGGCGACCTCGTCACCCTCCAATCCGCCGACGATGCTCTAATCGCAACCTCCGATGGCACGCCCCTGCACCGACCCACCGCCGGCGGCCAACCACACCCTCCGACCTCGCACCAGCTACCTACTACCGACGCCTTCCGGCGACCTCCTATCCCGTCCAAACTGCTCCGACCCGTCCCTCATCCCTTCTGCTAGACCCGATCTCCACCCAACCAATCCCAAAACCCAAGAACCCATTCTGTCTCATCCCCAAACCTTTCCATAGACCCATTTCTCATTTCTACCTCAAAGCAAGCCAACAAAACCAAAATAACCCCATGTGCCACTTAAACCTTTTATTCTCATTTACCCATTTTACCCCCAACTGTAATACCCCGTATTTTTATGCTATATTAATTTGGGGATTTATTAAATTTAATGTGAGTTGTTAATTTAATATAAATCCGGAAATTAATCAGTTTATAATTATTAACGTGATGTGAGTTAGTAATTATGGGAAACTTGTTGTTGAAGATTACTAATGAGTAAAGTAATATAATATTGATTCTATTATATGTCTAGAGTGAATAAAATGACAATTTTGAAAATTTGAGTCGGGACGAGCCTGTGTCGCGTCGGGACTAAATGTTGATTAATAAAAGTGAATAAATTAGAAGTTGCTCGTATGGTCGTTTTGAGTGTGACAAAGTGTCCGTAAGGGTCGAGATAGTCAGAAAAGTGTACCCTGGGATTTAGTTTGGGTCTCGGGGCGTTTTTAGGCTTAATTAGTACCTCGGGAGGGCATTTTGGGCATTTTGGGTAATTAAACCCACGAAATTTCAAGGGCTATATCAGATGTCTAAGGTTGCCTTCTAGGGTTAACACAACCAAAGACAAGTGAGGGCCATAGGAGAGGGAAGGAGAGAGCTTTCAAAGCAATTCTAGACCGAAAATTCGTCCGGTTGCACCGCCACCACCACCAACGCGTAGATCGCGCGACGGGGAACGCAACCACACCAAATTCATCATCAAATCAGAACTTTAAAATTTCCAGGAAAGTGTTTATCTTTCTTATTTTCGTTAATTGATCACTCATGTTAGTCTAGGGTTGATTAGGATGAGTTTCATGGAAGAAAACCCAAGTTGGAGATAGGAAATTGCATGTAGTAATGTTATAAATGGAAATTTGGAAATCCACCTTCATATGTAGAGGTTAAACCATGAATTTATGATATTTTAGAAGAAGAAAATTATGGAAAAAATTGATTAGAACAAGGTTAAAGAAATTCTAGGGTTCTTGAGATTAATATGAGTTTTTGGCCTATTAATCCATGGTTGTTGATGAAAATTTGCATGCTTTTCGTAGAAGATGTATAATATGGGTTTATACTGTTAGTAGTACAGATTTTTGGGTGATTGGGAGTGAAAAATATGGATTTGGATGAGGTTGTGTGATAGAACCCGTAACTGGTTTCCTGCAGAATTCGCCATACCTGCTTGATCGATCGATCGAAGGTTCGATCGATCGACCCCTTCTGGCAGACTTATATTTCCCTCTTTTTAAATAGTTGAATTAATTCTAAATGAAGAATAATCCTTAGACAACCTTATTAAAATATTTTGGGAGATATAAATGACCAGTAGGACTTATTAATGATTATGAGACCTTAAATGTAAGGCGAGATTTGCATTTTTGGAGTGTTTATATATAAGAGACGATGGAATTTTGCATTAAAGGAAGAGATACGTAAAATAGTTACGATGGAAAATAGATGAATATCTACTGAATTTTACACTTGGAAGGATATTGTCCACGAGTATTACGTAGTAAGTTGGAATAATCCCTCAAATTAAAGTTAGAGAGGAACCGTTATACGTGATAACTAATAATGGGAAAATAAGGATAAATGTCGTAATTATGAGTTATGAGATGAACCTAAATTGATATGATAAAAGTAGTACATTTATATGACTGTGTGAATTCATATATTATATACGTGTGAAAATCATGCCCGCACTACTTGCTATCCCTGAGGTTACCGCCCTGGGACAGTCTTATCTCGATGGGACCTTTACGGGGGATATTGGCTTGTACCCTAGAAGATAGATATCCTTGGTACAGGCTATCTGATCGATGGTCAGACGGTCCTAAGAGACGTGAGGGTATGTACTGACCTCTTAGAGACTTGGAATCTATGCTTTGCCTCAATATTATTTGTGTATGTGTTAATACAGTTCTAGAGTGATTCCGAACTTGTATTTCCCTTAGTACGAGTAATACGGGGATTGGATAGCAGAGTATGCTCGCACCATAATTTTTATGTGGGGTGCTGTTAGAATATATATATTATACGAGTATTTAATATATATATGAATTTCTGAAGTTTGGAACTCCCTATTGTGTTTATGGTAAGTAAGAAATGAATCATGACTTTAACTCGAAAATACTTGTTTTGAAAAGCATAATGGTATATTTCTGGAAAAACTTTATTAATAAACAAAGTTAAGATGAGATCTTTGTTACTAAATGAAATTTACTTCTTAAACAGTTGAATTGTTTAGTTTAAATCTTACGAGAAACTTAAGATAAGATAAGTTAAACCGTTGGTAAGGTTAGTACGATAGGCGTGCACATTAGAAGAGAGGTGATAAATTATCAAGAGAGTGTCGCACTAATATGTTGTTGCATTGGCCTGTAAACATTTTAAATACTTGCTAAACAAATTTTAAATCATTTACACTATCGGGCTCTGACCCGTTTCTATTTCCTTTATCTCTTGTATATATATATGTATATATTTCAGGTGCCCAGCCACAGGGGCGTCTTGCATAGGATCCTTTGGAAGGAACGCGCTGTAGCTTAGGTGGGAGTTGCTGGCCTGTTGCTTAGATGACCTCATTCATTTGATTCCACTCTTAACACTATTTATTTCAGTTGGGCTCGTGTCGCCCTTTCCATTTTTCAGTTGTTTTATTGGATATTGTAATCCTTTTATTTCCAGTACTTGTACTTTGGGATTTATTATTACCAGGATGTTTTCATTTAAAGTATTAAATGTTGGATTCAACTAGTTGAATGTTTAAATTATTTGGATTATATGTTCCAGGATAATTGTGGTGTGATTCTTTAATATTGAATGATGTAAAGTTTTTAAATCACTGGTTATAAATAGAATTTGGAATGTAATGTCTAAAATAGTTTTGACACTTAGCTTAATTAATTAGGGTGCTAAATTTGGAAAAGTATTTTTCGACAGTGATGCTAAGAATGAACCAACTGTTCACCTTGATTTTAATTTAATAAAGGAGTGATCGCCCGGTATTTAATTAGGCCACTTTTTACCCACTTTCCTAAAATACCCATAAATCATATCAGATTTTTATCCCCCAATTACCTCACCCATATACCTTCCTCCCCTCACACATTTGTCATGCACATGTGCACTTCCATTACCCAATTTACCCCCATGTGCACACTTCCCATGCTCTTGCATATTAATTCTTCCAAAAATACCCCCATGCTCCATGCCTACTATAAATGAAGATGAAGACCCCATTCAAAAAAAAGCTTTTAGACAGGAATTTTAGAGAGAGAATTCTCGAGAGATAAACAACAATTTGTAAATAGTTTTTCCTTTTATTTTTTTAGATATGTGTTGAGAATTAATTGTGAGTAATTGAATTGAATGGAAGATGATAGAGTTCAAATTGCCAATTTCAAGGAGACTTGTTTGAAGATTTGTTCTCTTTCTCTACTCTTTTATTATATATTCCTTTGATTATTAATTTGTCATATTTTATACCATGTTAGGCTAAAACCCCTTTCAAGGGTGGGGTAAAACCCTTATTTGATGTTATTTTATTTTAATTAATTTAATTACTTGAAAAGTGCCTTTGAATGTTAATTTTGATCCCTCACCCTTAGATTTACGCCTCGAGAGAGGGTAAATGATTTTCGAGAGAAAAACGAAATTCTAGTTATAATACCCATTTTAGATTCGAACTAGAGATAGGGGTTTCTTAAGTGGGGTATTATAACTTGAATTTCAACTCTAAATTTATTTTCTAAGATTAATATAAATTTTAATTGATCGATCCTAGCGGGTGATTAATTAAAAGGAGTGTGAGTCTATTTTTCTAGAGTTGTGGGGTGTTAAACTTAACTTTCTAAAAGATTACTATTACAATTACACTTGCAACGAGAGTTGTTTTGTAATTTTGATATTAATTTGGGAGAATTCAAATAATTAAATTAATTAATTAGAATAACTAAAATTTGTGGTGTAATCCCACTCCTTGATTGTTCTCAAAATTATTTGCCTCACTTTATCTTTTATTTTAGTTTAGACTTTATTTTCCATTTTAGTAATTTTCTAGTTAGTTATTTACACTTTAATTTATTTTAGTTTAAATCATCACGTCACCTTATTGTTTTAATATTCGAAAAAGCTAAAAAAATTAGAAAAGTGAAAAAGCACAAAAAGAAAATAAAAAGTGAATTACATTTAAATTTGTCTCTAGCTTACTCCCTAGAAAGTGTATTGATACCCTTACTTACCTCTACACTTGAGATTGTTATATTTTGTAGGTATTTTGAGGATTTTGACTAACTTGGCTTTCAACAACGACATACGCAAAAGTTCTCGTTATCAATCGCAGCCACCCAGGCATCATTAGACATCTCCCGCATGCACCTCATGAACATAGGGGTCCTCACCGGCGGCACAACAACATCGTCCTCTATAATCTGCCGAACTACCCTCTCCCCAAGATACCAGGAGTAGCCGAACTCATGCGCCAGCAGGCATCGCATTTGCACATGTCCTCCAATCACCCTAGTGTGCTGAATAGCCATCCCCCAGGGATAAAAGGTCACCTGTAAATCCCTGGCCAAAGTGAAGGATCAGTGTCAATATAATGTCATCAAAGGAAAAGGACAATCTCAAGATAAAAGAGGGCCTAGCCTCTCGCTCGTCAGGCCATTCAAGACCTGACGCATCACCTCTATAGAGAGAGACTTCTTCGACTATCGGTTAGACCTCCGCCATCGGAACATCCGACAAAAGTCCCCAACGGAGTTATCCTCCAAAGAAATTAGTTGGATGTTCAACCCAATCACCTCATAGAACCACATCTGCAAAGGACAAGGATTAGCATTCAAGAAATAAAAAAGAAGTGCATGAATGGAAAATGCGAATGCATAAAGGAACTTGCGCAAAATAAAGAATACATCTAGAAGATACGTGGCCCCAATAAAAATCGCCCGAAAACACCGGATGAATGCATCCAAATAATAGTAAATGGTCGCCAAAGTCAGGCTCCCCAATTATAGAATCGGATGTTCGAAAAAACTCTCAGAAATGGCAGAAACCAAAAATGGATGACATCGCCACCAGAAAACCCCCTAACACCAGTATGATAAATAAGCGGGCCATCTGACGCACCTACTGCCCGTCATTCTCATTAACCCTCCTCCTCAGTAAAATCTCCCTCAAAGAAGATAAGCGAAGGGAATCTCCGAAAACCACCCTCTCCTCGTCACCATGAGCCGCCGTCATTACCTCCGGCATCATCCTCAGTGTCATGTCCACCTCAATCTGGGCACCCTCATAGTCCAGCCCCAACAACTGCTGAACATCAATGGGAGTCACCGTCATCTCCCTGAAGCCAAAATGGAAGGTGTGGGTAGAGTCCTGCCACCTCTCTCCCAAAGCACCTAGAACCGTAGTGGAGCGGGGCGTCTCATCCTAAGCCGACGCTAGCCTCCCAAAACCCATGGAGGACACCATCCAGCGCACCACTATAGGAAGGTGCTCCCAAACACCCTTGATCCCTATCATACCGCGGGCACAAATTGTCTATACGGAGACATCATACAGTCAAGAAATGAAGAAAATCCTTGTCAAATTCAGGAAATAAAGCAATCTCGTCAAGAAAAGAATAACGGAATACCAAGAGTCATGTAAGACTTACATATCCACCAGGGTTCACCGCCCTTGAAGAGCGATGATGCGAAGGCTCACATAGAAGAGTTTGATCATCTGCCACAGGCTCAAACGAGTCGAAAAAATTCTCGCTACCCAATGCGAGGGGAACCCTAGCCCTCCAATCCAACCCTTCCCAGTCATCGACATTGAGACACGCCTTATGGGTCGTACTGCTTGAGAATTCATCCATTTCGGACATTAGGACGATTTGTAGAGGTTTATAGCAGAAGAAATGAAGTCAAAAAACAGTGCAAAATGAGGAGAGCCTTCCCCCTTTTTATAAGAGGCTACTCACCGATCGAAACTGATCCTTTCACCTGCTCGAGGTACCCTAAAAGTCCATGCCAATGCCGACTGGAACACCTCCATCCATGCCGGTCAGCACACCCTTTAAAATTTCGTACAAAAAATTTGAAAAAAAATACTAGAAAATCCCGAACAATTCCCGAAAAATTCCTAAAATTGCAAAATCCATTCTAGCACCTTGTTCACCAAGGAGGACATTTTTTACACCCCTAGTGGAATTCCATAGAATCATTCTCCCCTAAACGTCTCTAAAAGACACTCCAAATTTTCCCCAGCTGTAAATCCCCGGATCATTCACTATTCTCTAGCGAAATCTAAAATCCAATCTTTATCCCTAGTGGAATCCCCAAATTTTTCGAAGGAAAGAACACCTCTCACAGGTTAGAATTGACCTCGATCTTGAATCGTCACCTCAGTTAGGTCAGAATTGACCT
Organism: Sambucus nigra; assembly: GCA_949130495.1. Classification (NCBI taxonomy): domain Eukaryota; kingdom Viridiplantae; phylum Streptophyta; class Magnoliopsida; order Dipsacales; family Adoxaceae; genus Sambucus; species Sambucus nigra. The sequence goes on along the minus strand of OX422210.1, from coordinate 215,562,189 downwards.
CGATACTTGGTCGCTACCTCTTTTAGGTTAAAATTAACCTCGATCCTCGATCGTCACCTCCTCTAGGTCAGAATTGACCTCGGTCTTGGATTGTCACTTCAGTTAGGTCAGAATTGACCTCGATCCTTGTTTGTCACCTCTTTTAGGTCATAATTGACCGCGGTCTTGGATCGTCACCTTAGTTAGGTCAGAATTGACTCGATCCTCGATCGTCACCTCTCTTAGGTCATAATTGACCTCGATCTTAGATCGTCACCTTAGTTAGGTCAGAATTGACTTTGGTCCTCGATCGTCACCTTTTTTAGGTTAAATTTGATTTCGTTCTTGGATCGTCACCTTAGTTAGGTTGGAATTGACCCCGGTCCTCGGTCGTCACCTCCTTTAGGTAAGAATTGATCTCGATGTGGGATCGTCACCTTAGTGAATTAACCTCGGTCGTCACCTCTCTTAGGTCAGATTTGACCTCGATCTTGGATAGTCACCTCAGTTAGGTCAGAATTGACCTCGGTCTTCGGTCGTCACCCCTTATAGGTTAGAATTGACCTCGATCTTGGATCTTCGCCTAAGTTAGGTCAGATTTGACCTCAGTCCTCGGTCATCACCTCTTTTAGGTCATAATGGACCTAGGTCTTGGATTGTCACCTTAGTTAGGTCACAATTGACCTCGGTCCTCGATCGTCACCTCTTTTAGGTTATAATTGACCTCGGTCTTGGATCTTCACCTTAGTTAGGTCAGAGTTGACCTCGATCCTCATTCATCACCTCAATTAGGTCAGAATTGACCTCTATCTTAGATCGCCACCTCACTTAGGTCAGAATTGACCTCAGTCCTCGGTCGTCACCTCTTTTAGGTCAGATGGACCTCGGTATTGGATTGTCACCTTAGTTAGGTCAAAATTGACCTCGGTCCTTGATCATCACCTCTTTTTGGTTATAATTAACCTCGGTCTTGGATCATCACTTTAGTTAGGTTAGAATTGACCTCGATCCTCAGTCGTCACCTCAGTTAGGTCAGAATTGACCTCGGTCTTAGATCGTCACATCAGTTAAGTCAGCATTGACCTTAATCCTTGATCGTCACCTCTTCTAGGTTAAAATTGTCCTCGATCCTCGATCATCACCTCTTTTAGGTCATAATTGACCTCGGTCATGGATCATCACCTTCGTTAGGTCATAAATGACCTCAGTCCTCGGTCATCACCTCTTTTAGGTTAAAATTAACCTCAGTCTTGGATTGTCACCTTAGTTAGGTTAGAATTGACCTCGGTCCTCAGTCATCACCTCTTTTAGGTCAGAATTGACCTCGATCTTTGATCATCACCTTAGTTAGGTCAGAATTGACCTCGATCCTTGATCATTATGTCTTTTTGGTCGGAATTGACCTCAGTCTTGAATCATCACCTTAGTTAGGTCAAAATTGAAATCGATCCTCGGTTGTCACCTCTCTTAGGTCAAGATTAACCTCAGTCTTGGATCATCACCTTAGTTAGGTCAGAATTGACCTCGGTCCTTGATCGTCACCTCTCTTAGGTCACAATTGACCTCGCTCATGGATCGTCACCTTAATTAGGTCAGAATTGACCTCAATCCTCGATCGTTACATCTGTTAGGTCATAATTGACCTCGATCATGGACCATCATCTTAGTTAGATCAGAATTGGCCTCGGTTCCTGGTCGTCACCTCTTTTAGGTCAGAATTGACCTCGATCTTGGATCGTCCCCTCAGTTAGGTCAGAATTGGCCTCGATCCTTGATTGTCTCCTCTTTTAGCTCAGAATTGACCTCAGTCTTGTATCGTCACCTTAGTTAAGTCAGAATTATCTTTGCTCCTCGATCGTCTCCTCTTTTAGGTCAGAATTGACCTCGGTCTTGGATGGTCACCTTAGTTAGGTAAGAATTGACCTCGGTCCTTGGTCATCACTTCTCTTATGTCAAAATTGACCTCGATCTTGGATCTTTACCTTAGTTAGGTCAGAATTGACCTCGATCCTTGATCGTCACCTATCTTAGGTTAGAATTGGCCTCGGTCCTAGGTCGTCACCTCTCTTAGGTCAGAATTGACCTTGATCTTAGATCATCACCTCAGTTAGGTCAGAATTGACCTCGGTCATCGATTGTCACCTTTTTAAGATCAGAATTGACCTCGACCCTCTGTATCGGTCATCCACATCCCTTAGGTCCATAAAACTGACCTCCCTCCATTATGTGGTGTCTATTCTACGACCATCACTTGCTCCAAGCTCAACCATCGAGGGGCTCTATAGACACCATATTCTATGACCCCCTAAGTCTGTCTTTAGACTCCTAACACTTCCCCTTTCCTTCGCAAATCTAGGTCGCACTTCGAGCACCGATCTAGAGACCATCGGGTGCCCCCCAAACCCATTTGACTTCGGTCAACTCTTTCGTCAGAGCGAAAGCTCTTTGAATATTTGAAGGGATCCGAATACCCTTTCCAACGGTCTACTCCATGTGCGAATCAGAATAATGGTTCAGACGAACAGACCATTTTACTACTGTAAACTGATTCAGAGGCCATCGGGCCCTTTTGGGCCCCGAATTAACCCCAATCAACTCCAGCGTCGGAGCAAATTTTTTTTAAATATTCGAAGGAAACTAAAACCCCTTCCCAATGGTCTACCTCATGCATGAAACAGCATGACCGTTCAGACAAACGATTAATTTTCCCCTTGATTCGGAGGCCACCGGGAGCTCTCGAGATCTATTTGACCAAAGTCAACTCTTCAGCTCGAACGAGACTGAATGAATCCTTGAAGGGCACTGAATAACCTTTCTAATGATCCACCCCATGTATGAATCTGACCTACGGTACTGACGAATGATCCGTTTTACTCCTAGAGGTCACTGGGCCATTACGGGCCCCATTTGACCAAGGTTAACTTTCCGAACCGAGAGAAACTCTTTGGAATGTCGAATCATATCTCCTGATTCTGACTTACCATGGGAACAAATGATCCGTTTGCGTCCGACGATCTCCCGTCCAAAGGATCGAAGTGCGCTTCTGAGCCACATTTGACCCAAAGTCAACTCTCGAACCTGGGAGAGGTCCAAAGGACTCTCTAAGGCCTCTAAAATACCTTTCTAATGGTATGCCCCGTGCGTGATTCGGATCAACGGCGTGTGACCTACAGTTATTTTTCCAGAAAAGTCCGCACGAGACTACCAATCAGCAGGTCCTGAACCCTGCATATCGTCACAGTGTCAAGGGTGACCTGCCAATTGGCACCTCCTGGGGGAGGCCGATCAACACCCCCCTTTTGCCCTATAAATAAGGGCCACGACCTCATTCCCAATATGAGAGCAAACACATTAACATCAGTGATCTCAACAACATTCTATCGAAGGCACCGAAGTTCCATAAGGAAATCCCATTCAAGCCTAAATACCAATCCTTTTCACACCCAATTTGGAAAATTTCCTTCTCTCTCATCAACATCCATCAACATTCAAAGGATTTCATACAAGATCCTAGTTCAAGATCAAGTTCATAGATATTAACATCTACACTTTTATTAGTATATTGCACATACTTTATTTTTCATAAAAAACCCAAAAATAAATAAAAGAGGGTCACATCCGTAAATTCCGAACGGAATTATCCACCACACTTTTTCAAAACCAAAAATACATTTTCTACACTCACACACAATAAAATTCCGTTCGAATCTATGGGATAAACCCCACCCCTATTCTACATTCGAACTACGTGGACTTTGATGCCACAGGGGGATCACGCTGACTCCCATTATTTTTCTTTTTCTGTAAAAGAGATGTAATGACAACAATATATATATATATATATATGTGTGTGTGTGTGTGTGTGCAATGAATGGGGTTTTATTTATTTATCTTGCTTTTAATGACTTAATATACATACACTTTTTACTTTGTTTGTTGAGACCGTAAAAAGGACTAAAATTATTTAAAAGGAGAATTTATTTTAAAATAGGATGAGTTAAGCACATAAGGACAGGAAAATACTGAATAAAAATATTTTATTGAGTTTTTTTTTTATTTTTACAAAAAAAGGAAATTTTGTAAAAATGGGGGATGCCGATGGGTATGCCCCTTGCCTGCCTATCGGCAGGTCATTTCAATCTAATCACCCTAAGGTTTTTGTTGCATTTTCTTCAACTACTTTGTCCTTGATGGTGTAGGGCTTCACCTAGATTTTGCAGGACCCTTGTCGTTAGCCAATTTTTTCAAGTATAAAAGGGGGTAAGGTGGAGGATTTGTCTTCAGCCATCCACATTTTCCTTCTCTTGTTTATTTCTTGCTTTGTGTCTTGTTTCTTCCAACATGGATCTTCTAATAAGCACTGAATTCGCTTCTTACCTCGAGAATTTAGAGGCTATGTGCTCATATAATGTAGACTACGATGCCTTCAACCTGTGTCGGGTTTCCTTATGGCGCAACCGACCAATTGACTGGAACATGCTAATGGTGGCGGCACAATTCTGATACACCTAGGATCATGTCTTTCTTTTTGGCTTGGATGAAGTTTGCCCTACTTATGAGGAGTTTTCTACTTTGTTAGGGGTAAATCCCAGTGTGGCGACGATATGAATGCGCCAGCAATCAATGATTAACTTGTTTAATTAAATTCCAATTTTTAATCCCAAAAAAATTCAAACTCTTGCAAACAAATTGTGATAGACTAATTAAATCAAACCAATCACGCACAGTCAATTGTAATATGAGAAAAAATCTCCCAAAGGGGAAAAATAATTTTTATTTCACTATAATTCGTTAACAACTTATAATTACATAGAAATACAGTGACACACGAATACCCGCAGGCGTCAGTTCGTTGTCGTCGGTGTTGTCAGTAAGAGATCTCGCAAGAGCTCCAATTCAGCAATGGAGAACAACCTTCTTCTCCCCAAGATTACTCTAGATGAGTAGAATAATTATATCTAGGATTTATAAGACTCACATATATGTTTCGGAATGATTTGTGAATCAAAAGGATTGAAAAACCATGAAAAATGAAGCCTGAAAATATGCAGCAGTTGTATAGAAATGTGAGTGCCAAAGACTTGAAAATCGTGTAGAATGGACACTGCTATAAATACAAAAATTGACGCGGCACGTTGCTCAAATGAAATAGGGTTTTCGCTCGAACGAGTTGACGTGTCACTTGAGCAACTTCGCGTGACATGTAGATGTTGCTTGAACGACCTGCCTCTGTTGCTCGAACGATGTCATCATTATTTTTCCTTCGCCTCAACACTTAGAAAAAATTCTTCTTTTGAAATAAAAACGTTCAAGACCCATAAAAATATTTTTTAAAAGTTTCCGAAATATTTATGTAAATAATAAGCACTCCAAATAAATTGTTTTACCATAATCGTGAATGGAGTAGTGGGAACGATTGAAGATTACATTGCATGTTGCATGGTGACATATGAAGATAGTGGACCCAAGGATTCAGATCAAGGCAGTCATGGATGATCGTGTTGATGTACCGAATGTAACGGTATCAGACATACTAACGGTGGCCATCCCCGATCCTAATCCCCCACGGGCGGCCGCGTGGAGGAAAGGATCCTTCAGGTCCCGCACGTACCCTTTCGAGAGCGCTTCAGCCAGCGTCATTTGTGGTGTAAAAAATGTAGAGAGATTCAGAGTCGCCAGACTATTTTACTCAAAACAGACAAAAAAAAGGGAAGCCACCCCGAAGGATGGCATCCAAAGACATACTGGTGTGTGCGAAACCAAAATGATTCGAGAAGGGTTCGGAGGCTTAGTTACGGAATGGGAAGGTGTTAGGCACCCATTCCGCCCTTTAGGTCTCTCATGGATATTTGCTATTTTCCTTTATGTTTCCTTCGTGATATGTGTGCAATGTGTATATATAGAATGGAGGTAGGAATCCTCGGCTTGTATCATGGAAAAGATAAAGCGAATCATCCGTAGGAATATGAGGTTAACGTTACAAAATAAGATTTACGCGATTAACCCTACGTTGATCGTTATAAGGGAACGATAACGCATGTGGAATAATACGCCAAGAAGAACAAATGTATAGAATATAATAGAAAATGGGATAAAGAGAAGATAGAAAATAAGAGAAAAAGTGAGAAAAAGGACTCGAGTCTCGGATTTTACCCCGAGACGCCTACGTAGCCTATAAAGGAATCAAAGTCCACGTAGTTCGCATACAAAATGAGGGGTGGGGTTTATCCTATAAATCCAAATAGGGGATCTCTTATTTGTAAGTGTGTGTGTGTGTAGAAAAAGTGTTTTTAGTTGTGAGAAAAGTGTGGAAAAAGTGTGAGAATCCCTACTTGGAATTTATGAGCAAACCCTCTTTTTCTTATTTTTTTGGGTTTTATTTATATGAAAATAAGAGATGTGCAATAATACTAAATAAAAAGTATATTAGGATGTGTGAGATGAGAAAATAAAAGTGCTAAGTAAGAAAACAAGTTATTGGGATTTCAAGAGAATTTAGGATAGAGTTTGAGAAAGTTGGACCTTTTTGAAGATCTTGAGCTTGATCTTGAATGTTGAAAAGCAGCCTTTGAGCATGGATGATGATGGAGAGTGGCTAATTCACCAATTTTGATGAAAATGATGATGAAAAGTGGAAGTAAAAAGGGGATTTGGGAGTTGGAATCACGCTGCCTTCGAAAGAGATTTCTGGGACTCGCTGAGAGAGATTTCTATCATATCTGGGCTCTCCTTGAAAATGAGGTGAAGATCCCTTTTTATAGCCCTAGGGGACTGCCGATCGGCTTTATCATGGCACTGCCTATCGGCAGGTGCCGATAGGCAGGGTCTGGGACCTGCCATTTGGTAGTGCGCTTCAGGCTTTTTCAGAAAATTGGCCGCCGAGGGCAAATCATTGGTCAGAATCGTGCATGGAGCATACCATTGGAAAAGTATTTCAGATACCTTCGAAAGTCCTTTGGACCGCTCCCGAGTTCGGGAGTTGACTTTGGGTCAAATGTGGCTCAAAAGCGTTTGTCGTCCGGGAATCGTGCGGACGCAAATGGATCGTTCGTCCGCATGGTAAGTACAAATTGCACACGGGGCATACCATTAGAATGGTTAGGAGATGTAATTTGACATTCTAAAGAGTTGGTCCAGTTTGGAGAGTTGACTTTGGTCAACCAGGCCCGGGAAGCTCTCGGTGGCTTCCCGGAGTCAAATGGATCATTCGTCCGCAAGGAGGTCAGAATTGGGCACAGGATGGACGTATTCAGTGCCCTTCAAAGATTCATTCAACTTCCATTGAGCTGAAGAGTTGACTTAGGTTAAATAGAGCCCGGGAGCGCCCGGTGTCCTCTAGGTCAGGTTTTGGATGCAAATGGATCGTTCGTCCGCATGGTAAGTCGGAATTGCGCACGGGGCGGTCCGTTGGAAAGGGTATTCAGTGCCCTTCGAAGATTCATTCAGTCTCGATCGAGATAAAGAGTTTGACTTTTGGGTCAAACTGAGCCGGGGAGTGCCCTATGGCTTCCAGGTCAGTGCTCGGAACATGACCTGGATTTACTGTGATGAGTGGAGGTACTAGGGACCTAAGGAGAGTTAGGGGGTAACAAAATGAGGTGTTTACAGAGCCCCTCGACGGGTGAGTTTGGAACAAATGATAGCCGTCGAATTAGACACCGCATGATGCTTTTGAGGGAGTATGACCGTTTCAGAGGGTCGAGGCCGATTCTGAGGACCTAAGGAGTGTGCTGGGGATGATTAATTCAGAGGGTCGAGGCCTATTCTGAGGACCTAAGGAAGCGAGGATGACCGATTCAGAGGGTCCAGGTCAATTCTGAGGACCTAAGAATGGTGACGACCGAGGACCGAGGTCAATTCTGACCTAACTCAGGTGACGATCCAAGACCGGGATCAATTCTGACCCAAGAGTGGTGACGATCGAGGACCGAGGTCAATTCTGACCTAACTCAGGTGACGATCCAAGATTGGGGTCAATTATGACCCAAGAGTGGTGACGACCAAGGACCGAGGTCAATTCTGACCTAACTCAGGTGACAATCCAAGACCAGGGTCAATTCTGACCCAAGAGTGGTGACGATCGAGGACTGAGGTCAATTCTAACCTAACTTAGGTGACGATCCAAGACCGGGGTCAATTCTGACCCAAGAGTGGCGACGACTGAGGACCGAGATCAATTCTGACCTAACTCAGGTGACGATCCAAGACCGGGGTCAATTCTGACCCAAGAGTTATGACGACCGAGGACCGAGGTCAATTATAACCTAACTCAGGTGACAATCCAAGACCGGGGCCAATTCTGACCCAAGAGTGGTGACGCCCGAGGACCAAGGTCAATTCTGACCTAACTCAGGTGACGATCCACGACCGGGGCCAATTCTGACCCAAGAGTGGTGACGACCGAGGGTAATTCTGACCTAACTCAGGTGACGATCCAAGATCGGGGTCAATTTTAACCCAAGAGTGGTGACGACCGAGGACCGAGGTCAATTCTGACTAACTCAGGTGACGATCTAAGACCGGGGTCACTTCTGAACCAAGAGTGGTGACGACCGAGGATCGAGGTCAATTCTAACCTAACTCAAGCGACGATCCAAGATCGGGGCCAATTCTAACCCAAGAGTGGTGACGACCGAGGACTGAGGTCAATTCTAACCTAATTTAGGTGACGATCCAAGACCGGGGTCAATTCTGACCCAAGAGTGGCGACGACTGAGGATCGAGGTCAATTTTGACATAACTCAGGTGACGATCCAAGACCGGGGTCAATTCTGACCCAAGAGTTATGACGATTGAGGATCGAGGTCAATTCTGACCTAACTCAGGTAACGATCCAAGACCGGGGTCAATTCTGACCCAAGAGTGGTGACGACCGAGGACCGAGGTCAATTCTGACCTAACTCAGGTGACGATCCAAGACTGGGGCCAATTCTGACCTAAGAGTGGTGATGACCGAGGAACGAGGTCAATTCTGACCTAACTCAGGTGACGATCCAAGACCGGGGTCAATTCTAACCCAAGAGTGGTGACGACCGAGGACCGAGGTCAATTTTGACCTAACTCAGGTAACAATCCAAGACCGAGGTCAATTCTGACCCAAGAGTGGTGACGACCGAGGATCGAGGTCGTCAATTCTAACCTAACTCAGGTGACAATCCAAGACCGGGGTCAATTCTGACCCAAGAGTGGTGACGACCGAGGACTGAGGTCAATTCTGACCTAACCCAGGTGACGATCCAAGACCGGGGTCAATTCTGACCCAAGAGTGGTGACGATCGAGGACCGAGGTCAATTCTGACCTAACTCAGGTGACGATCCAAGACCGGGGTCAATTCTGACCCAAGAGTGGTGACGATCGAGGATCGAGGTCAATTCTGACCTAACTCGGGTGACGATCTAAGACGGGGGTCAATTATGACCCAAGAGTGATTGCATTTCTTTGGGAAAGAAAAGAGTTCCACTAAGGGTAAGAATTTGGATTTGGGGTTCCGCTGGGGATAAGAATTGGATTTGAGCTTCCGCTGGGGAACGATGAATGAGCTGGGGAAGATTTGGATTGTCCTTTGGGAGAGATCGCCTGGGGCGAGTGATTCTTCTGATTTCTGCTGGGAAAAATACCATGTGATATTGTATCGCACCGGGTAGCCGATGGCTGGGGAGGCCTTGTGCCTTTCATTTGAGCGGAGGAGTTGATTGTTGGGGAGATAACCGGTTTAAGGTTGTAAACTCTGCTGAGGAGGTGATTAGGTGGTCCAGGCGTAGTGCTTGAGAGGTCATTTGCTTGGATTTTGAGGGTTCCGTTAGAAAAAAGAAGTTTCGCCTGAAGGAGTGCAAAAATTTCTTAATGAAAACGTTCTAAATCCTTCCTGGGATTTTTAAGAATTTTTCGGGGATTTTTTTAGGCTTTCTGGTATTTTTTGGGAATTTCTGTACGAAATTTTAAGGGGATGCCGACCGGCATAGACTGAGGGGTGCCATTCGGCTGTGGCACGACCTTTTGGACTGCCTCGGGAAGGTGAGGAGACAGTGCCGATCGGTATGGCTGGGGTCAGTGCCTATCGGCATGGCGCTTGGCCTCCTATATAAAGGGGCGAATCCCCTTCATTTTTCACAGCCTCTTGCATTCTCTCTTTCTGTGATTTCTTTCTGCGAATTGTTCTAACTTTTCGATCTTCAAAAAATGGCTGCCTTTGTGAGCACCGCTGTCCACCGGGAGTGTTTGACCGTTGATGACTGGGCGAATGTGTATTGGAGGGACAGGGTGCCCCTTACTTTGGGGAACGAGAATGCCTTCGATGCATTCGAGCCGGTTGCGAATGAGCGGACCTTACTGCAGGAGCCGTCGCGTCATCGCTCTTCGAGAGTGATTCCCGGCGGTTATGTAAGTAACCTGACCTTTGGCATTCCTTTCTTTTTGGGTGATTTTTCCTTTTTTCTTGACCTTTGACTGAATTTTTTCTCTTTCTAGTCGGATATTTCTTTGAAGAACATGCGTGCTCGTGGGACGACGGGGCTTAAGGATGTTTGGGAGCATCATCCACCCGTGGTGTGCAGGATGGTATCATCAGCGGGTTTTGGGAGGTTGGCGGTTGCACTGGATGAGACGCCTCGTTCGACAGCAGTTTTTTGTGCCTTGGGGGAGAGGTGGTGGGACACTACCCACACCTTTCATTTTGGCTTCGGGGAGATGACGGTGACTCCCATAGATGTGCAGTACTTGTTGGGGCTGGATTGTGATGGAGAGCAGATAGAGGTGGATCGTTCCTTGCGGGTGAGGCCAGAGGCGGTGCATGCGGCACTTGGTGATGTGAGGAGGATAGTCTTTGGGGATTCTATCCGGCTATCCTTGCTGAAGGATGTTTTGCTGAGCAGGGTGGTTGTTGTGGAGGATGGGCTACAAGTGAGGCAGATGGCCCGATTTTTTATCTTGTTGGTGCTGGGAGGTTTCATGGTGGCGTCAAGCGGTGACGTCGTCCATTTGTGTTTTTTGTCGTACTTGAGGATGTTTTCGAACATCCCTTTTATAATTGGGGGAGTCTGACTTTGGTGAACCTTTACTCTTCTTCGGATGCATTCATCTGGTGCTGCCGGTAGACTTTTACTGGAGCCACGTATGTCCTTGAGGTATTCTTTACTTTTGCACATTTTCATTTCATGCATTCACATTTTCCTTTCATGCATTCGCATTTTCCTTATGCGCCTCTTTTTTCTTGTGAATTCAGACATGGTTCTATGAGGTGATTGGGTGCAACACCCCACTGATTGCTCTGAAGGACGACACTATTGGGGACTTCTACCGACTGTATCGATGGCGTAAGGCTAACCGACAGTCGAAGGGATCTCTTTCCCTGGAGGCGGTGCGTCAGGTCTTGAATGACCTGACCAGTGGTCGGGTAAGATCCTTTCCATTTCAATCTTGGTTTTTGGCACCTTCTGATCTTGTATTGACTCATGCCTGCTTGGGGATTTTCAGGTGACCTTTTATCCTTGGGGAACAACCATTCAGGATACTAGGATGACTGGGGTGAATGCACAGATGAGGCGTTTGTTGGTGCATGAGTTCGGCCACTCCTGGTACCTCGAGGAGAGGGTTATTCGTCAGATTGCTGAGGAGGAGGTGGTGGTACCTCCCGCACAGCCTCCTATGTCTATGAGGCGGGAGCGACAGCTATTGGAGGATGAGAGGATCGCAGCTATGATTGGCGAGTCCTATGCGTTGTACACTGATATGGCTGCGCCGTATGACTATATGGACTTTGTGACGAGCTGGTTGATGGCGCCCAGCATTCATGATGCCTTGCCTTTCTCTCCTGCGGGTTCGATTCGGGTGGTGGGGTCTTCCCACAGTAGTGGTGGTCCGTCGGCACCTGCGGCGGCGGCGGCGACCTCGGAGGTCCCTTTTGTGCGGCTACACACTCCTTCGTACAACATCCGGCGGGCTGATGGAGGGATAGTGTCGATGCTGCACCGTCCCCTCGCGATGGATCTGGAGGAGCTAGGTTTGACAGAGGAGGTCCTTCGTCCTGCGGTAAACCTTTCGGTCCTTTTCCTCTTTTTTGATTTTCTTGATACTGATTCTGCCTTTTCCTTGCAGCAAATTCGGGTGTCAACCACTTGGCTAAGGGACATTAGAGATTGGATATCATCGGTGACTGCCCATATTCGGGGAAGACTCTAGCTCGGGTAGTGGGGGCGCATCGTCTCGTCGTAGGGGAAAGAGAGCGCATCGCAGGGGTGGAAGCCCTTGAGAGAGAGAGAGAGAGAGAGTGGGTTCGGGCCGAGTCCCGTTGTTTTTGGCTTTTCTTTTCTTGTTTCCTGTAAAACTGATGTAACACATAACACAAATATATGCAATGTAATGGAAGTTTTTTTTATTATTATCTTTTATTAATGATGAATGAATGCATGCACATGCGCTTTTTACTTTGCTACTGAGACCGTAAAAAAGGAATATTTATGGAATTTTTATAGGAAAGCTTTTATTTAAAAGGGGAATCCTATAAGGAGAAAACAAGATTTTTTTTTTGAGAATATCAATTTATTTTCATTGAGTTTTCTGATTTGACAAAAGAGTAAAAGAGGAAATTTTCCAAAAATAGGGGTTTGTCGATCGGCAAGCACCCTGGCTTGCCTATCGGCAGTTCAGTCCAGTCCCATCAATTTTAAAGCCTTGAATGGTACCTTCTTCAGCCTTTGGTACATTGTGGGATAGGATACCCTCCGATTTATGTAGGGATTATGTCTCTTGTGAGAGTTCTAAAGTATTAAAAAAGGGGGTAAGGGTGGAGTGTTCTCATTACACCTATGCATCCTCATCCATTTGCCCACTATTTCCTTGCCCTACAAGATGGCTCTCACTGGTAGCACCGAGTTTGTCAACTACCTCAAAACCTTGGAAGCTATGTGCTCTTATAATGTCGACTATGATGCTTTCAACATGAGTCGAGTCTCCTTGTGGCGTAATCGACCTTTTGAGTGGAATATGCTGATGGCGGTAGTACAATTTTGGTACCCCGAAGACCATGTATTCCGCTTGGGTTGGAAGAAGTTTGTCCTACCTACGAGGAATTTTCTGCCATACTGGGTGTGAATCCCAGTGTTACTGCGACTTTGCCTAAATTTTCCCGCTCCCCTTGGGATTTATTGGCCGGGCTTCTTCATATCTCGCCTTCGGCGGCTAGGTCATTGGTTGCGGGAGGAATGATCTCCCTCCCAGCGGTGTTACAATTCGTGCATTTGCAGGAAGTAGGTGATGCTGGCTATGCTGGAGCCGTTGTTCTGGGCCTTGTTTCAAAATTGCTGTTGGTGACTGGGTAGGTGCGAGTGGACCCATAACTTGTAGCCATTACTTCATGGATGTCATATCATCACAATCCTGTGGCAGTGATATTGACGGAGACTCTGAATGGCCTGGATGCCTAGAGAGAAGGTCGTTCTGACTTTTTGAGGGGTAGCCCTATGATGCTGTTCATGTGGTTGTCTGAAAGATTCCACTTGTCGAATCCTCCAGAATATCCTTTGTCAGCTCTACCCAACTTCTTTTTGTGCTACTTCATTCGTGTTGGCCTGCATGTTGAGAATTTAGAGAATTATCTTGTGGAGCATGGGGCTCGTGGGCTGTATTGGTCAGTGCCTTGGTGGGGATAGTTGCAGCCAGTTCTGGAGCTAGGAGAGTATTCGTATGTGCGGCTGATTGGTCTCAGACAGACCTCTTTTTATTTCCCTTGGCGGCTTCTGCGTCAATTTGGCTGGGCGCAGGTCGTGTCCCCTCGGACCTCAAATTTCCTTCCGGTAGAAGATTTGACTAAGCGCTTGCGTCTGTTGCTTGGATCCCTGTGGGAAAATTAGCGTCCGTCGACCCGTCCCTCTCAGTCTGTCGGGAAGGTTTGCCACGTCTCAAAAGATTATATAAAGTGGTTGTGGAGGAAAGTATTCAGCAAGATGTTGGCAGTAGAGACTGGTCAAAGGTGGTTTATTTTATCTGACTCCATGGAAGGGGGTGTTGTGGTCTTTTCGAAGATGGTTAAGGCTCATCGGTCCATGGAGTGTTTGAGGCACTCCATTCAGGCAGGAGAAACTGGGGGTCCTCAGGATGTAGATGATGAGGGTGCAGACTCTTCTGGTATCTGTGGGTAGGACTCCTGGGGAGTTTATTTGTGTAACAAATGTGGGGGATTTTATCTGGTTTTTATGGTAGTAGGGGGAAGGGAGTTATCCGTTCCTTTTTCTTATGTAATATGTTACTGTAGTTTCTTATTAATGAAATAAACAAGTTTCTGATCATCCAGCTGTGCCTTTCGATGAATTTTATATTTTGAATTATCTATACCGATAGCTAAGGCATACATAATCCTTTTGTTCAAGTAGATGTTTAGAATGAACTGTTATTCTCGGAGATAAGAAAAGAATATATTTTTATGAGAAAGAAGGGGTCGTGCTTATGTGGGGTGTATGAGTTGCCTACATACCTCTGGGGTTTTTGAAAAGTTTTTGTTTAAAAGTGGTTTTTTGTAGAGGATCAGACCCACGTAGTTCTAGGTAGAGGGAGATGAAGAGAGTTTTTTTTTAGAATAGAAGGGGGATAATAAGAGTCGTAGCGCACCGAGATTTCGAACTAGGGGTAGAATTTCTTGAGACGGTCCAGATTGACTGGACGAGCCATCTCTTACCCATCCAGGTCAGTGAGCATGGCGGCACCGCCAGACAAGATTTTCTTCACAATTTAAGGGCCGCTCCAATTGGGCTTGAATTTTCCTCTGGGGTCCCAGATGGGTTCGATTATCTCCTTGAGGGATAAATCCCCCTCCCGAACACCGCGGTCCTTGACTCTCTTGTTGAATGATCGCGCTATTCGGTGATGGTACCCCTGTATGTGGTAAAGAGCTTTTAATATTCTTTCATCTAGGAGGGTTAGCTCATCAAGACGGCTTTGGCACCAGTCTTCTACACTAACCTTGCTTTCGAGCATGATGCATAGCGAGGGTATTTCCATCTCCACAGGGAGGACTGCTTCCATGTCGTAGACCAGGGAGTAAGGGGTAGCCCCAGTAGAGGTTCGGATTGAGGTTCGATTGCCCCAGAGGGGGTATGGGATTCGTTCGGCCCAATCCCTACAGCTTTCGATCATCTTTCGGATGATGGCTTTGAGGTTCTTAATGGCGGCTTCAACTGCACCATTGGTCTGAGGTCGGTAGGGCGAAGATTTGTGTCTCTAAATCCCGTAATCGTTGATAACTTCTGTGACTTCTGCTTCGAAGTGTAACCCGTTATCTGACACTAGCTCATGTGGGACCCCATATCGGCAGATGATATTCTTCTTGATGAATTTGGCCACTTTCTTGGCGTTCAACACTGCGTATGACTCAACTTCGACCCATTTGGTGAAGTAATCAATGACAACAAGGATGAACTCGTGCCCATTTGACACCTTTGGTGTAACCTTCCCTATGATGTCGATACCCCAAGTGGAGAACGGCCAGGGAGAAGTCATGTTGTATAATTCCCGCGGAGGTAGGTGTTGGAGATTGGAGAATTGTTGGCATTTAGGGCACCTTTGAACATAGGCGGTGCAATCTTGGGCCATGGTGGTCCAGTAGTAGCCCTGTCGGATGATCTTCTTGGCAAGCATGTGACCGTTCATGTGGGGACCTCATTCCCCGCTGTGGATCTTCTGCATTATCTTTTCAATGTCAGCCCCTACGATACAGTGCAAGTGAGTTCCATCGACATTCCTCTTGAGCAGTGCTTTATGACAGATGATGTACTGGGCGGCCAACCTTCGGAGGGTAGCTCGATCATTCTTATTGGAACCCTCGGGATACCTACCGTACCTAAGGAGGCACCAAATATCATAGTACCAGTAGTTGACTAGCTCAGGATCTTCTGTGGTGACGAGCTCAATGTGGTAGCAATGGGTTGGTTTGTCTTGTTTTTGAACTAGGAAGGGGGTCATTGTTATTCCCTCGGGCATGTCGACCATGGAGGCTAAGGTAGCGAGAGAATCGGCTAGGTTATTCTTTACTCGGGGTAGGTAATGGAAGGTGATATCTCGGAATTGGGAGGCTAACTCTTCTAATTGGGCATGAAAGGGTTGGAGCTTTTCGTCCTTGACTTTCCACTTTCTGAGCACTTGACCGATGATGAGGGAAGAATCCCCATATACATCAAGGTATTGAATACTTTTCTTGAGAGTGACCTTGAGGCC
Source organism: Sambucus nigra (assembly GCA_949130495.1). Classification (NCBI taxonomy): domain Eukaryota; kingdom Viridiplantae; phylum Streptophyta; class Magnoliopsida; order Dipsacales; family Adoxaceae; genus Sambucus; species Sambucus nigra. Next base: position 215,546,006 of record OX422210.1, on the reverse strand, counting down.
CACTGTGCATGCTTCATATTCCGTCATGTTATTGGTGCAAGGGAAATCCAATTTTACGGCGATAGGAGTGTGGGAGTCATCTGGGGAGACCAGAAGTATCCTAATGCCATATCCCTTTTTGTTGGCAGCGCCATCGAAGAACATTTTCCATCGAAGGCAGTCTTGGGCGGTGCAAAGAATGTTCTCATCTGGGAATTCGGAGATCCAGACATTAGCTTCTTCTACAGGGTAGTCAGCGAGGTAGTCAGAGATGGCTCTTCCTTTAACGGCTTTTTGTGTGACGTACATGATATCAAACTCGATTAGGAGCATCAACCATCGGGCAATTAGGATGGATAAGGCGGATTTTTCTAGCAGGTACTTGATGGAATACATTCGGGATACAAGCTTAATGGGGAAGGCGAGCATGTAGTGTCATAAATTTTGGGTGACCCAGACAAGCGCGACACATACTTTTTCTAAAGCAGTGTAGTTGACCTCGTACCCAACTAATTTGCGACTGGCATAATAAATGGCTCTTTCTTTGCGAGTGTCCTCAAGGTATTAGGCTAGAAAAGCCCCAACAGCAGTGTCGGTTATGGTTAAGTATAGGAGCAAAGGGAGACCAGGTTGTGGTGGCATGAGAACTGGAGGTTGGGTCAGGTATTGTTTGATTCAATCAAAAGCTTCTTGGTAGGCCTCGATCCAAACCTTGCTTGAATCCTTTCGATGGATTTTGAAGATTGGTTCAGAGATGGAGGTTAGCTGGCTGATGAATCGACTGATATATTGTAATTTCCCAAGGAAACCTCGAACTTCCTTCTCTGTTCGGGAGGCGGCATCTCAAGTATGGCCTTCAGCTTGGCGGGATCTGCTTCTATCCCCTTCTCACTGACCATGAATCCTAAGAGTTTTCCCTTTGTAACGCCAAAGATGCATTTCTGTGGATTGAGTCTCATCTGATATAATCGCAGTCGTTCAAAGAATTTTCGGAGAGCAGGAGCATGACCTTCTCTAGTTTTGGACTTGATAATCATGTCATCCACGTAAACCTCGACCTCCTTGTGAATCAGATCGTGCAGGATGGTTGTAGCGGCCCTCTGGTAGGTAGCCCCAGCATTCTTGAGATCGAATGGCATAACGGTGTAGCAAAAGGTTCCCCATGGGGCGATGAATGCAGTTTTCTCTTGGTGGTTGGGGTGCATCTTGATCTGGTTGTATCCAGCAAAACCGTCGATGAATTACTTGAGAGTATGACTGGATGTGTTGTCCACGATCATGTCGATATTAGGTAGCAGATAATCATCCTTCGGAGAAGCTTTGTTTAAATCTCGGTAATCCACACACATTCAAACCTTCCCTCCCGATTTCGGTACATGTACAATGTTGGCTAGCCATGTGGGATATTCGATCACTCGAATGAAACCCACGTTCAAATGTTTGACCACCTTTTCTTTGACCTTGAGTGACCATTCGGTGCGGAGTTTTCTCAATTTTTGTTTAACCGGCTTGCAATCTGGGAGAATGGGGATCTCATACTGAGCTATTTCAAGATCAATACCAGGTATATCATCGTAGGACCATGCAAAAACATCCACGAACTCTTTTAGCAATTCTTCGAGTTGTGCACGCTCATGCTCATTAAGGGTGGCCCCTATCCTAATCTCGCGCAGTTGGCTACTAGAACTGAGATTAATAATAACAGTCTCTTCTTTATTAACTTGAACGCGGTTATGTTGTTTATTATTAACCTTATTTAGATCAGTTAAGAATCGTTCATTTGCAAAATCATCATCCTCAAAAGTTCGATTAGAATCTAAACAATTAATGTAAGGCACAAAAAGATACTCAAAATCTTCGTTCATTTCATTGATCGAAAAAACAACATTGAGAACCTCATCAAAAGAGGTCTCGGTTACATTTGAGCAAGGGTGGACAATAGTAGAAGAAATAGGGTAAACATTAGGGTTAGGGGGGATTTCAAGAGGTAGAGTTGGCGCAGCATGCTAGTTGAGGAGAGGTGTATCAGCAACCTTAATCAGATGAGAGGGGTCCAGTGATGTAGAGCCTGAATGGACCATGAAGAGTGCCAGCCCCAGTGTCTGCAGGTTGAAGGAATCTTCGGAGTCACTTTACTCAATCTCTTCGATATCTTTGATGAGCGGTTGTACACGGTGTGGGAAACTCTCAGCCCATGGGTAGCTATCTTGGAAAAATATCTCCATTCTAGGTTTCATCTTCTTATCTGTGTGGTCGTACCATGGTTTTGGAAAACCGCAAAAGGGGAAATCCTCACCTTCTTTGATGAATCATCCATTTAAGGAGTCTCCTAAGATAGTCCGGATATAGTTTAATCCTCTCTTTGGTCGAGACTGGAGGATCACTCTGAGCTCTTGTTCTGATGGTTGATATCCCAAGCCTCAAGGAGGGAAAGCTTTCTTTAGTTCGATGGGCTCACGTATCCCTTGCTGCCTTTGTCCTAGCCCCAGTCCGGGCATGAAGTGCATGTTCCTGAACATCTGAATCACATTGACATTGCCATGAGGGTTATATTCTAGACAAATCCTTTCTTTAAAACCGTCCCCTGTCGGGAGTAGGGAGGCTCGACTCGAAATCCTGATAGGAGCATATCATTTGACCCATGCTGTATCTCAAGAATTGGACTGCTGGTGCTTGCACCCTCAGCATTGTCGTTGTCACCCAAGATGGTGATGACTCGACCATCGGCGAAGAACTTCAATTTATGATGGAATGAGGAAGAGACATCCTTTATACTGTGGAGCCAGGGTCGTCCGAGCAACAAGTTAAAACAGGCTGGGATGTCTATGACTTGGAATTCAACGACGGGGTTTATAGGGCCAATCCCTATTGCAAGTTTTATGGATCCCATCACCTCACGACGGGTATTATCGTAGGCACGTGCGACAATGGAGGTTGGAGCGAGGTCATTTTCTTTTAGGCCTAAACATTTAAAGGTTCTAAGTGGGCAGAGATTCAAAGCGAATCCGTTATCAACGAGAGAAAGCGGTACAACCTTCCCCATAACTTCGATGGAGATGTTGAGTGCATGATTGTGATTTGGCCCAATTCCGGGGTTTCTTCTTCAGAAAAGGACAGCATTCTGGTAGAGGTCAATGATTCGACCAGGTTTACCGCTTCTTCTGGTGTGGTAGAGGGAGGAACTATAGGTCTAGTGAGTAATTTTATTAAAGCATTTCTGTGCAGTTGGGAAGACATAAAAAGCCCCCATAGAGTGATGTTAGCTTGAGTTTTCTTCAGTTGATCAAGGATCTTGCTCTCTTCAATGGTCATCTCTGGCATAGGAAGGTTTTCAACTCCCTTCCCTTTGTCATTTGCTGGTAATGAGCTTGAAACTTGGTAATGCCTCCCTGATCCGATCATGTGATTTACTGAAGAAGGGAAAAACTTAAATCCAGTTTCCTCATCAATCTCAGGTTGTTCTGCCACCCTGTCTATTTCTCTGAGGAGTTCTTCAAATGATATAATCCCACATAAATTGGTTACTGGGCCAGTTCTTCCTGAAGCTTTCTCTTCACTTGAATCTTCGACTTCTTCCCCCCATCTGGTGGCAATAATTCTGTCTTTCCATGTAAAGTTGATGCATTCCACAACTTCAACGGCTTCCTCATATAGGTTTTCCCATTCTGTGGGGATGTGTAAGGGTGAAGGGACCAGTGCCCTTGTAGCTTCAAAGAATCAAATAACTTGGTGATACTGCAAATGCTGTTGGTTTGCTTGAATACTTCCGCCATGATCTGGACAACACCATCCAAGCTAACTTCATCGGTTGGTACCACCCATCTGTCTGAATCTCGAGCCCATTTACGCGCTTCAAAAAATAGCGCATTGAACCTCTAGCAGTCAATATTCATCTATGAAGGCAATTTCAATCTGAACTTTAGGAGTTGATTTAAGACTTCTGACAATTCCATTCTTTCATTTCTGGAACAGGTACGAACAATGATGCATGCTCTGGTGAGGAGTGACCGTGCCTAAACAGCGAGGCTAGTAGGGTGTAGGAGGAAATATGGGCAAATTTGAAGAGGTTTAGGAGGGTATGGGGGTGTGATTTGGGTTGATGGATCAAAATTCGGGTTTTCTTCTAAGAATATGGCATTGGTGTGATTTGGGAGATGGTACCCCGGTCAATGAGATCTTGGATTATGTTTTGGAGATGAAAGCACTGGTCGGTGGTATGGCCAGCAGTTTGGTGGAAGGCACAATGAGCATCGGTCTTGAAGTTTCTTAGGAGTGGATTGGGTAATTGACGGGGATCCAAGGGTTTTATAAGGTTTCGACTTAACAAGGCTTGGTAGACTTTGGAGAGGGGAGCATGAAGCTCAATGTATTCCCTTCGGACGGGGGCAGGGCGACTTTCTAGTGCCCATGATGCATTTGGTTGAGAGATGTTGTTGATGGTTGAGACTGTAGCATTGGCAGGCTTGTCATACTTTCTAGGGGTGAACTGTCCGGACACCTTCTTCAGTTCAACTTCTGTTTTGGCAAGACTTTCCTCTATTTCTACTCCTGCTTCGCTGAGAGCTCGAAAGTGGGGGTAGTACTGTCCTCCCATGGTTGCTCGAACATGGGGCAAGAAATTCTTCTTCACAATGTTGACTTGTTCTTCCTCAGATGTCCGATTGGTCATGGTAGCTGCTTTTTCCCTCCATCGGGCTATAAAGTTACTGACGGATTCTCTGGAGTTTTGTTTGAGCAGCTCTAAATCATGGCGGATAACCTCGAGCTCCTCGTTGTATTTGTACTGCGACATGAATTCTCGGGCTACATCCTCCTAACTACGGATTTTGGACTCTTCGAGAGACAAAAACCATCGGAGAGCGCTATCCTTCAAAGTTTGTTGAAATAGTTGGGCCATTACTTTTTCGGAAGCCCCTAGTAGGGTCATGGAATGATGATAGCTGCGAAGATGAACAATTAGGGGGCCACTCCCTTTGAACTTCTCGATATTTGGCATCTTGAACTTCTCGGGTAACCTTACTTTAGGGTAAGGAGACATATGTGTGTAGTCTATGTAATTCCTAGAGATTCGGACCTGGTCGAACTTCCTAGTGAGCATCTTAAGATCTTCTTTGACTTTGTTAAACTCCTCCTTTTAAGGATCAACGACCACAAGCAGGTTAGCCATAGGCTGGGCAATGTTTGGCATTGGAAGCTGGGCAGGCGACGACCCATTAGCCGAAGGGGCACGTGGAGCGTGCTGATATTCCTCTGCGACCCAGATAGGCTCGGGTGGACCCATAGCACGAGGGAATAGGGCCTCGGGCTCTTGAGGAATAGGAACTTGGTTTCGTTGCATTTCTTGAACCTCAGCTTGGAGGTTGTCAATCTTGGCCACGAGCTGAGCTAGGATTGTCGACAGATCCGGTTGTATGACTGGTGCCTGATCTTCATTCTCCATGGAAGATGGATGGATTTCGAAATTGGAAGAAGTAGTAGAGGAATGGATGAAACTCCGAGGTGATTTGACTGAAGACCGAAGTCAATAAGGAGCCAGGCCAAGGGCGTGCGATCGACCTGAGAAGGTGTAGGATGAGATTTATTTTTGAGAAAAATGGGAGAAATGTTTTTGGATTTTTAGTAAAGAAGGGGAGAAATGTTTTTGGATTCTTAATAAAGAAGGGAGGAATGTTTTTGGATTTTTAATAAAGAAGAGACGAATGTTTTTGGAGACGGAACTCAGCATGATTATTATGATTATTATGTTTTCACTTGTATTTAATTCTCCTAAATGCAATGCCGGATGGGACCCGAGCCTGGAAAAGTGGGGTTCTTAATATATGCAAAGCTACGTTTGGACTTGTAACCAGGCTTGCAGACAGGATCCCGTTTTAAAAATGCACGAAAATTGGGCGGCAGACCGACCCGAAATTTCTGCAGAGTTTCGGGTCGAAACCGGCAATCTAAAGTGCATGTCCTAGGTTTGACACCTATATGAGGGTATGCAGTTGGTTGGGTGAATCGGCATGGGTTCCCTCCTTTGGCGTGACTTCCAAGATATACGTCTTGCTTTTGCGGGCAATCGGTACGTGCGGACAAGCCATTTGATATACCTGAGTGTACGTGAATTGCCTCACCATATACCTTGTGGGGACGGTATGTGTGAGAGCGAATTTGATATACTCGGCGTACGTGAGAGAATTCCCTGCGATATACCTCCCTTCATGACTTCGGTCAAGCGGTACGATGCGGAGTAACCGTTCGATATACGTCGAAGGTACTTGGCCAAAGGAAGGTGAGAGTCATATCGCTTAGGCTAACTGCGACCTACCGGACCAGCGCCCATCACGAAGTGACCCTCCATTTACTGGATAAAATTTGATCAATATCAATGATCTTTGGTGATATCGTGTGAATCATGCATGATTTTCTTATTAGTATCTTATGATGAGAATGCCTTTCTTGATTATGCCAAATTGGGAACAAAAATACAAGTACCCAAAAGATACACCAGGTATAGATGAGTGATACGTGCAACATGGAGATATACATGTGATCCTAGGTGCACGTGGTGTGAGGTGTACATGGAGAATTTTTCTACAAGTGTGTAAATATAAGCATAAGCATGGGATACACATGTGAGAAAAGGGGATAGGCAGATACGGGGGGGGGGGGGGGGGGGGGGAATAAAAAAATACAGCATCCATGTGAATAGAGTCAAGCCATCAAAATAATAAAATAAAAAAATCCCCAGCAGAGTCGCCACTGTGGCCATCCCTGATCCTGATCCCCCGCGGGCGGCCGCGTGGAGGAAAGGATCCTTCGGGTCCCGCGCGTCCCCTCTCGGGAGCGCTTCGGCCGGCGTCGTTTGTGGTGTAAAAAAATGTAGAGAGATTCAGAGTCGCCAGTCTATTTTACTCAAAACAGACAAAAGAAAAAAGGGAAGCCACCCCGAAGGATGGCATCGAAAGACATACTGATGCGTGCGAAACCAAAATGATTCAAGAAGGGTTCGGAGGCTTAGTTACGGAATGGGAAGGTGTTAGGCACCCATTCCGCCCTTTCGGTCTCTCATGGATATTTTCTATTTTTCTTTATGTTCCCCCCCCCCCCCCCCCCCCCCCGTGATATGTGTGCAATGTGTATATATAGAATGGAGGTAGGAATCCTCGGCTTGTATCATGGAAAAGATAAAGCGAATCATCCGTAGGAATATGAGGTTAACGTTACAAAATAAGATTTATGCGATTACCCCTACATTGATCGTTATAAGGGAACGATAACGCATGTGGAATAATACGCCACGAAGAACAAATGTATAGAATATAATAGAAAATGGGATAAAGAGAAGATAGAAAATAAGAGAAAAAGTGAGAAAAAGGACCCGAGTCTCGGATTTTACCCCGAGACGCCTACGTAACCTATAAAGGCATCAAAGTCCACGTAGTTCGCATACAAAATGAGGGGTGGGGTTTATCCCATAAATCCAAATAGGGGATCTCTTATTTGTAAGTGTGTGTGTGTGTAGAAAAAGTGTTTTTAGTTGTGAGAAAAGTGTGGAAAAAGTGTGAGAATCTCTACTTGGAATTTATGAGCAAACCCTCTTTTTCTTGTTTTTTTGGGTTTTATTTATATGAAAATAAGAGATGTGCAATAATACTAAATAAAAAGTATATTAGGATGTGTGAGATGAGAAAATAAAAGTGCTAAGTAAGAAAACAAGTTATTGGGATTTCAAGAGAATTTAGGATAGAGTTTGAGAAAGTTGGACCTTTTGGAAGATCTTGAGCTTGATCTTGAATGTTGAAAAGCAGCCTTTGAGCTTGGATGATGACGGAGAGTGGATAATTCACCAAGTTTGATGAAAAGTGGAAGTAAAAAGAGGATTTGGGAGTTGGAATCACGCTGCCTTCGAGAGAGGTTTCTGGGACTCACTGAGAGAGATTTCTATCAGATCTGGGCTCTCCTTGCAAATGAGGTGAAGACCTCTTTTTATAGCCCTAGGGGACTGCCGATCGGCTTTATCATGGCAATGCCTATCGGCAGGTGCTGATAGGCAGGGTCTGGGACTTACCATTTGGCAGTGCGCTTCAGGATTTTTCGGAAAATTGGCCGCCGAGGGCAAATCATTGGTCAGAATCATGCACAGGGCATACCGTTGGAAAGGTATTTCAGATACCTTCAAAATTCCTTTGGATCGCTCCCGAGTTCGGGAGTTGACTTTGGGTCAAATGTCGCTCGAAAGCGTTTGTCGATCCATTTGACGGGAAATTGTGCGGACGTAAACGGATCGTTCGTCTGCATGGTAAGTCCGAATCGCACACGAGGCATACCATTAGAAAGGTTAGGAGATGTACTTCGACATTCTAGTGAGTTTGACCCAGTTTGGAGAGTTGACTTTGGTCAACCAGGCCCGGGAAGCTCTCGGTGGCTTCCCGGAGTCAAACGGATCGTTCGTCCACAAGGAAAGTCAGAATTGGGCATGGGATGGACCGTTGGAAAGGGTATTCAGTACCCTTCGAAGATTCATTCAGCTTCCATTGAGCCGAAGAGTTGACTTAGGTCAAATAGAGCCCGGGAGTGCCCGGTGGCCTCTGGGTCAGGTTTTGGACGCAAGCGGACCGTTCGTCCGCATGGTAAGTCGGAATCGCGCATGGGGAAGTTCGATGGAAAGGGTATTCAGTTCCCTTTTAAGATCCATTCAGTCTCGATCGAGACGAAAAGTTTGACTTTTGGGTCAAACTGAGTCGGGGAGTGCTCGATGGCTTCCAGGCCAGTGCTCGGGATATGACCTGGATTTGCGGTGATGAGTGGAGGTACTAGGGACCTAAGGAGAGTTAGGGGGTAACAGAATGATTTGTTTGCACTAACTGTGATCTAGGAAAAACAAAAAATTCCTAGATTCTAACTCAGAAATTTATAAAATCATGTCCTTACCCCTATGTCTATGCCGATACATACATAAAAAATCCGAATTATTCTACCTAAATAAAACCAAATGACATACAATTTAATATTTCCATTAAACCCAAAAACTGGAAATACTAAATGATATGTCTTCAAACAAACTTCAACATCTTCAAATCTCCAACTCTTCAATCTTTCTTTGTCATCATCAGGGTATGTAAAAATAATCCTCAATTAAGTACCTACACACATGAAATAAGAAACAATACCCGTGATGTGCAACAGTTTGAAATATAATGATAAGAAAAAGTAAATATCAATGAATGCTTAAGCAAATCACTATTAAATCAAACAATCAAACAAAAACTCTCCCCCATAATTCGTTCTCCCCCTTTTTATGATGTCCCCAAATAGAAAAATATTAAGAACATAAAGCAAATGCTAATGGAGAATGTCACAAGATAATCAAACTTTATCTTTTTGAATTTTTCAAAATTTTTCTCACAAAATATACAACAAAGAATCACACTATGAAAGAACACGAAAATAACCAAGTCGGTGATAACACAAATATAGGGATGTGAACAAATCCAACAAGAAAATCAGTACATACAACCATAACATATGTGCACGATGAATTTTGGATATTCCTAATGAATGAACTCAACATCTTCCTTAGGTGTAAAAATGGTGGAATTATAAGAAATTGACTTAATCAAATAAAAAAATCAAAGCTCAAAGTGATATCCACACCAATAACATCCAAAATGTTGTAACACTTTTTCATGAATTTCAAGGACATGCAAACCCGTTTTTCATTTCTTTCCATCCAAATGCCCTCATAAATAATTATGCATTATATTTTTCTTTTGGGGTAATGAAACTAAAGCCTATTGCCCCATTTTTGGCATATTATTCTTTTTATTGTCTTTCCATTTTTTCGGGCTCTTTTCAAATGGTGGCTTTCACGACGAGTTAATTTTAAACTTTAGAAGCCCTTTCCCTTGATTCACTCATCATATTTTGTTGCAATTAAATCCTCACGGTAAACGGTTTTTACATGCGCTACTTTCTTGTAAAGTTTTATCGCATTTTAGTCGTTGTATAAATATAATTGAGATGGAAACACTCAAGCCAATATGTGATAGACAAGTACAATACTCAAATAATATCCTGCCTATGTGCAATAAAGGAGATAAGGAGCCAAACATGTAGAAGATATCACTAATCACATCTCAAATGCTCCAAATAATGGAAAGCACATGGATGAAATGATGTAGCATCTCAAAACACTATCAAACAGTCACATTGAATATGGAATTACATTGTGACTATGGCTATCTTAAATGTTCATCCATAAATGGTGTAAACAAAATACAAAACTCTTCTTGTGTTTTTAAAAAAAGTTATAATTTTTTTTTTATTTTTTCTTAAATTTTTCAAAAATAAAATCTTTTTGGATTTTTGAATTTTTTAAAAAAATAATGAAAACCAAAAGACAAATAATGATACAAATGATACAATCTAGAGATATGAATAATATGATATGAACAAGAAAAATGCATCCAAATTTAGACATGGTGACCACCCTTCAGTCAACTGTGCAAATTACTAAAGACCTTCTAAGACTCTTGAATCTAAGGGCATCTGAAGGCTTCGTAAAAATATCAACTAACTCAAGGATACGACCATTTTTTCTACAAGCTCACGGATAAAGTACTCGCGTATCCTAATGTGCTTTGTGCACGAATGCTGGACTGGATTATGGAATATGTGAATCACGCTCGTGTTATCACATGAAATATTCATGGTGTCCTGTGATATCCCGTGATCCTTCAACATCTGCTTCATCCACAGAAGTTACGTGCAATAACTCTCAGTGGCTATGTACTCAGCCTCTGTAGTGGACAAAAATATGGAGTTTTTCTTCTTGTTCAACCAAGAGACAAGATCATAACCAAAGAAGAAACACCCACCAGAAGTGCTCATACATCCATTTGCATCCTCGGCCTAATCGGCATCCGAATAGGCGTATAAACGGTTATTGGTATCAAAGGAATACCACATGCTAAGTGAGAGAGTCCCACTCACATATTTAATAATACATTTAAGAGCAAGTAAGTGTGACTCTTTCGGGGATGCATGATATCGCGCACAGACTCCAACATTAAAGGTGATGTGGGGATGACTGACAGTCAAGTAGAGATTACTACCTATCATACTCCGATACAAGGTTTTCTCTATGTATTTGCCTAAAGTGTCCCTGCTAAGCTTTATTGAGGTACTCATCGGGTTACGTGCATGCTTAGCGGAGTCTAAATAAAATTTCTTCACAAGGTCTATAACATACTTGGATTGGGAGATGAACATCCCATCCTCTAGCTGACAAACATGGAGACCAAGGAAGAAAGTAAGCTCACCAACCATGCTCATCTCAAACTCACTCTTCATCTCCTTCGCAAAGTGGTGAGCATACTGGGAGCACGCTGATCCAAAGACTATGTCATCCACATAGACCTGGATAACTAAAATAGCACTGTCATCTCTCCTGACGAACCATGTCATAGAAACTCCCCCTCTCTTAAAGCCACGTTATAAGAGATAGGAAGTAAGCCTCTTATACCAAGGCGGGGGTGCTTACTTCAAGCCATACAAGGCTTTCATCAGATAGTAGACGTGATCAGGGTGCTTATGGTCTTCAAACCCTTTCGATTGTTCCACGTAAACCTCCTCCTATAGAATGCCATTCAGAAAGGCACTCTTGACATCCATCTGGTATAACTCGAAGCACAGATGACATGCGATGGCGAGTAGTAAGTGGACGGACTCAAGGCTCGTAACAGGAGAGAATGTCTAGTTAAAGTATACACCCTCTATCTGTGTGTATCCTTGAGCAACCAACCTAGCCTTATTTCGGATAATAGTACCAGACTCATCCACCTTATTCTTGAAGATCAACTTGGTACCTATCACATTTGTCTCACTAGGTCGGGGGACCAGTTACGAGACATCATTCTTTCTAAACTGAAGCAACTCATACTGCATAGCTCTTGTTCAGTGTTCATTTTTGAGTGCTTCCTTATAATTCTTGGGGTCGACTTTGGACGTGGAGCAGACATGGCTAACAACATTCTCTAGTTGAGCGCGAGTCTTGACCCCTAGGGTGGGATCTCCTAGAATAGCAGTAGGATTATGACTCTTGTGAACCCAAGCAGGAGTGTCTCCTAAATCAGGAATAGGATCCACTCTGGGTGTGGGAGGCATAATGGGATCATTAGTAAAAAGTGCACCATCCTCACACAAAAGGTTAGAATAAAAAAACGCTGGCGGTTCGTTATCTTGCACGGTGACATTTATTGACTTCATAACCTTATAGACACCTAGGTTAAAAACCCTATATTCTCTACTAGTCGATGAATAACCTAATAGTATCCCCTTGTCGCTCGGGGAGTCGAACTTTCCTAATTTCTATCTATCCCCTAAGATGTAGCATTTACTCTTACATACATGAAAATATGATAGGTTGGGCTTCTTTCCAGACCACAATTCATAAGGTCTTTTAAGTGTGTGTGGATGAAGGTAAACCCTATTCACCGTGTGGCATGCGGTAGACACCTTCTCGGCCCAAAATCTCCTAGCAATTCTACGACCTAGAAGCATAGATCTGGCCATCTCCCGAATTGTCCGATTCTTCCTATCAATAATCCCATTTTGCTGAGGAGTCTTTACGATCGAAAATTCATGTTTGATCCTGAGGCTATCACAATAAAGATAAACTTTAGCTTCCTTAAACTCAGTGCCGTTGTCACTACATATTCTATTGATAGTGACTCCGTGTTGATTTTGCAGGACACAACACTTGGTCATAAGAAATTGCACAGCATCAGATTTATCTCTCAGAAAACCTACAATAGAGTAACGAGAGAAATCATCTACCATCACGAGGATATACCTCTTACCACCCAAACTCTTAGTATGAGTATTACCCATAAGATCCATGTGTATCAACTCAAGAACTCGTGAAGTGGTAAGGGAATTAAACTTCCAGTGAGGGCTACTGACATGCTTTCCCAACTGACAGGGTCCATAAACTGCGAAAGTCGGCTTTCCAAGTGATGTCAATCCACGTACTAGGTCATTTTTAGCTAAACTATCCAAATCTCTAAAATTCACATGACCTAGATGTTGAAGCCACAGATTCATAGGAGTGATCGGGGCGCTGTTGCAGAAAAATGAAGACTTGGGCACAATCCCATTGCAATTATCTTCAGTCCTCACCCATTACAATAGAAGTTTACCAGCTTGATCATAAACATTGCCCTCATTTCGGTCAAACTTTACTGCAAAGTCAGCATCGCACAACTGGCTAATGATGAGAATGTTTGCTTTCAAACCTTTGATGTAAAAAACATCCTACAACTTTGGAAATCCTGGTATCTCTACTATACCTCGTCCTACTATGCTATATTTCCTCCCGTCTCCAAAGGTGACTTTATATTCCTTGCGATCCTCTAGGTAGGTAAAAAATAAGACATCACCTGTCATGTGCCTGGAGCACCCACTATCGAAATACCCCTGATAAGTGTTATGTGCTTTAAGAGAAACATGAACAACAAGGGGTTTTGCATCGAGTTTAGGCACCCATGATGAGGTAACCTTCTATTTGCCCTTGTCATTGTTGGCTCTATTCAGGATTTTAGAAATTTTCGCTGACGGCATAGAAATCCGTTTGAACTCTTCCATTAGACTCTGAGAAGTGGCGACTAGAAACTCAACCTGCTCTCTAAGATTTGAGAAATCACTAGTGGTATGTGGTGGAGAAAATGTACGTCGTGTCCGACCCAAACTATAGAAAAACACCCTAAGGTGTCCCTTTCTTTTGTAGTAGGTACAGAAGTACACAGTCTTTGGCCGACCTTGGTTGCTTTTCTTGGCCTAACTCTTTTTTGGGGTTTTTGGTGATGGCTATATGGGTTAATAGTAAACTCAGGAACTAGTTCCGGTGTCACATGGTACGTGTAGGCACCATCAAAACCAATTCATTTCCTTTCACCAAAACCTAAAGCAGGGGCGATGAGCATATTTACCATCTTTCCAGATCTGTCCTTTATCTTTACCTTGACCTCCCTGGCTATCGTAAGGTCACGATTAAGCTGGGATACAAGGGCTTCAAGTTTCTTTCGAGTGTCCATGGAGGTCTAGATCTCACTCGTAAGAATATCCACTTGCTTGGTCAAGTCACCTTTCTCTTTATCTAAACATCTCTCCCTCTCACCAAACTGACTCTCTCTCTCAACACAAACAATCTCTCTCTCAAGGCAGTGCTAATGGAGGACTCTCTCTCTCTCTCTCTTCTCTCCTAAATCTTTATCTAAGTCAACTATCCTAAGTGATAACACTTTGTTACGATTTTTAGTTTTAAAATAATCAACATATAAATCAGCGTACGCGCGTCGTAAATCACTCCCGCTCTCACTTGCATCATCCTCCCCCTCGCTCACATCGCTTCCACTGTCGAGGTGTCCCTGTAAAGTAGCATCCTCATCGTCATGAGGCAGAGTGTCAGTCCTCACATGACTAGCCATGAATGTGGTGAAGTTAGATTCATGAGGTGACTCATCTCCAGAATCCAGCGACTCGACCTCACTGTAGTCACTAAGGGAGGCATTAAGAGAAACTTTTCCGTTGCCTTGACTTCGCAACCTAGTAGGACACTTAAATGCCTAATGACCTCTACCGTCACACTAAAAACATCTCTCCTCGTCTTTCTTAGGCGCGTCCTTTTTATCCTTTTCATTTTTCTTTTCACACATATTTTTCTCAAAATTCTTTTTATCTTTGAAATTTCCATTTTTCTTTAATTTGACAAATTTCTTAATTTTTTTTGCAAACAAGGTCAAATTGTCTATGTCAAAATCAAATTCAGAATCAGACAACTCTTCCTCCCTTTTTCTAGACGATTCTCCCATCTTTCTTGTTGACTCCTCACTCTTCCTAGTTCGGTCTTTAAGTGCTACCACCTTTATCTTTTTGATTTTATCGTATTAGGAAACATGTCAATTTCATAAGTATGGAGGTCTCCTCCCAATTCTTCTAATTTCAGACTACTCAAATTTCGTAAAGAATTTAGCACAATGACTTTAGGGATAAAATGCTTAGGCATAGATCTCAATTTCTATTTAGCTAGTCTAGCATCAGGAATGTGTTCACGTAGATTGAAACTAGTGTTAACAATATCAGATAAGCGTACATAGAATTCATCAAAACACTCGAAATTCAGCATGGTGATTGTCTCAAATTGTGTAGTTAAATTTTGCAATTTTGATTCTTTAAATGTATTAGTGCCTTCATGGGTAAGTTAAAGAACGTCCCATGCTTCTTTAAATGTGGTACATGTTATGATGCGTCGGAACTCGTTGGGGGTGATATTTCTGGAAATTGCACTAAGCCCACATGAGTTATATGTCCTCTATTTAAATTCATCCTCAGTACATGTAATCACAGATTTTAAAGTAGTTACGTTATCTTTAGTGACAGTCAGAGGCGTCCACCCTCTTTCACACATAACCCAAACACGTTCGTCAATGACCTTTAAGTGAGATTTCATACGGATTTCCAATATGCGTAATTTGACCAGTCAAAAATTGGCACTCGATTATTCAAGTTTTCCATTGAAATTGCGCTTTTTCAAAAATCAAATTTTTAGACCAAAACTGATATTCAGAAAACAAAATTGCGGAAACAATTACACGGTATAGTTGTGTAATAGTCTCTGATACCAATTTGAGAGTGCACCAGCAATCAATGATTAACTTATTTAATTAAATATTAATTTTTAATCCAAAAAAAATCCTAACTCTTGCAAACAAATTGTGACAGACTAAATAAATCAAATCAAGCATGATCACAATATGAGGAAAAATCCCCCAAAGATGCAAAACTATTTTTATTTCACTATAATTCGTTAACAACTCACAATTACACAGAAATACAGTAACACGCGAATACCCGCAGACGTCTCTTCGTTGTCGTCAGTGTTGTTAGCAAGAGATCCCACAAGAGCTCTAATTCAACAATAGAGAACAACCTTCTTCTCCATAAGATTACTCTAGATGAGTAGAACAATCAGATCTAGGGTTTATAAAACTCACATATATGTTTAGGAATGATTTGTGAATCAAAAGGATTGAAAAACCATGAAAACTGAAGACTGGAAATATGCAGCAGTCTTGCAAAAATGTGAGTGCCAAGGACTTGAAAATTGTGTAGAATGGACACTGCTATAAATACAAAAGTCGAGGCGGCGCGTCGCTCGAATGAAATAGAGCCATTGCTCGAACGGGCTGGCGTGTCGCTGGAGCGACTTCGCACGACATGAAGATGTCATTTGAACGACTTGCCTCTGTCTCTCGAACGACGTCGGCGTTATTTTTCCTTCGCCTCAACACTTAAAAAAAATTCTTCTTTTGATGTAAAAACGTTCCAGACCATTAATTATTTTTTAAAGTTTACTAAATATTTATGTAAATAATAAACACTCCAAATAAATTAATTTATCATAATTGTGAGTGGAGTAGTGGGAACGGTTGATGAGCACGTTACATGTTGCATGATGCACGTATGATGATGATGGATGCAAGGATTTGGATCAAGTCCATCATGGATGATCGTGTTAACGTGTCGAATGTAGTAGTATCAGACATACTAACTGTGATCTTGGACAAACATAAAATTCCTAGATTCTAACTCGAACATTTATAAAATCATGTCCTTACATAAGGCCATGCCTATATTCTCTCAGTCCCATCGTGCACTGTTGGCAGAATTTCTCCATATCTCACCCTCCACGG
Organism: Sambucus nigra; assembly: GCA_949130495.1. NCBI lineage: Eukaryota > Viridiplantae > Streptophyta > Magnoliopsida > Dipsacales > Adoxaceae > Sambucus > Sambucus nigra. The sequence continues at coordinate 215,529,291 of OX422210.1, read as the reverse complement.
TTCGATCATTGGTGATCGACGAAATGATTTCCCACCCAGTTGTGAAGTATTATGGGCATCTGCAGGACGTTGGTGATGTGGGCTATGCCCGAGCCATCGCCCTTGGTTTACTTTCAAAGTTACTGTAGGTGACCAGGGACCTACTGGTGGACCCTTATGTAATACCCCATATTTTCATGACTTTTAATTACGAGGTTAATGAAATGGAACTTGTTTTTAATTTGGGATAATTAATTAATTGGAAAAATTCATTCGGATTTAAATGCTAGCGAGATGAGAGTTAGTATTTGGTTATTAATATGTTGTTGAATATTACTGAGTGATTATGGTAATATGTGATCATTGAATTTATTAAAAATATCGTGAGTTGAAAATACGGTAGTTTCGGTAATTTAGTTGGGACGCGCGTGTCAGTCGTGTCAGGATAATTTAATAGATTTAAAAGTATTTTTTTGTCATCCGTATGAGCTTTTTGAGTGCACCAACGTGTCCGGAAGGTTCGAGATAGTCAGAAAACACTAGCCGGGTGTTTATTTTGGGTCCCGGGGCACTTTTAGGCCTAACCAGCAACCCGAAAGGGTATTTTGGTGATTTTAAAAATTAAGGAATTAAGACCCACGAATTTTAGAGTTTATTTATATATTATTAGAAAAGCCATTAGGGCCATTATCAGCCAAAAACAAGAGAGTGGGCTACGTGAGTTGGAGGGAAGTTGCCAAAGGGTTTCCAAACCAAAACCACCACCCACCACCCACCACCACCATTTTCGTAGGAATTATGGCCGGAGAAAGGAGGAGGACCAGCCCTAAACATCATCAACGAATCAGAAGCAACGTTTTTGAGGCAAGTGATTTATCTTGCAAAGATTCAAAGCATATAGTTTACATATTTTTATAGATTTTTAGATTTATCATGAAAGATGAAAATAGAATGGATTTGAAAGGTTTAAAATCATAATCTGGATAGGACTTGCATGTAGTAATTGTTGGAGATGATAACAACCATGAATTTATGATTTATGGGTAAAGAATTATGAAATTTGATTGAATTATGTGATGTTCTTGAAGAAATAGGAAAACTAGGTTTTTATATGCAAATTGGGTATTTTGATTTAAGGATTTGATGTTATAGGTTGATTTGATGAATCTAAAATGTGGGGAATGATGTAAACAGGTTAGTAAGTTGATTAGTATATGTAGTTGTGAGTTTTGGACGTTAGAACGAAGCGTTTGAGGTGTAAAAAGTAGAGAACCCATAACTGTTAAGAATTTCTGGGCTGATACCTGCTTGGTCGATCGATCGACCCCTTTTCTTCGATCGATCGATCCCTTCTAAGTTTTGATAATTCTTTCTCTTTAAGGTTTAATGTTTATTCCAAAGCCGATGTTGGTTATTAGGGAAATTAATATGATATTGTGGGACTTACATAAAGTCAGTAGGGTCTTAGTATTATTGAAGAATGTTATAACTTATGGAATTGAATGTCATTGTTTACGAGGGTCTACCGAGTGAGGTACGGTTAGAAACCGTTCGAATTGGAACTATATTGAGAATTGAGGATAATTTCAGGTTAAGGGCAGTAACGGAGGGACTTTGAGTACTGAGATAACATTAGAAACTAATAAGAGACCTAGTAACCTTTTGAGATAGGTTTAAGTACCCAGATTGATACGACGAGAGAGTTATCAACCAGAATATATATATATATATATATATATATATATATATATATATATATATATTATGTGTAAATGTTCGGGGTAAACTTGCTACGTACGAGATTAACTAGATGAAAGGTATGAACATCTATATTGATATATGATTTCTTAGGTTGTGTGAATGCCTAGTGTATGGATTTCTTATGTGTATGACATACCTACCATACTTGCTATCACAGGAGGTTAGTTTTCTTTTGGAAAAGGACCCTCTTATCCTTGTGTGCCTTCCGGGGGATTTAGGCTGATACCTTAAGGACATAGGGCTCTGAATGACTTATTTGTGAGTTGATAAGTGAGCTGACCATAGGAGAAAGCATAGGTATGTGCGTGACCCATGGGTATGTGAACTATGTTCGTCTCCAATATGTGTGATTTGTATTTAGATGGTTCGTGAGTGATTCGGAACTTGTGATCCTCACGTACGTGATGTACCGAGATTCGATAGCAGAGTATGAAGGCATCGTAGGTTTTATCCTTGTGGGGTGCCTTAATTTAGTATGAGATATTACTACGGATGTGTATTCATGTACTTGAGATTATTCAGTTGTGTTGCTTAGTATATGTGAATAACTAAGATATTTTGAATAGGTAAGAATGAGAAATTAATTAAACCTTGAGATAATTAATGTAATGAATCTGAACCTGGGTTATAAATATGGCTTACTTGGGGGTTACGTGTAATTACTCTATGTTAGAATGCGAAGGCAGGAGTGGTACAAACTAGTTAGATAGTGGCATAACTAGGATGGGTTAAAGGCATACGTTAGGCGTGCACAGTAGTTGAGAGGTAAGAAACTCATGTGAGAGTACGCAACTAACGTGTTTATAATATGTGATGTTTAATTGTAATTTATACACTTGCTAAACTTTTAAACTGTTTTCACATCGGGCTCTGACCCATTTTCCTCCAAATATATTTTTTTATTGTAAAAACCTTTTAGGTGCCCAGCCACAGGGACGCCAAGCATAGGAATTCCATTCAGATGACGTGCTTTAGCTGTTGTGGAAGTTACATGATATTGGTAGTAGACGATCTCATTTTATCCTTGATTCTTTCAGAGTCATTCATATCAGTTAGGGCATGCCGCCCATTCTTATTTAGAGGTTGTAGTTGCAGACTTTCAGTATTTCATTTTTTTGGTTCATTATTTATTTAGACTCTTATATTGGGACATTTATTTACTCTGGCACCTTTATTATTGGAGTGTTTACTCCAGACTTATTTGATTTCTTCTCGATGAGCATTTTTATGAGATTGGTTATGTGATTGATGGTTTATTAGTTAAATTCTTATTTAATTGTTGGTAATTAATAATATTTGACATCTCTCTTTTTAAATATTAGGTGGCTAGTAATTAATAATGCTTTTCGATAGTGATGCTAAGACTGAACCAATTGGATATTCTGTATTAATTTGATAAAGGAGTAGCTACCCGGTAATTAATTAGACGGGGTGTTCCAGGTGGTATCAGAGCATCAGGTTCTAGTGTCATTTAGGATCTGTGCAGCTTATTATGCTTCCAACGTAGCTTTCTTTGATGTAGAGCCCTATGTTTAGGATTATTGATTTCTTTGGTGAGATTTATTTCTCTTGCTTCGATATATATGATAGTGAATCTTATTTGCAATCGGGTGTTTTCGTGCACCAAATAATGTAGTATGTCAGGTGAAGACAGTTGGGCGAACAACGGGAGGCAAGGATCAGTTGAGGTTATTACATTTATTAAAGAAGGATGACCGTAGTTGAAGTCACCCATATTATGGCACGGAAGTCCTGGACGGTACAGACGGATAAGGCGCGACTTGTGACTTCCAGGCACAACTATAGTAGAAGATGGGGTCAAATTAGACTCACCCAATAAGGTTGGAATGGGAGAGAAAGAGTTAGGTGAAACATTAAAGAGAACCAGTAGTGGAAATACTCGAAATGTGGAGATGGAGTGTGATAGCCAAACGAACGTAATATTTCCAAAGGCTTGGACATACGTCAGGGTATGGCCCATTAGGAGTGAAAATTTGGGGTAAATTTTTCTTGTCTCGTGAGAGCGTAGTTTCAAAAATGAGAGACAATCACCACACTTAGAAGTGGAATGTGACGTCGAGAGAAGGCGTACACGTATGGTTTGACCATAAGTTCCTTCATCATATGTTTAGGGTGAAAGGCGAATGTGATTATGAACTCACACAAGAGGGCCGAACAGAGGTCACTTTGTGAGGAGAAATTTAATTATGTAGCGAATCTTACACCGGGTGAAGTAGGTGAAATGGAGAAGAGGATATTAAAGGGAGAATTTACATACAAGAAGAATTATTAGCTCTTTTGGGGAATTCTGCTTGGACGGTCAATGCAGATGGTAATAATGTCACGTAGTGTTAATTTGGAGGTAAATGTTTCCTTGGGTGGGGAGATGCAAGAATCGAGGAATTTCTATAGAGTAAGACTGAGAAAATGGTATTGGAGAAGCACCACAAGGGGAAGACCCAACGGAGAACCCGTTAAAATGATTTGGATAGATGAATTATTACTGAGCGATGGTGATTTCAGTAAGAGATATGAAAACTAGTAGCGTGTTACTTAGGTCCACCAAGATAAGGGAACAATGGAGGTAGTCATCAAAGCCGAGACTACCAACATCCGAGAGAAGGACCACCTTAACATGGTCAGTGTGATCGAAGATAAGTGGAGTATGTGTAGAGGTATTTTGTGGGGAGTGAAACCAGTGCATTATAAATGTTTCCCGATGCAAGTCTAGGGATCAAGGTATTGTGCCTGGCAAGATCAACAGTCATTGAAATATTCAGTTTGGTACGGACATGTATGTTAAGTCCAGGAACCATTTGAGCAGCCAGGACGATTGTCAGGATAGAAGTATGAGTTATATACTCAGATGATGTTGCATGTTGTTTATGATATGAACGAGTTGCTACAATTGTTATTATTGTTGTTTTTACTTAAGAGTCGAGTTTAGTGAGTATCAATAATTTTATTATTTATGTGAATACTTTCCCTGATAGTGTGGGGTTACCTTTATTGTCATCCACTGAGGATGAATGGGTATATTGATAGCGGTATATACTTTATTAAAATTACTCGCTTTAGTGTTGTGTTATACGAGTATGATAGTATCCTAATCATGATTCTATATATGATTATACCGATTGTGTGCTGGTATTGCAAGTTTATCCCTCGGGGTAGAATGTTTCATTTTGGCGAGGCCCCATCTGTGAGAGGGCCGGGCTCGTAATTATACTTTTGTATATATGTATATAAATATATTTTTGTGATTTCAAAAATGTATAATGGTCTCGGATATTTAATCCCAATATGCGTAGGTATTTAATTGATATGATTCGTATGTAATTGGTTTACTAGTCAGCGGAAAGGTTTAGCTGGTTATTATAATTAACGCTCAGGATGTTGTATTAAGAAGAGTGCATTGTTTTATCACCCTTTACAGATTTGGGAGTTTAAACCCATAGTTGTGTGTCTGGGAACGGGATTTTGAGAGCCCCAATTATAATTGCATGATGTATATTAAATGTGATTACCATCAATGTCAAGAGAAAGTGTCTTTCGTAAGGAGTTCCTTGTTTGAGTGTCATTGCGGAAGGAGATGTAACTTTGTTGTTAAGAGACGGGAATATAGGGGTACATGTTATGGACTGAGGGCATAACGGATCCCGATGACCGATAATGTTAGGTAGTAGTGTATCAGGGGGTTCCTTGTTTGGATTTCTCTTTGCGAGACATCCCACGCATGAAACTTAGCATAAGGTTGGTAGTAGGGAGATTTTTGACCACTCATTTATAAATTGGATACCTCTATCGTTATGGAAGTAAGGAGTTATAACTGGAAGGTAACAAGGGGTAAATTTATGATATAAGGCCAGAAGAGCCAGTTGTTAGTGAAGAAGTACTGATAATGTTGATTTTTGTTCAGATTGAAGGACGCATTGAGGTTAAGAAGGATTTAGGATTTCAAATTCAGAGGTGATTGAGAAAGCCCAAGTGGTATAGCCACGTTGTAAATGCAGCGACAATAAAGAGTTTGGAATACGTATGAAGCGTATATAATGTTTAAAAACTGTATGATTGAGTTATAAGGGGTGTAGACATCTTGGTTTGCTAATGTAGTAATCGCCGGAAGAAGGGACATAGATGGGTAAGATTATTACTTATGGGATTAAATGTCAAAAGAAAAGGTGTTAATGAATATCATGTGTAATCAGTGTAGCACGTCCGAATTTGGTAAAAAGGCAGTGGAAAGCCATTTAATAAGGGGGTATCTCTTGAGAAGGCATATATTTAACTATTATAGACAATTTGGAGAAGAGTTTCGACCAATCGAATGTTGAGGGTCAAGAGTAAATAAAATGAGGATGTCAATAAGGTATAAAGAGTCCAGATATGCACAAAGTGGTGAAAAGTGTAAGGGTCGAAACTTTTTGTATACACCGAGAGAAGAAGATCATTAAGTATCACTTAACGAGAATAATTATACGTGAAAGTCGGCATTGAAAAGGGTGTAGTAAGTAGTAGAACGGTTGGGGTTAGATGATCAACCAGATAATTTGTATCAATTTGACGATTCCAGGGATGGAAGAGTCAAGTTGGTAACTTTCCTTGTGGAGTTGCCAACTTATAGATAAGTAACGAGTTCCTTCGAATATGTGGGACAGGTTGTCCAGAAGGAGAGAAATGGTTATATTGGGTGATTTACACTATTAGATAGTGAAGACGCCGGTACGTGGTCCTACGCAGTATTATTCAGAACCAATAGGAGATCCCTAAAATCCACCTTCAATGTGGGGTAGCAAAAAGTAGTGGAAATAACGCTTCGTTCTGAGGGTTGTATCACCTATAGCCCGAGGTGTAGGTGCAAGGTGATTGACGACTGGTGGATTGTATGAAAGAAATTTTGGATTCATTGTGATCTTTTCAATTCCAAATCGGGTATAACTAGTAAGTGAGGTATATTGTAGTGATGAGGAGAAGATATTACCTAATGGTAGAGTCGGGGGAAAGCACCCGTATCTATTTATAGTGGACAAGGTGCTTACAAATGTTTATGTAACACCAACCGGCTGAAGTGGTTTTCCCTTGTGTAAAAGTCACAACGTCAGGAACATAGATTCAAAGAATGGGCAAGAGTAGTCAGATGTGTTATTGATTTCTTCCAGGATGGGAGTTTGGTGTTTTGATAAACGCGGGAGATAATGCGTAGTGAGGTGCGGACTCACAATAATATTGAGATAATGCGTCCAATGATGTATAGGCTATTTTTATTCGAATGTAGTTTAGTAAGAGCACAACGTGACGTGCATTTATTGAAGTGTAATCTGATAAAGTATCAAAACTGTTAAACAAGCTTGTTTAAAGCGAGGGCTTTAATGATTGGGCCTTTCTTTATATTTTGTTTTGAGTACTGAAGGATACCTAATTTTTTTAGGTATGCCTTTCTTTTTTGAATTTTGAGACGAAATTCCGTTATTAAGGGGGAAGTATGTAATACCCCGTATTTTCATGGCTTTTAATTATGAGGTTAATGAAATGGAATTTGTTTTTAATTTGGGATAAATAATTGGATAATTAATTAATTAGAAAAATTAATTCGGATTTAAATGCTAGCGAGACGAGAGTTAGTATTTGGTTATTAATATGTTGTTGAATATTACTGATTGATTATTGTAATATGTGATCATTGAATTTATTAAAAATGTCGTGAGTTGAAAATACGACAGTTTCAGTAATTTAGTTGGGACGCGCGTGTCAGTCGTGTCAGGAAAATTTAATGGATTTAAAAGTGTTTTTTGTCATTCGTATGAGCTTTTTGAGTGCGCCAACGTGTCCGGAAGGTTCAAGATAGTCAGAAAACACTAGCCGGGTGTTTAGTTTGGGTCCCGGGGCACTTTTAGGCCTAAGAGGCAACCCGAACGGGTATTTTGGTAATTTTAAAAATTAAGTAATTAAGACCCACGAATTTTAGAGTTTATTTATATATTATTAAAAAATCCATTAGGGCCATTATCAGCCAAAAATAAGAGAGTGGGCTACGTGAGTTAGAGGGAAGTTGCCAAAGGGTTTCGAAACCAAAACCAAAACCACCACCCACCACCACCATTTTCGTCGAAATTGTGGGCGGAGAAAAGAGGAGGACCAGCACTAAACATCATCAACGAATCAGAAGCAACGTTTTTCAAGCAATTGATTTATCTTACAAAGATTCAAAGCATATAGTTTACATGTTTTTATATATTTGAAGATTTATCATGAAAAATGAAAATTGAATGGATTTGAAAGGTTTAAAATCATAATCTGGATAGGACTTGCATGTAGTAATTGTTGGAGATGATAACAACCACGAATTTATGATTTATGGGTAAAGAATTATGAAATTTGATTGAATTATGTGATGTTCTTGAAGAAATAGGAAAACTAAGTTTTTATATGCAAATTGGGTATTTTGATTTAAGGATTTGATGTTATAGGTTGATTTGATGAATCTAAAATGTGGGGAATGATGTAAACATGTTAGTAGGTTGATTAGTATATGTAGTTGTGAGTTTTGGACGTTAGAACGAAGAGTTTGAGGTGTAAAAAGTAGAGAACCCATAACTGTTAAGAATTTCTGGGCTGATACCTGCTTGGTCGATCGATCGACTCAAGAATGTCGATCGATCGAATCATCGATCGACACCTTTTCTTCGATCGATCGATCCCTTCTAAGTTTTGACAATTGTTTCTCTTTAAGGTTTAATGATTATTCCAAAGCCGATGTTGTTTATTAGGGAGATTAATATGATATTGTGGGACTTAAATAAAGTCAGTAGGGTCTTAATATTATGGAAGAATGTTATAACTTATGGAATTGAATGTCATTGTTTACGAGGGTCTACCTAGTGAGGTACGGTTAGAAACCGTTCGAATTGAAACTTTATTGAGAATTGAGGATGATCTAAGGTTAAGGGCAGTAACGGAGGGAATTTAAGTACTGAGATAACACTAGAAACTAGTAAGAGACCTAGTAACATTTTGAGATAGGTTTAAGTACCCAGATTGATACGACGAGAGAGTTATCAACCAGAATATATATATATATATATATATATATATATATATATATATATATATATATATATATATATATATATATATATATTATGTGTAAATGTTCGGGGTAAACTTGCTACGTACGAGATTAACTAGATGAAAGGTATGAACATCTATATTGATATATGATTTCTTAGGTTGTGTGAATGCCTAGTGTATGGATTTCTTATGTGTATGACATACCTACCATACTTGCTATCACAGGAGGTTAGTTTTATTTTGGAAAAGGACCCTCTTATCCTTGTGTGCCTTCCGGGGGATTTAGACTGATACCTTAAGGACATAGGGCTCTGAATGACTTATTTGTGAGTTGATAAGTGAGCTGACCATAGGAGAAAGCGTAGGTATGTGCGTGACCCATGGGTATGTGAACTATGTTCGTCTCCAATATGTGTGATTTGTATTTAGACGGTTCGTGAGTGATTCGGAACTTGTGATCCTCACGTACGTGATGTACCGAGATTCGATAGCAGAGTATGAAGGCATCGTAGGTTTTATCCTTGTGGGGTGCCTTAATTTAGTATGAGATATTACTACGGATGTGTATTCATGTACTTGAGATTATTCAGTTGTGTTGCTTAGTATATGTGAATAACTAAGATATTTTGAATAGGTAAGAATGAGAAATTAATTAAACCTTGAGATAATTAATGTAATGAATCTGAACCTGGGTTATAAATATGGCTTACTTGGGGGTTACGTGTAATTACTCTATGTTAGAATGCGAAGGCAGGAGTGGTACAAACTAGTTAGATAGTGGCATAACTAGGATGGGTTAAAGGCATACGTTAGGCGTGCACAGTAGTTGAGAGGTAAGAAACTCATGTGAGAGTACGCAACTAACGTGTTTATAATATGTGATGTTTAATTGTAATTTATACACTTGCTAAACTTTTAAACTGTTTTCACATCGGGCTCTGATCCATTTTCCTCCAAATATATTTTTGTATTGTAAAAACCTTTTAGGTGCCCAGCCACAGGGACGCCAAGCATAGGAATTCCATTCAGATGACGTGCTTTAGCTGTTGTGGAAGTTACATGATATTGGTAGTAGACGATCTCATTTTATCCTTGATTCTTTCAGAGTCATTCATATCAGTTAGGGCATGTCGCCCATTCTTATTTAGAGGTTGTAGTTGCAGACTTTCAGTATTTCATTTTTTTGGTTCATTATTTATTTAGACTCTTATATTGGGACATTTATTTACTCTGGCACCTTTATTATTGGAGTGTTTACTCCAGACTTATTTGATTTCTTCTCGATGAGCATTTTTATGAGATTGCTTATGCGATTGATGGTTTATTAGTTAAATTCTTGTTTAATTGTTGGTAATTAATAATACTTGACACCTCTCTTTTTAAATATGAGGTGGCTAGTAATTAATTTAATGTTTTTCGACAGTGATGTTAATACTGAACCAACTGGATATTCTGTATTAATTTGATAAAGGAGTAGCTACCCGATATTTGATTAGACGGGATGTTCCACCTTAACACGCTGTAATTACTGCGTTGAAGTCATACCATCGCAATCCTGCGGTGGTGATTCTGGCAGAGACCCTGAATGGTATAGATGCTTGGTGAGAAGGCCGTTCAGACTTTTTGAGAGGCAACCCCGTTTTGCTATTCATGTGGCGGTCTGAGAGACTTCTCTTAGTGGTCCCCATGAATATCCCTTGGCAGATGTGTCGAATTTCTTCTTCCTCTATTTCATCAGCTTTGGTCTGAACATCGAGAACTGGGAAAACTAGTTTGTGGATCACAAGACTCGATGTCTACGCTGGTCGGTACCCTGATGGGGGGAGTTGTAGCCCATTATTGAATTGGGCATATACCAGTATGTTCAATTGGTTGGTCTTCGGCAGACATCTTTCTACTTTTCTTGGCAGCTCCTGCATCAAGTAGGATGGGAGAAAATTGTGCCTTCTCATATTTTGGACTTTTTCCCTGTGGAAGATTCAGTATGCGCATACGACTGGGCTCTCTGTGGGATAATCGTCGGCCTTCGACCTGTCTTTAACAATTTGTTGGCAGAGTTTGGCACGTTTTTTGGGATTACATGAAATGGCTATGGAGGAGAGTAGTGAATAAGATGTTGGCCGAGGAGACCGGAAAGAGATGGCTCGCCATGTTTGACACCATGGAAGGAGGTGTAGTGGTCTTTCCCAGGCTGGTCCGGGGTTATCGTTCCATAGGGCACCTTCGATATTCCATCTAAGCATGGGAAGATTGGGGACCCCAATATGTAGATGATAATGGGGGCTAGATCTTCTGTCAGCTGCGGGTAGGGTCTTTTGTGATGTCGACATTTTTTGTGAAGCTTTTGTGTTTGGTTATTTTTAGTAGGTGGGAATAAATTTGGGAAGGTTGTTTAGGAGTAGTTTGGTTTAGTTTTGTTTATTTTTAGGTCAATAAGGTTGGCGGGGGTAGGTTGTTTGACTCCCTACACTGATATTTCATGTAATCGCATCGAAATTTGTCATTAATGGAATAAAAAAGGATTTTAATTATATTGTTGTGCCTCTTTACGAGTTTTGCATATAAATTCTCAATACCAATTGCTAAGGCATACATAATCCTTTTGTTCATGTAAATAATAAAATGAACTATCATTCTCGGGGATAAGAAAAGAATAGAATTTTGTGAAAAAGATGGGTGTCCTGCTCACATAAAGCGTATGAGCTGCCTACGTAACTTCGGGGGTTTTGAATTTTTTTTTTGGTTTCATTTTTTAAAGAAAAAAGGATTTTTAAAGGATCAGGCCGCACATAGTTCGGAGTAGAGGGAAATGAAGATTTTTTTATTTTTAGAGGGAGGATGAGAAGAGCCATTGCGTGTCGAGATTTCAGGTTAATGGTAGAATTTTTTTAGACAATCTAGGTTGACTGGATGGACCATCTCTTCTCCATCAAGGTCGGTGAGCATAGCGGCGTCATCGGATAGGATCTTCTTCACAATGTAAGGGCTAATCCAATTGGTCTTGAATTTCCCTATGGGGTCCCAAACGGGCTCTGCGATCTCTTTAAAGGTTAAATTCCCTTCTCGGACACCACGGTCCTTAAATATCTTGTTAAATGATCGCGCTATTCGACGATGGTACCCTTGTATATGATATAGATATTTCAGTCTCCTTTTATCTAGGACTGACAACTCGTCAAGACGGCTCTGATGCCAGTCTTCCTCACTGAATTTGCTTGCAATCATGATGTGTAATGAAGGGATTTCTAATTCAATGGGTAGGACTGCTTCCATGACGTATACCAGAGAGTAAGGGGTAGCCCCAGTAGATGCTCGAACTAAAGTGCGATAGCCCTAGAGGGCGTAGGGGATCCGATCGACCCAATCTCGAAAACTCTTGGTCATCTTACTGATGATGGCTTTGAGATTCTTATTAGCGGCTTCGACTGCACCATTGGTTTAAGGTCGGTAGGGAGAAGACTTGTGCATCTGGATCCTATATTCATCGACCAATTTCGTGACTTTTTCCTAGAAATGTAACCCGTTATCTGACACTAGCTCATGCGGGACCGCGTATCAGCAGGTGATATTTTTCTGGATGAACTTGGCCACCTTTTTGGCATTCAGAACTGCGTATGACTCGACTTTGACCCATTTGGCATGGACACCAAGATGAACTCATGCCTGTTTGAGGCTTTGGGTCTAACTTTTCTTATGATATTAATGCCCCATGTGGAAAACGGCTAGGGATAAGTCATGTTATATAATTTCCGCGAAGGCAAGTGCTGGAGATTAAAATTTGTTATCATTTAAGGCATCTCCGAACATAGGCAGTGCAATCCTGAACTATGGTAGTCCAATAGTAGTCCTATCAGATGATTTTCTTGACAAGCATATGGCCATTCATGTGGGTGCCGCATTCCGTGCTATAGATTTTCTGCATCATTTCTTCAATGTCAGCCCCTGTGGTGTAGTGTAAGTGGGTTCCATCGAAGTTTCTCTTGAATATTGCTTTATCACAGACAATGTACTGGCCGACCAGTTTATGAAGGGTTGCTCGATCTTTCTTGTTGGCATCTTGAGGGTACCTATCTTACTTGAGGAGGTGCCAAATATCATAGTACTAACATTTATCCATATCAGGATCTTCTTCTATGATGATTTCAATATGGTAGCAGTGGGTTGTTTCAGCTTGCTTTTGGACTAGGAAGAGGACCATTATTATTCCTTTGGGTATGTAGACCATGGAGGCTAAGATAGCAATGGCATCAACTAAGCTATTCCTTGCTCGGGGCAAGTAGTGGAAGGTGATATCTTAGAATTGGAAGGTCAGTTCTTTTAGGTTGGCATAAAAGGGTAAGAGTTTCTCATCCTTGACTTTCCATCTTCTGAGGATTTGACCAATGATGAGGGCTGAATCACTGTAGACATTTAGGCATTGAATTCCTTTCTTGAGAGTGACTTTGAGGCCTACAGTGCATGACTTATATTCGGTCATGTTATTGGTGCAAGGAAAATCTATCTTGATGACAATGGGAGTGTGAGAGTCATTAGGGGTGATTAGGAGTATCCCAATGCCATATCCTTTCCTATTGGCAGAACCGTCAAACAAAATTTTCCACCAAAGGTCTTCTTGGGAGGTACAAAGGAGATTTTCATCCGAAAATTCAAAGATCCAAACATCGTTTTCTTCCGTAGGGTGGTCAGTAAGGTAGTCAGATATGGCTCTTCCTTTCATGTCTTTTTATATGACAAACACAATATAAAATTTGGCTTCCAACATCAACTATCGAGCCATTCAGCTAGACAAGGTAGGTTTCTCGAGCCAGTATTTGATAGGATCTATTCGGGACACAAGTATGATGGGAAAGGCGAGCATGTAGTGTCATAATTTTTGCGTGATGCAGATAAGGGAGACATATGCTTTCTCCAAGATAGTGTAGTTGACTTCATATCAAACTAACTTGTGACTGGAGTAGTAGATGGCCTTCTCTTTGTGGGATTATTCAAGGTATTTGGCTAACAAATCCCCAACTGAAGTGTCAGTTATGGTCAAGTATATAAGTAAGGGGAGACCAAGCTATAGTGGCATGAGTACCGGAGGTCGGGTTAGATACTGCTTAATTCGAGCAAAGTATTTATGATAACATTCATTCCAAACCTTGGTTGAATCCTTCTAAATAAGTTTGAAGATGGGCTCACTTATAAAAGTTAACTGGATAATGAAGCATCTAATATACTGTAATTTTTCATAGAATTACCAGACTTACTTCTTCGTTCAAGGTGGTGATATTTCGATAATGGCTTTTAGTTTGGCAGGATCCGCTTAAATCCACTTTTCACTGACTATGAATCCCACGAGCTTTCCTTTGTTAACACCAAAAACATATTTTTATGGGTTAAGTCGCATCTGGTATCATCGTAGTCGCTCGAAGAAATTTCGAAGAGAGGGAAAATGACCTTCCCGAGTATTAGACTTGATGATCATGTCCTCTATGTAGACCTTGACTTCTTTGTGTATCAATTCGTGTAAGATAGCTGTGGCAGCCCTCTGGCAGGTACCCCCTGCATTTTTTAGACCAAACGACATGACGATGTAACAGAAGGTTCCCCAAGGGGTGATGAATGCGGTTTTCTCTTGATGATCCGGGCGCATCTTGATCTAATTATATTCGATAAAACCATCAACTAATGATTTGAGAGCGTGACTGGCGTGACTGGCTGTATTTTCTATAATCACGTTGATATTATGTAGCGGGTTATCATCCTTCGGAGCATCCTTGTTCAAATCTCGGTAATTAATGCACATGCGAACCTTTCCTCATGAGTTTTAACACGGGTATGATGTTGGCCATCAATGTGGGATATTCTATCACCCGAATGAAGCCTACATTCAACTGTTTGACCACTTCTTCTTTAAACTTAAGTAACCATTCGGTGTGGAGCTTTTATAGTTTTTGTTTGACCGATTTGCAATCTTGGAGCGTTAAAATCTCGCGGTGATCTATCTTGGGATCAATGTCGAGAATGTCATTATAGGATAATGAAAAAACATCCACAAATTCCTTCAGCAGTTCTTCGAGTTGCACGCGCTCTTGCTCATCAAGGGTGGACCCCATCCAAATCTCGTGTTGTTGGCTACTAGAACTGAGATTAGTAATAAAAATTTCTGCTTTATTAGTTTAAATGTGGTTCTGTTATTTGTTATTAACCTTATTAAGATCAGTTAAGAATTGATTATTTGCAAAATCATCATCAAGAGTTTAATTAGAATCAACACAATTAATGTAAGGAACAACAAGATACTCAAAATCTTTGTTTATTTTATTATCGGGAAAAATAGCGTTAAGAACCTCATCGAAGGAAGTTTCAATTACATTGTGATTAGAACAGGGAGGAACAAAAAAAGAAGAGGAAATGGGATAAACATCTGAGTTGGGTTTCATTTGAGCGGTGGAACTGGTTAGAATGCCAGTTGAGGAGAGGTGTATCGGCAGTTTGATCAGGATGGACGGATCCGATGATGTAGCGCTTGAGTGGATCATGCAGAGTGTCAGACCAATGTTTGCAAGTTGAATGAATCCTCAGTGTCAGTTCCCTAGAAATCTCTGGTAGCAGTTATAGTCTTCTCAATGAGTGGTTGCACATGATGCTGGGAACTTTCGTCCATGAGTAACTGTCTTGGAAGAAGATCTCCATTCTTAGCTTCATCTTCTTATCCACATGATCATACCACGGTTCGATAAAGCCAGAAAAGGGAAAATCTTCACCCTCTTTGATGAATCTTTCGTTCAAGGAATCCCCTGGGACAGTTTTGGTACTTTCTAGCCTTCTCTTCAACCGAGGTTGGAAGAGCATCTTGAGTTCCTCTGATGATGGTTAATAACCTAGACCACAAGGAGGAAGGGTCTTCTTCAACACTATGGGTTTTAGTATTCCCTATTGTCATCATCCTAACCCCAAAACGGGCATGAGGTGCATGTTCTTGAACCTCTGTAACACATTAACATTTCCATGAGGGTTGTGTTCTGGACAAAATCGATCTTTGAAACCATCCCACGCTGAGAGTGGAAGTGGTTCGACTCGAAAACCTGATAAAAGCATATGAATTACACCATGATGTATCTCTAGTACCAAATTACTGGTGCTTGCATTCTCAGTATTATCATCGCTGCCCAAGATGGTGATAACCTGCCCATTGGCGAAAAATTTTAGTTTCTGATGGAGGGAGGAAGAAACACCCTTGATACTATGGAGACTCAGTTGTTCGGGAAATAGGTTGAAACAAGTCGAGATGTCTATGAACGGGAATTCAGTATTGGTATTTATAAGGACAGAACCTATTATAAGCTTTATGGATCCCATCACTTCCCGATGAGTATTATCATAAGCACGCACTGCGATAGAAGTTGGAGCACGATCGCTTACTTTCATTCCCAAGTGATTGTGGGTTCTTAACGGACAAACATTAAGTGCTGATCCATTATTGACAAGAGAAAGTGGTACGGTCTTTCCCATGACTTCAACAGAGATATTGAGAGCATAGTTATGAATTTGACCAAACTTAGGAATTTGTTCTTCGAAGAAGGAGAGCACTTTAGCAGAGGTTAGAGATCTGACCAGATTTACTGCTTCTTCTTGCTTGGTGGAAGGAAGGACTGTGGGCCCGGTAAGTAGTTTAATTAAGGCATATCGGTGCATCTAGGAAGACATAAAGAGTCCACATGGAATGATGTTAACTTTAGTTTTCTTCAACTGATCAAGGATCTTGCTCTCCTCGAGGGTCATTTTCGGCATAGGGAGTTTTTTAACACCTTTTTCCCTTATCGATTGTTACTGATCGATGGTTAGAAACTTGGTAATGCCTCCCCAATCTAGTCATATAGTTCACAAAAGAGGGGAAAAATAGAAACCCCATCTCTTCATCTACCTCGGGATATTCGACCAGTTTATTGATCTCTCCCAGTAGCTCCTCAAACGATATCATTCCACATATACTAACTATTGGGCTAGTCTTTTCTGGATTTTTCTTTTCATATGAGCTATTGAATTCATCCTCCAATCCGGTGACAATGACATCATTCTTCCATGATAAGTCAATGCATTCTACAACTTCAACAACCTCTTCGTAGAGATCCTCCCACTCTAGGGGGGTATGTAAAAGTGAAGGGACCAGGCACCCTTTTAGTTTCAAAGCATCAAGTAGCTCGGACATACTGTAAATTTCACCAGTCCGTCAAAATAAGTCTGCCATAATCTGGACGATATCATCTAAGTTGGCTTTGTCTGTAGGGACCACCCAATTATCTGACTCTCGATTTTCGAGGGCAATTTCAGCTCGAATTCTAGAAGTTGGTTTAATACTTTTCACAATTCCATATCTTTTTCTTCGAAACGAGTATGAATATCAATGCATTGCTCTTGTAAGAAGTGACCGGGCCTGATTCATGAAACAGGTAGGATGTATGAGAAAATATGGCTAAACTTTGAGGGGTTTAGGCAAATATACGGGTATGATGGGTGATTTACTGGGAACAATCTGGGTAGATGGGTCAAATTCAGGATCTTCTTCTAGGAAGATAAAATTTGCATGATTTGGGAATGGATTGTGGGTAGTGTTTGGTTTAGGATTGGCTGGTGGGGCGATGATACCCCGATCAATCAGACCTTGGATTACATTTCGAAGATGAAAACACTTATCAGTGGTATAGTCGGCATTTGATGGAAATAACAATGGGAATCTGGTTTGAAATTTTTGGGAAGCGAGTTTGGTAATGGACGAGGGTCCATTGGCTTGATAAGATTTTGTCTCAAAAGGGCATGATATACTTTGGAGAGGGGAACGTGAAGCTCAGTGTATTCTTTTCTAACTGGGTTAGGGCGGCTTTCTAGTGCCCATGAAGTGGAAGGCTGAGAGATGTTATTGATGGTTAAAATGGTGGTATTGGCAGGCTTCTTATACTTTATGGGAGTGAATTGTTCGAATACTTTCTTTGGCTCAACTTGTATCTTGGCAAAACTTTCCTCGATCTCCACTCCTACTTCCCGGAAGGCTAAAAAATTGGGGTAATACTATCCTCCCATCGTTGCTCGAACATGGAATAAGAAGTTCTTCTTCACAATACTGACTTGTTTCTCTTCGAAAGGCCAATTGGTCACAATGGTCACTTTTTATCTTCATCTTGATATTAAGTTACTCATAGTTTCCTTAGGATTTTATTTGAGAAGTTCCAAATCACGACGGGTAACATCTAACTCCTCGTTCTACTTGCACTATTACATGAATTCACGAGCAACATACTCCCAACTGCAAATTCTTGATTCCTCAAGAGATAGGAACTAGCGAAGAGAACTATCTTTAAAAGTCTATTAGAACATTTGGTCCATTATTTCCTCGGAGGCACCTAGGAGAGTCATGGCTTGGTGGTAACTTCGAAGATGAACAATTGGGATCCTGCTACCCCCGAACTTCTCAATGTTGGGCATCTTGACCTTTTTCAATAGCCTTGCTTTAAGGTAGGGAGACATATGGTTGTAATCCATGCAGCTCTCAAAAATTAGAACTTGGTTAAATTTCTTAGTCAACATCTTAAGGTCCTCCTTGGCCTTGTTCAACTCTTCTTACTTCAGATCAATGGTCACGGATAGGTTAGCCCCTGGCGGGGCAATATTTAGCATAGAAAGCGGAGCTGGCGGTGGCCCATTGGCAGGAGGGGCACATAGAGCATGATGAATTCTTTCAAGACTGAAATAGGCTCAGGTGTGGGCGGACCCATAGCGCGAGGGAAAATGACCTCGGGATCTTTGGGAATAAGGACCCATTTTGTTGCAACTCATGAACCTTGGTTTCAAGGTTGTCAATCTTGGTAGTAAGTTGGGCTTGAACCGTCATCAAATCAGGCTGCACATTCGGTACTTGTTGTGCGTTCTCCATGGAAATCGGGTGAAAGTGGATTCCTAACTCGGAGGAAGTAGTAGGAGAACTGACGGAGCTTCGGTACAATTCGACGAAAGATCAAAGCCAATAGGGCGCCAGGCCAAGGATCGGGTATGCGATCGACTTGAGAGGAAAAAGATTCGAATTTATTTTTGAAAGAGAAGAGGAAAAAGAAATTTTTATTGAAAAAGAAAGAAAATGTTTTTGAAAATTTTGGAAAAGGAGGAAAAATGTTTGGGTAAAAAGGAGGAAAAATGTTTTTGACATTTATGATAAAAGGAAGGAAAATATTTTTTGATGTTTTGATAAAAGAAGGAAAGAAATGTTTTTTTGACACTTTAGGTAAAGAAAGAGGAAAGGACGAGAGCAGGGTATTATTATTATTATTATTATTATTATTATTATTATTATTATTATTATTATTATTATTATTATTATTATTATTATTATTATTATTATTATTATTGTATTATTATTATTATTATTATTATTATTATTATTATTATTATTATTATTATTATTATTATTATTATTATTATTATTATCGATGAGTTTATCGGTGACATGTTCGACACCAACTTACCCACTGAGCCAACAATGGAGGCATTCTTCAACTCACTGAGTTCAAATTTTCCAACTCGAAGGTTGGACGGTAGCTTCCCTAACCCGGACCAAGAGGATGGCCTAGATGAGTTGAGATAGCTGGCCCACTTGGCCCCAGTTGTCAGCACGCCGACGTACGAAGACAAAGATTTCTCCATCTCGACAGACTCGATAATAGTGGTAGGACCCACTGGCCCAACAGCCGACGCCTCGTGACAAATGGTAGGACCCATTGGCCCAGCAACCGACGCTTCAGGACAAGAGACTTTGTCAGCCTTGAATATGGAGGGACCCAAGGGTTATTTTCTTACGAATTATTTATTCCTTTTTTAGTTGTATAAATTGAGGACTTATCTTCCTTATTTGGCACCTATTTCTTTACTCTCTCTTTCTAAATTTGTAATAAGCTTGTGGACTTTCCGGCCTTATTCCGGTGGACTCTTATTTCGTTTGTAAGTTTTTAAGTTTGTTTTAATTTCTGTTTGTAATAAAAGTTTGTAATATATTTCAGCTATTATTCTATTTATATTGATCCTTTCTTTTACGGCATCAGAGCCATGATTGGATAAACTTTGTGTTAATGTTTAGATTAGTAATAATAATGGTCTGAACTTTATGTCATAACAGTAAGTTACTATTCACCAAAATAGAAAATTACTGTTCACCGATGTGAATAGTAATTTACTATTCACATTAAAAATCTACTTTAAATGATAATAATAAGGAGAAATAGAAATCTGGTTTTGATATGGACTGGCATTTGTCGCGTAATGGGTTGTCGTGTTGCCATATGAGGCGTTGAGGCTTATTCCCGAGTAAATCGTTGACCACTAGGTGTCAGAAGTGATTTCTAATTCGACTTATTATATTCTTTTAAATCTAGAATTTTGATTTGCATAATATTCTCCTGTTTCAGAACATATGGTTATTACTATTCTAAATATTAACATTTGTATTATGGAATTAAACACCATAGATACATACACTTCACAAGAGTTCGTGAAGAACTCTTCATTGATTGAATTTGATGTTTAAAAGGATTTGAACAGGTGGACATTTCCTAAGGTCCAGTCTAAAACGAATTATAATACTAACTAGTATGATTTTCGTAGCAAGTATGCTATAAAGACTATGGAACACACCATTAATATGAACGAGCAAGATAAGTCCATCGAGATCTTTAAATGGGATGATCTTAAAGATCATATAAAAGATAAAAATTATCATTTTATTCATGTTGGTTTAATTCAAATTGCTTTTAAACCTTTGACCCTTTTTGGTATGAACGCCTATTTGCAAGCTACTCTACGTGATGGTAGATGTACTAATTTTAGACAATCTTTGATGGGAGCTACTGAAACTAGTCTGTGTAATGGACCTGTTTATTTTTATGTGTTTAGAAATATAACTTTGTCTTTATCTGATATGAACCTTTGTAAAGCTTTGAGTCTTAGAGTTCAAACCAAAGGTTATAATTTTCTTCCTGGATCGGAAACTATTGGGATTATCAATAGGATTTATTATAAGTTAATGAATAGTATGGCCCCCAATAATAAACAATTTAGTCATTTTGGTAAAACTGTGTTAATTGACACGCACCTTATAGATTATAATGTTCACACACTCAGAACTATAAGTTGGGACGAAATTGATTTCCTAAAGACTTGGGGTATAAAAAATGTTGTTCCTCCCCAACCACGTCAAAATGAAGATACTGGGGATATTATTGAGGATAAAGATGGTGATGTTTTCTTAAATTTGAGAAAATTTAATAGGTGTCAATCCTCTAGAGGTCAATCTTCTAGAGCTCCTTTTGTTACCTATCCACTATGTGCTTCACGAAATTCTGTTTGTGAAGAAAATCCTAGGAACCACCCATATCACAATGATATGAACCTTCACGGTATCTTTACCAAAGAACAAATACCCCATGGTATTTATTAAAAGAAGGATACTTCTTAGCATAGAGAATCTCCTACGCCGTCTGAAATGAACGTTAGACTTTAACCCACTTTCCTTGTCATGTTTTTTACAATCAATAGGAAAGAGATTAATGCTGAATTTTTTTACCAAGTTACGCTAATTTTAGGGCTTGGTACTTTGCTAAGTATTGTAAAATAGAATTAGATAAATATAAAAATGAATTTTATAAATGGGTTGAAAATAATCAACTAGTTACTTGTTTTGTGGTTTGGTTTCAAATGTTTTCTAAAGATAAGCATCGTTTTGTTCTTGAAATGAAGGATAGACAGATTCTTAAACCTGATGATAAAAATTTAACTAAATGGAGTACTGCGAATAATCAGATTATATCTGATGTTCACCCTCATACTAAACCCCTTTACTTAGATGTTGGTAGCACCAGCCAAACTGGAAACTCGCCTAGGTTAGAAGTCAATGCCTTCCTTAACCTTGAGACTGAAGAGAGACTCGTCACACATAAGACTATGTTAAATACACTTTATAAACAAGGTAATTATACCAACCTTATCCTTAACACGATAGAAAAACAACTCAATAGGATTGAGAACCTTGAGGCACATCTTACTGTTAAGAAACCTGCAGACTTTGAGAAAAGTCTTGACCAACCAATATTTCTACCTCCAATAGATGTTAAAGGTTTTAAAATGGGTAAGAAAAATATTTTTATGTCCCAACTAAAAGAGATTGAGAATAATCTCAAAGGGTTAAAACTTAACACGTTATCCCACATTGATTCTGATTCAGAATTTGACCCGCCCCTGGAAGAAGTTCATGACTTTGAACAATATTTCAAAAATTCTGAAAACCAATTCAATAAAATTACTAATAGTAATAATATTGGCTATGTTGGTCCTGTTAGAAATTACTATCATAGACCAACTCCTCGGGATATTCTATTCGAAGAAACCACTGTGATGAATCCACACACCAACTTTCATAGTAAATCCATTTACGTTTGGAATATTGATGGAAATATGAAGCTCAAATTTATGAAATGATTCATCAGATGTCCATGTACTCCACCATTTCGTAAACATAATGATGCCTCTGATCAAAGCATTGCTCAGATGATCATTGTCGTACTTACTGGAACTCTTCGTGGTTGGTGGGGAAATATCCTTACTAAAAATCAAAGAAATTATATTGTTAATGCCGTAAAAATTATCAAAGATGAACATATGCAAGATAGAGGAATACATGATGTTGTTTATACCATAATGCTTGCTATTATTCATCATTTTGTTGGTAGTAGTGATTATACTGGAGAACGTAATAGGGAATTTAGAGGCAAACTCAATACTTCTATCAATAGGGAGTATTTTCCCTTCGCCAATGTCATGCCCTAAAAATATAATATTAGTTTTAAAAGATTTTCATTTTAGGAGCCGAGATGACTAATCGATTGAGAAAATAAAAGAATATCATCAATATAGACAACAGAAAAATCAGAATAAGGATTGAAAATATCGGTCATGGTATTTTGAAATTCAGAAGGGGCATTCTTAAGTACAAAAGGCAAAACATTCCATTGATAATGGCCAAATGGAACCATAAAAGAAGTTTTATACTGATCTTGTGGGGAAATTTGGATCTGCCGATAACCAAATTTTCAATCAAATTTGGAAAAGATAGTGGCAGAGTTATGCCTATCAAGTAAATCCTTTTTATTAAGAATTGGATATCATATTCATTGCAAAACATTATTAAGAGGCTTGTAATTAATTACAAGCCTAGGAACACCTCGTTCCTTCTCAATAGCCTTATTAACATAAAAAGCTGTACAACTCCAAGGAGAATAACTTTTAGCTATAAGATTTTTTATCTAAAAGACTTTGAATCTCATTCTTACAAAGGTCAAGAAATTCAGTCTTCATTTGACTGGTTCTGGCCTTAGTAGGGATGGATTTTTTGTTGAAATCAGTTTCATAAGGAAGATAAAGAATATGTTTTTCCAATCCCAAAAAGCATTAGGGATATCCCTACAAACTTCAGTTATCAAATGGTTTTTAATAACATTATTTTTTTGTAGTACATTAGGTAAAGCCAATTTTTGTTTAATGGTTAAAAAAGAGATTTCTTTTTGAAGAAAATTTAAAATGTTTTTCTTTGAAAATAATATTATTTGTCAAAGAGTTAATTTTCTTAATCTCAGGTTGGGTAATAAATTCAAAAATAATTTTTTGGTTTCGAATGGTGGCGTATATTCCACTAGAATCAATTTTATCAATTGGCATAATCAAAGATAAAAAAGGAGTACCTAAAATTATCTGTTGGGATAAATCGCTAATAAGAAAGAACGTACTATCCAAACAAATTCCATTGTTACAAATGGCAACCTTAGTTAATTTATATTTAATGCCCATGCTATCACCACTGACATTAAACAAGGATTGAGTCGTGTTCTCAACGTACTCAGTGGTAACAATTCCCTCTTGAATACAATTCATATCATCACCGCTATCAATGAGGGCAATGATGTTACACAAAGTAAATTCATTGTTGATAACCAGGTTGACAGTAGTGTACCATTTTTTACTAGGTACACGACTCATAACACCCAAATAATCCACAGAATCTTCAATATTTGAAGGACATTCTTGAGACTATTAATCTTAATTTGCATGTTATTCTGCTGATCCCTAAGTTGTCTTAACTCATTTTTAAGGGAATTAACTTCATGTCTTTGGTCAGTAATGCTAACAGGCCTATTAGATTCTCCACCTTTTTCTAAACGGTTGAGTACTTCGTTAAGGCTGCACTCTTAGGTCTTAGAAAGGAAGTCTGAAGAATTAGGAGCATTTTCCTGGGTATAGCAAAACTTAATTAATTTGAGCTTAATGTCAGGGTCAGTTACTTGATAGATGACATCAATCATAGTTTGTTGCTGATTGGTAAGGACATTAAGGCTTAATCCATTCATCTGGAGAACGGATTGGAGATGATTGCATCTCTCAGTTAAGGGTTTACACTGGCAATCTCCTTTCTTGGAGATGTCTGAGTCGCTAGAGCTTTGGATATAATAAAGCTCATAATTGCTCTCAGAGGAGTCCTCTAGATCTTCAGAAGATCTAGAATTAAACAAGAGTTTACTTGATTGCGTCTTCAAATGATCACCAATTTGAAGGTTATTAATTTTAGTTTCCATTTTGCATTTATTAGCAAAGTGGCCATATTTACCACATTTAAACAATTTAAGGTTAGATTTGTTGGTTTTCCTTTTCCTAATAAATTTTCTTTTAGAATTATCATCCCGATTATAAGGAATGTTAGTATTATTATGTTTCTTTTTCGTTTATAATAGGATTTTTGAGGAACTTTCTTGTTCCTTTTGGAGACTTTATGAGTGGAAGTCTCATGAGTATTGTAAGCAAACTAATCACAAAACTCACCTAACTCTTTCTTTCTAGAAAGATTCTACTTCTTAAGCTGCCTTTGTAGCTTAAGGTCATTGCAGAGAGAAAGACCCTCTTGAATGAAAATGCTGATAAGCTGACCATAAGTATATTGATGGTAAGGGATAGAGATACTATCATTAGATTCTCTCAACTTCTTTATAACTTTCTCAGAAAATAAAGTAGGAAGACCATCAATAAATTTGGCTTTCCAATGCTCATGGTTGCCATCGCTTCTCTGAGTAATCCTAGCAAGGAAGACATCCTTGTACCACCTAAATTGGCTAAGGGTAGCACATAATTATGTGTTTGTAGTAAAAGTTTTTAATATATTTCAGCTATTATTCCGTTTATATTGATCCTTTCTTTTATGGTATCAGAGCCATGATTGGCTAAACTGTGTGTTAATGTTTAGATTAGTAATAATAATGGTCTGAACTTTATGTCGTAAAAGTAAGTTACTATTCACATAAATAGTAAATTATTGTTCACCGACATGAATAGAAATATACTATTCACATTAAAAATCTAATTTAAATGATAATAATAAGGATAAATAGAAATATGGTTTTGATATGGACTGGTATTTGTCACGTAATGGGTTACCGTGTTGCCGTGTGAGGCATTGAGGCTTATTCCCGAGTAAATCGTTGACCACTGGGTGTCAGAAATGATTTCTAATTCATCTTATTATATTCTTTTAAATCTATATTTTTTATTTGCATAATATTTTCCTGTTTCATAACATACGGTCATTACTATTCTAAATATTAACAATTATATTATGGAATTAAACACCGTAGATACATACACTTCACAAGAGTTCGTGAAGAACTCTTCATTAATTGAATTTGATGTTCAAAAGGATTTGAACAGGTGGACTATTCCTAAGGTCCAGCCTAAAACCATTTATAATACTAACTAGTATAATTTTCGTAGCAAGTATGCTATGAAGACTATGGAACAAACCATTAGTCTGGACGAGCAAGATAAGTCCACCGAGCTCTTTAAATGTGATGATCTTAAAGATCATATAAAAGATAAAAATTATCATTTTATTCATGTTGGTTTAATTCAAATTGCTTTTAAACCTTTGACCCTTTCTGGTATGAACACCTATTTGCAATCTACTCTACGTGATGGTAGATGTAATAATTTTAGACAATCTTTGATGGGAGTTATTGAAACTAGTATGTGTAATGGACCTATTTATTTTTATGTGTTTCCATAAATAACTTTGTCTTTGTCTGATATGCACATTTGTAAAGCGTTGAGTCTTAGAGTTCAAACCAAAGGTTATAATTTTCTTCCGGGATCGAAAACTATTGGGATTGTCTATAGGATTTATTACAAGGTAATGAATAGTATGGCCCCCAATAATAAACAATTTAGTCCTTTTGGTAAAACTGTGTTAATTGACATGCACCTTATAGATTCTAATATTCACACACCTAGAACTATAAGTTGGGGCGAAATTGATTTCCCAGAGACTTGGGCTATAAAAAATGTTGTTCCTCCCCAGCCACGTCAAAATGAAGATATTGGGGATATTATTGAGGATAAATATGGTGATGTTTTGTTAAATTTTAGGAAATTTAATAGGTGCCAATCTACTAGAAGACAATCTTCTAGACCTCCTTGATTACCTATCCTCCGCCTGCTTCACGAAATTCTGTTTGTGAAGAAATTCCTAGGAACCACCCATATCACGACGATATGAACTTTCATGGTATCTTTACCAATGAACAAATACCCCATGGTATTTATGAGAATAAGGATACTTCTTAGCGTAGAGAATCTCCTACGCCGTCTGAAATGAACGTCAGACTTTAACCCACTTTCCTTGTCATGTTTTTTACAATCAATAGGAAAGAGATTAATGCTGAATTTTTTTACCAAGTTGCCCTAATTTTAGGGCTTGGTACTTTGCTATGTATAGTAAAATTGAATTAGATAAATATAAAAATGAATTTTATAAATGGGTTGAAAATAATCAACTGGTTACTTCTTTTGTGGTTTGGTTTCAAATGTTTTCTAAAGATAAGCATCCTTTTGTTCTTGAAACTAAGGATAAACATATTCTTAAACCTGATGATAAAAATTTAACCAAATGGAGTACTGTGAATAATCAGATTATATATGTTGTTCACCCTCATACTGAACCCCTTTCCTTAGATGTTGGTAGCACCAGCCAAAGTGGAAACTCACCTAGGTTAGAAGTCAATGTCGTCCTTAACCTTGAGACTGAAGAGAGACTCGTCACACATAAGACTATGTTAAATCCACTTTATAAACAAGGTAATTATACCAACCTTACCCTTAACACGATAGAAAAACAACTCAATAGGATTGAGAACCTTGAGGCACATCTTACTGTTAAGAAACCTGCAGACTTTGAGAAAAGTCTTGACCAACCTTTAGTTCTACCTCCAATAGATGTTAAAGGTTTTAAAATGGGTAAGAAAAATAATTTTATGTCCCCACTAAAAGAGATTGAGAATAATCTCAAAGGGTTAAAACTTAACACCTTATCCCACGTTGATTCTGATTCAGAATTTGACCCGCCCCTGGAAGAAGTTCATGACTTTGAAAAATCTTTCAAAAATTCTGAAAACCAAGTCAATAAAATTACTTATAGTAATAATATTGGCTATGTTGGTCCTATTAGAAATTACTATCATAGACCAACTCCTCAGGATCTTCTGTTCGAAGAAACCACTGTGATGAATCCATAGACCACCTTTCATGGTAAATCCATTTACGATTGAAATATTAATGGAAAATTGTGAAATGATTCATCAGATGTCCATGTATTCCACCATTTGTAAACAGAATGATGCCTCTGATCAAAGCATTGCTCAGATGATCATTTTCGGATTTACTGGAACTCTTCGTGGTTGGTGGGGAAATATCGTTGTAGAAAATCAAAGAAATGATATTGTTAATGCCGTAAAAATTATCAAAGATGAACATATGCAAGACAGAGGAATACAGGATGCTATTTATACCTTAATGCTTGCTATTATTCATCATTTTGTTGGCAATAGTGATTATAGTGGATAACGAAATAGGGAATTATTACAAAACATAAAATGTCCTACCCTTAGCCAATTTAGGTGGTACAAGGATGTCTTCCTTGCTAGGGTTACTCAGAGAAGCGATGGCAACCATGAGCATTGGAAAGCCAAATTTATTGATGGTTTTCTTACTTTCTTTGCTGAGAAAGTTAGAAACAAATTGAGAGAAGCTAATGACAACATCTCTATCCCTTACCATCAGTATACTTATGGTCATCTTATCAGCGTTGTCATTCAAGAGGGTCTTTCTCTCTGCAATGAAATTAAGCTATAAAGGCAGCTTAAGAAGCAGAATTTTTCTGGAAAGAAAGAGTTAGGTGAGTTTTGTGATCAATTTTCTTACAATACTCATGTGACTTCCACTCGTAAAGTATCCAAAAGCAACAAGAAAGTTCCTTAAAAACCCTATTATAAACGAAAAAAGAAACATAATAATACTAACGTTTCTTATAATCAGGATGATAATTCTACAAGAAAATTTGTTAGGAAAAGAAAAACCAACAAATCTAACCCTAAATGTTTTAAATGTGGTAAATATGGCCACTTTGCTAATAAATGCAAAATGAAAACTAAAATTAATAATCTTCAAATTGATGATCATTTGAAGACGCAATTAAGTAAACTCTTGCTTAATTCTAGCTCCTCTGGAGATCTAGAGGACTGTTCTGAGAGAAATGATTAGCTTAATTATATCCAAAGCTTTAGTGACTCAGACATCTCCAAGAAAGGATATTTCCAGTGTAAACCCTTAACTGAGATATGCAATCATCTCCAATCCGTTCTCCAGATGAATGGATTAAGCCTTAATGTCCTTACCAGTCAGCAACAAACTATGATTGATGTCATCAATCAAGTAACTGACCCTGACATTAAGCTGAAATCAATTAAGTCTTGCTATACCCAGGAGAATGCTGCTAATTCTTCAGACTTCCTCTCTAAAACCAAAGAGTGCAGCCTTAACGAAGTACTCAACCGTTTAGAAAAAGGTGGAGAATCTAATAGGCCTGCGAGCATTACTGACCTAAGACATGAAGTCAATTCCCGTAAAAATGAGTTAAGACAACTTAGGGATCAGCAAAATAACAAGAAAATTGAGATTAATAGTCTCAAGAATGCCCCAAAGAATTCTAATCCATAAGCTTCAAATATTGAAGATTCTGTGGATTATTTGGGTGTTATGAGTCGTGTACCTAGTAAAAAATGGTACACTACTGTAAACCTGGTTATCAACAATGAATTTACTTTGTGTAACATCATTGACCTCGTTGATAGCGGTGCTGATATGAATTGTATTCAAGAGGGAATTGTTCCCACTGAGTACTTTGAGAAGATGACTCAATCCTTGTTTAGTGCCAGTGGTGATAGCATGGGCATTAAATATAAATTAACTAAGGTTGCCATTTATAATAATGGAATTTATTTGGACAGTACCTTCTTGCTTATTAGCGATTTATCCCAACAAATAATTTTAGGTACTCCCTTTTTATCGTTGCTTATGCCAATTGATAAAATTGATTCTATTGGAATATAGGCCGCCACTCAAAACCAAAAAATTGTTTTTGAATTTATTACCCAACCTGAGATTAAGAAAATTAACTCTTTGACAAATTATATTATTTTCAAAGAAAATCGTTTAAATTTTCTTCAAAAAGAAATCTCTTTTTAACCATTATACAGAGATTGATTTTACCTAATTTATTGCAAAAAAATAATGTTATTAAAAACCAATTAATAACTAAAGTTTGCAATGAAATCCCTAATGCTTTTTGGGATAGGAAAAAACATATTGTTTCTCTTCCTTATGAAACTGGTTTCAACGAAAAATCCATCCCTACTAAGGCCTGATCCAGTCAAATGAAGACTGAATTTCTTGACCTTTGTAAGAATGAGATTCAGAGTCTTTTAGATAAAAAGCTTATAACTAAAAGTTATTCTCCTTGGACTTGTACATCTTTTTATGTTAATAAGGTTGCTGAGAAGGAACGAGGTGTTCCTGGGCTTGTAATTAATTATAAGTCTCTTAATAATGTTTTGCAATGGATAAGATATCTAATTACTAATAAAAAGGATTTACTTGATAGGCTTAAGTCTGCCACAATCTTTTCCAAATTTGATTTAAAATCTGAATATTGGCAGATTCAAATTGCCCCACAAGATCGGTATAAAACTGCTTTTGTGGTTCCATTTGGCCATTATCAATGGAATGCTTTGCCTTTTGGGCTTAAGAATGCCCCTTCTGAATTTCAAAATATCATGAACGATAATTTCAATCCTTATTCTGATTTTTCTATTGTCTATATTGATGATATTCTTATCTTTTCTCAATCGATTGATCAACACTTTAAACATTTAAATTTTTTTAAAGATGTTATTAAGACTAATGAATTAGTCGTCTCGTCCCCTAAAATGAAAATCTTTCAAACTAATATTAGATTTTTAGGGCATAACATTGGGGAAGGAAAAATACTCCCTATTGATAGAAGTATTGAGTTTTTACCTCTACATTCCCTGATGAATTAAAGGAAAAAACTCAACTTCAAATATTTCTTAGTAGTCTCAATTATATTGGTGATTATTATAAAAACCTTGCACAAGACAGTGCAATTCTTTACACCAGGTTGAAAAAGAAGCCTGCTCCTTGTACTTCTGAGCACACCAAAGATGTTCAAAAAATTAAATTAAAAGTCAAGAAATTACCTTATCTAGCTTTGGCCAATCCTTAATTTTAGAAAATTGTTGAAACTGACGCCTCAGACGTAGGTTATGGTGGAATTTTAAAACAAATCAATTCTTTAACTCAAAAAGAAAAATTAGTTCGCTTTACTTCTAGATCTTGGAAAGATGCCCAGAAAAATTACTCTACCATTAAAAAAGAAATTCTTTTAGTTGTTAAATGCATTTCAAAATTTCAAGATGATTTGTTAAATCAAAATTTTTTTACTACGAATTGATTGTAGTGCTGTAAAACAGGTTTTGCAAAAAGATGTTGAAAATATTGTTTCAAAACAGATTTTTGCCAGATGGCAAGCCAATTTATTCTCGTATGATTTTGATATTGAACATATCAAAGGTGAAAACAATTCTCTTCCTGATATTCTAACCAAGGAGTTTTTACAGAATCAACGAGTGGCCCTCTAGAGGGCGTGGCAAAGGTCATGGGCAATCCTACCAAAGGCTCGAAAAAGAGAAAATGGTGATCAATGAAGATCAATATCTTCCGATGCAGGATTATTTGGAATTTCTTCGCCAGACGGCATAGAACGAGGGAAAATTGAGTTCTCCTCCTAACCCTTTTAGCAAAAAGAAATTTGCTAAAGAAGTTTTGGAAAACATTAAGCATGATTTCATTTCAAATCAAAGGACTTCATAATTGATGCTTATCCACAATGACGAGGACGAGAAGCTGATGTCTTATCCCTGGGAAATTAAGTCCCTTTACCTTGATACACATAATTATGATGTGCAAGAAGGCAAATACCGGATGGTATATGAGGCTATCCTCGAGGAAACTGAGTCTGTAGTATTTAAGCATACTAATAAACACCAGAAAAATTTCAAACCTCCTATTGCTTATAGCAAGGCAGTTTTGAAAAAGTTCATCTCTCCCCGAGAATGGGGAATTCATCCATTGAAGGCGCGAAAATTAAGTTCGCAAACTGGATCCTATAATTATTGGGATTATGTCCAATCTTGGACGAAAGCTTTTTATTACCAAAATGCTAAGCACAAACATACTTAGTCTTTTAAATTGTGCCCAAATTTTTTAAAAGAAAGTTACTCTGAATGGGTTATCAATTGGTGGGACAAATTTGGCCCAGGAATTGATATGTTCCCTGATGAAATTACCAAGAAAAAACTCTTTCTACCTTGTACTCAATTTCATCCAAAACTAAGAGGGAAAAAGAAGGTCCCAGTAGGGTTCAATACCCTACTATTTTTTACCAAAATCAGTATTCCATGGATCTCCAGATGGGATCTTCAATGTTGAGTTAACCATCTCAATGTTCCTCCACTTGAAAGAATCGTTTATTATCGATGGTGGAGTGGCACTGATATTTATACTACCATTTCTATAATAAAAGATAGTCTGAAGCATTACATGTCTATGGTGGAAGACTCACCCCTTCCAGCTGAGAAGATGATGCCAGGAGCCAATCCAATCAAGGATTTAAAGTTTGCACTCAAGAAGCAATTTCCCAAAGCAATGGAGCAGGAGCTACTGCAGAAGGTGATGGATTATACTCAAAGCCAATTCAGATCAGCTTTCAATTATCCTAGAGAAAAATACAATCATTTTGGTGATGATACAAATCCTATTCCTCAGCCCTCTGATGATGATACATCTGCGGCTTCAGTCAAGAATGACGATCCCTTCTTTTGTCTTGCCGAAGAATCCCAAAATCTAGAAGATGATGAGTTTATCGGTGACATGTTGGACGCCAACTTACCCACTGAGCCAACAATAGAGGAATTCTTTAACTCACTGAGTTCATCTTTTCCAACTCGAAGGCTGGACGGTTGTTTTCCTAACCCAGACCCAGAGGATGGCCTAGATGACTTGAGATAGTTGGCCCACTTCACCTTATGAAGACAAAACTTTCTCCATCTCGACAGACTCGATGATAGTGGTAGGACCCACTGGCCCAACAGCTGACGCCTCGTGAGAAATGGTAGGACCCATTGGCCCAGCAACCAACGCTTCAGGACAAGAGACTTTGTCAGCCTTGAATATGGAGGGACCCAAAGGTCATTTTCTTACGAATTATTTATTCCTTTTTTAGTTGTATAAATTGAGGACTTATCTTCCTTATATGGCACCTATTTCTTTACAATTTCTTTCTAAATTTGTAATAAGCTTGTGGACTTTCCGGCCTTATTCCGGTGGACTCTTATTTTGTTTGAAAGTTTTTCAGTTTGTTTTAATTTATGTTTGTAATACAAGTTTGTAATATATTTTAGCTATTATTCTGTTTATATTGATCCTTTCTTTTATGTGTTATCACTCATATTAGGTTTACCTAAATGCAAAAAGAAATATCAAACGAGACCCGAGCCTGGGAAAATTGGGTTTGAAAAATATGTAAAACTCGATTTGACTTGTTACCAGGCTCATGAACAGGGTCCTGTTTTGAAAAGGACAAAATCGCACGAGAATTTGGGCGGCATGCCGACCCGCCATTTCGGTAGAGTTTTGGGTAGTAACCTAAAAACTAAATATGAGTGCATTAGGTTTGACGCCTATATGAGGGTATGCAGTTGTTGAGTTAGTGGAAAGGTTCCCCCCTTGGCATAACTTCCACGATATACGTCTTGCTTTTGAAGGCACTCTGTATGTGTGGACAAGGCATTTGATATACTTGAATGTACGTGAATTGCCTCATTTAGATACCTCATGGGGACAGTACGTGTGAGAGCGAATTTGATATACTTGACGTACGTGAACGAGTTCCTTGCGATATACCTCCTATCATGACTTTGGTCAAGAGATACAATGTGGCATAACAATTCGATATACTTCGAAGATACTTGACCAATGAAAGGTGAGAGTCATATTTCTTAGGCTAACTGCGACCTTCCGGACCAATGCCCATCACAAAGTGAGCCCCCAGTTATGGGACGATATTTGGTCAATAACCATGCTCTTTGGTGATGTAGTGTGCATGATTCTTCATTAGTATATTATGGAGAGAGTATTTTGTTTGGCATGATGAGCATTATACTAATATGGAAGAATGTACAAGTATAAAAGTAAATATTGCGTGGAGCATGAAGATTACACTAAGCATGGATATGTGAGAGTGAAGGATGTGTGACTACCTATAAGTGAGTGTGTCGTAGTGAACCTAAGCATGAATCAACTACAAGTTGTGTGTGACAAGTGTGAGTGAGCATGGATAAGTGGAGGTGTGTGTTAGTGACACCAAAGTATGGATGTTCTACGTGGTGTGTGCAACATGTGGATATAAGTGATCCTACATGTAAGTAGTGTGAAGTGTACAAGTGCGTGAGTGAGGAGTGCTATAAACATGATATATATATATATATATAAAAGAAATTATAGAGGAGAAAAAAGGGAACATACAGGAAGGTGCATACTCACAAAAGTAGAAAATGATAACACCTGTGCAAACAGAGTTTAGCCCTCTTATGACAAGTCAGTACCTAGTGGAGTCGCCACTGTGGTCGTCCCTTACTTAAAGGCTCTCTCCTCACGTCTGGGGGCTTTGGCACTCGCGATCGCGCACTTGGAGAGGGAGAGAAGGTCTCGCGCCCTTTTTAAGGAGTGCTTTGACCGTCGTCGACGTGGGGGTGATATAAAGAGATAAAGTCGCTAGCCTATTTTACACAAAACAGATAAAAGAATATGTCGTCTCCTCGAGAGAGTGGCATCAAAGACAAATTGATGCTTACGAAACCACTAGTTCAAAGGTTCGAGGGTCAAGTTACGGAATGGGAAGGTGTTAGGCACCCATCCCGCCCTTTCGATATCTCATGGGCTTGTGTTACTATTTTCCTTAATTTCTCCACAAAATGTAAGTACATGTATATATATATGGAGATTGGAATAGCCCAAATCATATCATCAAAAAGATAGAGAGAGGTCGTCCATAGGAATGTTCCCAAAATAATATTTAGAATATGCAATGTAAGTGTTTATCGAGATATTGATCGTCATATTGAAATGATAATATTTGTTAAATAAAACGACGATATGAATCGAAAATATGATGTATATTGAATAATGTAAAAATGAAAAGGATAAAAATAGGAAAATGGGAAAATTGGACTCGAGTTTCGGGTTTTAGCCCGAAACACCTATGTAGCCTATAAAGGCATCAAAGTCCACATAGTTCGCATGCGGAATAAGGGTGGGGTTTATTCCATAGATTCGAAACTGTAGAACGTTGTTTTAAGCTTGCTCATTATATTTTGGGGAAAGGGACCATCAAGGCCGTCCCCTCAACTGTTTGAAATTTTTTGGGGCGAGGGGCCCTCAAGGCCCTCCCTCTCGACTTCCAGCATTTGGGGAGATGGACCCTCGAGTCACTCCCCCTCAACTTCCAAAAAAATTTGGGGCTAGGGACCCTCAAGGCTATCCCCCTCAACTATTAGAAAATTTTGGGGTGAGGGACCTTCAAGGCCCTCCCCTCAACTTCTAACATTTTGGGCGAGGGACCCTCAAGGCCCTCCCCCTCAACTTCCAAAAAATATTGTGGTGAGGAACCCTGAAGGTCCTCCCCCTCAACTTCCAAAAAATCTTGGGCGAGGAACCCTGAAGGTCCTCCCCCTCAGCTTTCAGAAAATCTTGGGTGAGGAACCCTCAAGGTCCTCCCCCTCAGCTTCCAGAAAATTTTGTGGCGAGGGACCCTCAAGGCCCTTCCCCTCAACTTCCAAAAAAATTTGGGGCGAGGGAACCTCAAGGACCTCCCCCTCAACTTCCAACATTTTTGGCAAGGGTCCCTCAAGGCCCTCCCCCTTAACTTCTATCATTTTGGGCGAGCGACCCTCAAGGTCCTCCCCCAGCTTCCTGAAAACGTTGGGGGTGAGGAACCCTCAAGGTGCTCCCCCTCAACTTCCAGAAAATATTAGATGGGAACCCTCAAGGTCCACCCCCTCAGCTTTCAGAAAAACTTCGGCGAGGAACCCTCAAGGTCCTCCCCCTCAGCTTCTAGTGAATTTTGGGCGAGGAACCGTCAAGGTCCTCCCCTGCAGTTTCCAAAAAATCTTGGATGAGGAACCCTCAAGGTCCTCCCCCTCAGCTTCCAGAAAAGCTTGGGCGAGGAACCCTCATGGTCCTCCCCCTCAACTTCCAGAAAATAGGCCAGGCTGAGGGAGGGGCTACCATGAACAAACCCTCATCATGAAAATATATTCTTTTATAAAATAAAAGTACTAACACTTACTTTCTTATACAGGTAGCCCAATTGAGCTGGCAGGGCTCAAATGGGTGCGTTGGGATCTCTTGAGAGTTTTGGCTTGGCGAATGAGCAACAAAGTTTGTTGAGCAAGTTCAATCACTTAGCACTTTAGGATTGAGAGAAAACTAATAGAAATACCCTAGGAGTCAGTCAAGACCTCGCACTTAGTCACAAGTGAAGTGAGCAGTCAAATGGATGCTCACAAGAAATGAACTTTTACAAAACTGATTTTTTAAAAAGAGGGTCCTCAAGGCCCCTCTCGAGAAAAATGATTTTAGAGGAGAGGGGTCCTAAAGCCTCCCCCCCCCCCCCCCCCCCCTCTCAAGATTAATGGTTTTAGAGTAGGTGGTCCTCGAGGCTTCCTCTCTCAAGTCTACAAAGTTTGTACAACAAGTTATCGGTTTAAAAGATACTTATAAAATCAGATATTTTCTCTCTATTAGGGGACCCATTTTCTTTTTGACTTTGATTTGCACCAGGTGTCGTCTGTCAGAGGGGACAGGTAGCTGCTGACCTAGTAGGAATAAAAGGTACGTTACAGACCTTGTCCCTCTAAGTTTTCCTCTCATTTTTTATGCAAAAAGTGTCAGTTCAGTCCTAGTGCCAAGTATAAATAGGACTTCCAGGCAAAGGTCATAGGATATAGAAAAAACCACTGTTCTAAAAAATCCGCCTAGGCTCCGCCTAGGCTTAAGGCTTGGGAGAAACGCCTCGCCTTACGCTTTTCACGCCTTATTCTTTATAAAACCCTTAAGGCGCACTTTTTTCTAAAAACAACAATGCTTTAGTGAAACGATGTCGCCTTTTAAAGAATTTCTATACAAACCGGACCATTATCTCATCCAAAATAATCAAATAGTATTTTAATTTGCATATATTCAGGCATATTTTTATGATATGTGCATTTTTTGTATTTTAATAGCCTTGTTATGGTTAAAAAATATTAAAATATATTAATAAGGCCAAAACGCCTTTTCACGCCTTTTTACGCCTAGGCCCGCCTAGGCTTCTAAGGCTTAAGGCTTGGCCTCCACGCCTCAATCACACCCCGCATTTTTTAGAACCTTGGAAAAAACTAAACAGCTCCGATACTCTATCAAATTAATACCAGACCACCTAGTACTCTTTTCCTGCTCTCTCTCTAAGTGCTGAGTGAATATTTCTTCACTCCCACCTTGACAGCCATCATTCTCAAGAGATCCTTCTTCTCCAAGTTTATTTTGTTATTTGTGAAGTTTCATATTTACAAGAGGAGGTTCATACATATTACTCCATTTTTTCCAGAAGTGGAATCTTTTCATACCCAACTTCTCTTGAGACTTTGAAGACCATGAAGGTAGAGTCCATCAGAGTCGATCACGCCTCACCTATTTCAATTTCTTACCAAACCCCAATCACACTACCCTCCTACATTTAACGACTCTGCTAGGGAAGTATCCTCACTTTTATGGACAAAGAAGGTTATAATATTTCTAAGCAACTAGTCTTTGAAGACACTCCAGTTGGAAATGGAGTTCAGAGTGGCCAAACCATCTAAGAGGAGGTGGTAATGACCGAAGTTAAAGCACATGTTCCTCAAGGAGGACAGACTAGTGCAACATCATTTGCTCCATTGACAACAGCAACCCCCTCTAGAGGGGTACGACTGCAGCACCAGCAACAACAGTAGAGATGGCTCCATCGCAGAAGGTGGTGCCGGAGCATATAGTTGCACCAGTGATGATTCTCGTGAGAGAGAGAAGCAATGCCAGTGGTAGCCCTGATAAAAAGAAGGGTGGCTGAGTAACCCTCCAACAAAGAATGTGGAAATGGAGGATTCACCCTCAAAGACACCTTAGAAGAGACTCTACTCACTTATAGGATATAGATGCCGAAGAAGAAGAAAATAAAATATTTAGAAACCATGTGCTGACATATCTTACTCTCGATCAGCTAAGTAAACTGCCTTGCTTTATTATTTGTCGAATATGTCCATTTCACAAGTATTGATTTATGTTGTACGAGCAATTCATATAAATGCTAGCTGATTTAGTTGATAAAGAAATCACAGATGCTATAATTTCTTAAGACAACCAGTAGTAAAATGCGAGAACATATATAATAGTTCTCTGTTGAATTAGCTAAAAAAATATCCATAATTAATTTTGGAAATTCTAACCACATATATGTCCACATCTTCCAAAGCTAAAACACATCCCCTTATAAAGTATTAAAAGTCTTAGAGGGGGCAAAGCATGCTACTTATTATTTTATTTTATTTATATTATGATGAATAAAAGAGGATCAATGGACAATGATCAACTCACATGGAATCATTAATGAACTCTCGCCAAAAAGTAAATCAGCGTGCAAAAAAAATCACATATAGCTTTTAGAGTACATTTATTATACTCATAAATAGCACCATTTATTGAGACAAGTCTAAAAAGTATACACAAGTTAAATAAAAATAAATGTTAGCATTAACTTTATAGTTATCCTCTGTCAAGATGTTTTATCATAAAAAGTTGGGTTGCTTGACAATTAAATAAGAGACAAAACGAGTTGAGCCTAGGTTGGGTTCCTCCAAAAAAAACTTGCTAGGATAAGATTTTTTTTTTGTAGCATACTATGAGGTGTCCGGACCAACTTAGTGCACCTCGACTAATCCCCATTCATGATTCGTGGCTTCCGCTGACCAAGCATTATTTTGACAGTGTCAGGGATCGAACTGGGGACCAAACTCAATCCATCCCAAAACTATCCTAGTAGCAGCCTTATATCACTGAGCCTAGATTGGGTTGCCCAGTAGTTAAATAAAGACCCACTAGTCAAGTTCACACAAATAAATTCACATAACTAAAATGGGTAACACTAGGGCTATTCCTTTTTGTTACCCCCGGCTTCAAAGTGTTGTACCTTATTTTATCTTTTATGCCCTGACAGGGCCCATACAAGTAAAGACAAAGCAAAGTACACCACTTTGAAGCCGTGGGTAACAAAAAAGGGTAGCCCTAATATTATCCAACTAAAATACATGACTTTGTAGATATATAGGAAAATGATATTGAAATCGATTTTTTTGTCAAAAGTAGAGATACCGAATTAGGTGATGGGTTTCTATTGGTTAGTTTGTGAGGTCCACGTCAGTGGGACCAAAAAACTCACCAATAACACGCTGCCACATATGATTTAAATCAAAATTCTGTCAAAATTTATGTTCCAATAGAAGTGTTCATATACAAAAGAAAGCAACACAGATTCCCTAGACAATCCAGTAAATCTGAATACATTTGCCAAAAAGAGAAATGAACCTATTCACTGCAGCCCCCTCACAAAGTTTATAAACAGCGAGAGGCCTGCTCAAAGAAGCTCTAGCGTCGACTTACTCATTCACGTATTACTAGCTTTACTCGACCACAGTCAGTGGCGGATCTGTGTTGGGACGAGGGGGAGCGAAGGCTCCCCCTGATATTTTTGAAAAATTTTACCAAGTAAAAAATTTCAGGGGTGTTTTGTGTGAAAATGGTAAGTAGAAGGTGAGTTTTTTTTAAGATTTTGACAGAAAGGACAAAAAATGTAATAAGGTTTCAAAATTTTAACCTAAACGCACGATTACCCCTTTTTTTTCATTCTCATTTCCTTTTCTCCCTCTTTGGCCCCGGCAAAGTTGCCCTGTTTGAAACCCATCTGCCTCCATCTGCCTTATCTCCTTGTTGTGGTTTCCAGCGTATGACAACTACTTTCAACATATGGAAACATGGTAACTCCATTGCGTTTTGGTTAATTTTTGCGGTGGCTGCGTTCTGGTGACTCACGTCGTCCCTTCCCTCGCTTCCAAGTTGCAAACCGGTTAGACTCTGTCCAAAGGTAAGGAGTTTTTTTTGTAATTGACTTGAGATTGGATATGTTACTGCTTTGTTCACTTTATCTGATGTTAATTTTCACTTGAGATTGGATATGTTATTTCTTTCCACAATATTTGTCCATTTTATCTGAGATTGGATTGGATTTGTCAATTTTGAGATTTTGAGAATATTGTTAATACTTAATTATGTATTTATGTCAATTAAATGTTAATTATATTTTTAGCCATAATAATGTATTTTTAGTTCATTGTTTTTGTTAATATTGGTAAGAACAAGGTTTGATTAGTTAAATATTGTGTTAATATTTAAGTGGAATATTTAAAATTTGTTACACAAAATATGTTAATATCTACCAATAAAGTTTAGGCATAATATCTTAATAATATGTATAAAACTCAAATCAAATTCAAATTAATCCCTAAAAAATTTGACTCAAATTAAACTCGAATTTCAAAGCAACTGTTAAAATTAGCTAAACTAACAAAAGTTTTGTATAAAACTCGAATTAAACTTGAATTAACCCACAAAAAATTGCCTCAGGACTGCCGCCCCAAACCCCCAGTACCACTCAAAATTTACGCTCCCCTAAATAAAAATTCTGAATCCGCCACTGACCACAGTCCCTGCAGAGAGCCAAAATCAACGGCCATTCAACATCAATACCCCGTCGATATATCACCAAAACCCCTTTTCTCCAAAGAAAATTATCCAGCAAAGTGATCTATGAAATAAAGACCCGTAAGCCTCAAAACTGCTCCTAGAAATCACCGCACTGCTATTTGGCGAGGAACCTGCAAACCAAAAAAAAATTAATATCTCAGTTGCTATAAAAGCCCAAAGCAAAAAAAAAGTACTCACTTTTGAAATTGAAAAAGCGTTTGATGTAGTTGCTCGTTTTATGCCCCAAAGAAAAAAGACAGGAGACAAGAAAACACCAGCGCCAGAGATATCGACCTAGTTAAACAACACTAAATCGATTCTAACGTCACTGACATTAAATCAAATGATTGATAACCAAGTCCAAAGAAAAATGGCGAACAGTTCATACATATCAAACAAACTATAGGCTACCCATTTCCAAACTCTCGCCAAAATTGCCAACTTGTGGCAAAACTGAATCTTGAGCAAGGGCAGATCAACTTAAATAAAAAAAGTAGAGAAAATAAAAGAACACAAGAATAAACAAATCACCTTGCTGTTAGACTCAAAACCTCTGCAGAAACCGCCCAAAAGAAATTACAAAATTGTCTTCGTTGTACTAACTCGAATCAAAATGGCTTTATGATTCGCTCGTGTCAAATCTGTTGAAAAAAATCCTTGAGTGGCTATCAAATTTTAGGAATTAGAATCCCGGAAAATTGTTGAGAGGGTTCCTTCATGAAGAGACTCGAAAAAAAGAGAGAAAAAAAAGAAATGATTCTCAAACCGATGAGGTTTCCATCGAGCACCTGATGTGCAGAGGCACAGAAAACCCAGATCCATCCCCTTTAACAAAAATGAAGTGGGTCACCTTCTCTTAGATCGGGGCTGCTTGACCCAAAATCTTAATGCACGAGTTCCTCGGCCCGAGATTGAAAAACAATTGCTAGCAAAATATATCCAAGAGTAAAAAAATGTTGGAAAATTATACTTAAGTTATCCTTGAAAAGTTGTCCAGAATTTTTGGGACAGAATTTTTAGTAATTTTGAGCTTTAATTTAGGTGGGATTCACACCACAAAAATTATGGGACCATATACGAATGCGTCCACCTCCGCAAGGAGATTAACGTAGTATATTCATATGTCCAATTTCAATAAGTTATGAATGATAAATATGTCCCCAAAGTGACTCACAAAGCAATGAAAGTTAATGAATTGTGTATGTTTTAACTCTTGTCCCACATTGAAAGAGTAGTGAAAAGTTGATGAGTTAATAACACCCCAAGTATGGACTAAGGCTTGGATTCCTTGGGATATCCCAACTCTTTGAAGGGGAGATGACCTACACTATACATGTGTTGGGCTTGGGCCAAAAGCCCACACGCGCGGGCAGTCCGGCCGGCCGACTCGGTTCGGTTCGGGCTTATAAAATTCTCCTACATTTTTCGGCCGAATTAATTAAACTTTATGGGTTTTATTAATTAATTACGGAATTAATTAACTATTTGTCAGTTAATTCCAAGGGTCAACAGTTAACGAAATTAACTGCTTTGACAGTTAAATTCGGTTTTGATTGTTCCCAACAGTCAAAACGTTTACTATAAATTAAACCTTACCCCTATAGTTTTGACTACTGAAAAAAGTTGCCCTCCCATAATTCCGAAATTATGCCACATCTTTTTCCCAGAAAATAATTCATCTTTTACTGCTACTGCATAATTTCCTGCATATTATTTCTTTGGTCTCGTTAAGTATAAATAAAGAATTGTGTTCGAAGAAATTAATCATTGTTGTGCTACTTGATTAATTTGGAAATCCGTTCTATCTTGGAAGACAATTATTC
Organism: Sambucus nigra; assembly: GCA_949130495.1. Classification (NCBI taxonomy): domain Eukaryota; kingdom Viridiplantae; phylum Streptophyta; class Magnoliopsida; order Dipsacales; family Adoxaceae; genus Sambucus; species Sambucus nigra. The sequence continues at coordinate 215,487,262 of OX422210.1, read as the reverse complement.
ATTACCTTTAGCACATTGTGGAGGGAATAAATTTGTCTTAAGGAGATTGTTCTAAACAAGGCTCGGATTATTTCTTCTATTCTAATATTATATCTGCAAATTCAAGTAAGTGTTTCATTTCTGTAATTTCGTTTCATTTCTGTAATTATATTATAATTTACAATTCTGTACAATTGTTTTTAATAAATAGTATACATAACAATCTTAAGACAAATTTATTTGTTCTACTGTTTTGAAGTGTATAGAAAAAAAATTTACAGAAATTTATTTGTTGAAAATAAATCTGTTTTGATAGAAAAATTGAATTAAATTATTGTTTTATTGCAGAAATTAATAAAACAGTTTTGGTACATAAATTAATTTCTATACTGTTTGAATATTCTGTTTTAGGAAATATTTTATTTGTAAATTTTTATTAAAATCTGTTTATGTAAAAAATTTAATCTTTAAATTATAATTCTTTTTTGTACGGAATTCCTTTTATTATTAAAAATTAGTGTGACACAGATTTTATTGTGTATAAACTTCTGTTTATATTATAGTTTAATTCTGAATTTTATTTGGAATTCTTTTGGAATTCATTTATTGTGAATTATATTTGGCGGAAATTGGTGCACATAATTTTGTATTCTGTTTTGATTAATTCATTATATATGAATTTTATCATTGATAAAAATTCTATTTTTGTACCAGAAATGGAATCGTAAAGTACGAACACTATTCCTGCTAATGTGACTGTCACCAATACAAATGCGACTGCACCCGTATCTATGCCACATGAAGAGAAACCAGAAAAGTTCAATGGGGCTGACTTCAAACATTGGCAAGGACAAATGTATTTCTATCTCACTACCTGTCAACTTGGTAGGTTTGTACATGAAGATTGTCCCTCTATTCAAGAGGGAGATGACTGTGAAAAGATTGCTGCTGTCGATGCTTGAAAGCATTCGGACTACCTATGCCAGAATTATATTCTGGCCTACTTGGACAAGACATTGTATCATGTCTACTGCACGATCAAGACATCCAAGGAATTGTGGAATTCTTTGGAAAAGAAGTACAAAACTGAAGATGCTGGGATGAAGAAATTTATCGTCGGTCATTTTATGGACTTTAAAATGATTGATTCTAAATCAGTGATCTCGCAAGTGCAAGAACTCCAAGTGATCCTCCACGACATTCATGCTGAAGGAATGTCACTTAGTGAAACTTTCCAAGTTGCTGCAATTATTTAAAAGTTGCCACCATCTTAGACTTTATTAAAAAATTATCTCAAGCACAAGCGAAAGGAGATGAATGTGGAGGAGTTGGTGGTTAGGCTAAGAATCGAAGAAGATAACCGTGAGTCTCAAAAGAAAAGTGGGAAAAATCCAATGGAAATGAAAGTCCATGTTATTGAAGGTCCTAAGAAGAACAAACGAAAGTATGATGGGGAAGGCACTTCCAAACAGAACAAGAGAAGTTCAAAGGCAAATGCTACAACCGTGGTAAACCTAGACACCGATCAAGCGAGTGTCGTAAGCCTAAGAAGAAAAATCGAAATAATCCTCAAGATGTGATAATATCGCCAATGATTTGGCGGATATGAATCTTTTTGCCATGGTCTCTGAATGTAACTTGGTTGGAAATACCAAGGAATGATGGGTGGACATTGGAGCCACACGACACATTTGTGCAAACAAATGGACGTTCTCCACCTATAAGCCTTTGGAAAATGAGGAGAACCTCTTTATGGGAAATTCTTCCACTTCTAAGGTGGTGGGACAAGGAAAGATAGCTCTAAAAATGACGTCTGGAAAGGAATTTACTCTCAACAATGTTCTTCACGTTCCTGATATCCAAAAGAATCTGATTTCTGGATCTCTCCTTACTAAAAATGGTTTTAAGCTTGTGTTTGTGTCTGATCGCTTTGTGTTATCAAAGAATGACATGTATATAGGAAAGCGCTACCTAAATGAGGGGCTCTTTAAAATCAATATTCTTACTGTAACCCCAAAAACATTTGTTTCAATGAATGAAATTGCTAGTTCTTCTTACTTGATTGAGTCATCAAATATTTGGCATGCTAGATTAGGACATATTAATTTTGATACATTGCGTAGATTAATTAACTTGAAATTTTTGCCAAAATTTAATATTGATAAAATCATAAATGTGAAATTTGTGTGGAAACTAAATTAGATAGATTACCTTTCCATTCTATTAGAAGGATAACTGAACCTTTAGATTTAATTCACACCGATATTTGTGATTTAAAATTTGTTCAAACTAGAGGTGGAAAAAAGTATTTTATTACTTTTATTGACGATTGCACAAAATATTGCTATGTATATTTGTTACATAGTAAAGATGAGTCTATTAATGCATTTAAACAATATAAGAATGAAGTTGAGAATCAATTAAGAAAAACGATAAAGGCTATTAGGAGTGATAAAGGGGGTCAATATGAATATCCATTTGAGGAATTTTGTTTTGAAAATGGGATTATTCATTAAACAACCGTTCCTTATTCTCCTCAATTGAATGGTGTTGCTGAATGCAAAAATCATACTTTGAAAGAGATGATGAACTCAATGTTATTAAGTTCAGTATCCCCACAAAATTTGTGGGGGGAAGCCTTACTTTCTGCTAATTACATTCTAAATAAAGTACCTCACAAGAAGACTCAAAAGACACCTTATGAACTATGGAAAGGTTAAAGACCTTCCTATAAATATTTACGAGTGTGGGGGTGCTTATCCAAAGTGATGGTTCTTAAACCTAAAAAGGTAAGAATAGGGCCAAAAACCGTGGCTTGTGTATTCATCGGTTATGCTACTAATAGCAGTGCATATCGATTTCTAGTTTATAAATCTGAGATTTCGGATATTCATGTAAATACGGTTATTGAATCGAGGGACGCTTCATTTTTTGAAAATGAATTCCCGTATAACATGACCCGAGAATCTGGTCCTTCTAAAAGGACAAATCAAGCTACTATAAGTGGTACTCATCAACCTATTGAATCAATAGAGGATGAACCAAGACGTAGTAAAAGAGCAAAAACCTCGACTTCTTTCTGTTCGGATTTTTTAACATATTTGCTAGAAAATGAACCTCAATCGTATAAATAAGCCATATCCTTACCCGATGCTTCCAATTGGAAAGAAGCAATTAATATTGAAATTGAATTCATATTACAAAATCATGCATGGGAACTAGTGGATCTTTCAACAGGTTCAAAACCGTTAGGTTATAAATGGATCTTCAAAAAGAAGTTGAAGGTCGATGGATCAATTGATAAATATAAATCTAGACTTGTAGCTAAAGGCTATAGGAAAAAGGAAGGGTTGGATTACTTCGACACATATTCATCGGTAACAAAAATAACGTCCATTCGGATGTTAATAGCAATAGCTGCTATTAATGGACTTGAAATACATCAAATGGATGTAAAAATCGCATTCTTAAACGGTGAACTAGACGAGGAAATTTATATGGAGCAAGCTGAAGGGTTCAAGGATCCCAGACAAGAAGGAAAAGTATGTAAGCTTGTTAAATCACTGTATGGATTAAAACAAGCACCTAAGCAATGGCATGAAAAAATTGATAATGCAATGTTATCAAATGATTTCAAAATTAATGAATGCGATAAATGTGTTTACTTTAAATACATTCAAAATGGATATGTCATTGTATGCCTCTATGTTGATGATATGCTTACATGGGTAGTAACTTGGAAATTGTCAAAACTACAAAACAAATGTTGAGTAGTAGATTTGACATGAAAGATTTGGGAATCGTCGATGTTATATTAGGAATTAAAATTTCTAGAACATCGGATGGACTTATATTATCTCAATCTCATTACATAGAGAAAGTACTTGAAAAATTCAAGAAGTATGATATTAGTCTTACCAAGACACCTGTAGATGTAAATTTACATCTAGCAAGAAATAATGGTGAAAGCATATCTCAACTAAAATATTCTCGTATTATCGACAGTTTAATGTATATCATGAACTGTACGCGACCAGACATAGCATACTCAATAAGTAAGCTAAGTCGATTTACGAGTAATCCAGGAAGAGATCACTGGAAAGCAATATTGAGAGTTTTGGGTTATTTAAAATATACTCAAAACTATAGACTGCACTACTCAAAATATCCAGTTGTTCTTGAAGGACATTGCAATGCAAATTGGATATCCGATACAAAAGACTCTAAGTCTATGAGTGGGTATGTGTTTACCCTTGGAGGTGCAGTCATATCTTGGAAATCCTCAAAACAAACGTGCATTGCTAGATCGATAATGGAATCTGAATTCATTGCACTAGACAAAGCTGGAGAATAAGCTGAATGGCCCGATACAAAAGACTCTAAGTCTACGAGTGGGTATACGTTTACCCTTGGAGGTGCAGCCGTATCTTAGAAATCCTCAAAACAAACGTGCATTGCTAGATCGACAATGGAATCTGAATTCATTGCACTAGATAAAACTGGAGAAGAAGTTGAATGGCTTTGAAATTTCTTAGAGGATGTTCTAAATTGGTCTAAACCTCTGCCCGCAATATGTATACATTGCGATAGCCAATCATCGATTCGAAGGGCACAAAATCAGATGTATAACGGAAAGTCACGACATATTCGTTGTCGACACAATACCGTTAGACAACTTCTCTCAAATAGAATTATCTCAATTGACTATGTAAAGTCAAAAGATAATATATCGGATCCACTAACCAAAGGTTTAAACCGAGAGCAAGTTGAAAGATCATCGAGAGGAATGGGTCTAAAGCTTATAAATAAATAAGAATCAATATAGTGGCAACCCAACCTAGCTGACTGGAGATCCCAAGATCTAGGTTCAAATGGGAAAATCGAACTACATTGTATTCAGTAAGCACTGGAGGAGATTTAATCCTATCCATTCCAAAGATGAGATAGTGCATATCTGCTGCGAAATTAGGATAAGTTATGCTTTTAATGATATCCATATCTTAGTATGTTTAAGTGGGGTATTACAGGATACTCTTTATGGAAGTCACCTATGTGAGTAAGAAGGGGGACACTTCTATGAGAATAATGAAAGGCATATTCTCTAAAATACTCACGGAACCAAGTGGTGTTCATGGCCAAAATGAACACAAACATGAGAACCAACTGTGTTAAAGTATTATTGTGTGAATACTATTGTCTAGGTTTACAAAAATGGTTGACGGTTCAAGGACGTGAAGTCTACTGATTAACCAAGTAAATCCGATAGTATATCACTGAGAAAATTTTAAGGCTACTAGGCTACTTCTCCCGATGCAATAAATCTTCAGTTTTACTCAACATGTGTCTGCATCTGCATTAGCATCTGTTCTATTTTATTTATAGCGATATATCATTCATGTGTGGTATTTTTGGAAAATTGGACTTAAGTTATACTTAGAAAGCTGTCCAGAATTTTCTGGACAAAATTTTGAGCAACTTTGAGCTCAAATTTAGGTGGGACCCACACTAAGAAAATTGTGGGACCATGAGATTAACGTAGTCTATTCATATGTCCAATTTGAATAAGTTATGAATGATAAATACGTCCCCAAAGTGACTCACAAAGCAATGAAAGTTAATGAATTGGGTATGTTTTAACTCTTGTCCCACATTGGAAGAGTAATGGAAAGTTGATGAGTTAATAACACCCCAAGTATGGACTAAGGCTTGGATGCCTTGGGGTATCCCAACTCTTTGAAGGGGATATGACCTACACTATGCATGTGTTGGGCTTAGGTCAAAAGCCCACACGCGAGCGTGCGTGCGCCGTCCGTCCGGCCGGCCGACTCGGCTCGGTTCGGGCTTGGGCTTATAAAATTCTCCTACATTTTTAGGCCGAATTAATTAAACTTTTTGGGCTTTTATTAATTCATTACGAAATTAATTATTAATTCCAAGGGTCAACAGTTAACGAAATTAACTGCTTTGACAATTAAATTCGGTTTTGACTGTTCCCAACAGTCAAAACGTTTGCTATAAATTAAACCTTACCCCTACAGTTTTGACTACTGAAAAAATTATAAGGGTAAGGTTTAATTTATAGCAAACGTTTTGACTGTTGGGAACAGTCAAAATCGAATTTAACTGTCAAAGCAGTTAATTTCGTTAACTGTTGACCCTTGGAATTAACTGACAAACAGTTAATTAATTATTAATTAATTCCATAATTAATTAATAAAAGCCCAGAAAGTTTAATTAATTCGGCCAAAAATGTAGGAGAATTTTATAAGCATCTTTTTCCCAGAAAATAATTCCTCTTTTACTGCTACTGCATAATTTCCTGCATATTATTTCTTGGGTCTGGTTGAGTATAAATACAGAATTGTGTTCGAAGAAATTAATCATTGTTGTGCTACTTGATTAATTTGGAAATCCGTTCTATCTTGGGAGACAATTATTCATTACCTTTAGCACATTGTGGAGGGAATAAATTTGTCTTAAGGTGACTGTTCTAAACAGGGCTCGGATTATTTCTTCTATTCTAATATTATTTCTGCAAATTCAAGTAAGTGTTTCATTTCTGTAATTTCGTTTCATTTCTATAATTATATTATAATTTATAATTCTGTACAATTGTTTTTAATAAATAGTAGACATAACAAAAAACAATCACAAAACTATATTCAGATTTCAAATATACGGGATTGAGATTTGAAATTCGAAATGAAAACCAGTGCTATCTGAGCTGAAGATACCTTAAATCTGCTACAAGCGGTTTTCATCGGAAAATGCATTCAACCAGGTTTTCCCTCCCAGATCTAATCTACTCTCTTGATCTTTCTCTCGTAGCGTTTGAAGATTCCACACACATGAACTTTAAGAGACGAGGAAGTAAATAAAATTCCACTTCCTAGAAACGGGGCAACTGATTTCCTCCCAGATGTAGAACAAAAGCTAGAGGAGAGCGCTCGAGCATCCCACCAAGCCCTCACATATTCTCTCTATTATCTGAAACAGGGGTCGATATTATCTTTTAAGCAGATGTGAGTCAGGTAAACACCCATCTGCTAGTAAAATACGTAATAGAAAGGGTAGATAAGTACTTTTAACCACACACATGGCACAACAATGTGAGCACAACATTTTCTCTTGGAGAGTCTCTCACCCCGTCGTTTGCATACAGTCGAGCAATATAAAAGGTTGATGCAATCGCTCAAATATTAAAAAGATTTTAAACAAAATTATCTCATGAGCATGCTTGCATGTAAACTAGAATAGTCATCAAGAGTAGTACATGCACTATACCAAAAACAGGAATCTAACACGGTTTAAAACTGTGCCAGATCAAATCTGGCACGGTTTTGAACTGTGCCAGAATCAGGTGTTCCAAAATGGCAATTTTTTTCTGGCACGACTCAAAAGTGTGCCAGATTTTGCCAAACAGGAACACTTCTGGCACACTTTTAAACCGTGCCAGAATTTGATATTTCTGGCACACTTTTGGCACAGTTTTTAACTGTGCCAGATTCAACACAGTTTAAAAAAAATTGGCACAGTTCAAAACCGTGCCAAAATATGATACACTTTTGTCACGGTTTTGAACTGTGCCAAATTTTTTATAAAAAGAAAAAAAAATTATTTGAAAGCACAAAAATTCACAAATTAATAATATTGCACGTTGTTAATAAACTAATGTACATACAAACTACAAAATATTATAAGTCTTTAATAGTTCACAGGCCTAAAAAAAATTGGGCAGAGTTTCCTCTATTTTCTGAACATTTCATAACCTGCTAATACAGAACCTGCCTAACATAAAGCCCGCACGACCACAAAATATAACAATTAACTTACAAAAGCCCGCACGGCCATAAAAGTTAATAATAAAACTACAAAAGACCGCGCGGCCATAACACAAAAAAATGGAATCATGAATAATCCCCTTGTGATAAACCATTGAGTTCTCTGTGTGTTCCACGTGAATAAATGCCAACGATAAACTGTTATCCTGCCAAAAAAAAATAGGATACAAAAAAAATACGATATTAGTAACACAATAATTTTCAAAAAAAAAATACTCAAACTAAAAAATTACATATATGAGTGGAAATTATCGTCATATTCTCAAATCGGGAGACCCAATTATCGTCATATTCTCAAATCAGGAGACCCAATTATCGTCATATTCTCAAATCGGGAGACCCGGGACTACGCGGTATGTTCCTACAAGTTACATTGGTCCCGTGCGAGGTGTTCGTACCTCCTACGGGGTCGTTTGGGGGCTGATTTGGGTTTTCACCATTTTACGACTTGTTTTTAAGTCTAAGTGTGATTTTTACAAATTATCATCATATTCTCAAATCGGGAGACCCCGGACTACGCAATCAGTTCCTACAAGTTACATTGGTCCCGTGCGAGGTGTTCGTGCCTCTTACGGGGCCGTTTGGGGGCTGATTCGGGTTTTCACCCTTTAACGGCTTATTTTTAAGTCTAAGTGTGATTTTTACAAATTATCATCATATTCTCAAACCAGGATACCCGGGACTACGCGGTCAGTTTCTACAAGTTACATTGGTCTCGTGCGAGGTGTTCGTGCCTCCTACGGGGTCGTTTGGGGGCTGGTTTGGATTTTCACCCTTTAACGGCTTGTTTCTAAGTCTAAGTGTTGATTTTTGTAAATTATCATCATATTCTCAAACTGGGAGACTCGGGACGACGCGGTCAGTTCCTATAAGTTACATTGGTCCCGTGCGAGGTGTTCGTGCCACTTACGAGGTCGTTTGGGGGCTGGTTTGGATTTTCACCCTTCAACGGCTTGTTTTCAAGCATAATATACATATTTTGAAATTATCGTCATATTCTCAAATCGGGAGGCCTGCGACTATGCGGTCAGTTCGTACAAGTTACATTGGTCCCGTGTGAGGTGCTCGTGCCTCTTACGGGGCCGTTTGGGGGCTGATTTGGGTTTTCACCCTTTAACAACTTATTTTTAAGTCTAAGTGTAATTTTTGTAAATTATCATCATATTCTCAAACCAGGAGACCCGGGACTACACAGTCAGTTCCTACAAGTTACATTGGTCCCGTGCGAGGTGTTCGTGCCTCCTACGGGGTCATTTGGGGGTTGATTTGGGTTTTCACCCTTTAACGGCTTGTTTCTAAATCTAACTGTTGATTTTTGCAAATTGTCATCATATTCTCAAACTGGGAGACTCGGGACTACACGGTCAGGTTCTACAAGTTACATTGGTCTTGTGCAAGGTGTTCGTGCCTCTTACGGGGTCGTTTGGGGGCTGGTTTGGGTTTTCACCCTTCAACGACTTGTTTTCAAGCCTAATCTACATATTTTGAAATTATCATCAGATTCTCAAACCGGGAGGCCCGCGACTACACGGTCAGTTTATACAAGTTACATTGGTCCCGTGCGAGGTGTTCGTGCCTCTTACGGGCCGTTTGGGGGTTGGTTTGGGTTTTTACCCTTTAACGGCTTGTTTTTAAGTCTAAGTGTAATTTTTGCAAACTATCATCATATTCTCAAACCGGGAGACCCGGGACTACACGGTCAGTTCCTACAAGTTACATTGGTCCCATGTGAGGTGTTCGTGCCTCTTACGGGGTTGTTTGGGGGTTGGTTTGGGTTTTCACCCTTCAACGGGTTATTTTCAAGCCAAATCTACATATTTTGAAATTATCGTCATATTCACAAATCGGGAGACCCGGGACTACGTGGTCAGTTCCTATAAGTTACATTGGTCCCGTGCGAGGTGTTCGTGCCTCTTACGGGGCCGTTTGGGGGCTGGTTTGAGTTTTCAATCTTTAACGGCTTGTTTTTAGTCTAAGGGCCGGGAAACCCTTATTCATGCTTATATAGATATTTTGTGTTTTATGAATATAGGACAATAATTATCATAACTTCAAACAAACATATATAGAAGGAAATTGTTATCATTTTATTTAAAGATTTCATATGAAAAATAATTTCAGTGCTAAACACATGATGTAAAAAAAAACGCTGCCATATGCAAATTTAAAACAAGATGACACTAAGATATTGACCATTAGAAAATCACCATACCAGCTCTCTGCAGAACACCAGGCCGATTTCCTTCAGAAAATAAGGTATAAGATGCACTATTTAGGGGTATCCGGGGTCGCGAGATGTAATTTAGTCATAGCTTGCGAACAACCAAGCCAGCCAAAGAGTTTTCCTGCATTTGAAATAGCAAATTAATAACCCAACAATAATTATCATGGAGGATAAAGGAGGAGGTACAATGGATTAAAGAAAAAGGGGAGGTACAATGGATTACCCAACAATAATATCAAAAGCTTTAAAGATGGAATAAAAATTAAACCCCTTGTCACCTAAACCATCGCTGCATCTATGAACGGGTGAACATCATTTGGGCCTTGTGATGGCACAAAAAGAAGCTGAGTAGACATGGCAATGAGCATGAAGTTAAGCAGTTCATGATGTATTTGGGACTTCAAAAAAAGGTACAAAATTAGGGAAACATAAACATTAAGCTAATAAAAAAGAAACATGTTGAATAATCCACAACACACCTTACATTTACTTTGCCAATAAAGCTAAGCACACTTTGCATAATGTGATTTTCAATATTTTGATCTGATTTTAGAGGGGAGAAACAATCAAGTCAAGGTAAGGAAAATAGAACCCTTAAAAAAGGTTTTATGCAGGAATGAACTAGAAAGCTGAAAATTGGAGAAAGAATAATGGACCCCTTCAAATAGACAAAATTCTAAGTTAAAAAATGCTAGGAAGACCTAAATCTTATTAATATAAAGATGTTACGAGTAATCCAACTCAAAAAACAAAACTCAATATTAGAACTTCAACATCAAAGGACCCCTGCTATTGTTAGGCAGTTGCTACTGTTACGCAACTGCTGCTGCTTCTGTTATGCAGCTGTTGTTATTCTTATGGACCATTAAGCTGTTATATATATATAGGCACAACTATAACAGCTGTAGAGGTCTCTGCTTCAATGGGGGATACTTCCATGTTAGTGACAAAGAGATGACCACGTGGGATATGGTTCTTAATGGATCAAGTGAAGAGAACCCGTAATGAGACAGTGATGTATGTTGTGTTTGGCTCGAGTTGGTCCAGCCATACTTAATGGACCAAGTAAGTCATGCAGCACAGTTGCCGACACAGGATCTGAATAGATGCTTGCACCGTGTCACTAAAAAGTGTTTTTAGCGTCAATTTTTATCGATAAAATAAAAGGTATTTGTAAATTTTTCAGAGTTCAGGGGTTATTTACAACACCAAGGGAGTATTTGCAACCAGAACAATAGTTTACAGTGTTTTTCGCATTTTAACAGTTAAATATATAAACTCGAGTTCAATAATCACATGCCAATTTAACTAACATAGAGATGTTGACATCATGTTTAATGACAATTCAAAATATAAAGAAGTTTTTAAGGGGTAGAAACCATTTTATGGAACTGAGCTACTTATACCCAGCAATCAAAATTTACCATTAAAAAGCTACAACTTTCTATAGAGAGTTGCATATGAATGTGTAACATTATAGTTGTTCAAAGATGATTAATCACTTTCAAACAAAAATCAAAGGATACGCTACTAATCACATACAACAAAATAATGATTTTATATACCTTCCAAGAAAATATATATATTGTCGGAGTATACCCGAAGTGACACGATTAGATAAATCATGGAACTTTAAGAAATTGTTCTATAAAAGATCTCTCTTAACCTCAATATTGTGCTTCATATCCTGCCACAAGTCTCCAGCAAAAGATTGTTCTGTAGTATCTCCTTCAAGACTTGAAAGTACACCTCCGGCTGAGGATGCTCCAATTTGATCACAATATTGCAACATATCAGGGGGTACTAGGTACCTATTGTGAAGAATCCAATGGTGATCCCTAGGCCAGTGAAGTATTCTTCAACTTTCTTCACAGGTCCTTGGTACACGATAAGACCACCTTTTGCTAGAAGTATTAAGTCGTCAAACATCTTGTACAAGGTGTAGCTGAGGAAGAAAAGAATTAATTATAGCATGTAAAAGAGTAACACGTGAAACACATTTGAAATTATACAAATGATCACATAATGAAAAGGTTAGAATTTTGATTGGAAATGAAAGAATATCAGCAGCCAATTGTTATTGTTCAACACCATTTATCTTGATTATGCTCATCTACTCGTGCATCAATTGTTTTTATTTAACGCCCTTATTCTTCATTATTTTCATCTTCTTATTCTTCATCCAGTGATCTATCAATTTCATTAGAAACAAGCTCAAATAAAATCCTATATTGAAGCAACTTATTGAGTCTCAGCTATAAAAAATATTTATTCACAATTTTGTCCTTTCTATCCTTTTCAATTTATAGGAGTGTGGAATCACTTTCTAATGCAGATTAATAGGAACTGCATGCCGTTCAACAATTATGAAAATCGTTAAATTGAGGGAATACATCTAACAATTATGAAAACCAGGTGCAATTCTAATATCATATTAGTAGGGGTTTAAGTCAAAATCACCCAATTTTGTACTATGTCAAAAGCTAGTAATTAAACGAGTATGTGTAACAAAAACCAAATGATATAATGTTGCAAAGAAGTTCCCCTTTTCCAATGCGGGAAAAACTCTCTATCTTTATTGATATTTTTTGTTTCATTTAAAGATTAATGCAATATGAAAATAAGAAGAACCTACCTTGGTTGGTGAACAACCATGCAGATGTTGACCCCTTCAAGAGCTTCACGCCGAAGAGCTCTACGAAGTAGATTGGAGGATTAACTGTCCAAACCAGATGTAGGTTCATCTAAGATCAAGAGTGAAGGTTCCATTACCATTTCCAGCCCAACATTTACTCTTTTTCTCTGCCCTCCAGAGATTCCTCTCTTCTCAACTGTCCCCACCAAGGAATCCCTCACTACCTGCAGTCCCAACGCCTCGATAACTCTCTCAACCACAAGAACCTTATTAGCTTTTGGCAAATCGGAAGATAGTCTCCACAATGGGGAAAAATAGCAACGATAGAAAAATGATAGTCAGAACATAAGCATGGAACACTAACCAAAAATCAAATCAAGAAAACAAAAAAAATCGAAAGGTGAAGTGAAGAAAATCATATATTCAAGGAAGATGTGGATTTTCTGCCTATTACATTAGGGTAAAGTGAAAAAACTTCCCTCGAACTATTTAGTTTTTGCAAGAAACGCCCTGAAATATTTTTAATGCACAAAAACCACCACAGAAGTCATTAAACCACACTATGTTTCGATAAAAAAAGAAGCTAAAAAGTCATCAGAAAGGAAATTTTGCAATAAGATGCATAGTTTAGGGGGGTTGCATTGAAAATAGAATATGGTTGTTTTCTATAAAAATTGTATAGTTCAAGTTTTTTTTGGCACTTACCCTATTACATTATTGTGCAAGAGCATGATATCCTGCTCCTTAAGCTATTTCAAATCAGAGTGATACTTAAAGCTGAAGAGCGTGAGCTTTAGGTTCCGTATGGTTCTGGTTGCGATATTTTCACGCAGGTGAAAAGTATTTTAGTCGAGTTGAAGTTGAATTTTGTACACTATTTTTGTCAAAATCACACATTATAGCGTGTCAACTTATCTACAATTATTCAAACAAAAACCTCCATTCAAAATAGGTGAAAATACTTTTCACCATCCTATTTTTCACCCAGGTAAAAAATATTTAATTCGAACCAAATGGGGCCTTATGGGTGGCTTTCCCAATGAACAATATAGCTTGCATACCTGCAACATGCACTGAATCGGAGGTTCTCTTCTACTGTCAGGTTTCCATGCACGATATCATCATGTGGGACAAACCCAATGATTTTCTTGTACCAGTGAATGGATTCGAATTTTCCATTTATAAGAATTTGACCCGTCATAAACACATCCAGTTTATAAGATCATCTCTATATACATGATTTAAAGCCAATCCTCATTTGATTAAGGCTGTAGCACACACCAGTGGCTTCAAACACGACAAAACTCCTATAAAATGCATATGCATATAAAATGCACACACTCGCACTGCATATATGCACTGCATATATGCAGATTGCATATATGCATACCTGTCCTATCCCCTCCCCCCTTCCCCACTCACACTCACATGCGCACACAAACACACACACACACACACACACACACATGCGCCCCCTGCTCGTCCCCTCCCCCTTCCCCACTCACACACGCACACACGCGGACACAAACACACACACGCACGCACGCACACACACACGCGCGCACACTGTATATATATGCACTGGCATATTTGCTCGAATATGCATATAAACAAAGGCATATATGCTGTAAACACGCACACACACGCACACACACAAACATGCACACACGCCCCCCTGCCCGTCCCCTCCCTCCTTTCCCACTCACACTCGCGTACACGCACACTCGCACTACATATATGCATATGCATATATGCAGATTGCATATATGCATACTTGTCCTGTCCCGTCCCCTCCCCCTTCCCCACTCACACACGCGTACACAAACATAAACACACACACACACACACATGCGCCCCCTGCCCGCCCCTCCCCCTTCCCCACTCACACTCACACACACGCACACTCGCGCCCCTGCCCCTTCCCCACTCTCACACGCACACATGTTCCCCCTTCCCGTCCCTTCTCCCCTTCCCCACTCACACACGCACCCCCTGCCCGTCCCCTCCCCCCTTTCCCACTCATACACGCGCACATAAACACACGCACGCACACACTCGCACTACATATATGCATACCTGCCCCATCCCCTCCCCCCTTTCCCACTCACACACGCGCACACAAACACACGCACGCACACACTCGCACTGCATATATGCATATTGCATATATGCATACTTGTCCCGTCCCCTCCCCCCTTCCCCACTCACATGCACACACGCGCAAACAAGCACACACATGCGCCCCCTACCCGTCCCCTCCCCCCTTCCCCACTCACACGCACACACGCGGACACAAACACACACAAACATGCACACGCACACTCGCGCCCCCTTCCCCGTCCCCTCCCCCCTTCCCCACTCACACACGCACACATGCGCACATAAACACACACGCGCGCACACATGCTCCCCCTTCCCGTCCCCTCCCCCCTTCCCCACTCACACGCACCCACACAAACATGCACACACGTGCCCCCTTCCCGTCCCCTCCCCCTTTCCCACTCACACACGCGCACACGTAAGCACACACAAACACACTCGCACTACATATATGCATATGCATATATGCACTGCCCGTCCCCTCCCCCCTTTCCCACTCACACACGCGCACACAAACACACGCACGCACACACAAACACACGCACACACTCGCACTACATATATGCATATGCATATATGCAAATTGCATATAGGCATACCTGCCCCGTCCCCTCCCCCTTCCCCACTCACACACGCGCACACAAACACAAACACACACACATACACATGCACCCCCTGCCCGTCTCTTTATATCTTTAATGGAGACAAAGTTGGACGATACTAATCTAGCAGCCTTGAATGTCTAATGTGAACCAAAAAATTTGGTTACTTTTGAAGGAGGATTGGTAAGTGAGTTTGTGCATAAATGGGGATCAATTTCTAAATGTCAAAGTAAGTCATGCAAACCTTACTTCACGTTTATTTTACATGTGTCTATGTAAAATGTGATCGTGGGGAAAAATGGGACCTGTGGAATGAGTTTATTGAATTTTCTAATGCTTGTCAGTAACAATGGTTGGTTGGTTTTTAATATTGTTTCCAATGATGAAGAGAAGTTAGGTGGCAGTGAGATTGATAGGGGCGCCGTTTTGGAATATAAAAACTCTTTAAACTCAGCGGGGCTAGTGGAATTACCTTTCGTGGGTTAAAAATATATATGGTGTAACAATAAAGAGTGTAGTGCTCGTATTTGGGTGAAATTGGACAGAATATTGTGTAACTTAGCTTAGAGAAAGAATAATTACTCCTCCTCCTCAGTTAAAGATGTTGTTTTCAATATGTATAATTATAGTGCAGCAGGTACGGATGGGTTCAATGGAATTTTTTTTTATGAATTTTGGGATACTATTAAGGATGATTTGGTAAAAGCCATTGGTTCTTTATTTGTTGGAAAATGATGGGTGTGTGTCTTACATTGTGTGGAATTTACTATGCAATCACAACCCAAAAACACAATTATTAACGGACTATTGTAAGATTGTTTTATGATGGTCAAACACCAAAAAATCAAAAATTGAATTTTGAAATGCAGACAATAGCTTATAACCTCAAAATGCAAAGGTGCTACCTTATAAACATGCAATTGAAATAATTACCATATAAAGAAATTCCTCAAAACTGACAATCAATTTGAATCGTCTGACAGTATTTCTATACAAACGCCCCATTTTGTGAGATGATATGGATTATTTTTAACATACGGATTCTATAAATTCATAATACAGTGAAAATAATGTCCAAAATAAAGTTGCAATACCAAATATAAATTTTGAATTAAAAACATACCGTTTTGGAGTCCCCAAAGTCATTAAGGGCACTACTAGCAATTGAGTACAACCTCAGCTTGTGAGGCTTCCTATTCTTTCCAATACCATCAAGAATTACCCCAATCCATTATTTTAATTCTTTGCTTTCCTGGACAGACATAACCAAAGTGGATTTCAGTTATGCCTTTGAAATGAGCACAACAGTTATCATAACTGTTATCATAACATATTTTTAGCATAAATGTTATCATAACCATTTATGATTTTTATATATAGTACCAAAGTGGATTTTAATTATGAGTTTATAAGAAATAGGAAGACAGACAGTTATATACAGTACCAATCCATGAGTTTTATATATAGTACCAATTTATGAAAGATACAAAACCATATAAGAAATAGGTAAACAATCATATACAATACCAATCTATAAGTTTTATATACAATACCAATCTATGGGAACCCCCTCTGATTGTTGCAGCATACGCGCATCCCATTTTCGGACCCCTCAACTCTAGGATTTGGAAGGCGACAAGAAGGAAGGCTGCAGTTAGGGTTAGTAAAGAGGGGCATACGCGTGCACGAGAGAGAGAGAGAGAGAGAGAGAGAGAGAGAGAGAGAGAGAGAGAGAGAACGTGCGAGAGGGAGAGGAAGCGGGAGCCCTGAAAGTGAGGGATGAGATAGGGCGGGAGACAAAAACCAAAGTGAGGACTTAATTTTTAGGTATTTTATATTTAATCAAGTGTACTCAATTTTGGCACACTTTAAAACAGTGCCAAATTTTGGCACTGTTTTAAAGTGTGCCAAAATGTAATTAAACCGTGGCAAAATCTGGCACAGTTTTAAACTGTGCCAGATTTTTAATATCAGGGTGTGCCAAATTGCTGTTTTTGGTGTAGTGATGGTGTCATTTGTTTTTATCTCTTAAAGTTTGAATCTGAATCATTCAGACTTAAGAGGTACCAAAAAGTATTTTCTTTTTTAAATGATGAAGAGGCTAACGGTTATATTTGCCTCTTAATGATTAAGAGATAGAATTACGTCTAGAGTCTGAATCTGGAGTCTGAATAAGTCTAAATACATTCATTCAAATATACATTCAGACATAAAAGCAAACATATTTTTCAGATTCAAATTTCAGACTTCAAATTCAGTCTTCAGATTTCAGATTCATACTTCAGATTCAAATGAAAAAACAAACGCAACTTTGGTACTCTAAAGAGGATGCTCGAAAATAAAAAGAAAAATATTATTTATTCAAGTAACCCTAGTGGGTTCATTCACTTAATTCAAAGAGTTTTACATTGTGTACTACATTGCTGGCATACGCACAAGTATACTAACATTATACTAACATTTGTGGAAATATTTTTTTATTTCAAGAAAAGGCATATTGCTAAAAAAAAGAACAATTAATTGACATAAAAGTTCAAGTCACTTTCTCAATAGTATATTTAAAATTGATACTTTTCAGAATTTTCAGAATATATTTTGTGTGAATTAACTATACACGTCATTATTTGATACGATTAGAAAACGGGCATAAAATAATATTTGTTGAAGTATATACTCTATTTTTTTTCTTAGTATAAAACTTCTTGAAGAACATGAGTGATCTTTTATTAAAAAAAAAAAGTGCCCTAAATGCATGAATATGGTTGCTTGAGTTTACAATTAACGTGTTTATTCTTTTACGTTCACAAAAAATAGGAGTTTCTTGAATTTATGACCCGGGCATTTATATGACCAAGCATTGCTCGAATTTACAATCCAAGTTTGTACACTTGAGTACACAAGAATAGTGTTGCCCAAATTCATAACTCGCATATTTGCGTGTTTTAACAAAGTTTATTTTAGTAATATTCAAGTTTTGATCAATAATCCTAAAATCCTCATATCTATTGATTTAGAATAGTTCATGTGAGTAACTTCACATTTCATAGTTTGAATAAGAGTAATTAATTATGTGAATAAAGAGAAGATCTCTTAATCCGTCACTCGAACGTGTTAGGCCCATTTGTTTAAAGCATTAAGGACTTTGAAAGTGATGTTGTGCATCTAAAAGATCATAGTTACTTTAATGGAAACTTGTTTCTCTCACATGCTTGAATTCAAGCAGCAGGGCTAGCAAGTAGATATATGGAGTTTTGATAAGATCAAGTTTTCGAATGACTATGCTTGACTCTAAAATGCTTCATGAGTATTCTTACTCAAATTAAAAGACAAAATCTAACAAAACGAAGTATGAGGTATTAAATATACTTCGTTAGCAAAGTTTAATGCTTATAAAATGATAAGTTATTTTATATAGGCCATGATGTCTCCCCGTGCATTTTTTACTTGCTAGTATATCTCCAACTAATAAAATAAGGTAATAGGTGCGAGAGCATAAAAAGTATTTGCAAAAACATAAATAAAAGGTACGACAGTTTAGTAGCTCAAGCTCCATGGGCATAGGAGCGCTCACAGTCTTGAGCAAGTGCCAAGTATAAATAAAAAGTACGTCAGTTTAGTACCTCAGGCTCCAAGGGCATAGGAACGCTCACAGTTTTGAGCAAGTGTCAAATATAAATAAAAGGTACGACAGTTTAGTACCTCAGGCTCCAAGGGCATAGGAGCTCTCACAATCTTGAGCAATTGCCAAGTATGAATAAAAGGTACGTTAGTTTGGTACCTCAGGCTCCAAGGGCATAGGAACACTCACAGTATTGAGCAAATTCTAGGTAAAAATTAAAGGTACGATAACTTAGTACCTCGGGCTCCAAGGGCATAGTAGCGCTCACAGTATTGAGCAAGTGCCAAGTATAAATAAAAGGTACAACAATTTAGTGCCTCAGGCTCCAAGGGCATAGGAGCATTCACAATATTGAGCAAGTGCCAATTATAAATAGAAGGTACGAAAGTTTAGTACCTTGGGTTCCAAAGCCTAGGATCGCTCACATTATTAACCCAAAAATAAATAAACAGGTTAAGTAGACGAGCAAATTCTAGGGATACACAAAAGGTACACCAGACTAATGTTTTCTCTTTCTTAAGAGAATGGTCGAACCTATACTAGATTAGAAGAGGGTCCATGGCATGAAGGTCTTTCCTCATTATACTTGAGGGAATATCCATCCCAAGGGAAAAGTATATTGAGCAAGGTCCTTACAAACACAATAGATAATTTTTTTACAGCAAACCAACAAGAGGTTATCCTCCTAGTAGTAATAAAAAAAAATACATTTTTATTATTATTCCATACAGATTTATAGCCTAGAGAACAGCTCCTAACCTTTGTTCTCAAGAAAAAAAAATTACTTGACCAGTTTTCAGAAAATGTGGAGAAGGGGGTCTACGCCCTCTCTAAACTTGTTCTTTTTTTAAAACTAAAAGGTTCCTAAGAAAAGTTTGGAATGAGGACCCCACAGACCAGGGGCAATTTTTAGTATAAGGAAATAATTATTTTCTTTACTTATGACAATTGTGATATTTTATTGAAAGTTTGTGGGAAGGAGAAATGCTATAACCCCATCTCCCAGTTACTCCCTAAGAAATGAATGTGCATAACAAAATACCCCACAATCACAGATGACTACGCTAAAAAGTACCATACAATCGCATGGGGTTACACCAAAAAGTACCCCACAATCACACGGGTTGCGCTAAAAAGTATAACTTGCTCAGCTATATGCAAGTACTCCATAATTAGAGGGGAAACTTCAAAATTTTAACGTGCTCTGCTATATGCAAGTACCCCATAGTTAGAGGGGCAACATCAAAATTTTAACTTGCTCTGCTACATACAAGTACCCCATAGTTAGAGGGGCAACTTCAAAAATTTAACTTGCTCAACTATATGCAAGTACCCCACAGTTAGAGGGGTAACTTCCAAATGTTAACTTGCTCAGCCCATACGCAAGTACCCCACAGTTAGAGGGGCAACTTCAAAATTTTAACCTACTTATTCTATACGCAAGTACCCCACAGTTAGAGGGGAAACTTCAAAATTTTAACTTGCTCAACTATATGCAAGTACCCCACAGTTAGAGGGGCAACTTCCAAATGTTAACTTGCTCAGCCTATACGCAAGTACCCCATAGTTAGAGGGGGAAACTTTAAAATTTTAACTTGCTCATCCTATACGCAAGTACCCCACAATTAGAGGGGCAACTTCAAAATTTTAACTTGCTCAACTATATGCAAGTACCCCACAGTTAGAGGGGCAACTTCCAAATGTTAACTTGCGCAGCTTATATGCAAGTACCCTACAGTTATAAGGGCATCTTCAAAATTTTAACTTGCTCAGCTATATGCAAGTACCCCGCAGTTAGAGGGGCACTTCAAAATAATAACTTGCTCAGCTCATATGCAAGTACCCCACAGTTAGAGGAGAAACTTCATAAAGGATAACTTGCTCATATCTCATGCAAGTACCCCACAAAATATAGGGCAGTTCTAATTGACAAAATACTCATAGTAAATAAAGCAGGTCACACTTAATAGACATCAATGCAACACAAAGGCAAAGATATCCTCAGTTTACTTTTTTGCAGTTATAAATGAAAACTTTAAAGAAACGACTAAAAGTAAATTAGGTGTGATTTTTTAATACCTGAGGAGTGCACAATATAGTACTCTCAACATGTTTCGTAGAACTAAAAATAGTAGCCTCACTGACCTGAAAATAAGGGAAAAAGGGTGTGATGATGAACACACTTGCACAGTAAAAGCAAGAAGAAAAGGGGAAGTCGAAAGGAGATAAGGGTATGATAGTATAATTCCTCTCTCACAGCTACTCCCTCAAGATGTTCCACAGATTTCAAAACAACTGCACCACTAACCTGAAAATAACGAAAGAGGTAAGTATTAGCGAACACTAGCATAGTAAAAGCAAGTTTGAAAGGTATAATATACCAAGTGTTTACCTGGATAGTTTCATCTGAGACACTAGTCAAAGGTCCCACAATGACGGGGACATCTGCAGTATTGAGAAAGTAATAAGGCAGGCATGTGTTGGCAAACCCTTGCACATAAAATGCAGTTCAAAAGTATAGTATGCCAAGCATACCAAGCTAGCTCCCTCCGTGATGCTATCCGAAGGTCCTACAGATGTAGGAAATTGTGCAGTGCTAACTTGGGAATCAAGATGAAATTCCCACAGATAGATGGACCACAATTACAAGTATGACAAAAAGACCTAAAGATTCTCATGCGTAAAAGAAAAGGAAAGAAGTCTAAGAAAAATGAACTGATACTGCAAAGAATTACCTGGAGAGTCACTACCACGGAACTCATAACAAGTCCCGCAGATAATGGGTCCTTAACGACGTTGACCTGAAAGCGAGTAAAAAAATAGAGATATGTTAGCAAAAGGATGTCACATAGAATAAAGTGCCTCTTATGCAGGAATGTATGGTACCTGTGTCGCCACCATAACTAATAGCAGCAGGGTCCCCAACAGCTGCAGGGGCCATTGAAGAAGCAACCTTAGGGTCCCTCGATATTGAAGAAACTGATGATGGAGTACAAAGACTTTTGATCTGCCCAACGTAAAAGACTTTGCATGAGGGGACTATTGTAAGGACCAAATTTCCAATTGAGTCTTAATGTAGTTTTGACTTATTCTCGGAACCAAACACGTTTGAGTCATAGGTGGATTTTTATTGTTTGATCACTACAAGACTATGACTTGTCAAAGATTTAATTGAAGATGTTACGGCAAAGCTACAAGGAATTAATCATGCCGAAGTTTAATTGATGAAAATTTATTGTCTTCAAAGTTTAATTGCATTCCGAGATCATACGGGTATGAATGCATAATGTTAATAAAACTCAGAATTTTATTTTACAAAAATAAGGATGTTTCTTTTAAAAGAAAAAAAGTTTTTAAAGTGTTTTAATTGTTTACACTTCGTTTTAATCAGATGAGGACGGATTAGAGTTAGTTTTAAGTAAAACTCTGTTTTTAAAGTTTGTTGCTTCAAAACTCTAATCTGGGTGACGACGTTCAAACGACAAACGTTGTCGTTCGAACGAGAGTTATTGTCATTCGAACGATGCAGTATCTCATTCAATCGAGATCCTCCACCGCCTTAAAATATTTATATATATGCATGTTTAGCTTTCTTGAAGTGTGTGCAGTACAAAAAACAGTTTCAATAAAGAGAGTTTTTTGTACAAAGTTTTCTAAGGTTTTAAAACTTAAACACATCCTTAGAGTTTTACAAAGATTTGAGTTATCATTACCATATGTTTATGTGATCTTTGTTGCACCAAGTTGGGTTTGTTCAAACACTTGAACATTACTGATTTTACGGTGGAGAAGTGAAGAAGGTTACTTTCATGTTCAACATCGTAGACGACATAAGGTCATATCGGTGGATACCGAGGCATTTGTGGATGTGGCTGATGTGGACGAGCATCGTAGAAGAAGGTTACTTTATGCATGGACGTTGTCAAGATTGGTAGAAGATCAGAGGAGCATCAAGTCTCGTGGGTGGATCGAGTCATTGTATAAGACTATCGTCTAACTTTGTAAAACCATTGTCATAGTGATTATCTGGCCTGGGTCGTCTAAGGTTTTCTCCCAATTGGGTTTTTCCTCATACATCGGCATTGTGAGTATTGATTTACTTTATTTTATTTTCTTTAATCACTAGTTGCATGCTTAGGGATAAACAAGATAAAATTTGGCTAAGTTAACTTGTGTCACAACTTGGTTTGATAAAATTGAAAAAGAGTTTTTTAAAAAGAGAAAGTTGGTTTGCATTCATCCTTAACTTAATTTCGCTCAATAAATTTTTTTGTTGAAAGTTATAATTTGGGGACCTACAAATTGATATCAGATATAGAAATACATTTTTATTGTGTTTGATCCCTATTGCTTGTAAGGATGAATTTTGGAAATTATGATAGTTTTCGCACTCCTGTTTTTTATGGCACTAATTAAGTTATTAGAAAATGCGAATGAAAAATGCTTTAAAATCCATTGATGAGCGTGTCTGGTTAGCTGTTGAAAAAGGTTGGACACCACCTGTCACATGAGAGGGTGAGGTCACTAGTTTGAAATCCGTTGAGTCATGGACTGAGACTGAACATAGGCTTGCACTGTATAACTCTAAAGGTATGCACGCTATTTCATCACATGTCACACCTGAAGAGTATAATCGTATCATGACTTGTGAAACTTCGAAAGAAGCTTGAGATACACTTGCACTCACTCACGAGGGCACAAGCACGGTTAGGGAGTCTAAGTTGAAAAATCTCACTGCACAGTTTGAGACGATTAAGATGTTAGAGAATGAGACATTTGATGATTTTTGCACTAGGTTATCCACTATTGTTAATACGGAGTTGAACCTATGTGAGAAGATTCCCGATAACTAAGTGATTAAGAAAATTTTGAGATCGTTGCCGAGTAGGTTTGATGATAAAGTGATTGTTATGAATTCCCTTAGTAGACTTAACTTGTCAAAATTGAAGGGATCGTAGGTGACCTGCAAACCTATGAACTCAATATGTTTACCTCCAAGCAAGTGCCAAAGAAAGAAAAGGGCATTGCTTTGAAATCCCTGAAGGAGTCAACTAAAGTTTAGAATGATGACTCCATTTTTCACTTTGAAGATGTCGTCTTGTTGGAAAGAAAGTTCAAGAAGTTTCTTTAAATTCATAAGCAAACGAAAGATGCCAAAAAGTTTGAGAAATTCAAGAATAAGGGAGACTCCACCCCTAAGGATAAGAATGAGAAACCTAAGAGAGATAAGTCTAATAGGTGCTTCAGGTGTGAGGGGTATGGTCACAAAGTAGATGAGTGTCCCACTAGACTTAAGAAAGAAGGCAAGAAACCGATAACATACAACGCCATCTTAAGTGATAGTGAACCGGAAGAGGGAGAGGATTCCCCCATTGAGCGTAACTTTTTTTTATTTATGGCATGCCATGTGAGCGACGACGATATATATTCCCACGAGGATAATCATGTGCATGACACTTCCAAGGCTATTAAGAGTGCTTCTCGAGAGGGTGAGGGTGACGAGAGCGAGGATGAGGAGATTGGCGTAAGAGAGTTTCAAGTTTCATTTCGATAGTTGTTTAAGGAGACGGTAAAGGTGAAAAAGGCTAACTCGAAATTGCAAGCTAAGTTGAAAGAACGTGCCGTAAAAAATAATGATGCGTTAATTGAGGATCTTAGGTCATGGGAAAAAAACCTTGGGGAGAAGCTAGAGTACGTTGAGTGAAAAGACGTGACGGGGTGATAATTGATTAAATTCATAAATTTTTAATTTGGCTCACTTATTTAATTAGAGTGAATTAATTCCCGCCCCTAAACATGCATCTAAAAGAGATAAATCATTC
Organism: Sambucus nigra; assembly: GCA_949130495.1. Taxonomy (NCBI): domain Eukaryota; kingdom Viridiplantae; phylum Streptophyta; class Magnoliopsida; order Dipsacales; family Adoxaceae; genus Sambucus; species Sambucus nigra. The sequence goes on along the minus strand of OX422210.1, from coordinate 215,462,440 downwards.
AAATCATGCATGAAAGATAAAGACGAACGATATAGGAAAAAACCCCTTTCGGGAAAAAACCTTTTATAACACTTTGAAGAATTCAGAAGACCTTTGACTTACATACAACTTGATAACGGCCCACAAGTGTGTAATGCACGGTGCCTTCAGTAAATCTTCAAAGATACTAGAGACAGCGAAATATGAACGGTGCCTCCAGGTGTCGGTTCGTTGTCTTCGGCTCGTCCACACGCAGAATGACTATGCTCGGCATCCATCCATCAAATATGGAGATCCCTTCTCCACAAAGGTTGAACAAAAGCAAAGTTATTCTTAAACACCAAACACAATTCACTAAAGCAAGATGGGAGTTTTTTGTGAATTGTAAACAAAAAGGATTAAAACCCTAAAGGAAGAAGCCAAAAAAGGATTCTGCTTTCGCAGTATTTCTGTTCGTCAAAACGTTGTGACTTCTTAATGAAAACGTTACCATTTAATGATTATTTATACAAAAATGCACTGCCTCGAAATCTGAGCTCGTTCGAACGAGAAGCATATGTTGCTCGAATGAAGGACGCATGTCGTTCAAATGACATCGCGCGACTTCCAATCTCGTTCGAACGAGATGTTGATCTCGTGCGAACGACCTGGGCGTCAAAATCGAGGTCCGCTTCAAAACTTAGAAAAAGTACTCATTCTCAATATTTGATGAAAAAGTCCGCTCTAACACTTAGAAAATATTTTGTAAAAATCTCCTAAAAGCTCTAAGTGAAAAGTAAAGGTATTTAAAACATAACCTTACCAAAGTAAACTTCGCGGAGTCTTGAATGATGAAGAACTTAAGTAATTCGGATCCGGCGTTGATGTTGATGTCTCTTGAATGCTCTTCGATGGTGTAGCGGTATATGACATAATAAATTGATAACGGACTTATGAAAATATGTCCTTACAAATCTCCCCCTATGTCTATGCCGGTACATACATAAAAAATTCGAATTATCAAAAACCAAATTGCCTATACAAATTTACCGTCCCATGAATAAATTTGCAAGACTTCAAAACTGTTCTTCAATCATCTTTGTGAAATCTCAAAGCTTTTCTCATCCGGGTGTACAACATCATGATCTTCAATATTTGTACCTACACACATGAGATAAAGCAAAAACCTTCGTGACGCATCGAGTTTGAAATGGTATAAGAATAAAGCATTAATAATCAAATCTCCCCCATAATATGATAATTCTTTCTCCCCCTTTTTATGATGTCCCCAAATAGACATATAAGAAGAAACAATCAAAACATGGAGTGTCACGATAACATTGCATAACAAATATGAATCAAACTAAGCGCATGCAAAGCGATATCTCAAAAATTTCGCAAACTATTTTTGGATTTTTCAATTTTTCATACAAAGATAAGATACCACTTTGAAAAATCTGATACAAAAATCACACCATGGATTTAAACTCAAACAACCAAGTCATGGAAACGGAATGTATGGGTGTGAATACATTCGATAGGTAAATAAACTCAATCAATCATATGTGCACGATGCATATGTGTACCCCTAACTAATGACATCAAAAGTATCCTTAGGTGTAAAATTTTGTTGAATTTAAATGACATCGTCTTATGCAAATCAACAAATCAAAGTCTAAATGATTTCCACACCAATAACGTTCAAAACTATTTAGCGCTTTTTCAAGATTTTCAAGGACGTGCAAACCCGTTTAAAATCTCCAACCAAACACCCTCATATATATTTTCTTTTAGAGGTGAATAAACTAAATTCTCAAACTTTGGAGAATTGGTGCAAAAACCTAAATGGCCCATAATTGGCATGAATTTCTTTTTATTGCCTTTAAATTTTTTTGGGCTCTTTTAAACCTCTTTGGACCCCGGATAATAAAATTCCTCCATTTTTTAGGTCCAATTTAATGGTGGCTTAGTATTTGCAAAGGCAAAATGAACCTTTCGCATCCCTTCCCCGTTTTCAAACAAAACACACAAACTCACAAAATGGTTTTTATATGCACAATTTCCTTATCAAAATTTATCACGCTTGGTTCGTTTTAAGGACAGGATTGAAGTGAAAACACCCAACCAACATGTGATAAGACAAGCACAATAATCAAACAAATCCGTGCATGTGTGCAATAAAGGAAACATAAGTCAAACATGTAGGAAGTAACACTTAATTACATCTTAATGACTCCAAACATTATAAAGCACAAGGATGAATTGACCTATTGTCTCAAAACACTATCAAATAGTCACATGAAAAAAATGGAATGATGTTGTGACTCGGTCATCCTAAGTGTTTATCCATAAACGGTGCAAATAAAATACAAAAATCTTTTTGGATTTTCAAATTTAACCAAAAAAAATATGAATGGACACTCAAAACATAGAAAATCTTTTTGTATTTTTCAAAAAAATTTCAAAACAAAAAATATATACAAAATGTACATGTCATTACACTAGCAAATATATATCATGAAACCACAACTAGTGTATGACAAACATGCAAACACAATCATCTATATGATATGGCTAGAGAAGAATCATGCGCAAGCAAATGAGAATCAACTATTCTAAAATCTAGCGTATCCAAAAGTAATTTCCTAACCCAAGTGGATGTAACATGTTGACACGGGGTTTTGGGAACCAACAAAACACTAGACTTCGAATTCCTAGGACCTCTTCCAAGATCAAAACAAAATCTCCTAAGGTGACCTTTCCTACCACAATATGAACATGTGTAAACGGGTGGAACGACACCTAAAGTTTGATCTTTTCTAATATCCTTGGAATTAGTTGACCCTCTAAAATAAATAATGGTTTTGGCTTTAGCATTAGAAGCATGAGAACACGATGAGCCATTACCATCACTATCAAACCTACTTTAGTCTTTCAAATCATTTTTTAACTTCAAAATATTTAACTCAAGAAAAGAGTTAGACTCTTCCAAAGATAGGGATTTCTTTTTCAAATTTTCAATTAAACTTAACAGTTTATCGCGCTCACCTTCAAGTAAAACAAACTTATCCCTAAGAGTCTTTTCACGTGCCATAAAATCATCGATTAATTTTTTATCCTCGACGGCACAAACGGGAACCCTAGAAATTTTTAAGTCTTCTAATTCCTTCTCTAAAATAAGGACTCTCTCATCACTCTTCTTTTTGGCAATTTTCAAAGAATCAAAATCAATACACAAATTACCAAAGTGCTCACGACAAATATCACTTTGAGTTTGAAACGCTAGCAAGTATTCAATCTTACTTTTAAAGAGAGAATTTTCTTTTTCCAAAACTTTAATTCTTTTGCAAAGTTTCAAATTCAAACTTTTTAATTTTTCAGCATGGTCGTGAACTTTTTCAAAAATAGGCTCCTCATTAAATGGGCGTTCCATTAAAAAATTGCGATTTTTCACAAACTTGATTTTAAAAAATCAATATCACATAATTTTGCGAAAAATAGGAATAAGCGACAAATTAGCGTAACATGCTCTGATACCAATTTGAAAAGACGTGACGGCGTGATAATTGATTAAATTTGTAAATTTCTAATTTGGCTCACTTATTTAATTAGAGTCTATTAATTTCAGCCCCTAAACATGCATCTAAAAGCGATAAATCATTCAAATCATGCATGGAAGATAAAGACGAACGATATAGAAAAAAACCCTTTCGAGAAAAACCCTTTTATAACACTTTGAAGAATTCACAAGACCTTTGACTTACATACAACCTGATAATCACCCACAAGTGTGTAATGCACGGTGCCTTCAGAAAATCTTTAAAGATACGAGAGACAGCGAAATACCCTCCAGGCGTTGGTTCGTCGTCTTCAGCTCGTCCACACGCAGAATGACTATGCTCGGCATCCACCTATCAAATATGGAGATCCCTTCTCCAAAAAGGTTGAACAAAATCAAAGTTGTTCTTAAATACCAAACACAATTCACTAAAGCAAGATGGGAGTTTTTGTGAATTGTAAACAAAAAGGATTAAAACCCTAAAGGAAGAAGCCAAAAAAGGATTCTGCTTTCGCAGTATTTCTGTTCGTCAAAACGCTGTGACTTCTTAATGAAAATGTTACCATTTAATGATTATTTATACAAAAACACACTGCCTCGAAATCTGAGCTCGTTCGAACGAGAAGCATATGTTGCTCGAATGAAGGATGCGTGTCGTTCAAATGACATCGCACGACTTCCAATCTCGTTCGAACGAGATGTTGATCTCGTGCGAACGACCTGGGCGTCAAAATCCAGGTCCGCTTAAAAACTTAGAAAAAGTACTCATTCTCAATATTTGATGAAAAAGTCCGCTCCAACACTTAGAAAATATTTTGTAAAAATCTCCCAAAAGCTCTAAGTGAAAAGTAAAGGTATTTAAAACATAACTTTACCAAAGTAAACTTCGCAGAGTCTTGAATGATTAAGAACTTAAGTAATTCGGATCCGGCATTTATGTAGATGTCTCTTGAATGCTCTTCGACGGTGTAGCGGTATATGACATAATAAATTGATAACGGACGTATAAAAATATGTCCTTACATTAAGAATGAGAGAGTCACCCTTAGAGGATTTATTGAGGCTTTGAAAAAGAGGTGCTAGAGTTTGAGGAGTCTAGGTGTCTATTTGAGTCTAAGATTATGGAGTTAGAGCAGAGTTTGAGAGACTCGTCTAGAGTTAAGTTTGACTTGGAGGCTAGAAGTGAGAAGTTGTATAGGATGCTAGGCACCATCCAATTTAAGAGAGATAAAGGAGGTATTGGCTTTGATGATCGTGTTGTTCGCATTCCCCCCGCACGTGTGAGAGAGACACATAGGAACACTAGAAAAGGTCCACATGTAGGCCACTTTCCATACCATCAATAAACTTGGACATTTTATGTTAGGAAAGGTCACCTTAGAAAGTTTTGATATGACCTTAGGAATGTTCCTCGAAAGTTTAGGAAGTTTAGGAATAAAGTTACCCCGATTCCCTCCACCCCCATGCATCGTTACACACCTACTTGGGTTAGGAAGTCGGATTTGGAAACTTTAGGAATAAAACTTCATGGTTCTCATTTGGTTGCACTTGATTATTCTCATGTTAAATCTAAAGGTTAAGTGTGTTACCATGTTTATCATTTTGAATTATATTTTTCATTTGTTGCTTCTTATTTGAAAAATACAAAAGATTTTGTTTTTTGAGAAAATTTTTGAAAAATACAAAAAGATTTTTGGTTTTGAAATTTTTTGAGAAAAAAACAAAAAGATTTTGCTTTTATTTGAGTCAAAATATTTTGAAAAGGCCAAAAAGATTTTCGGTTTTGTTTTTGTGTCTTGAGTTTACATGTTTGATATGGCATATTGGTGTGCATGGACCTCCTTCCTTCCATTGTCCATGTGGTTAGGACCTTTGGTCATTATTATCGATACTTAGAATGATCTTAACCATTGTATTATGGAGTTGTTTTGAAGTTGATATGCGTTTTGATTTGACTTTGTATATATGCCATTTTTTGCACACATGCACGAGTTCATATGGATGTTTGACTACTCTTTCATATTTGAGTTTGGTGAGACATTTTTATCTCAATTTTATCATCTATGCGTAAGTAGACATAAGGAGGAGGTGTGCATGTAATAACCGTTTATCCGTGACCATTTTAATCTATATTGAAAAATATGATGAGTGTACGGGAAAGGGCTGGGAGAGTGTAAAATTGACTCGTCGTGAAAGTCATCGTTTAAAATAGCCCGAAAAAATCATAAGGCAAATAAAAATAATCATATGCCAAAAATGGGCCAAATTAGTTTAGTTCATTCAAAAGAAAAATATGATATATATTTGAGGGTGTTTGGATGGATTAAAAATTTAAAAGAGTTTGCACAAAGAATCCTAATGTTGAAAATTCGTGTCATGACGCTATTGTTTGTAGAATCGTCAAAATTTAGGATTCGTGTGCCTGATGTTTGTTTATTTCATCTAGATCACACTTTAATTATCACATATATGGCTATGATAAAGTTTGATGATTAATTTCTATCAATTAGAGCTTCTTGACATCATTTTTCCACTGGGTAACACTGTTTAATTTTCTGGTGAGACTGTGAAAGTTTGATAATGTCGTTCTAACGACATCTGTCTTCATTCGAGCGATGTCGCTTCTCGTTCAAATGACATCCCTAGCTCATTCGAATGACAGTTGTTTGACCAGTTTTTGACTTTTTCAGGTTGATTTCTGTTTCAACACCCTGTTGCATATTGATTCATATTTTGGTACTTGGTTTCTGTTTATGCACTTTACTTTGATCGTTGACATATTTTGCTGCATTGGTTCATTTAATCACACCTGCTTTAATTGATATAGTCTTTGTGTGATTCATTGTTTCCTAGCTACAAATTTGACATTACTAGATAATTTATTTTAGCTGGTTGTTGCATGTTTATCTATCATAATATGAGTTAATGTAATTAAATTTGGTATATCACATGCTATATTTTTTTATCTTTTCACCAGATTGTCTATTCGAGACAAAAAGGGGGAGTCCAACCATATTTGAGGGTTCATAACTTTGTTTTATAATTCACAAAATCCCAAGTACTTTGTGTGAGTTGTTTTGTGGAACCCAAAGCATAGTTTTGCTATTATTCATACTTTATGGGGAGATCTCTACAACCAAGGGTTGCGTGCTATTATGGAGTGAGTCTTGACGGAGTTTTGTGACTGTGTGTCACGAGGGAGTGTTGCGGTGTTCCTGGATTGAAGACTAGACTGCGGTTCATCTAGGTTCACTACGTGTGGACTTATTACAGACGACATCGACTAACGCCTGCGGGTATTCGAGTGTCAAACTGTATTTTCATGTAATCCGTGTAAGTTGCAATTTACAATTATAGTGAAATAAAAAAGTTTTGCCCTGCGGGGATTTTTCCTGAAATTTGTGTCGCATAGTTTATTTACAATGGTTGACACTTGCACGCACATATTTATTTCAGTTTAAGGGCTCAATTGATTTAATTCATAAATTGACACTAATTAAATAAGTTTATAATTGGAATTTGTGCAACTATTGAAATCAGTATTGCATAAGGTTTCTCAAATTGCTATCAGAGCAAGTTACGCTAATTTATCGCGTATTCCTATTTTCTGCAAAAATTTGTGTGATATTGATTTTTTGAAAAATCTGATTTTTGAAAATTTGTCGCAATGTTTCCAAACGAAAACCTATATAGTCGATTGCCAATTTTTGACAGGTCTAATTATGCTTACTGGAAAGCCCGCATGAAATCTCATTTAAAAGCAATCGATGAAAGGGTTTGGTTCATTTATGAAAGAGGCTAGATTCCCCCCACTTTCATCTCAAATAATGTCACAAATTTAAAACCTTTGTCAGAATAGACTGAGGGTGAGTTTAGGTGGAGCACTTATAATTCACGTGGGCATAATGCAATTTTCGGACAAGTCACGCCTGACGAGTTTCGACGTATTATGACGTGCACCACGCCTAAAGAAGCGTGAGATGTTTTGTAACTCACCCACGAAGGCACTAACGTGGTCAAAGAGTCCAAAATTCAAATTTTGACCACTCAATTTGAGACAATCACTATGTTAGATACTGAGTATTTTGATGACTTTTATGCACGTTTGTCTAATATTATCAACACTAATTTTAACTTAGGTGAGCCTATACCTGATTCAAAAGTGGTTAAAAAGATTTTAAGATCGTTTCCTAAACGTTTTATCCCTAAAATGACTATTTTGAATATCGTAGGAAATTTGAATCCTCTGAAATTAGAAGAGTTGGTAGGAGACCTATAGATGTACGAAATTGACATGTTTCTCGACACTGTCAAACCTAAGGATAGAGGGATCGCGCTTAAAGCCAAATTTAAGAAAAATAAAGTGAGTTTGTGTGAGTCCGAGTTCGAGGACGAGTCTAATTTTGATATGGCCCTGTTTATAAAGAATATTTAAAAAAAATCACCAGTTTTCGAAACAAAATTCTTCTAATAAAAGACTTTCGAAGAAAACAAAAAGAAAGATAAAGCCAAACAAAGCGATGAGAAAGAAAAAGAGGGTGAAGAAAAGTTTAAAAATTTTAAATGTTTTGAGTGTGAGGGGAGAGGGAATAAGTCGTTTGAGTATCCCACTAGGCTTAGGATAGAGGGGAAGAAAGTTGCCATGCCTGCCACACTTAATGATAGTGAGGGAGATGAGGAAGATGAGGGAGATGAGTCCGATAAAGGTTTAGTACGTGGGATATGTGTAGCTTTTTCGAGTCGTGTGAGCACACCCACTTTATCCCACGATGATAGTGTTCACGAAAGCGACGGTGATGAATCGAGTGTTTCTAGTAGAGATGAGAGCGAGTTTGAGAGTGAAGATGAAAGTGAGATCCAAAAATTATTTAGGGATTTGTACATCGAGACCTTGAAAACAAAGAAGTATAATAGAGATTTAGGTTGTCGGGTTTTAGATTTGGAGAGAGAGAAAGAAGTTTTTAGGAGGGAAAAGTGTGACTTGATCACTAGGGTGTCTAGTCTGACGAGTATCCACTTCTATTATTGCACCCGAGCCGGTTCCCACTTTTGTGACTCGACCCAACCCACCTAGGCGTCCCATACCTGTTAGGAGAGAATGTCCTAGATTTGTTGAGAGAGGTGTACCTAGGACAGTTTATGTTTACTCCCATTGCAAAAAGAGAGGACACCTTAGGGAGTTTTGCTTTAAATTAGGTTATGTGTCACGCTTTGCCTCTATACATGTTCGCGTACATGCACCCACCCATGATACTTTACTTGCACATAATGATAGAGAGTTTGCACATATTCGAGAGCAAGTAAAGTTTTTGGTCAAGACTTCTTACGATTTGATGGAGTTGTTTCAAAAGATATAACCGTCTTTGGAAAACTACACCGCACCTATTGGATGAGGTCTAGACATGTTTTCTAGCGTTGGTTGATTTGCATGGTGTTATCTTATGCCTATTGCTAGTATGTACCATTTGTTTTATACTTTGTTAGCAGTTTTATTTATCTTATTTTTGGTACTATTTTAGCACTATTTTGGAACTGTTTGCCCATTTCAGGATTTTTTTTTTAATTTTTCACTGGACAAAACTGCATTAATTTTTGGGATTTTGTGTTCTCGTTCGAGTGAGATCACATGTCACGCAAATTTATCGTTATAACGACATGCACTCTTGTTCAAGCGACATTGATTCTCGTTTGAACGATATGTTGAGTTTTCTGGATTTTTTTGTTTACAGTCCTATGGTTCATATTGATATATTTTTTTATATTGTTGGGTGGTTTATGAACAATGTTCGAAAAATACAAAAAGATTTTTTTTTTTAGAAAAATTTGAAAAATCCAAAAAGAGTTTTGTATTTTGTTTACACCTTATGTGAATGCACACTTAGGATGACCAAGTCACAATTTCATTTCTTATCCATGTGACTGTTTGATGGTATTTTGAGACAATATATTGTGTCATTCATGTGCTTTATAAACTTTGGAGTCTTTGAGATGATATAGTGTTGCTACCTAAATGATTGACTCTATTTGTCCTTTATTTCACACATGCACGGATTTGTTTGCATTTTGTGTTTGTTTATCACATGTTGGTTGAGTGTTTCCATCTCAATTCTGTCTATACAACGAACCAAATGCGATAAAACTTGGCAAAAAGTAGTGCATGTTATAAACCGTTTGTGAGATTGTGTGTTTTATTTTGAAAAATGGTGAAGGGATACAAAAGGCACACATCTATCCTTTGCGATTAAGCCACCATTTAAATGGACCTAAAAAAGTGAGGAATTGAAAATTATCCGGGGTCCAATGAGGTTTAAAAGAGCCCGAAAAAATTGAAAGGCAATAAAAACAAAATTATACCAAAAATGGGCTAATAGGTTTTTGTTTAGTTTCATCACCTCATAAGAAAAATAAAAAGCATTATATTTTAATGAGGGAGTTTGGATGGAATTTTCAACGGTTTGTACGTCCTTGAAAGTCATGAAAAAGCATTACATAGTTTTGGACGTTATTGGTGTGAAAATCATTTATACTTTAATTTGTTGATATGATTAAGACGATATCATCTAAATTCAATAATTTTACACCAAAGGAATATTTTTTATGTTCATTCGTTAGGATTACACTTATGCATCGTGCACAAATGATATGATTGAGTTGATTTTCCTATCGAATTTATTTACACCCATTCATTCCGTATCCACGATATGGTTGTCTTAGTATAAATTCATGGTGTGATTTTTGTAACATCATTTTTGCATTTTTATCTGAAAATTTTGAAAAATTCAAAAATAGTTTGTTTGCCTTGGTTTACCGTGACACCCCGATTTGCTTTATGTGATTTATTCTTTTCCTTGTCTATTTCGAAAGAATAAAAAGGGGGAGAACGAATTATGATTTTATGGGGGAGTTTAAGTGTGGGGGAGAATTGATTATGCTTTCATGTTTATGCATTTCAAACTTCATACGTCACAAGATTTTTTCTTTGTCTCATGTGTGTAGGTACAATTAAAGATCATTATGCTGCACACCCTGATGAGAAAAGCTTGGATATTTGAAAAGTAGATTGTTGAAGCATCATTTGAAAAAGTTTGAAGACTTATTATTTTATCTTTCCACATTTGAGTTTATGGGGGAGTAGATTTGTATAGGTCATTTGATATTGATAATTCGAATATTTTTTATTTTGTACCGGCATAGACATAGGGGAGATTTGTAAGGACATTGTCCGTCACAATTTAGTATGTCGTATACCGCTACAAGTTACGATAAGTCATTTAATGATTGAGAAACTTACATCTACAAAGACGAATCCAAATTTCAATAAGACTTCAACATTCAAGCCCAACAAAGATGAATTTGGTAAAATTTGTTTATGTTTCATTTACATTTCACATTAAAAGTGTTGGGATATTTTTTATAAAAGTTAAAATGATTTTTGGAATTTTTAATAAATGATTTTTATTTTTCAAAATTATTTTTATCATAAAAGTTTTTGATAAATATCTCCTGATCCCGTGAACAGTTTTAGGGTTTGAGGATTCCAAGTTATTTAAAACTTTAAAAGTTTTTTTTAAGGGGATCAGTGACCGTCGTTCAAACGACGTCACATCTCGTTCGAACGAGATGGAGGTTCGCTCGTACAATGTCGCATGTCATTCGAATGAGAGTTTTTTTGCTCTGACATGTCACTGCCTTGATTTTTATTATAAATAAGGGTGTCAGGCTACTGATTTTCATGTAGAGAAAAAACTAGTTTTGACATAATACGTTTTTCTATTCTCCAACCATAGTTGAGGGTTCATAACTTTTGTTTTATTATTCACAAAATCCCAAGTACTTTGTGTGAGTTATTTTATGGAACCCAAAGCATAGTTTTGCGATTGTTCATACTTTACGGGGATATATCTACAACCGAGGGCTGCATGCTATTGTGGTGTGAGTCTCGACGGAGTTTTGTGACTGTGTGTCATGAGGGAGTGCTGCGATGTTCCTGGATTGAAGACTAGACTGCGATTCATGTAGTTTCATTGCGTGTGGACTTATTGCTGACGACATCGATCGACGCCTGCAGGTATTCGAGTGTCAAACTGTATTTCATTGTAATCCGTGTAAGTTGCGATTTACAATTATAGTGAAATAAAAAGGTTTTACCCTGCCGGGATTTTTCCTGAAATTTGTCACATACTTTATTTACAATAGTTGACACTTGCACGCACGTATTTATTTGAGTTTAAGGGATGAATTGATTTAATTCATAAATTGACACTAATTAAATAAGTTTGTAATTGGAATTTGCGCAACTATTGAAATCGGTATCGAAACTTTGTGCAATTTTTATATCTAAAATATTGCAATTTTGATACCTAAAGAGGTTTATAATTCTCAACTTAGAGAAAACCTATTGGCCCAAATTTTGGCATATATTATCTTTTTATTGCCTTAATTTTTGTGTGGGCTCTTTTCAACTGGTGGCTTTCGCGCAGAGTCAATATTAAACTCTCGTATCCCTTTCTCGTGCACTCATCATTTTTAAATTTAAACAAATTCCTCACGGGCAATGGTTTTCACATGCACTATTTTTATTACTCTCGTATTATTGCACTTGGTTCGTTTTAAGGACATGATTGAGATGAAAACACTCTACCAATATGTGACAGACAAGTACAATAATCAAACAAATCCATGTATGTGTGCAATAAAGGAAACCATGAGTCAAACAAGTAGGACGTATCAACAAATAACATCTCAATGACTCCAAACATTGTAAAGCATATGGATGACATGATATATTGTCTTAAAACACTCTCAAATTGATGTCGTTCAAATGACAAACGGTGTCGTTCGAACGAGAGCTGCCGTCGTCATTCGATCGAGATCTTTCACCGCCTTAAAATATATATATATAAGCGTGTTTAGTTTTATCGAAGTGTGTGAAGTACGAAAAATAGTTTCAATACAGAGAGTTTTCTGCACAAAGTTTTCTAAGGTTTTAAAGCTTAAACACATCCTAAGATATTTACAAAGATCTGAGTTATCATTACCATATGTTTATGTGATCTTTATTGAACCAAGTTAGGTTTTTTCAAACACTTGAACATTGTTGGTTTGTGGTGGAGAAACGAAGAAGGTTACTTTCGTGTACAACATCGTAGACGACACAAGGCTGTATCGGTGGATACCGAGGCATTCTTGGAGGCGACTGCTGTGGACAAGCATCGTAGAAGAAGGTTACTTTCTGCGTGGTCACTGTGAAGATTGGTAGAAGATCAGAGGAGTGTCATGTATCGTGGGTGGATCGAGTCATTGTATAAGACTACCCTCTGACTTTGTAAAACCATTGTCATAGTGATTGTCTGGTCTGGACCGTCTGAGGTTTTTTCCCGATTGGGGTTTTCCTCGTACATTAGTGTTGTGAGTATTGCTTTACTTTATTTTACTTTCTTTAATAACTAGTTGCATGCTTAAGGATAAACACGATAAATCTAGTTAAGTTAACATGTGTCACAACTTGGTTTGATAAAATTGAAAAAGAGTTTTTGAAAAAGATAAAGTTGGTTTGCATTCATCCTTAACTTTATTCCACTCAAGCAAAAGTTTTTGTTGAAAGTTATAATTTGGGGACCTACAACTATTATAGAGGGGTTCTTCCCCACAATAAAAAGTAATTTGTGGCGATGGAGTCCACTACAAGAAACCCCTCTGCCAAGACCATATCCAAATGAGTGAATGATGGTGAGGGAATCCACTGCGTGGGAACCCTCTACTAATACCACAGTAAAGGTAAGATTTGGGTGAGGGAGTCCACCACGAGGAACTCCTCTACTAAGATCATAGCAAAGCGTTATTTTGTGGCGAGAGAGTCCACCACGAGGGATCCCTCATCCATTCCAAATCAAACAGTGTAATGATGTAATGGCATGCAATTTTCATATTCCAAGATGAAGTGATAACCTCTTTATTTCATAAAAACCTATTTGGTCTCCCCAACACAAAGATTTTTATACAGGGGGGCTAATGTAAAGGGGTGTCCACCTGTTATTTTGAAATATCTTAGGGCGAGTGAGACCACCTAGAGGGCCTCCTACAGACCAAGTTAGAAAGAAAAGATTTAGAATGAGGGGGTCCACCTCGAGTGGCCGTTTGACCAATGACCTGGACAAGGGGACTCACAATAAGCAACCCCTCTACCCAAGAATGAGGCCATAGAATTTGGCCAAGGACGAGGGGGCTCACCACTAGAAACCCCTCTAAACAAGATATAAGTTCGAAGAAAAAGGCCAAGGATGAGGGACTCAACATGAGCAACCCCTCTAAATAAGATTAAAGGCCACAGAAAAAGTCCAAGGACGAGGGGATCACCACGATCAACCCCTCTACACAAGATAGAAGGCAACAGAACAAAGTCTAAGGACGAGGGGACTCACTAAGAGCAGACCCTGTGACTAAGTTGATACCCGAAAAAGGAGGTCCACCATAAGTGGCCTCATCCCTGAAATCTAAAATGGAGGGACAGTGCATTTATGACCCTAGGGGTGATGATAAGTGTGGCCATCCCCGATCCTAATCCTCGTGGGAGAGCGCATGGAGGAAAGGATCCTTCGGGTCCCGAGAGTCCCTCTCGGGAGCACTTCGGCCGACATCGTTTGTGGTGTGAAAAATGTAGAGAGATTCAGAGTCGCCAGTCTATTTTACTCAAAATAGACAAAAGAAAAAGGGGAAGCCACTCCGAAGAGTTGCATCCAAAGACATACTGGTGCATACGAAACCAAGATGATTCGAGAAGGGTTCGGAGGCTTAGTTACGAAATGGGAAGGTGTTAGGCACACATTCCTCCCTTTCGGTCTCTCATGAATATTTGCTATTTTCTTTTATATCCCCCCCCCCCCCCTTGAGATATGTGTTCATGTGTATATATATAGAATGGAGGTAGGAATCCTCGACTTGTATCATGGAAAAGATAAATCAAGTCGTCCGTAGGAAGATATAAGAGTAATATTAGAAAAATGAGATTTACGCGATTACCCCTACGTTGATTGTTATAAGGGAACGATAACGCATATGGGGTAATGTGTCGCTAAGAACAAGTATATGTATAATATAAGAAAAATGGATTTAGAGAAGATAGAAAATGAGAGAAAAGGTGAGAAAAAGAACTCGAGTCTCGGGTTTTACCCCGAGACGCCTAGGTAGCCTATAAAGGCATCAAAGTCCACGTAGTTCGCATGTAAAATGAGGGGTGGGGTTTATCCCATAAATCCAAATGGGGAATATCTTATTTGTGAGTGTGTGTGTGTAGAAAAAAGTGTTTTAGTTGTGAGAAAAGTGCGGAAAAAGTGTGAGAATCCCTACTTGGAATTTAGGAGCAAACCCTCGTTTTCTTATTTTTTGGGTTTTTTATTTATATGAAAATAAGAGATGTGCAATAATACTAAATAAAAAGTATATTAGGATGTGTGAGATGAGATAATAGAAGTGCTAAATAAGAAAACAAGTTATTGGGAATTTAAGAGAATTTAAGAGAGAGTTTGAGAAAGTTAGACCTTCTTGAAGATCTTGAGCTTGATCTTGAACGTTGGAGAGCAGCCCTTGCACTTGGATGATGATGGAGAGTGGCTAATTCACCAAGTTTGATGAAAAGGGTGATGAAAAGTGGAAGTAAAAAGGGGTTTTGGAAGTTGAAATCACGCTGCCTTCGAGAGAGGTTTCTGGGATCCGTTGAGAGGGATTTTTATCAGATCTGGGCTCTCCTTGCAAATGAGGTGAAGGCCTCCTTTTATATTCCCAGGTGAGTGCCGATCGGCATAGAGCCCTTCCTGCCTATCGACAGGCAGGTGCCGATAGGCAGGTTCTGGAACCTGCCGTTTGGCAGTGTGTTTCAGGCTTTTTCGGAAAATTGATCGCTGAGGGCAAACCGTTGGTCAGAATTGGGCACGGGGCATACCGTTCGAAAGGTAACTCAGAGACCTTCGAAAGTCCTTTGGACCTCTTATGGGTTTGGGAGATGACGTTGGGTCAAATATAGCTCGGAATCATTTGTCGATCCATTGGACGGGGAATCATTCAGACGCAAACGGATCGTTCGTCTGCATGGTAAATCCGAATCGCGCACGGGGCATACCGTTGGAAAGTTTAGGACATTTAATTCGACATTCCAAAGAGTTTGACTCAGTTTGGAGAGTTGACTTTGGTCAACCAGGCTCGGGAAGCGCTCGGTGGCCTCCCGGAGTCAAACGGATCGTTCGTCCGCATGGAAAGTCAGAATCGCGCACGGGGCGGATCGTTGGAAAGGGTATTCAGGGACCTTTGAAGATTCATTCATCCTCCATCGAGCTCAAGAGTTGACATAGGTTAAACAGAGCCTGGGAGAGCCCGGTGGCCTCTGGGTCAGGTTTCGTACGCAAACGGACCGTTCATCCTCATGGTAAGTCGGAATTGCGCACAGGGTAGACCGTTGGAAAGGGTATTCACTGCCCTTCAAAGATTCATTCAGTCTCGATCAAGACAAAGAGTTTGACCTTTGGGTCAAACTGAGCCGGAGAGTGTTCGATGGCTTTTAGGTCAGTACTCGGGACGTGACTTGGGTTTTCAGTTATGAAGGGAGGTACTAGGGACCTAAGGAGAGTCAAGGGGTAATAAAATGGGGTGTATATAGAGCCCCTCGACGGGTGAGTTTGGAATAAATGATGACCGTCGAATAGACACCACATGATGCTTTTGAGGGAGTATGACCAATTCATAGGGTTGAGGTCGATTCTGAGGACCTAAGGAGTGTGCTGGGCTGATCAATTCTGCGAATCAAAGCCGAATCTGTGGGCTTAGGGTAAAGGTCTAGTGAGGTCAATTCTGACCTAAAGAGTGGTGATGATCGAGGACTGATGTCAATTCTGACCTAACTTAGGTGACGATCCAAGACCAAGGCCAATTCTTACCCAAGAGTGGTGACGACTGAGGACCGAGGTCAATTCTGACCTAACTTAGGTGACAGTCCGAGGACCGAGGTCAATTCTAACCTAACTTAGGTGATGATCCAAGACCGACGCCAATTCTGACCCAAAAGTGGTGACGACCGAGGAACGAGGTCAATTCTGACCTAACTTAGGTGACGATCCAAGATCGGGTCCAATTCTGACCCAATAGTGGTGACGACCGAGGACCGAGGTCAATTTTGACCTAACTTAGGTGACGATCCATGACCGGGGCCAATTCTGACCCAAGAGTGGTGAAGATCAAGGATCGAGGTCAATTCTCACCTAACTTAGGTGAAGTTCTAAGACTGGGGCCAATTCTGACCTAACTTAGGTGACGATCCAAGACTGGGGCCAATTTTGACCCAAGAGTGGTGACGACCGAGGACCGAGGTCAATTCTGACCTAACTTAGGTGACGATCTAAGACCGGGGTCAATTCTGACACAAGAGTGGTTGAGGATTAGATTTTGATTTTGCTGGGGAAAGAGCTTTGTGATTCTGATCTGAGCTGGGGAGCTGATAGCTAGGGAAGCTTTTTAGGAGACCTCGCAGGGGGGAACAACCTATTTTGGGTGCTGTAAGAGAATTCCGCTGGGGAAGTGATCAGGTGATCCTTAGGGATTTTCCGGAGCTTTGCCGGGAGGAGTTTTCACTTAGCTTTTGAGGATTCCGTTGGGGAAGAGGGGTTTTGCTTGAGGAAATGCAAAATTTTCTTCGTAGAATGGCTCTAAATCCCTCTCGGGATTTTTGGGAATTTTTGTACGAAATTTTAGGAGGGGTGCCGATCGACATAGTATGAAGGGTGCCATTCGGCAGTGGCACGGACTTTTGGGCTACCTCGGGAAGGCAAGGGGTCAGTGTCGATCGGTATGGTGGGGGGTGATGCCGATCGGCATGGCGCTTGGCCTCCTATATAAAGGGGGCGAATCCCCTCATTTTTTTCACACCTTCTTTTGCTTTCTCTCCCTCTGCGATTCTTCTGCAAATTGTTTTAGCGTTCCGATTTTTAAGAAATGGACGCCTTTATGAGCACTGCAGTCCACCGGGAGTGGTTGACCGTTGATGATTGGGCGAATGTGGAGTGGAGGGCTAGGGCACCTCTTGATTTGGGGAATGATAATTCCTTTGATGCGTTTGAGCCTGTCGCGGATGAGCGGACTTTACTGTGGGAGCCATCGCGTCATCGCTCTTCGAGAGTGATCCCCGACAGTTATGTAAGTAACCCGACCTTTGGCATTCTTCTCTTTTTGGTGGTTTTTCTTGTTTGACTTTTGATGAGGCTTTTCTTTTTGCCAGTCTGAAATCTCTTTGAAGAACATGCGTGCCCGTGGGACAACGGGGCTTAAGGATGTTTGGGAGCATCTCCCACTTGTGGTGCGTTGGATGGTATCATCAGCAGGTTTTGGACAGTTGGCATCAGTGCTGGATGAGACACCTCGTTCGATAGGGGTTTTGTGCACCTTGGGAGAGAGATGGTGGGACACTACCCACACCTTTCATTTTGGATTCGGGGAGATGACGGTGACTTCTATAGATGTGCAGCAGCTGCTGGGGCTGGATTGTGATGGAGAGAAGATAGAGGTGGATCGATCTTTACGGGTGAGACCGGAGGCAGTGCATGCGGCACTTAGGTGATATGGGGAGGATAGTCACCGGGGATTCCATCTGACTGTCCTTACTGAAGGATGTTTTGCTGAGCAGGGGGATTAATGTGGAGGACGGGCTGCAAGTGAGGCAGATGGCCTGGTTATTCATTTTTCTAGTGTTGGGAGGTTTCATGGTGGCGTCGAGCGACGACGTCGTTCATTTGTGGTTTCTGCCGTACTTGAGGATGTTTTCGAACATCCTTTTCTATGATTGGGGAAGTCTGACCTTAGTGACCCTTTAATTTTCTCTGGATGCATTTAGCTGGTGCAGTCGGTAAACCTTTACTGGGGCCATGTACCTTCTTGAGGTATTCTTCAGTTTGTGCATTTCTTTTCATGCATTCGCATTTTCCTTTCATGCATTCGCATTTTTCTTATGCGTCCCTTTTTTGCTTGTGAATTCAGACGTGGTTCTATGAGGTGATTGGGTGCAATACCCCGCTGATCGCTTTGAAGGAAGACACTGTTGGGGACTTCTGTCGCTTGTATCGATGGAATAAGGCCAATCGACAGTCGAAGGGATCTCTCTCCCTGGAGGCGGTGCGTCAGGTCTTAAATGACCTAACTAGTGGTAGGGTAAGACTCTTTCCATTTTAGTCTTAGTTTTTGCACCTTTTGATCTTGTATTGATTTGTGCTTGCTTGGAGATTTTTAGGTGACCTTTTATCCCTGGGGGACAGCCATTCAAGATGTGGGGGTGACTGGGGTGAACGCGCGGATGAGGAATTTACTGGCACATGAGTTCGTCCATTCCTGGTATCTCGGGGAGAGGGTAGTTCGTCAGATTACCGAGGAGGAGGTTGTGGTGCCACTCGCACAGCCTACTATGTCTATGAGGCAGGAGCGACTGATGTTGGAGGATGAGAGGATCGCGGGGATGATTGGCGAGTCCTACTTGATGTACATCGATACGGCCACGCCGTATGACTATATGGATTTTGTGACGAGATGGTTGATGGCGCCCAGCATATATGATGCGATGCCCTTCCCTCCGGTAGGTTCGAGTCGGGCGGTGGGGTCTTCCCACAGTGGTGGTGGTCCATCGGCATCTGCGGTGACGGTGACCTCGTAGGTCCCTTTTGTGTGGTTGCATACCCCTTCATACAACATCCAGCGGGCTGATGGAGGGATGGTGCCTATGTTGCACCGTCCTCATGCGATGGATCCTGAGGAGTTGGGTTTGACAGAGGAGTTCCTTTGACCTGCGGTATACCTTTTTGTTCCTCTCTTTATTTTCTGTTTTGGTCATTCCTATTTTGATACTGATTTTATCTTTCCTTGCAGCAAGTCCGGGTGTCGACCACTTGGCTCAGGGACATTAGAGATTGGATATCTTCGGTAACTGCCCATATTCCGGATGCGTTTCCCGTTCCTTCTTGCCTGGTACTGTCTGCTTCGTCCGGAGAGGACTCGGGCTCGGGTAGTGGCGGTGTGTCGTCTCGCCGTAGGGGGAAGAGAGCGTGTCGATAGGGTGGAAGCTCTTGAGAGAGAGAGAGAGGGAATGAAATGTGGGTTCGGGCTGAGTCCCATTGTTTTTGGCTTTTCTTTTCTTGTTTTCTGCAAAACTGATGTAACACAGAACACAAATATATGCAATGCAATGGGAGTTTTTTTATTATTATCTTTTATTAATGATGAATGAATGCATGCACATGCGCTTTTTACTTTGATACTGAGACCGTAAAAAAGGAATATTTTTGGAATTTTCGAACGAAAGCTTTTATTTAAAAGGGGAATCCTATAAGGAGAAAACAGAATTCTTGAAATTCCTTTGAGAACATCAATTTATTTTTATTGAGTTTTCTGATTTGACAAAAGAGGAAAGGAAGAAATTTCCAAAAATGGGGGGTTACCGATCGACAAGCACCCTGACCTGCCTATTGGCAATTTAGTCCAGTCCCATCATTTGAAGGCTTTGATTGGTACCCTCTTCAGACCTTGGTACCTTGTGGGGTAGGATTCCCTCCGATTTCTGCAGGGATTATGTCCTTTGTGAGGATTTTTAAGTATAAAAAGGGAGAAGGGTGGAGTGTTCTCATCACACCTTTGCATCCTCGTCTGCCTACCCATTATCTTTTAGTCTTGCAAGATGGCTCTCCCTGGTAGCATTGAGTTTGTCAATTACCTCGAAGCCTTGGAAGTTATGTTCTCTTATAATGTCGATTATGATGCCTTCAACATGCGTCGAGTCTCCTTGTGCCGCAATCGGCCTTTTGAGTGGAATATGCTGATAGCGGCGGTATAATTCTGGTACCCTGAAGACCATGTATTCCGCTTTGGGTTGGAAGAAGTTTGTCCTACCTACGAGGAATTGTCTACCCAACTAGGTGTGAATCCCAGTGTTGCTGCGGCTTTGCCCGAATTTTCTCTTTCTCCTAGGGATTTGTTGGTCGGACTTCTTCATATCTCACCCTTAGCGGCCAGGTCATTGGTTACTGGAGGAATGATCTCCCTCCCGACGGTGTTGCAGTCCGTGCATTTGCAAGAAGTAGGTGATGCCGGCTATACTGGAGTCGTGGTTCTGGGCCTGGTTTCAAAATTTCTGTTGGTGACTAGGGAGGTGCAAGTGGACCCACAACTTGCAACCATTACTTCATGGATGTCATACCGTCACAATCCTGCGACGATGATATTGGCGGAGACTCTGAATGGCCTGGATGCCCGGAGAGAAGGCCGCTCTGACTTTTTAAGGGGTAGCCCTGTGATGCGGTTCATGTGGTTATCTGAAAGATTTCGCTTGTCGACTCCTCCAGAATATCCTTTGTCGGCTGTACCGAACTTCTTTTCGCGCTACTTCATCCGCGTTGGCCTGTATGTTTAGAACTGGGAGAATTAGTTTGTGGAGCACGAGGTTCGTGGGTTGTATTGGTCCATGCCTTGGTGGGGACAGTTGCAGCCTGTTCTGGAGCTAGGAGAGTATTCATATGTGAGACTGGTTGGTCTCAGACAGACCTCTTTTTAT
Organism: Sambucus nigra; assembly: GCA_949130495.1. NCBI lineage: Eukaryota > Viridiplantae > Streptophyta > Magnoliopsida > Dipsacales > Adoxaceae > Sambucus > Sambucus nigra. The sequence continues at coordinate 215,441,351 of OX422210.1, read as the reverse complement.
TTCCCTTGGCGGCTTCTGCGATAATTTGGTTGGGTGCAGGTCGTGCCCCCTCGGACCTCAAATTTCTTTCCAGTAGAAGATTTGACTGAGCGCCTGCGTCTGTTGCTTGGGTCTCTGTGGGAAAATCGACATCCGTTGACCCGTCCTTCTCAGTTTGTCGGGAAGGTTTGTCATGTCCCCAAAGATTATATGAGGTGGTTGTGAAGGAAAGTAGTCAACAAGATGTTGGCAGTTGAGACTTGTCAAAGATGGTTTGTTTTATCTGACTCCATGGAAGGGGGTGTTGTGGTCTTTATGAAAATGGTTAAGGCTCATCGATCCATGGAATGTTTGTGGCACTCTATTCAGGCAGGGGAAACTTGGGGTCCTCAGGATGTAGATGATGAGGGTGCAGGCTCTTCAGGTAGCTGTGGGTAGGACTCTTGGGGAGTTTATTTATGTAATAGGGAATGTATGTGGGGATTTTATTTGGCTTTTTATGGTGGCGGGGAAGGGAGTTATCCATTCCTTTTTCTTATGTAATCCGTATTGTAATTTCTTATTAATGAAATAAATAAGTTTCTCATCATCCCGCTATGCCTTTCGATGAGTTTTGTATTTTTAATTATCTATACTGATCGCTAAGGCATACATAATCCTTTTGTTCAAATAATTTTTAGAATGAACTTCCATTCTCGGAGGTAAGAAAAGAATAGTACTTTATGAAAAAGAAAGGGTCGCACTCATGTGAGGAGTATGAGCTGCCTACGTACCTCTGGGGTTTTTGAAAAGTTTTAAAATAATTTTTATAGAGGATCAGTCCCACGTAGTTCTGGGTAGAGGTAAATGAAGAGTTTTTTTTTTTAGAATGGAAGGGGGATGATAAGAGTCATAGCGCGCCGAGATTTCGGACTAGGGGTAGAATTTCTTGAGACGGTCTAGATTGACTGGACGAGCCATCTCTTCCCCATCCAGGTCAGTGAGTATAGCGGCACCGACGGATAAGATTTTCTTCACAAGGTAGGGGCTGCTCCAATTGGGCTTGAATTTCCCTTTGGGGTCCCAGATGGATTCTATTATCTCTTTTAGGGATAAATCCCCCTCGCGGACGCCGCGGTCCTTGACTCTCTTGTTGAGTGATCGCGCTATTCGGCGATGGTACCCCTGTATGTGATAAAGAGCTTTTAATCTTATTTCATCTAGGAGGGCTAGCTCATCAAGACGGCTTTGGCACCAGTCTTCTTCACTAACTTGCTTTCGAGAATGACGCGTAGCGAGGGTATTTCTAGCTCCACAGGGAGGACTACTTCCATGTCGTAGACCACGGAGTAAGGGGTATCCCCAGTAGAGGTTCGGATTGAGGTTCGATAGCCCGAGAGGTCGTATGGGATCCGATCGGCCCAATTCTTACAACTTTCGGTCATCTTGCTGATGATGGCTTTGAGGTTCTTGTTAGCGGCTTCAACTGCACCATTGGTCTGAGGTCGGTAGGGAGAAGATTTGTGTCTCTGAATCCCGTACTCGTTGACTATTTCTGTGACTTCTGCTTCAAAATGCAGCCCGTTATCTGATACCAGCTCGTGCGGGACCCCATATAGGCAGATGATATTTTTCTTAACGAATTTGGCCACTTTCTTAGCATTCAATACCGCATATGACTCAGCCTCAACCCATTTGGTGAAGTAATCGATGGAAACCAGGATGAACTCATGTCCGTTTGAAGCCTTTGGTGTAACCTTCCCTATGATGTTGATACCCCAGGTGGAGAATGGCCAGGGAGAGGTCATGTTGTATAATTCTCGCGGAGGACAGTGTTGAAGATTGGAGAATTGTTGGCATTTAAGGCACCTCCGGATATAGGCGGTGCAATCCTGGATCATGGTGGTCCAGTAGTAGCCCTGTCAGATGATCTTCTTGGCGAGCATGTGACCATTCATGTGGGGTCCGCATTCCCCGCTGTGGATTTTTTGCATTATTTTCTCAGTCTCAGCCCCCGTAATGTAGTGTAGATGAGTTCCATCGAAATTCCTCTTGAGTAGAGATTTATGACAGATGATGTACTGGGCGGTCAGTCTTCGGAGGGTTGTTCGGTCCTTCTTGTTGGAACCCTCGGGAGACCTACCATGTTGGAGGAGGCACCAGATATCATAGTACCAATAATTGGCTGGTTCGGGATCTTCGGTGGAGACAAGCTCCACATGGCAGCAATGGGTCGGTTTGTCTTGCTTTTGAACTAGGAAGGGGGTCATTGTTATTCCCTTGGGCATGTCGACCATGGAGGCCAAAGTGGCGAGAGCGTCGTCTAGGTTATTCTTTGCTCGGGGTAGGTAATGGAAGGTGATATCTCGGAATTGGGAGGCTAACTCTTCTAATTGGTCATGAAAGGGTTAGAGCTTTTCGTCCTTGACTTTCCACTTTCTGAGCACTTGATCGATGATGAGGGAAGAATCCCCATAGACATCAAGGTGTTGAATACCCTTTTCAAGAGCAACTTTGAGGCCCACTGTGCATGCCTCGTATTTCATCATGTTGTTGGTGCAAGGGAAATCCAATTTCACGGTGATGGGAGTGTGGGAGTCATCTGGGGCGACCAGAAGTATCCCAATGCCATATCCCTTTTTATTGACAGCGCCATCAAAGAACATTTTCCATCGAAGGTGGTATTAAGTGGTGCAAAGGATATTTTTATCTGGGAATTCGGAGATCCAGACATCTGCTTCTTCTACAGGGTAGTCAGCGAGGTAGTCAGAGATGGATCTTCCTTTAACAGCTTTCTGTGTGACGTACACGATATCAAACTCGGTTAGGAGCATCAACCATCGGGCCATTTGGCTGGATAAGGCGGGTTTCTCAAGTAGGTATTTGAGCGGATCCATTCGGGATACAAGTTTGATGGGGAAGGCGAGCATGTACTGTCGCAACTTTTGGGTGACCCAGACAAGTTCGACACATGACTTTTCTAAATCAGTATAGTTGACCTCATACCTGGACAATTTTTTACTAGCATAATAGATGGCTCTTTATTTGCGGGAGTCTTCAAGGTATTGGGATAGCAAAGCCCCAGATGCAGTGTCGATTATGGTTAGGTATAGGAGTAAAGGGAGACCAGACTTTGGTGGCATGAGTAACGGAGGTTGGGTCAGGTATTGTTTGATTCGATCAAAAGCTTCTTGGTAGCCCTCGTTCCAAACCTTAGTTGAATCCTTTCGGAGGAGCTTGAAGATTGGTTCACAGATGGAGGTTAGCTGGCTGATGAACCGGCTGATATATTGTAATTTCCCAAGAAAACCTCGGACTTCTTTCTCTATTCAGGGTGGTGGCATCTCAAGTATGGCCTTCAGCTTTGCAGGATCTTCTTCTATCCCCTTTTTACTGACCATGAATTCCAAGAGTTTTCCCTTTGCAACGTCGAAGACACACTTCTGTGGATTAAGTCGCATCTGATACTGTCGCAGTCGTTCGAAGAACTTTCGGAGAGCGGGAACATGACCTTCTCTGGTTTTGGACTTCATAATCATATCATCCATGTAAACCTCGACCTCTTTATGAATCAGATCGTGCAGGATGGCTATGGAAGCCCTTTGGTAGGTAAGCCCAGCATTCTTGAGACCGAATGGCATAACGGTGTAGCAAAAGGTTCCCCGTGGGGTGATGAATGCGGTTTTTTCTTAGTGGTCTGGGCGCATCTTGATTTGGTTGTATCCGGCAAACCCATCGACGAATGACTTGAGAGCATGATCGGTTGTGTTGTCCACGATCATGTCGATGTTGGGTAGCGGATAATCATCCTTCGGAGAAGCTTTGTTTAAATCTCGGTAGTCCACACACATTCGAACCTTTCCTTCTGATTTTGGTACATGTACAATGTTGGCTAGCCGTATGGGATATTCGATCACTCGAATAAAACCCATGTTTAACTGTTTGACCACCTCTTCTTTGACCTTGAGGGACCATTCGGTGCGGAGTTTTCTCAGTTTTTGTTTAACTGGCTTGTAATCTGGGAGAGTGGGGATCTCGTGCTGTGCTATTTCAGGATCGATGCCGGGCATATCATCATAGGACCATGCGAAAACATCTACAAACTCCTTCAACAATTCTTCGAGTTATGCACGCTCATGCTCGTCAAGGGTGGCCCCTATCCTAATCTCGCGCAGTTGGCTACTAAAACTGAGATTAATAACAACAGTCTCTTCTTCATTAACTTGAACGCGGTTATGTTGTTTATTATTAACCTTATTTAGAACAGTTAAGAATTATTCATTTGTAAAATCATCATCATCAAAAGTTCAATTAGAATCTAAATAATTAATGTAAGGCACAACAAGATACTCAAAATCTTCGTTTATTCCATTGATAGGAAAAACAGCTTTGAGAACCTCATCAAAAGAGATCTCGATTACATTGGAGCAAGGATAAATAACAAAAGAATAAACAGGGTAAACATTGGGGTTAGGGGAGATTTCAAGAGGTTGAACTGGCGCAGCATGCCAGTTGAGGAGAGGTGTATCAACAGCTTTAATCAGACGGGATGGGTCCATTGATGTAGTGCCTGAATGAACCATGCAGAGTGCCAACCCCAATATCTGTACGTTGAAGGAATCTTCGGAATCACTTTCCTCAGTCTCTTCGATATCTTTGATGAGCGATTGTACACGGTGTGGGAAACGTTCGGCCCATGGGTAGCTATCTTGGAAAAATAACTCCATTACAGGCTTCATCTTCTTGTCTGTGTGGTCGTACCATGGTTCTGGAAAACCGTAAAAGGGAAAATCCTCACCTTCTTTGATGAATCGTCCATTTAAGGAGTCTCCTGAGATAGATCGGATACAGTTTAAACCTCTCTTTGGTCGAGACTGGCGAATCATTCTGAGCTCTTATTCTGATGGTTGATACCCCAAGATGCAAGGAGGGAAAGCTTTCTTTAGTTCGATGGGCTCAAGTATCCCTTGCTGCCTTTGCCCTAGCCCCAGTCCGGGCATGAAGTGCATCTTTCTGAACATCTGAATCACATTGACGTTGCCATGAGGGTCATATTCTGGACAAACCCTTTCTTTGAAATCATCCCCTGCAGGGAGTAGGAATGGCTCGACTCGAAATCCTGATAGGATAATATCATTTGACCCGTGCTGTATCTCGAGAATTGGACTACTGGTGCTTGCACCCTAGACATTTTTGTCGTCGCCCAAAATGGTGATGACTCACCCGTCGGCGAAGAACTTTAATTTTTGATGGAGTGAGGAAGACAAACCCTTGATATTGTGGAGCCAAGGGCGTCCGAGCAACAGGTTCAAATAAGCTGGGATGTCTATGACTTGGAATTCAACGTCAGGGTTTATAGGTCCAACCCCTATTGCAAGTTTTATGGATCCTATCACCTCACGACAAGTATTATGGTAGGCACGCACAGCGGCGGAGGTTGGAGCGAGGTCTCTTTCTTTCAGGCCTAAACACTTGAAGGTTCTCAATGGGCAAACATTCAAGGCGGATTCGTTATCGACAAGAGAGAGTGGCACGGCCTTTCCCATAACTTTGACGGAGATGTTGAGTGCATGATTGTGATTCGGCCCAATTCTGGGGATTTCTTCTTCAAAAATTGATAGCATTCGGGTAGAGTTTAAGGATCCGACCAGATTTACCGCCTCCTCTGGTCTGGTAGAGGGAGGAACTATAGTTCTAGTGAGTAATTTGATTAAAGCATTTTTGTGTAGCTGGGAAGACATGAAAAGCCCCCATAGAGTGATGCTAGCTTGAGTTTTCTTCAGTTGATCAAGGATCTTGCTCTCCTCAATGGTCATCTCTGGCATAGGAAGGTTTTCAACGCCCTTCCCCTTGTCATTTGCAGGTAGTGAGCTTAAAACTTGGTAATGTCTCCCTGATCTGGTCATGTGACTTACTGAAGAAGGAAAAAACATAAATCCCATTTCTTTGTCAATCTCAGGTTGCTCTGCCACCCTGTCTATTTCTCCGAGGAGTTATTCAAATGATATCATCCCACATATGTCGACTACTGGGCCAGCTCTTCCTAAAGCTTGTTCTTCGCTCGAATCTTCGAATCCTTCCCCCCATCCGGTGGCAATAATTTTATCTTTCCTTGTAAAGTCGATGCGTTCCACAACTTCAACGACTTCTTCATACAAGTTCTCCCATTCTGTGGGGAAATGTGTGATTGAAGGGACCAAGCACCCTTATAGCTTCAAAGTGTCAAGTAACCCGGTGATACTGCAAATGCTGTTGGTTTGCCTGAATAATTTTGCCATAGTCTGGATAATATCATCTAAGCTGACTTCGTCGGTTGGTACTAACCATCTGTCTGAATCTCAGGCCCATTTTCGTGATTACAAAAATAGTGTACTGAATCTCTGGCAATCGATGACCATCTGTGAAGGCAATTTCTGCCCGAATTCTAGGAGTTGGTTTAACACCTCTGACAATTCCATACCTCCATTTTTAGAACGGGTACGGACAGTGATGCATGCTCTAGTAAGGAGTGACAGTGCCTGATCAGCGGGGCTAGTAGGGTATAGGAGGAAATATGGGCAAATTTGAAGAGGTTTAGGAGGGTATAGGGGTGCGATTTGGGTTGATGGATCGAAATTCGGGTTTTCTTCCAAGAAGATGGCATTGGTGTGATTTGGGAGTGGGTTGTGAGTAGTGTTTGGCTTAGGATTGGCTGGTGGGGCGATGGTACCCCGGTCAATGAGATCTTGGATTACGTTTCGGAGGTGAAAGCACTGGTCGGTGGTATGGCCAGTAGTTTGGTGGAAGGCACAATGAGCGTCGGTCTTGAAGTTTCTTGGGAGTGGATTTGGCAATGGACGCAGATCCAAGGGTTTGATGAGGTTTTGGCTTAGCAGGGCTTGGTAAACTTTGGAGAGGGGAGCATAAAGCTCAGTGTATTCCCTTCGGACGGGAGCAGGGCGGATTTCTAGTGCCCATGATGTGGTTGGTTAAGAGATGTTGTTGATGGTTGAGACTGTAGCATTGGCAGACTTGTCATACTTTCTAAGGGTGAACTATCCGGACACCTTCTTTAGTTCAATTTCCACTTTAATGAGGCTTTCCTCGATTTCCACTCCAGCCTCTCTGAGAGCTCTGAAGGGGGGATAGTATTGTCCTCCCATCGTCGCTCGGACATGGGGCAAGAAGTTCTTCACTATGTTGACCTGTTCTTCCTCGGATGGCCGATTAGTCATGGTAGCTGCTCGCTCCCTCCACCGAGTTATGAAGTTACTGACTGATTCCCCAGGATTCTATTTGAGCATCTCTAAATCACGATGGGTGACCTCAAGCTCTTCGTTGTATTTGTACTGCGATATGAATTCTCGGGCTACATCATCCCAACTACGGATTCTGGATTCCTTAAGGGATAAAAATCATCGGAGGGCACTATCCTTCAAAGTTTGTTGAAACAATTGGGCCATCACTTATTCAGAAGCCCCTAGTAGAGTCGTGGAACGATGATAACTGCTAAGATGAACAATTGGGGGACCACTCCCCCCGAACTTCTCGATATTTGGCATCTTGAACTTCTCAGGTTACCTCGCTTTAGGATAAGGAGACATGTGGGTGTAGTCCATGTAATTCCCAGATATCCTGACTTGGTCAAACTTCTTGGTGAGCATCTTGAGATCCTCTTTGAGTTTATTCAACTCTTCCTCCTTTGGATCAACGACCACAGGCAGGTTAGCCATAGGCTGGGCAATGTTTGGCATTGGAAGCTGGGCAGGCGGTGGCCCATTGGCAGGAGGGGCATGTGGAGCGTGCTGATATTCTTTCGGGACCCAGATAGGCTCGGGTGGACCCATAGCACGAGGGAACAGGGCCTCGGGCTCTTGAGGAATAGGAACTTGGTTTCGTTGCATTTCTCAGACCTCAGCTTGGAGGTTGTCAATCTTGGCCACGAGCTGAGCTAGGACTGTCGGCAGATCCGGTTGTATGACTGGTGCTTGATCTGCATTCTCCATGGAAGATGGATGGATTCTGGACTCGAAAGAAGTAGTAGAGGAGTGGATGAAACTCCGGGGTGATTTGACTTAAGACCGAAGCCAATAGGGAGCCAGGCTAAGGGCTTGAAATCGACCTGAGAAGGCGTAGGATAAGATTTATTTTTGAGAAAAAGGGAAGATACTATTTTTGAATTTTTGATAAAGAAGGGAAATTTTTTTTTGGATTTTTAATAAAGAAGGGAGAAATGTTTTTGGATTTTTAATAAATAAGGGATAAATATTTTTGGAGACGAAACTCAACATGATTATTATGATTATTATGTTCTCACTTGTATTTAATTCTCCTAAATGCAATGCCGGACGGGACCCGAGCCTAGAAAAGTGGGGTTTTTAATATATGCAAAGCTAAGATTTGGACTTGTAACTAGGCTCACGGACAGGGTCCCATTTTAAAAAATGTGCAAAAATTGGGCTGCAGATCGACCCAGAATTTCGACAGAGTTTCGAGTTGAAACCGGCAATCTAAAGTGCATGTCCTAAGTCTGACACCTATATGCAGGTATGCAGTTTGTTGGGTGAATCGGCATGGGTTCCACCCTTTGGTGTGACTTCCAAGATATACGTCTTGCTCTTGTGGGAAATCTGTACGTGTGGACAAGCCATTTGATATACCTGAGTGTACGTGAATTGCCTCACCATATACCTCGTGGGGACGGTACGTGTGAGAGGAAATTCGATATACTCGGCGTACGTGAACGAATTCCTTGCGATATACCTCCTGTCATGACTTCGATCAAGCGATACGATGCGGGGGAACCGTTCGATATACGTCGAAGGTACTTGGCCAATGGAAGGTGAGAGCCATATCGCTTAGGCTAACTGCAACCTGCCAGACCAGCTCCCATCATGAAGTGACCCTCCAGTTACTGCGTAAATTTTGGTTAATATCAATGCTCTTTGGTGATATCGTGTGAATCATGCATGATTCTTTTATTAGCATCCTATGATGAGAATGCCTTTCTTGATTATGCCAAACAATGAACAAAGTACAAGTACCCCAAAAGGTACGCCAAGTATGGATGGGTGATGCGTGCAACATGGGGATATACATGTGATCTTAGGTGCACGTGGTGCGAAGTGTACATGGAGAATTTTCTACAAGTGTGTGAACATAAGCGTAAGCATGAGATACATGTAAGAAAGGGGAATAGGCAGATATGGGGGGAAACATAAACAAATATAGCATCCATGTAAATAGAGTCAAGCCCACAAGCAAAAACACATATTCCCCAACAGAGTCGCCACTGTGGCCATCCCCGATCCTGATCCTCGCGGGCGGGCGCATGGAGAAAAGGATCCTTCGGGTCCCGCGCGTCCCTCTTTAGAGCGCTTCGGCCGGCGTCATTTGTGGTGTGAAAAATGTAGAGAGATTTCGAGTCGCCAGTCTATTTTACTCAAAACAGACAAAAGAAAAAAGGGAAGCCACCCCGAAGAGTGGCATCCAAAGACATACTGGTGCATATGAAACCAAGATGATTTGAGAAGGGTTCGGAGGCTTAGTTACGAAATGGGAAGGTGTTAGGCACCCATTCCGCTCTTTCGATCTCTCATGAATATTTGTTATTTTCCTTTATGTTTCTCCCCGTGATATGTGTGCATGTGTATATATATAGAATGGAGTTAGGAATCCTCGACTTGTATCATGGAAAAGATAAAGCGAGTCGTCCGTAGAAAGATATAAGAGTAATATTAAAAAAATGAGATTTACGCGATTACCCCTACGTTGATCGTTATAAGGGAACGATAACGCATATGGGGTAATGCGTCACTAAGAACAAGTATATGTATAATATAACAAAAATGGATTTAGAGAAGATATAAAATGAGAGAAAAGGTGAGAAAAAGGACTCGAGTCTCGGGTTTTACCCCGAGACGCCTACGTAGCCTATAAAGGCATCAAAGTCCACGTAGTTCGCATGTAAAACGAGGGGGGTTTATCCCATAAATCCAAATGGGGAATCTCTTATTTGTGTGTGTGTATGTGTGTGTGTAGAAAAAAGTGTTTTAGTTGTGAGAAAAGTGGGGAAAAAGTGTGAGAATCCCAACTTGGAATTTAGGAGCAAACCCTCTTTTTCTTGTTTTTTGGGTTTTTTATTTATATGAAAATAAGAGATGTGAAATAATACTAAATAAAAAGTATATTAGGATGTGTGAGATGAGATAATAGAAGTGATAAATAAGAAAATAAGTTATTGGGAATTTAAGAGAATTTAAGAGAGAGTTTGAGAAAGTTGGACCTTCTTGAAGATCTTGAGCTTAATTTTGAATGTTGGAGAGAACCCTTGCACTTGGATGATGATGGAGAGTGGATAATTCACCAAGTTTGATGAAAAGGGTGATGAAAAGTGGAAGTAAAAAGGGGATTTGGAAGTTGAGATCACGCTGCCTTCGAGAGAGGTTTCTGGGATCCGTTGAGAGGGATTTTTATCAGATCTGGGCTCTCCTTGCAAATGAGGTGAAGGCCTCCTTTTATATTCCCAGGTGAGTGCCGATCGGCATAGAGCCCTTCCTGACTATCGACAGGCAGGTGCCGATAGGCAGGTTCTGGAACCTGCCGTTTGGTAGTGTGTTTCAGGCTTTTTCAGAAAATCGGCCGCCGAGGGCAAACCGTTGGTCAGAATCGTGAATGGGGCATACTGTTGGAAAGATAATTCATAGACCTTCAAAATTCCTTGGGACCGCTCCCGAGTTAGAGAGTTGACTTTATGTCAAATATGGCTCAGAAGATTTTGTCGGTCCATTGGATGAGGAATCATTCGGACGCAAACGGATCGTTCGTCCACATGGTAAATCCGAATCGCGCATGGGGCATACCGTTGGAAAGGTTAGGAGATGTACTTCGACATTCCAAAGAGTTTGGCCCGGTTTGGAGAGTTGATTTTGGTCAACCGCGCCTGGGAAGCGCTTGGTGGCCTCTCGGAGTCAAATGGATCGTTCGTCCACATGGAAAGTCAGAATCGCGCCCGGGGCAGACCATTGAGGAGGGTATTCAGGTCCCTTTGAAGATTCATTCAGCCTCGGTCGAGATGAAGAATTGACATAGGTTAAACAGAGCCCGAGAGCGCCCGGTGGCCTCTAGGTCAAGTTTCGGACACAGACGGACCGTTCGTCCTCATAGTAAGTCGAAATCGCGCACGGGGCAGACCGTTGGAAAGGGTATTCAGTTCCCTTCGAAGATTCATTCAGTCTTGGTCGATATGAAGAGTTTGACTTTTGGGTCAAACTGAGCCGGGGAGTGCCCGATGGCTTTCAGGTCAGTACTTGGGACGTGACCTGGGTTTTCAGTTATGAAGGGAGGTACTAGGGACCTAAAGAGAGTCAGGGGTAATAGATTGGGGTGTCTACAATAAGGATACCCTAGGGTCTCTAAAATAATAATAATTGAACTTATGGCATACAAAGTCTTTTGGTCAGCCCGACACAAAAGACTTTGCACGAGGGGCTAATGTATAAGTGTGTTTTAAGATCGATCGCTAAATTTTGGGGCAAGGGACCATCAAAGCTCTCCCCTTCAATTGCCAGAATTTTTTTGGGAGAGGGACCCTCAAGGCCCTCCCCCTCGACTACTAGAAAATTTTAGGACGAGGGACCCTCTAGGCCCTCCCCCTCAACTTTCAAATAATTTAGCGAAGTTGAGGGACCCTCAAGGACCTCCCGCTCAACTTCTAGAGAATTTTGGGGCGAGGGACTCTCAAGGCCCTCTCCCTCAACTTCCAAAATTTTTGGGGCGATGGACCCTCAATCCCCTCCCCCTCAACTTCCAGAAAGTTTAGGGTAAGGGACCCTCAAGGCCCTCGCCCTCAACTTCCAGTATTTTGAGCGAGGGACCATCGAGTCCCTCCCCCTCAACTTTCAAAAAAATTTGGGGCTAGGGACCCTCAAGGCCCTCTACCTAATCTTCCAAAAAATTTTGGGGTGAGGGAACCTCAAGGCACCCCTCAACTTTCAGCATTTTGGGCGAATGACTCTCAAGGCCCTCCCCCTCATCTTCTAGAAAATGTTGGGGTGAGGAACCCTTAAGGTCCTCCCCCTTAAATTCCAAAAAAATTTGGGCGAGGAACCCTTACGATCCTCCCCCTAAACTTTTAAAAAATCTTGGGTGAGGAATCCTCAAGGTCCTCCCCCTCAGCTTCCAAAAAATTTTGGGACGAGAGACCCTCAACTCCTTCCTCCTCAACTTCTAAAAAAATTTGGGGAAGACCCTCAAGTCCCTCCCCCTCAACTTCCTGCATTTTGGGCGAGGGACCCTCAAGGCCCTCCCCCTCAACTTCCAGAAAATGTTAGGGTGAGGAACCCTCAAAGTACTCCCCCTCAACTTCCAGGAAATCTTGGGGGAGGAACCCTCAAGGTCTTCCCCCTCAGCATTTGGAAAATATTGGATGAGGAACCCTCAAGGGCCTCCCCCTAAGTTGAGGGGGAGGACCTTAAGCTTCCAGAAAATCTTGGGTGAGGAACCCTTAAGGTCCTCCCCCTCAACTTCCAGAAAATCTTGGGCGCGGAACCCTCAAGGTCCTACCCCCCAGCTTTTAGAAAATCTTGGGCGAGGAACCCTCAAGGTCCTACCCCTCATCTTCCAGAGAATAGTCCAGGATGAGGGAGGGGATACCAGGAGAAACCCCTCATCATGAAAATATATTTTTTTATAAAATGAAAGTACTAACTCTTACTTTCTTGTACAGGCAGCCCAGTTGATCAAGCAGGGCTCAAATGGGCCAGTTGGAATCTCTTGGGAGATTTGGGTTGGTGGTTGAGGAACAAGGTTTGTTGAGAAAGCTCAACCACTTAGCACTTTAGGATTGGTAGAATACTAGTAGAAAGATCTAAGAGTCACTCAAGACCTCACACTTTGTCACAAGTGAAGTGAGCAGCCAAAGGGCTGCTCACAAGAAATGAACTTTTACACAAATGATTTTTAGATGAAAGGGTCCTCAAGGCTCCTCACAAGAAAAATGATTTTAGATGAGAGGGGTTCTCAACCCCCCCCCCCCCCCCCTCTCAAGATTAATGGTTTTAGAGGAGGTGATCCTCGAGGCCTCCTCTCTCAAGTTAACAAAGTTTTTACAACAAGTTTCTATTTTAAAAGATATTTACCAAATCAGATATTTTCTGTCCATTAAGGTACACATTTTCTTTTTGACTTTGATTTGCACCAGGTGTCGTCTGTCAGAGGCGATAGGCGGCGAAAGACCCAGTAGGGATAAACGGTACATTACAGACCATATCCCTCAACTTCTAGCATGTAGGGTGAGGGACCCTCGAGGCCCTCCCCCATAACTTCCAGAAAATTTTAGGGCAAGGGACCCTCAAGGCCATCCTCCTCAACTTCTAGGATTTTGAGAGAGGGACTCTCAAGGCCCTCCCCCTCAGCTTCCAAAAAATGTTGGGGTGAGGAACTCTCAAGATCCTCCCCCTCATCTTTCAGAAAATCTTAGGTGAGGAATCCTCAAGGTTCCCCCCTCACCTTCCAAAAATTTTGGGACGAGGGATGACGCGACCACAAATGTGTCTAGTGTTCATGCTATTTAGGCTCAAGTGCAAGCCTGTCGCTCAAGTAAGAATTCGATAAGTCGGGTATCGATCCTTAGCGAAACAGGACAAACGGAGTCGTAACGACGTTGGACAGACGAAGGTAACCTAACTTTGACTGCAAAAGAAAAATGAAAGGGTAATTTGAATTGTGAACAACTACAACTAGATGCAATTTTGAAAATGATTAATTGCTGAAATCAGGACTAAATGAAGAGGAATTACTCTAAATTAACTAAAAGTTTGATGATGATGATTTAATTAAAACTTTAACTATAAGATGAGAAAGATGGGTCGGGTTACAATCCCCCACACCCTAGTAATTCACTTCATAGGATACTAGATTCAGAATTAAAGCTTTAAATGAATCCGACATTTTAATGCTCCTAAGTATTACATATATGAGGTATTGTAGACCGCATAGTACGTAAGCAAAGGTTGAATTAAAATTCGGTCTTTATTTCTCCTAATTATTACACATACGAGGGATCGTAGCCCGCACAGTATGTAAGCAAAGGTTGAATTAAAGTAGTATCGTATTAACTATGATATAATTCATCTAGGGTTTTAATTCCAACTTCTGTTTCCACTATCATGAATTATATCGGGTGTGGTTCATGCACCACAACCCTAGAAAATTTAGCCGAACAGATTAAAACTAGAAGAAAACATGTTTTGAATGAAAGAAAATATTTTTACTACTAAATGAAGAAGAAGAAGAAGAAGAAGAAGAAGAAGAAGAAGAAGAAGAAGAAGAAGAAGAAGAAGAAGAAGAAGAAGAAGAAGAAGAAGAAGAAGAAGAAGAATGGAAATACTCTATAAATAAATAACTACTGCAATAGTGAAAGCACAAATTAGAATGATATTACTTGAATTGCAAAACTGGAAACAAAACTAGGGTTTCTTGGTGTTGTCTTCTCTAAACTAATTACAATACTTTCCTACTGAATTTCCAGCCTCCTTAATATCTTGGAGGTGTTTAAAATATATACCCTACAATTTATAAGAGTTTCAACCATGAAAAACTCCAATTTTACAAGTGGATAAGTTTGAATTTTCGATAACCGAACCGATACTGTTAAGAGGGTTCGGTTCGGTTCGGTTCCATCTTTGACAGAAGCTTCTCCTTGATACGGTTCGGTTCATTTTTCCTCCTCTTCGTTTCGTTTCGTTCTTTTCATGCTTATAGGAAGTTCTTCAAGCATATGATCGATTTGTTCGTTTTCCAACCCATTCGGTTCGGTTCCATATTTTCAGGAACTTTTCCTCCTTGTATTTCTTTTTGAAGATTTGTAACTTTTGGTCCGAAACTCAGATTAGGATGCCGACTCGTCCTAAGCACTGAATACTTGCAGAATAGATAGGAAATACACGAAACTCGGCATACTAATTAGAAAATGTCAATAGCAATGATATGAGATAAATCCACTCGAATTACATTTCTTTGAGCGATAAAAGCCTCCAAATTAAGGGTATAAATGGGAAGAATTTATGCCTCAAGGTCCTCCCCCTCAACTTCCAAAAAATAATGGGAGAGGAACCCTCAAGGTCCTCCCCCTCAGCTTTCAGAAAATCTTGGGTGAGGAATCCTCAGGGTTCTCCCCTTCATCTTCCAAAAAATTTTGGGACGAGGGACCCTCAACGCCCTCCCCCTCAACATCCAAAAAATTTTAGGGAGGACCCTCAAGTCCCTGCCCCTCAACTTCCAGCATTTTGGGCGACGTACCCTTAAGTCCCTCCCCCTCAGCTTCCAAAAAATGTTGGGGTGAGGAACCTTCAAAGTACTCCCCCTCAACTTCATAAAAATCTTGGGCGAGGAACCCTCAAGGTCCTCCCCCTCAGCATTTAGAAAATCTTGGATGAGGAACCCTCAAGGTCCTCCCCCGCAACTTCCAGAAAATCTTGGGTGACAAACCCTCAAGGTCCTACGCCTAAGCTTCCAGAAAATATTGGGCATGGAACCCTCAAGGTCCTCCCCCTCAGCTTTCACAAAAGCTTGGGTGAGGAACCCTCAAGGTCCTACCCCTCATCTTCTAGAGAATAGGCCAGGATGAGGGAGGGGCTACCAGGAGAAACCCCTCATCATGAAAATATATTTTTTTATAAAATAAAAGTACTAACTCTTACTTTCTTGTACTGGTAGCCCAGTTGATCAACCAGGGCTCAAATGGGCCAGTTGGGATCTCTTGGGAGATTTGGGTTGGAGGTTGAGGAATAAGGTTTGTTGAGCAAGATCAATAACTTATCACTTTAGTATTGAGAGAATGCTAGTAGAAAGGCCCTATGAGTCACTCAAGACCTCACACTTAGTCACAAGTGAAGTGAGAAGACAAAGGGCTGCTCACAAGAAATGAACTTTTAAAAAAATGATTTTTAGATTAAAGGGTCCTCAAGGCCCCTCTTAAGAAAAATGATTTTAGATGAGCGGGGATCTTAACGCCCCCCCCCCCCCCCCCCCCCTCAAGATTAATGGTTTTAGAGGAGGTGGTCCCCGAGGCCTCCTCTCTCAAGTTTACAACAAGTTACTATTTTAAAAGATATTTACAAATCAGATATTTTCTCTCCATTAGGGGACACATTTTCTTTTTGACTTTGATTTGCACTAGGTGTCGTCTGTCAGAGGCGATAGGCAGCAAAAGACCCAGTAGGGATAAAAGGTACATTACAGACCATGTCCCTCAGCATCTAGCATTTTGGGTGAGGGATCCTCGAGCCCCTCCCCCACAACTTCCACAAAATTTTGGGGCAAGGGATCCTCAAGGCCGTCCCCCTCAACTTCTAGCATTTTGGGAGAGGGACCCTTAAGGCCCTCCCCCTCAGCTTCCAAAAAATGTTGGGGTGAGGAATCCTCAAGGTCCTCCCCCTCATCTTTTAGAAAATCTTAGGTGAGGAATCCTCAAGGTTCCCCCCTCTCACCTTCTAAAAATTTTGGGACGAGGGACCCTCAAGGACCTCCCGCTATACCTCGAGAAAATTTTAGGGAGAGGGACCCTCAAGGCCTTCCCCCTCTCAACTTCCAGTATTTTGGGTGAGGGACCCTCAAGGCTCTCCCCCTCAGCTTCCAGAAAATGTTGGGGTGAGGAAACCTCAAGGTCCACCTCCTCAACTTCTAGGAAATCTTGGGTGAGGAACCCTCAAGGTCCTCCGCCTCAGCTTTCAGAAAATCTTGGGTTAGAAACACTTAGGGTCCTCCCCCTCAGCTTCCAAAAAATCTTGGGTGAGTAACCCTCAAGTTCCTCTCCCTAAGCTTCCATAGAATCTCAAGATCCTCCCCCTCAGCTTTCAAAAAAGCTTGGGCGAGGAACCCTCAAGGTCCTACCTCTCAACTTCCAAAAAATAGGCCAGGATAAGGGATGGGCTACCAGGAGAAACCCCTCATCATGAAAATATATTTTTTTTATAAAATAAAATTACTAACTCTTACTTTCTTCTATAGGTAGCCCAGTTGATCAAGTAGGGCTCAAATGGGCTAGTTGGGATCTCTCGGAAGTTTTGGCTTGGTGTTTGAGGAACAATATTTGTTGAGGAATCTCAACCACTTAGTTATTTAGGATTGAAAGAATACTAGTATAAAGTTCCTACGAGTCACTCAAGACCTCACACTCAGTCACAAGTGAAGTGAACACCCAAAGGGCTGCTCACAAGAAATGAACTTTTATAAAAGTGATTTTTAAAAGAAAGGGTCTTCAAGTCCCCTCTCAAGAAAAATGATTTTAGATGAGAGGGGTCCTCAAGGACCCCCTCAAGATTAATGGTTTTAGAGGAGGGTGTCCTCGAGGCCTTTTCTCTCAAGTTTACAAAGTTATTACAATAAGTTACCATTTTAAAAGATATTTACCCAATCAAATATTTTGTCTCCATTAGGGGACACATTTGATTTTTGACTATGATTTGCACCAGGTGTCGTCTGTCAGAGGGTACAGGCGGCAGCATGCCCAGTAGGGAAAAAAGGTACATTGCAGACCATGTCCCTAAACTTCTATCATTTTGGGCGAGGGACCCTCGAGGCCCTCCCCCTCAACTTCCAGCATTTTGGGCGAGGGACCCTCAAGGCCCTCCCCCTTACCTTCCAAAAAATGTTGGGTTGAGGAAACCTCAACGTCCTCCCACTCAACTTACAGAAAATCTTGTGTGAGAAACCCTAATGGTCCTCCCCCTTAGCTTCCAAAAAATTTTGGGGCGATGGACCCTCCAGGCCCTCCCCCTCAACTTCTAGAAAATTTTGGGGTGAGGGACCCTCAAGTCCCTCCCACTCAAATTCCAACATTTTTGGCGAGGAACCCTCAAGGCCCTACCCCTCAACTTACAGCATTTTGGGCGAGGGACCCTCAAGTCCCTCCCCCTCAGCTTACAGAAAATGTTAAGGTGAGGAACCCTCAAGGTCCTCCCCTCAACTTCCAGAAAATCTTGGGCGAGGAACCCTCAAGGTCCTCCCCCTGAGTTTTTAGAAAATATTGGGTGAGTAACCCTCAAGATCCTCCCCCTCAGATTCCAGAAAATCTTGGTCAAGTAACCCTCAAGGTCCTCCCCCTCAGCTTCCAGTTAATCTTAGGCGAGGAACCGACAAGGTCCTCCTCATCAGCTTCCAAAAAATCTTGGGTGCGGAACCCTCAAGGTCCTCTCCCATAGTTTTTAGATAAGTTTGGGTGAGGAACCCTCAAGGTCTTCCCGTCAACTTCCAAACAACGGGCTAGGATGAGGAAGGGGATAACATGAGAAACTCCTCATCCTGAAAAGCTATTCTTTTATAAAATAAAAAGTACTAACATTTACTTTCTTATACGGGTAGCCTAGTTGAGCAGGCACGTCTTAAATGGGTGAGTTAGGATCTCTTGGGAGTTTTGGATTGACGACTGAGCAATAAGGTTTTTTGATCAAGCTGAACAACTTAGCACTTTAGGATTGAGAGAAAACTAGTATAAAGACCCTAGGAGTCACTCAAGGCCTCACACTTATTCATAAGTGAAGTGAGCAGCCAAAGGGCAGCTCACAAGAAATGAACTTTTACAAAAGTTATTTTTAGAAGAGAGGGTCCTCAAGACCCCTCTCGAGAAAAATGATTTTAGGGGAGAGGGGTCCTCAAGTCCTCCCCCCCCCCCCCCCCCTCAAGATCAATGGTTTTAGAGAAGGTGCTCCTCGAGTCCTCCCCTCTCAAGTTTACAAAGTTTGTACAATAAGTTACAGTTTTAAAAGATATTTTCCAAATTGATATTTTGTCTCCATTAGGGGATACATTTGCTTTTTGACTTTGATTTGCACCAGGTGTCGTCTGTCAGGGGGGACAGGTGGCTACAAACCCAGTAGGGACAAAAGGTACGTTGTGGACCTTGTTTCTCTAAGTTTTCCTCTCATTTTTGGCGCCAAAAGTATCAACCCAGTCCTAGTGACCAAGTATAAATAGGACTCCCGAGCAAGGTCATGGGATATAGAAAAAATTCAACAACACCATTACTCTGTGAAATTAATACCAGACCACCTAGTATTCTCTCCTTGCTCTCTATCTAAGTATTGAGTGAATGTTTCTTCACTCCCACCTTGACAACCATCATTCTCAGGAGATCCTTCTTCTCCAAGTTTATATTGTTATTTGTGAAGTTTCATATTTGCAAAATGAGGTTCATATATATTACTCTATTTTTACCAGAAGTGGAAGATTTTCATACCCAACTGCTCTTGAGACCTAGAAGGTAGAGTCCATCGGAGTGGGTCACGCCTCACCCGTTTAGTTTTCTTACCCAACCCTAGTCACACTACCCTCCTACAGAAATAGAGTTTATTATATGTGTGTGTGTGTAGAAAATGTATTTTTTAGTTTTGAGAAACTGTGATGGATAATCCCATTGGATTTTGTAGGGGTAACTTCCTTTTTCTTTTATTTTTTCTATAAATAATAAAGTATATGCAATATAAATAATAAAGGATGAAGCATTAATGTGTATGAAGTAAAGTGAAAACTAGATTAAGAATTTATGTAACTAATGTGAAAATACAGAAATTTAAAGAGAGAGGGGAGAATGTTTGGAGCTTATTTGGAGAATTGAGGTTTGATCTTGATCCTTGATGAGATCCCTTGAATGTTGGTATGAATGTTTGATGAAAGAGAAGGAGATTTTGCTAAATTGGGTATGAAAATTATGGGAATGAAATATGGGAAGGAATTTCACACAAGGAAACTTTAGTTGATTGCAAGACAATGTTTTTGAGATCACTGATATTGATGGTTCTGAGGTCTCCCTTGAGAGTGAGATCATGCCCTCCTTTTACAGGGTAAGGGGACTGCCGATTGGCATACCCCTAGCCCTACCAATCGGCAAGTGACCCTAGATACAGTGTCGATAGGCAGGGAAATGGACCTGCAATAGACAGTCTCATGTAGATTTTTTCAAAAAAATGACCGTAGAGTGCAATTCGTAAATCTAAATCGTGCACGGGACATAATTGCAGAAAGTCAATTCATATACCTTCAAGATTCTTTTAGTTCGCTCCTGGGTTCGAGAGTTGACTCTGGGTCAAATCGGGCTCAGAAGCGCTCATCGGTCCTTTGGATGAAAGATCGCCAGTCGGTAATGGATCGTTCATCCAAATTGTAAGTTAGAAGGGTGCACGGGGCGGACAGTTGGAAAGTTTATGCAAGAAACTTTGGCATTCCAAAGGGCTTCGCTCGGTTCGGAGATTTGACTTTGGTCAACTAGTGCCCAAAAGGCTCAGTGACCTTTTGAGGTCAAATGAGTTGTTAGTTTGTACTTAAAGGTTGATTCATGCATGGGGTGGACCGTTGGAAAGAGTATTCAGTGTCCTTCGAATATTCATTCAGTCTCATTCGAGCTGAATAGTTGACCTTGGTCATATAGATACCGGGAGCGCCCGGTGGCCTCTAGATTAATTTTCGAGGGAAAATGGATCGTTCGTCCAAATGGTTATGACATTTCATGCACAGGGAAGATCATTGGAAAAGGGGTTTTGGTTCCATTTAAATATTCATTGAGATTTCGCTCTGAAGATGGAGTTAATTGGGGTCAAATTGGGGCCCGAGAGCTCCCAGTGGTGATCATATTGGTTTTCGATAGTAAAATGGTATGTTTGTCTGAACCGTTATGCCGATTCGTGCACGGAGTGGATTCAGAGCCCTTCGAAGATTTATTGAGATTTTTCTCTGACGATAGAGTTAACTAGAGTCAAATAGGTCCCAGAAGCACCCGGTGGCCTTTAGATAGGTACTCGGAGTACGACCTAGGTTTTGTAGTGAATTAGGGAGGTGATAGGGACATAAGGAGAGGCTTGGGGGTCCTAAAATGTGTTGTCTACAGTCATTTTATCATCGGATGAGATGTAAGTACGGGAAAATACCCAGCAGAAATGAAGGCCTATCTGAACGATGCCAAATCTTGTGCTCATGTGAGGTAGATCAACCCAGAAGCGGATGTGGACACACGTCCTCGTAAGTTGAATAAGGATAAACTCAATGGCCATCTAAATGTTAAAATCCACCAGTCAATAACAATTAAAGAATCCCAAATAATTTAACAATCTCTATGTGTGTGTGTGTGTGTATCTCTCTCTCTCTAAATATATATATATATATATATATAGAGAGAGAGAGAGAGAGAGATGTATCGAAATATGTAGAGAGGGAGAGAGAGAGAGAGAGAGAGATTCGCCGGAATATGTGAGGAAGAGGAAAGGGGGTCGCCGCTGCTACAATTAGAGAGAGAAACCAAATATCAAATTCCAAATATCAAATACAAATTTTAATATATAATACCAATTTTAATTTCAATTTCAATTTATAATACCAATTTCAATTTCAATTTCAATTTCAATTTAAAATTATAATACCAATTTCAATTTATACACAGTGAAACACACACACACATTAAAACACACAAACTAACCCCCCCCCCCCCCACACACACACACTAACACACAAATGCACACACACACACACATAAACATATAAACACACATTGAAAACCATACAGAGAGAGAGAGAGAGAAAAAAATGTACCGATGAGAGAGGGAGGTAGAGAGATGGTGAATTGAAGCAACAGGGATGAGAGAGAAAGAATTGGAGCAGCAGTAGCAGGGAGAGAGAGGGGGAAAATAGCAAGGCGAAATGAAACGCGAGGAAAGGAAAACTGATAAGCGGGTAGGGTTTTATTTTTTAAAGTTTTCACGGACGTGTCACGATCAAAGAGACAACTTTTTGTCACGATCTTGTCACGTGATAAAAATGCATATTTTTTGTCATAGTTTTTTATCGTGACAACCTTGTCCGGGTGAAGGGTGGCATTTTTGGTGTAATGTATACCCTTTGGTCTCAAGAATGCAAGAGCAACTTACTAACGGTTGGTGAATAAAGTCTTTGAGGATCAGATTGGGGTTAACATGGAAGTGTATATAGATGATATGCTCACGAAGAGCAAAAGAACTGTCGACCACATCAAGGACCTGGGGCAAACTTTTGACCAACTAGAGAAGCACCAGATGAAGCTGAACCCAATAAAATGTGTTTTTGGGGTGAAGGAAGGCATGTTCCTGGGTTTCATCGCCAATCAATGAGGTATCGAAGCCAACCCCGATAAGATCCAAGCCCTAACAAATATGCAATCCCTCATGACGAAGAAAGACCCGCAAAAGCTAACAGGCCGAGTGGCGGCACTCAACAGGTTCATCTCTAGAGCCACAAACAAGTGTTTGTCCTTCTTCAAGGTGCTGAAAAAGCCTATCGAGTGGAACTAAGAATGCAAGAATGCTTTCCTGGAATTGAAGGGCTACCTGGGATCACCTACTCTCTTATCAAGGCTTGTTATTAGGTAAAAACTCTATATATATCTCATCGTGTTCGAGTCAACCGTCAGTTCGGCACTAGTATGGCAGGAGGAAGGAGTTCAGACACCAGTTTACTACTCTAACAAGGCGTATCAAGGAGCTGAAATATAGTATCCCCGAATGGAGAAGTTAGCCTTAGCACTAAGGGAAGCTTCGAGAAGAATGAAGTCTTATTTCCAAGCCCAGGCCATTGTGGTCTACACCGATCTACCTTTGAGGCTAGTCCTACACAAACCGAAGAAATTTGGCCAGCTTATGGCTTGGGCAATTAAGCTTTATTAGTATGACATACAATACGATCCAGGACAACCATCAAAGGGCAAGAATTGGCATATTTCATTACTGAGTTTAATTACAAGGAGAAGCCACTAGAGAAGACTTCCCCGAGAGAGAGCTTGATTCTTAAAGAGAAGCAGACTTCCCTTGAAAAGAGATTAATCCCTACTGAAGCAGAGTATACTCCCATTGGAGAGAGTTACCTAACAAAAGAAAACAAACTCTAGTATGACGAGTCTCAGAAAAAGATGTTCAAGTTTGGAAAAATTAAATAAGCAGGCTTCATCCAGGACAGTGTTATTTGGAGACTGTTCATTGATGAATTATCTTGTTCGGTGGGCAGTAGTGCATTTATCATCATCGCCATACCCGAGGAGATGGGCGTATAATACGCCTTGTGCTTTCAATTTGAAGCCTTCAATAATGAAGCAAAATAAGAAGCTTTGATTACCGGGTTTAGTTTAGCCTCATCCCTGGGGGGCGACACTCCCAACCATTTTTCAACCAGATACTAGGAGTCTACGAAGAAATAGAGGAGTCTATGGAAAACTACTTGACCATAGTGCGATAATGGTTGGAGAAATTTGTAGATGTGAAAGTTCTAAGGATTCCTAGATTGGAGAATGTCTAAGAAGATGCCATGGACAGACTGTCATCGGCCACCCG
This sequence comes from Sambucus nigra, assembly GCA_949130495.1. Taxonomy (NCBI): domain Eukaryota; kingdom Viridiplantae; phylum Streptophyta; class Magnoliopsida; order Dipsacales; family Adoxaceae; genus Sambucus; species Sambucus nigra. The sequence continues at coordinate 215,418,069 of OX422210.1, read as the reverse complement.
AGCTGCTTTAAGGAGAACAGTCCCAGTTAAAATACTGACTCACGGGAGTACGGAAGAGGGAAACCTAAAAGTGACAAAAGTAAGCCTAGCACCATCATGTATGGATCATATACTATCATTTATTAAAACCAGTGAACTCCACTATGTAATGGAAGCAGTAGTGTTGTACAGAAGGGGATACATCATTTCACTACTAAGGTGCGTTCACCTAACATAAGTCAATAAACTGATCAAGGAGGTACATGAAGGATGTTACAGGGCACACTCCACTGGAAGGTCGTTGGTGAAGCGTGTTGCAAACCAATGCTATTATTGACCTACTATGAAGGGCGACTGTACAGAATATGCAAAGAAGTGCGATAAATGCTAAAAATGTGATAAGATCCACCTCACTTGGATCACCACTAGCGTCGATCATATCTCTTTGTCCATTCGCGATGTCGGGGATTGATATGATTGGCACACTATTGAGGACAAAGGGGAAATTCAAATACCTGGTGGTGGAAGTGGACTACTTTACAAAGTGGGTAGAAGTCGAGCCACTAGTCGAGATGCCCTATAAAATATTATTCCAGTTCATCTGAAAAATATCATTTGTGTAATGGCATGCCTTATGTGTTCATCACAGATCATGGGACGCAGTTTGATAACCAAGACTGAAGACTACTACACAAGATCTAACATCCGAGAGATACACTCCGCCCCGAGGCATCCATAATATAATGTCCAAACTAAAATCGCCAATAAAATACTTTAGGACGGAATTAAGAAAAGGCTTGATGATGTGAAGGGTAATTGGATCAACGAACTGCATAGTCTACTTTGGGCTTACAGGACCACCCCATGAACAGTGACGGGAGAAATGCCATACATGCTCACCTTTGGTATGAAACATGTGTTCTCCACTGAGATAGGACTCCCAATCATAGGGTCTTCAACTTCAATTATCTAAAAAGCGACGAGATGATAAGGTTAAACCTAGACCTGATATAAGAAGTCAGGGAGAATGAAGCATTGCGTGTGGATTCTTACCAACAGAGGACTGCATGTTACTATAATCGGTGCATAAATCTGAGAAGCTATAAGGAAGGGGACTATGTGCTTAAGAAGGTGATTCAGAAGAACAACGAACTCGAGCCCAATTGGCACGAGCCGTACAGGGTGATAAGCGTGGTGAGGATTAGAACCTACCGCATTGAAATATTGGAGGGAGAACACTTGAAGAATCCTTGGAACTCAGATCATCTCAAAAAGTATTACCAGTAAAATCTTTTTTACCTCAGCTATGTATCAAGCTCTTTCACATCAATAAAATGATATTTCAGCCTTCATGTTTTGTTTTCTGTTTTTCTTTTCAAAATAAGATATGTGTGCACGTACTTAACTACCTCATAAAACTATGAGCACAAACTGTATGACTTCATTAAACAAATAATCACGAAAAGAATAAAAAAAATATATGACTTTGTTGAACAAATAAGTCACGAACAGGAACTATATGGTCCCATTAAATAAAACAGACCACGAACAGAAAAACTCGCTCCATGTACAAACTTGTCTTCACAAGTTTGCGAAAAAAAAGCTCGTCCTAACCTCTATAGGACCCCATGGGTCGCAAACAAAGGTGATCATTTTCTATAAAACCTAACGGGTCGCGAACAGAAACCATCATTCTCTATTATGTCTAAATATGCAAAGACATATAATCTTTAATAGTTGTTTTACAACAAAATAAAGACAAGGAAAATAATTAATTTCATATAACCAAAGCATGTTAATTCAAAACACACGATTACATAATTACTATGTTAATGTTCATTCGGGATCCCTCATAAAAATATAATAGGGATCACTATTAAAAGGATCAAAATGAAAATAAATACGATATAAGAAGAGCATGACAGAAAAATCAGGTAGCAGGAGTAGATGTGTTGGAAGATTGTGGAAGAGACTAGGCATGCAAAGGGTCGTCGAGTGGAGCATCATCACCATCTTCCCCATCCAAAGTGTAAACACCCCATTTTGTTACCCCCCCCCCCCAAACTCTCCTTAGGTCCCTAGCACCTCCCTTCATCACTACAAACCCAGGTCATACCCCGAGTACTGACCTAGAAGCCATTGGGCACTCCCAGGCTCCGTTTGACTAAAAGTCAAACTCTTCAGCTCAATCGATACTAAATGAATATTCAAAGGTCCCTGAATTCCACTTTCCAACGGTCTATCTCGTACGTGATTCTGACTTTCCATGCGGACGAACGACCCATTTTCCCCCGAAACCTGATCTAGAGGCCACTGGATGCTTCAGGGCTCCGTTTGACCAAAGTCAACCCTTCAGCTCGACCGAGACTGAATAAATATTCAAAGGTCACTGAAACCCCTTTCCAACGGTCCACCCCATGCACGATTCTGACTTACGGTACGGACGAATGATTTGTTTTACTCCGAAAGGTCACCGAATGCTTCCAGGGCCCGGTTGACAAAAGTCAACTCCCCGAACCAGATCAAACTCTTTGGAATGTCAAAGTACATCTCGTAACCTTTCCAATGGTCAGCCCTGTTCAAGATTTGGACTTACCATGCGGAGGAACAATCCATTTGCGTTCAATGATTCCCCGTCTAATGGACTAACGAATGCTTCCGAGCCACATTTGACCCAAAGTCAACTCTCGAACCCGGGAGAGGTCCAAAGGACTTTCGAAGATCTCTAAATTACCTTTACAACGGTCCACTCGGTGCATGATTCAGACCAACAGTTTACGCTCTACGGCTTATTTTTCGAAAAGGCCTGAAAGACACTACCAAACGGCAGGTCCCAGCCACTACCTATCAGCAGTGTGCCTAAACACACCTGTCGATTGGCAGGAATAGGGATATGCTGATCAAAAATTCCCTGGGCCTATAAAAAGGAGGCATTGACCTCATTGCAAGAGGAGTCCAGATCAGAAACATATCACTCTCAGCAAATCCAGAAAACCTCTCTCGAAGTCAGCGCGATTTCCACATCCAAATCCCTTTTCAACCTTCACCTTTCATCATCCTTTTCATCAAAATTGGTGAATTAACCATTCTCCATCATCATCCAAGTGCAAGGGCCGCTCTCCAACATTCAAGATCAAGCTCAAGATCTTCAAGAAGGTCCAATTTCCTCAATTCTCTCCTTAAATTCGCATTAACTTGTTTTATTACTTAGAACTTTTATTCTCTCATCTCACATATCCTAATATACTTTTTATTTAGTATTATTGCACATCTCTTATTTTCATACAAATAAAAACCCAAAAAATAAGAAAAGGAGGGTTTGCTCATAAATTCCAAACGGGAATTCTCACACTTTTCTTACACTTTTCTCACAACTAAAACACTTTTTTCTACACACTCTCACACACACAAATAAGACAAGTCCCCGGTTGGATTTATGGGATAAACCCCACCCCTCGTTTTTCATGCGAACTACGTGGACTTTGATGCCTCTAGAAGCTACGTAGGCGTCTCGGGGTAAAATTCGAGATTCGAGTCCTATTTTTACTCTTTTGTCCATCCCCTATTCTCTCTAACTTCAATTCTCCTAGATTACATATATATACATATATTTGTTCTTAGTGACGTATTATCCCGTGTGTGTTATCATTCCGTCGTAATGATCAACGTAAGGATAATCGCGTAAATCCTATTTTCTAATATTTTTGTACCTTCCTACGGATGACTCGCTTTACCCCTTCCATGGTACAAGTAGATAATTCCTATCTCCACTATATATATACACATGCACACATATCACGACGAAAATAAAGGAAAATAGCAAAAACCCATGAGAGATCGTAAGGGTGGAATGGGTGCCTAACACCTTCCCATTTCGTAACTTAGCCTCCGGACCCTTTTCGAATCATTTTGGTTTCGTGTTGGATGTTGTCCTTCAGGATGGCTCCCTTTCTTTTGTCTGTTTTGAGTAAAATAGACTGGCGACTCTATCTCTCTACATTTTTCACCTCACCCAAATGACGTCGTCCGAAGTGCTCTCGAGAGGGACGCGCGGGACCTAGGATCCTCCCTCACGCCCCCACCCCCCGCGAGTATCGGGGATAGCCACAGTGGCAACTCCACTGGGGACTTATGAGGACTAGACTCTATTTACATGGGTGTTATATTTGTTTACATTTTCCCCTATTTGCATGTTCCCCTTTATTACTCATGTGTACCCCATGCTTATGCTTCAATTCACACACTTGTAGAAAATTCTCCATGTACACTTCGCACCATGTGCACCTAGGATCACATATATCCACATGTTGCACACATCACCCATCCATACTTTGTGTACCATTGGTACTCGTACTTTGCTCCCTGTTTGGCATGATCAATAAATACATTCTCATAAGATACTAATAAGAGGATCATGCATGATTCACACGACATCACCAAAGAGCATTATTATTGACCAAATTTTACCCAGTAACTGGAGGGTCACTTCGTGATGGGCGCTAATCCGGCAGGGCGCAGTCAGCCTAAGCGATATGACTATCACCTTCCATTGGCCAAGTACCTTTGACGTTTATCGAACGGTTCCCCTGCATCGTACTGCTTGACCGAAGTCATGATGGGAGGTATATCGCAGGGAATTGGTTCACGTACGACGAGTATATCAAATTCTCTCTCACACATACCGTCCCCACGAGGTATATAGTGAGGCAATTCACTTACACTCAGGTATACCAAATGGCTTGTCCACACGTACCGATTGCCTGCAAAAGCAAGATGTATATCGTGGAAGTCACGCTAAAGGGGGGAACCCTTTCCGATTCACCCAACCAACTGCATACCCGTATATAGGTGTCAAGCCTAGGACACACATATAAGATTGTCGATTTCAACCCGAAACTCTGTCAAAATTTTGGGTCTGCCTGCCGCCCGAATTTTTGCTCATTTTTAAAATGGGACTGTGTCCGTGAGCCTGGTCACAAGTCCAGCCATAGCTTTGGATATATTATAAACCTAATTTTTCCAGGCTCAGGTCCCGTCCGGCATTTTATTTTGCATTTAGGAGAATTTAATATAAGTGAAAACATAATAATTGTAATAATCATGCTGAGACCGTCTCTCCTTTCTTTATCAAAAAAATCCCAAAAAAAAAACTTCCTCTCTTTATCAAAAAGCCAAAAATATTTTATCTTCCAATCTCAAAAAGAAAAAAAGAAAAAAAAATGTCAAAAATATTTTCATCCCTTTTTTCTCAAAATAAATCCCATTTTTGCTCCTTCTCAGGTCGATCGCAAACCCTTAGCGTGGCTCCTTATTGGCTTAGGTCTTCAGTCGAATCACCCTGGAGCTCCATCCGCTCCCCTGTTACTTCTTCCGAGCCCGGTATCCATTCTCTTTCCATAGAGAACACAGATCAAGTACCCGTTGTGAAGCCGAATCTGATGGCAGTCCTATCCCAGCTCGTGTCGAAGATTGATAACCTCCAAACTGAGGTTCGAGAGATGCAACGAAACCAGGTTCCTATCCCTCAAGAGTTTGAGGTCCTATTTCCTCGTGCTATGGGTTTACTCGAGCCTATCTGGGTTCTCAAAGAATATCAGCATGCTCCATGTGCCCCTTCTGTTAATGGGTCTCCACCTGCCTAGGGGTGAAAATGAGGCGAGCCGAGCCGAGCTTAAGATTGCTCAAGCTTTGTTTGTAAATGTAAACGAGCCTAAAAGTATGTTCAAGCTCGGTTCATTTATCCTACGATCCAAGCTCGAACGAGCTTCTAAGCAAGCGAATACGAGCCGAGCTCGAGTAGCTTGGTAATTTTACACTAGTTTAATATGGATATCGATGATCGAGCCGAATCCGAGCCGAGCTCAATAAGATAACGAGCTTAAATTTCTGTTCAAGCTTGGCTCATTTATTTTACGAGCTAGTCTCGAACGAGCTTTTTTCCGAACGAACACGATCCGAGCTCGAGTAGCTTGGTTCATTTTACAGCCCTACACCTGCCCAGCTTCTAATGTCGAATCTTGCCCAACATGAGGCTAACTTGCCTATGATCATTGATCTGAAGGAAGAAGATCTGAACAAAGTCAAAGAGGACCTCAACATGCTCACCAAGAAGTTTGACCAAGTCAGAATCTCAAGAAATTACATGGACTATGCCCACATGTCTCCTTATCCTAAAGCGAGGTTACCCGAGAAGTTCAAGATGCCAAATATCGAGAAATTCGAAAGAAGTGGGCCCTCAATTTTTCATCTCCGCAGCTATCACCGTTCCATGACTCTACTAGGGGCTTCTGAAGAAGTGACGGCCCAAATGTTTGAGTAAACTTTGAAGGATAGTGCCCTCCGATGGTTTTTATCTCTTGAAGAGTCCAAAATTCATAATTGGAAGGATGTGGCTCGATAATTCATATCGTAGTACAAATACAATGAAGAGCTTGAGCTCACCCGCCGTGATTCAGAGATGCTCAAACAGAACTCTGGGAAATCAGTCAGTAACTTCATAGCCCGATGGGGGGAAAATCTACAACTATGACCAATCGACCTTCCGAGGAAGAACAAGTCAGTATAATAAAGAAAAACTTCTTACCCCATGTCCAAGCAACGATGAGAGGACAATACTATCCCAATTTTCGAGCTCTCAGAGAAGCGAGAGTAGAAATCGAGGAAGGTTTTACTAAAATAGATGTCGAACCGAAGAAGGTGTTCGTACAATTCACCCCCAGGAAATATGATAAGCCTGCCAGTGTTGCAGTCTCAACCATCAACAACATCTCTCAACCAACTACCTCATGGGCACCAGAAAGCCGCCCTATCCCAGTCCAAAAGGAATACACCGAGCTCCATGCTCCTATCTCTAAATTCTATCAAGCCCTTCTAAGCCGAAACCTTACCAAACCCTTGGATCCTCTTCCATTGCCAAATCCACTCCCAAGAAACTTCAAGGCCGATGCCCATTACGCCTTTCACTATACAGCTGGCTATACCACTGACAAATGCTTTCACCTCCGAAACATAATCCAAGGTCTAATTGATTGGGGTACCATCTCCCCACCAGCCAATCCTAAGCTAAACACTACTCACAACCCACTCCCAAATCATGCAAATGCCATATTTCTAGAAGAGAACCCAGAATTTGATCCCTCAACTCAAATCACACCCATATACTCTCATAAACCTCTCCAAATTTTCCTATATTTCCTCCTACACCATACTAGCCTCGTTGATCAGGCACTGTCACTCCTTACCAGAGCGTGCATCGTTGTTCTTACTCGTTCTGAAAATGGAAGTATGGAATTATCAAAAGTGTTAAACCAACTCCTAGAGTTCGGGCTGAAATTGCCCTCACAGATGATCATTGATTGCCAGAGATTCAGTACACTGTTCTTGGAAGCACGAAAAGGGCCCGAGAATCAGATCGTTGGGTAGTATCGACCGATGAAGTCATCCTGGATGATGTTGTCCAGATTATGTTAGAATTATTAAAACAAACCAACAACATTTGTAGTATCACCGAGTTATTCGATGCTTTGAAGCTACAAGGGCGCATGATCCCTTCACCCTTACATATCCCCACCGATTAGGAAGACCTGTATGAAGAAGTCGTTAAAGTTGATCCATGTATCGACTTTACATGGAAAGACAGAATTGTTGCCACCTGATGGGGGGAAGAATTTGAAGATTCAAATGAAGAGCAATCTTCAGAAAAAACTGGACCGATAGCCGACTTGTGTGGGATGATATCATTCGAAGAACTCCTCGAAAAAATAAACGAGGTGTCAGAACAACTCGAGGTTGATGAGGAAAAAAGATTCATGTTTTTCCCTTCTTCAGTAAATCACATGACCAGATCAGGGAGGCATTACTAGATCCCGAGCTCACTACTAGCCAATGATAAGGGGAAGGGTGTGGAAAACCTTCCTATGCCGGAGATGACCCTCGAGGAGAGTAAGATCCTCAATCAACTAAATAAAACTCAAGCTAACATCACTCTATGGGGGATTTTCATGTCTTCTCAGCTGCACAGAAACTCTTTGATCAAGTCGCTCACTGGACCCACAGTTCCTCTTTCTACCACACCAAAAGAAGCGGTAAATTTGGTCAGATCCTTGACCTCTACCCGAATTCTATCCTTTTCTAAAGAAGAAATCCCCAAGATTGGGCCAAACCATAATCATGCACTCAACATCTCCGTTGAAGTTATGGGGAAGGTTGTGCCACTCTCTCTTATTGATAATGGATCCGCCTTGAATGTCTGCCCAATGAGAACCTTCAAATGTTTAGAACTGAAAGAAAGTGACCTCGCTCCAACCTCCGCTGTTGTGCATGCCTACAATAATACCCATCGGGAGGTAATGGGATCCATAAAGCTTGTAATAGGGGTTGGCCCTATAAACCTTGTCATCGAATTCCAAGTTATTGGCATCCCAGCTTGTTTCAACCTGTTGCTCGGACGACCTTGGCTCTACAGTATCAAGGGTGTGTCTTCCTCACTCCATCAGAAATTAAAATTCTTCATCGACGAACGAGTCATCACCATTTTGGGCGATGACAACAATGCCGAGGGTGCAAGTACCAGCAGTCAAATTCTTGAGATACAGCATGGGTCAAATGATATGCTCCTATCAGGATTCTGATTTGAACCACTCCTAATCCCGGCAGGGGATGACTTCAAAGAAAAGGTTTGTCCAGAATACGACCCTCATGGCAATGTCAATGTGATTCAGATTTTTAAAAACATGCACTTCATGCCTGGACTGGGGCTAGGACAAAGATAACAAGGTATACTCGAGCTAATTGAACTAAAGAAAGATCTCCCTCCTTATGGTTTGGGGTATCAATCGTCAGAATAAGAGCTCAGAATGATCTGCCAGTCTCAACCAAAGAGAGGACTAGATTGCATCCAGACTACCCCATGTGACTCCTTGAATGGACGATTCATCAAAGAGGGTGAAGACTTCCCCTTTTGCGGCTTTCCTGAACCATGGTATGACCATACAGATAAGAAGATGAAGCCTAAAATGGAGATCTTTTTCCAAGACGGCTACCCATGGGCCGAGAGTTTCTAACACCATGTACAACTTCTCATCAAAGATACCAAAGAGACTGAGGAAAGTGACTCCAAAGATTCCTTCAACTTACAGACACTAGGTCTAACACTCTGCATGATTCACTCAGGTACTATATCATCGGATCTGTCCCAACAGATTAAAGCTGCTGATACACCTCTCCTCAACTGGCATGTTGCTCCAGTTCTACCTGCTAAAACCTCCCCTAATACTAATGTTTACTCTATTTCTTATTATGTTGTCTATCCTTGTTCAAATGTAATTGAGTCCTCCTTTGATGAGATTCTTAATGTTGTTTTCCTATTAATGAAATAAATGAAGATTTTGAGTATCTTTGTTGCCTTACATTAACTGTTTAGATTCTAATCAAACTTTTGATGATGATAATTTTGCAAATGAACAATTTTTAACTGATCTAAATAAGGTTAATAATAAACAACATAACCGTGTTTAAGTTAATGAAGAATAAACTGTCGTTAATAACCTCGGTTCTAGTATCTAACTGCGCGAGATTAGGATAGGGGCTACCCTTAACGACCATGAGCGTGTACAACTTGAAGAATTGCTAAAGGAATTCGTGGATGTCTTCGCATGGTCCTATGACGATATGCCCAGCATTGATCCTAAAATAGTTCAGCATGAGATTACCACTCTCCCAGATTACAAGTCGATTAAATAGAAGTTGAGAAAGTTCTGTACCGAATGGTCGCTCAAGGTCAAAGAAGAGGTGGTCAAACAGTTGAACGTGGGCTTTATTCGTGTGATCGAATACCCCACGTGGCTAGACAACACAGTGCCCATGTCGATATCAGGAGGAAAAGTTTGGATGTGTGTAGACTAAAGAGACTTGAGAAAAGCCTCTCCAAAGGATGATTATCCATTACCCAATATCGACATGATCGTAGACAACACAACCAATCATGCTCTCAAGTCAGTCATCAACGGGTTTGTCGGATACAACTAAATCAAAATGTACCTAGACCACCAAGAAAAGATCACGTTAATCACCCCATGGGTAACCTTTTGTTACACTGTTATGCCATTTGGTCTCAAGAATGTTGGGGCTACCTACCAAAGGGTTTCCACAACCATCTTGCACGATCTGATTCACAAAGGGATTGAGGTTTATGTGGATGATATGATTATCAAATCCAAGACTAGAGAAGGTCATGTTCCCGCTCTTCGAAAGTTCTTCAAACGACTGCGACAGTATCAGATGAGAGTCAATCCGTAGAAATGCGTCTTCGGCGTTACAAAGGGAAAACTTTTAGGATTCATGGTCAGTGAGAAAGGGATAGAAGCATATCCTGCCAAGATGAAAGTCATATTTAAAATGCCACCTCCCCGAGCATAGAAAGAAGTCTGAGGTTTCCATGGGAAATTATAATACATCAGCCAGTTCATCAGCCAACTAACCTCCATCTGCGAACCTATCTTCAAACTCCTCCGAAAGCATTCAACTAAGGTTTGGAACGAGGTCTGCCAAGAAGCTTTTGACCGAATCAACAATATCTGACCCAACCCTCGGTACTCATGACACCACAGCCTGATCTCCCTTTGCTCCTATACCTAACCATAACCGACACTGCAGCTGGGGCTTTACTAGCCCAATACCTTAAAGATTATCGCAAAGAAAGAGCCATCTATTATGCCATCCATAAATTGGTTGGATACGAGGTCAACTACACTGCTTTGGAAAAGGCATGTGTCGCACTTGTCTAGGTCACCCAAAAGTTGCAGAGTTATATACTCGCCTTACCTATCAAACTTGTATCCCCAATGGACCCCATCAAATACCTACTTGAGAAACTCTCCTTGTCCAGCCAAATGGCCCAATGGTTGATGCTCCTAGTCGAGTTCGATATTGTGTACATCACACAGAATGCGATGAAAGGAAGAGCCATCTCTGACTACCTCACTGATTACCCCATGAATGAGGCCGATGTCTGGATCTTCAAATTCCCAGATGAAAACATCCTCTGCGCTTCCCAGGACAATCTCCGGTGGCAAATGTTCTTTGACGGTGCTACTAATAAAAAGGGATATGGTATTGGGATACTCCTGATCGCCCCATATGACTCCCACACTGCAATCGCCATCAAGATGGATTTCCCTTGTACCAATAACATGACTGAATACGAGGCGTGCACGGTAGGCCTCAAAGTTGCTCTCGAGAAAGGTATCCAATGCCTAGACATCTACGAGGATTCCACCCTCATCATCAATCAAGTTCTCAGAAAATGGATAGATAAGGACGAGAAGCTCCAACCCTTCCATGCCCACTTAGAAGAGCTAGCCTCCCAATTACAAGACATCACTTTCCATTACCTACCTCTAGCAAGGAATAACCTAGCCGATTCCCTTACTACCTTAGCCTCCATGGTCGACATGACCAAAGGAATAACAATGACCCCCTTCCTTGTTCAAAAGCAAGACAAACCAACCCACTACTACCACATTGAGCTCGTCACCACAGAAGATCCCGAGCTAGCTAATTGTTGGTACTATGATATTTGACACCTCCTTAAGCATGGTAGGTATCCCGAGGGTTCTAACAAGAAAGATCAAGCAACCCTTAGAAGACTGGTTGCCTAGTACATCATCTGTCACAAAGCACTGCTCAAAAGGAACTTCGATGGAACCCATCTACACTGCATCACAGGGGCTGACATTGAAAAGATAATGTAAAAGATCCACAGCGGGGAATACGGACCTCACATAAACGGTCACATGCTTGCCAAAAAGATCATCCGACAAGGTTACTACTGGACCACCATGACCCAGGATTGCACCGCCATTGTCCAGAGATGACTCAAATGCTAACAATTCTCCAACCTTCAGCATCTGCCTCCGCATAATTATATAACATGACCTCTCCCTGGCCATTCTCCACTTGGGGTATCGACATCATAGGGAAGGTTACACCGAAGGCTTCCAACGGACATGAGTTCATCCTAGCGACCATTGATTACTTCACCAAATGGGTCGAAGCTGAGTCATACGCGGTGCTGAACACCAAGAAAGTGGCCAAATTCATTAAGAAAAAATTCATCTACCGGTATGGGGTCCTGCACAAGCTATCAGATAACGGGTTGCATTTTGAGGCAGAAGTCATGGAAGTGGTCAACGATTATGGGATTCAAAGACACGAATCTTCTCCTTACCGACCTCAGACCAACGGTGCAGTTGAAGCTACCAATAAGAACCTCAAAGCCATCATCAGTAAGATGACTGAAAGCTATCGAGATTGGGGTGACCGAATCCCATACGCCCTCTGGGGATACCGAACCTCAATCTGAACCTCTACTGGGGCTACCCCTTACTCTATAATCTACGACATGGAAGCAGTCCTACCCGTGGAGCTAGAAATACCCTCATTGCGCATCATGCTTGAGCGCAAGGTCAGCGAAGAAGACTGGTGCCAAAGTCGTCTTAACGAGCTGACTCTCCTAGATGAAAGGAGATTAAAAGTGTTATACCACATATAAGGGTACCATCGCCGAATAGCGCGTTCATTCAACAAGAGATTCAAGGACCGCGTTGTTCGAGAAGGGACCTAGCCCTCAAAGAGATAATAGAACCCATCTGGGACCCCAGGGGGAAATTCAAGCCCAATTAGAGCGGCCCCTACGTTGTCAAAAAAATCTTGTATGGCGGTGCCATCATGCTCATTGATTTATATGGGGAAGAGATGGCTCGTCCATTCAACCTGGATCGTCTCAAGAAGTTCTACCCCTAGTCCGAAATCTCGGTGCGTTACGACTCTTCTCATCTCCCTTCTATTCCTAAAAAATATATCTCTTCATTTCCTTCTACCAAGAACTACGTGGGCCTCAACCTCTACAAAAAAACATTTTCAAACAAATTAAAACTTTTCAAAAACCCCAGAGGTACGTAGGAAGCTCATACACCTTACATGAGCACGACCCTTTCTTTTTCACAAAATACTATTCTTTTCTTATCTCCTAGAACGATAGTTCATTCTAACATACACTTGAACAAAAGGATTATGTATGCCTTAGCGATCGGTATAGATAAAATACAAAACTCATCAAAAGGCACAGCTGGATGATCAAAAACTTGTTTATTTCATTAATAAGAAATTGCAGTGCAATTACATAAAGGAGCGGATAACTCCCTTCCCCCATACCTTCCTAAGCCAAAATAAAACTCCCATATTTATTCCCCATTACAAAATAAACTCTCCAAGAGTCCTAGCCGCAGCTACCAGAGGAGCCCGATCCGTCATCATCATCTGCATCATGGGGTCCCCAAGTTTCACCCGCCTGAACAGAGTGTCGCAAATGCTCCATAGACCGATAAGCTCGAACTAGCTTCGAAAAAATACCACACCTCCCTCCATGGCATTAAACAAAACAAACCACCTTTGTCCAGTCTCCACTGCCAACATCTTGCTGACTACTCTCCTCCACAACCACTTCATATAATCCCCAGGGATATGATAAACTCTCCCAACCAGACTGAGAAGGACGGGTCGATGAATGCCGATTCTCCCAAATAGAGCCAATTCGCATGCGCAGACACTCAGTCAAATCTTCTACCAGAAAGAAGTCTAGTGTCCGAGGTGGCACGACCTGCTCCCATCCAAATTGACGCAAAAGCAGCCAAGGGAAATAGAAAGAGTTCTGCCTGAAACCAACCAACCAGACATAGGGGTATTCTCCCAGCTCTAGAATAGGCAGCAATTGTCCCCACCAAGGCACTGACTAATACAGATTCAGAGCCCCGTGCTCCACAAGACAATTCTCCCAGCTCTCAATATCCAAGCCAACGCTAATGAAGTAGCAAGAAAAGAAGTTGGGTATAGCCGACAAAGGATATTCTGGAGGAGTTACCAGGCGAAGTCTTTCAGATAACCACATGAACAACATCATGGGGATACCCCTCAGGAAGGCAGAGCGACCTTCTCGCTAGGCATCCAGGCCATCCAAAGTCTTCGCCAGTATCACCATCACAAGATTGCGACGGTATGACATCCAGGAGGTAATGGTCGCAAGTTGTGAGTCCACCACCAGTTCCCCAGTCACCAGCAACAATTTTGATACTAAGCCCAGAATAACGGCTCTGACGTATCCAGCATCGCCAGTCTCCTGCAAATGCACGGACTCTAACACCGCCAAAAGGGAGATCATTCCTCCAGTAACCAATGGTCTGGCCGCTGAAGGCAAAATGCGAACAAGCCCAGCCAGCAAATCCCTGGGAGAATGGGAAAATTCGGGTAAAGCCATGACAACACTAAGATTTATCCCCAGCATGGAAGAAAATTCCTCGTAGGTAGGACAAACTTCATCCAACCCAAAGCAGAATACATGGTCTTCGGGGTACCAAAATTGTACCGCCGCCATCAGCAGGTTCCACTCAATGGGCCGATCGCGCCACAAAGAGACTCGATGCATATCAACATTATAAGGGCACATTGCTTCCAAGGCTTTGAGGTAGTTAGTAAACTCAACGCTACTAGGGAGATCCATCTTGCAAGACTAAGAAATAGTAGGCGAGTAAGTAAGAATGTGAAGGTGTGATGGAAACACTCCACCCTTACCCCTTTTTATACTTGAAAACCCTCACAAAAGACATGACCCCTGTAGAAATCGGAGGGAATCCTACCCCACAAAGTATAAGAGGCTGAATAGGTCACTAATCAAAGCTTTGAATTGATGGGACTGGACTTGACTGTCGATAGGCAACCCCTATTTTTGGAAATTTTCCTTTTTCCTCTTTTGCCAAAATCAGAAACTCAATAAAAATAAATTAATATTCTCAAAAGAATTTCAAAAAATTCCCCTTTCCAGCTTTATATAAATTCTCATTTTAACTTTCCTTCAAAATCCTAAAAATATCTCTTTTTAAGGTCTCAGCAGCAAAGTAAAAAGCGCATGTGCATGCATTCACTCATCCATCATTAACAAAGATAATAAAAAACTCCATTGCATTGCATGTATATTTCTTCTCTGTGTTACATCAATGTTGTAGGAAATAAAAGAAAAGTAAAAAATAACGGGACTCAACTCGAACCCACATTCTCTTTCTCTCTCTCTCTCACCTACCCTTCACCCCTCTCTCTAAGAGCTTTCACCCCTGCGACGCGCTCTCTTTACCCTACGGCGAGACGACGCACCACCACTACCCGAGCTAAATTCCTCCCCGAACGAAGCAGACGGCACCAAGAAAAAAGGAACTGGGATCGCATCCCAAATATGGGCAGTCGCCGAAGATATATAGTCCCTAATGTCCCTCAGCCAAGTGGTCGACATCCGAACTTGCTGCAAAAAGAAGGAAAAATGAGTATCAAAATGGAAAAGGAACCAAAAAGAGGAAGAAGGTATACCGCAGGATGAAGAACCTCCTCTATCAAACCCAACTCCTCCGAATCCATCGCATGAGGATGGTGCACCATAGGCACCATCCCTCTATCAGTTCGCCGAATATTGTACGAAGGGGTATGCAATCGCACAAAAGGAACCTCTGAAGTCACCATCGACCCAGTCGCCGAGGGACCACCGACGCTGTGGGAAGACACCATCGCCCGACTCAAACCCGCAGGAGGGAAAGGCAAGGCATCATATATGTTGGGCGCCATTAACTAGCTCGTCACAAAGCCCATATAGTCATACGATGCAGCCGTATCAGTATACAACAGGTAGGACTCACCAATCATCACCGCGATACTCACATCCTCTAACAGCAGCCGCTCCTGCCTCATAGACGTAGGAGGCTGCGTAGGTGGCACCACCACCTCCTCCTTAGCAATCTGCCGAACCACCCGCTCCCCGAAATACCAAGAATGGCCGAACTCATGCGCTAGCAAATGCCTCATATGCGCATTCACCCTGGTCTCCCCCGTATCCTGAATGGCTGTTCCCTAAGGGTAAAAAGTCACCTGAAAATCCCCAGCGAAACTCCTAAAAACCAAGTAAAACTCCTTCCGGCAAGATCCCCGGAGGATCTCTAAAAATCACCCTATCTAGTGGAATTTTAGCTATTCCTTCAGAGGATGCAAAAGATTTCCCCAACAATCGGCTCCCCAGCCCAAAAGAAAATCACAAGGTAAATCTCCTAGGTAGAGTTCCCCAAGAACATCTCCATTTAAGCCCGCAGAATTGACTTCGACTCACAGAATTAGTCATCTCTACTTAAGCCCACAAAATTGGCTTCGACCCACAAAATTGGTCATCTCAACATAAGCTTGCAGAATTGGCTTCGACCCATAAAATTGATCATCTCCACATAAGCTCGCAGAATTGGCTTCGACCCGCAGATTTGGTCATATCTACATAAGCTCGCAGAATTAGCTTCGACCCGCAGAATTGGTCATCTCTACATAAGCCCGCAGAATTGGCTTCGACCCACATAATTGGTCATCTCTACACAAGCCTGTAGAATTGGCTTCGACCTGCAGAATCGGTCACCCTCATCTTCAAGCTCGCAGAATTGGCTTCGGCCCACAGAATCGATCACCCTCATCTTCAAGCCCTCAGAATTGGCTTTAACTCGCAAAATTGGTCATCTCTACACAAGCCCACAGAATTGTCTTCGACCCACTGAATTGATCACCCTCATCTTCAAGCCCTCAGAATTAGCTTCGACTCGCAGAATCGGTCATCCCCAGCACCTCCTCAGGAATTGGTCTAAACCTTTCCTCTAAATCATCCCTTAGGTCCTCAGAATAGACCTCGACCCCCTGAATTGGTCATCCTCGTTTCCTTAGGTCCTCAGAATCGACCTCGACCCCCTGAATTAGTCATCCTCGCACCCTCAGGTCCATTGAATCGGCCTCGACCTTCTGAATTGGTCAACCTCCCTCAAAAGAATCATGTGGTGTATATTCGACAGTTATCATTTGTTCCAAACTCACCTGTCAAGGGTCTATATAGACACCCCATTTTGTTATCACCCTAAACTCTCCTTAGGTCCCTAGCACCTCCGTTCATCACTATAAACCAAGGTCATACCCCGAGTACTGACCTAGAAGCCATCGGGCACTCCCAGGCTCCATTTGACCAAAAGTTAAACTCTTCAGCTCGATCGAGACTGAATGAATCTTTAAAGGGCCATTAATCCCCTTTCTAACGGTCCATCCCATGTGTGGTTCCAACTTACCATGAGGACGAAGGACCCGTTTTCCCTCGAAACCTGATCTAGAGGCCACTGGATGCTTCTGGGCTCCATTTGACCAAATTCAACTCTTCATCTCTACCGAGACTGAATGAATCTTTAAAGGTCACTAAAACCCCTTTCCAACGGTCTACCCCATGCGCAATTCTGACTTATGATACAGATGAACGATCCGTTTTACTCCGAAAGGTCAACGAATGCTTCTAGGGCCCGGTTGACCAAAGTCAACTACCCGAACTAGATCAATCTCTTTGGAATGTCTAAGTAAATTTCCTAACCTTTCCAATGATCTGCCCCGTACGCGATTCGGACTTACCATGCAGACGAACGATCCATTTGCGTGCGTCGATTCCCCGTCCAATGGACCGACAAATGCTTCCGAGCCACATTTGACCCAAAGTCAACTCCCGAACCCAGGAGAGGTCCAAAGGACTTTCTAAGGTATCAGAATTACCTTTCCAACGGTCCACCCCGAGTACAATTCGAACCAATGATTTGTGCTCTGCGAGCAATTTTTTTAAAAGGCCAGAAAGACACTGCCAAACGGCAGGTCCCAGACCCCGCCTATCGGCAGTGTGCCTAAATGCACCTGTCGATTGGCAGGAATAGGGATATGCTGATCGGCAATGCCCTAGGCCTATAAAAAGGAGGCCTTCACCTCATTGCAAGAGGAGCCCAGATCAAAAACATATCACTCTAGCAAACCCAGAAAACCTCTCTCGAAGTCAGCGCGATTTCCACATCCAAATCCCATTTCAAGCTTCACCTTTCATCGTCCTTTTCATCAAACTTGGTGAATTAACCATTCTCCATCATCATCCAAGTTCAAGGGCTGCTCTCCAACCTTCAAGATCAAGCTCAAGATCTTCTAGAAGGTCCAATTTTCTCAATTATCTCCTTAAATTCACATTAACTTGTTTTATTACTTAGCACTTTTATTCTCTCATCTCACATATCCTAATATACTTTTTATTTAGTATTATTGCACATCTCTTATTTTTATATAAATAAAAACCCAAAAAATAAGAAAAAGAAGGTTTGCTCATAAATTCCAAACGGGAATTCTCACACTTTTCTTACACTTTTCTCACAACTAAAACACTTTTTTCTACACACTCACACACACACAAATAAGACAAGTCCCCGGTTGGATTTATGGGATAAATCCCACCCCTCGTTTTGCATACGAACTACGTGCAGTTTGATGCCTCTATAGGCTACGTAGGCATCTCGGGGTAAAATCCGAGATTCGAGTCCTATTTTTACTCTTTCTTTCATCCCCTATTCTCTCTAACTACAATTCTCCTAGATTATATATATATACATATATTTGTTCTTAGTTACGTATTATCCCATATGCGTTATCGTTCCGTTGTAATGATCAATGTAAGGATAATCGGGTGAATCCTATTTTCTAATATTTTTATACCTTCTTACGGATGACTCACTTTACCCCTTCCATGGTACAAGTCGATAATTCCTATCTCCACTATATATATACACATGCACACATATCACGGGGAAAATAAAGGAAAATAGCAAAAAACCATGAGAGACCGTAAGGGCGAAATGGGTACCTAACACCTTTCCATTTCGTAACTTAGCCTCCGGACCCTTTTCGAATCATTTTGGTTTCGTATGCATCAGTATGTATTTGGATGTTGTCCTTCGGGATGACTCCCTTTCTTTTGTCTATTTTGAGTAAAATAGACTGGCGACTCTATATCCCTACATTTTTCACCTCACCCAAATGACGCTGGCCGAAGCACTCCTAAGAGGGACGCACGGGACCTAGGATCCTCCCTCACGCCGCCTTCCCGCTGCGAGGATCGGGGATGGCCACACAAAGCACTGGCATCCTCTTCATCCCCTTATAACTTGCTTACTTCCTCAGCAATGTTAGGGTAATGAGTCATGACCCTCTTCTTCAACTCTTCATATCCATCCACAAAAAAAAAAGGTAATACAATCTACATTGTAGTCAGTGGAAGACTTATATTTTCTGACACCCATTGCCTCGGTAAAAGAAAAGGCATCACGAGCACTCTGTAAATCGGTAATCATTATAATCTTATCTTGCTCTACCTTCTTCAGAGCCTTCTGGGCGGCATTAAGGGCCTCGTTCAAACTTTTAGTAACGACAACATCATTATGAGATTTCTTCTTAAGGGAAGTGATCTCATTTTCTTCCTTGCTCAACTTTGTGGTCTTCGTCATCAGGTCATCATCCCATTCCTTCAACTCCCCATGCATTTTCTTAAAATATGCCTTTAACTTTTTATTCTCACCAAATAATTATTCAAAGGCATAATGATTCACTACTGCCTTCTCCCTAAGGGTTGTGCGTGTCATGGAAGCTTGACAACAAGAGAAAGTTATTAGAACAGCATGCAACACAAGAAGTAAAAATGGTCAAAACAAAAGGAGAACTTACCACTTACAGTTTGTGTTGGCTAGCCTCCATAAAAAATCAGGATCGTTGACCCTCAAAAACTCAAAATCCCTACTGTAGCCATGATAACCGAGTAGATCGGTGTTATTGTTCGCATGATAAAAGATTGAGTCCAACTCGACCTTCAACTTATGACCTGGATCAAATGCGAACTCAGGCACCTTCCCATAATGAGAAGTATGACCTGGATAACTCACCAGTCTACGAAGGGTCGACCTATTTTCTTCCTCAACACGTGGCATCTTGCTCTCATTTTGAGTATCAGTGGGGTCAAGAGGTCTTTTTTCTCCAATGGTAGGCCCTGAAGGATGCATAGAAGCCTTCCCCTTGTATTGAGCTCTAGCAGTAGCAACCTCAATATCCATTTAACGAGCAGCCTGCTCGGTTGCCTCCTTCTCTTCAGCCAGCCTTCTCTGTTCGGCCCCAACCTGACACTATCTAGCCTCTATTTTCTTCTGCCTGGACAAGGTCATATCTTTACGGTCTATCCGATGAGGAACTATACCCAATGTTTACTCGAAAGGATGATCGCCTACACCTAAGAAACGCTGAGTAGACAGGTTAAAGAATAGACTCAAAATAAATAAAGAAGGAAAAAAAAGATAAAAGGAAGATGTATATTTGCACTACCTGCTTAAAAACCTTCTTACTCTTCTCCAACAAATTGCTCTCTTGCATTAATGTGAGTCTCTTGCAATACACACCACTCAAAAGGAACCTCAAACTCTATAGAGGTAAGATCACCTAGAAGGGTGCAGTATCCAGAAGTAACAAATTTTTTTAGTAAAAATAATTCCTCAAATTTGGGGGGCTTTAATAACTTAACTTTTGTGTGGATGTCGTTGTTTGAAGCCAAGTTAATCAAAATCCTCAAATACCTACAAAATATAACAAACTAAAGTGTAGAGGTAAGTAAGGGTATCAATCCACATCAAGAGGGTAAAGCGAGGGAAAAACAATTGTAATTCACTTTTATTTTCTTTTGGGGATTTTTACCTTTTCTATTTTTTTTAGCTTTTTCAATATTAAAACAATTTGGATGAGGATGTGAAACAACACTAAGTCAAAGATGTAAATAACTAGCTAAAACATAAGTGAAGAAAATAAGTAAATCTAACTAAATAAAATCTAAAATATGAGATGGGTGAGGAAATAAAAGTGAGGACTAACAAGGGATACGATGACACCATGTATTCTAGTTAATTAAAATTAATTAATTCATTAAAATTAATTATCCCAAGTTAATATCGAAATCACAAATCAACTCTCATTGCAAATGTAATTTTCATAATAACATTTTAGAAAATTAATTTTAACAGTCCATCCTAACATCATTTAACAAATCACCCGCTAGGATCGATCGATTAGACTAGTTTAAATCATAAAAGTAAGTCTAGAGTTGAAATTAAAGGAATAATACCACACTTGAGAAACCCCTATCTCTAGTTCGAATCTAAAATGGGTATTATAACTAGAATTTTGATTTTCTCTGGAAAATCATTTACCCTCTCTCGAGGCGTAAATTAAAATGTAAGAGTGCAAAATTAATCATCAAATGGACATTTAATTTAAATTAATTAACTCAATCGTGATTAACATCAAATAATGGGTCACCCCACCCCTTGAAAGGGGTTTTAGCATAACAGGATATTAAACATGATGAACAAATAATCAAAGGCTAATAAAATAAAATAGAAGAGAAGAGAACAATCAAACCCAATCTCTTGAAGTGAAATTGAACTCTAATTTCTTTGAAATCAGGCACCATCCATCCAATATGAGCATCCAACAATAATCAATTCAAAATAATACTCAATTGAATTACTCACAATTTATCCTCATAAATCTCTAAAAATAAAAACTATTTACAAAATATTTTCGTAATTTATTTTCTACTCTAGCATATCTCTCTAACTATCTCTAGAATTGTCTCTCTACAAAATTATATCCCATTAAAATGGTCTTCATCTTCTTTAAATAGTAGGCATGGAGCTAAGGGTAAATTGGGTAGGGATTAAATGGACATGAGGGGTGTGATAATAAGTTTGGATTAAAATGGGGAAATGCACATATGTGCATGGATTGTGTGAGGTCATGTGAATGAGGTGTGAGGGAATTAAAATCAAATTTAGTTAATGCGCATTTTGGGCATTGGAGTAAAAGATGTTAGTTGGGGGTAATTTTGGAAAAGTTTTAAATGGGTTTGTTTTGTGTTAGACTTGGACTTTGTTTTTTATTTTGTCTTTTGGTGTTTGGGATAGCAGGTGATGAAAAAAGTTTTTGGCATTGAAATGGGTTTGGGTGTTTTCGATTTGTGTGGGACAAGGGGTTACGAGTTTGGTGGTTCGGGTTGGAGTAAGGTTGGCGCGGGTCGAGTCCAAGTTTCCACGAGTTTGGGGAGTAGGGGTCGGTCTCGGGTTGTGGCGAGATTAAGGGAGTTGATCGAACTTTTGGGTTCGAATCTGTTTGGTTCCGACCGAGTTGACACAATAAGGTTTAGGGGGCTCGGGTTATGAGAGTTTCTAGTCGCCGGCATAAAAGAGGTGCTCGCCGGCGGGAGTGAGTGATGGCCGGTGGGGCACCGTCGGAGAGAAGGGGGTCATTGGGATTTATGGGTTGAGTCGAAATGGGTGAGGTCGGTTTTGTGGTGGTGGATGAGAGGAGAGAGAAATTGGTTATGGTTGTGAAATGGGTGTAAGATTTAGATGGTTTGGTGTGTTAATGGTGGATGAGGAGAGAGAACTGGGTCTTGGGAGGTTGAAGATGGAATTGGTGGGGTTTGTGTGTGTGAGGGTGTATGGGAAATATGGTGTGGCTTAGGGATTTGTTTTAGGTGTAGGATAGTGTGTAGTGTGTGTGTGTTTAATTTGTACATAATAAAATTAAAACTAACTAACTAAAATAAATAAATTAATAGAATTAAAAATTAAAATCTACTAAAAAATAAAATCCTAATTTATAAATAAAAGACACAAATTAAAAAATGAAACTAAAAAGAAATGAAAATAAAAATCTACTAAAACTAAAAACTAAAAGCCTAAAAAATTTAAAATCTAATAAAACTAAAAATAAATGAATTCCTAAAAAAACTAATCCTAATAAAAATAAAACAAAAGAAAATAAAAACTAAAAACTAATAAACATCAAAATTAAAATGAAGAAATAAAAAAATAAAAAAATAGAAAATAAATCCTAGAAAATTCTAAATAAATCTAAAACAAATTCTAAAAATAAAACGACTGAAACTAAAAATCTAAAAATTAAAATTAAAATTAAAAAATCAACACACACAAAGGGTTCGGTGTAATATTAGGCTAGGTTTAGGCTTGGGTAAGTTTACGGGGGAGGTGAATTAGCTCCATTCTTGTTGCAATTTGCCTTGAAATAACGCTTTTGACACCGCAACTGCAATCAAGCCTACACAGTATACAATTAAGCATATAAGACCCAAATTGCCGAGAATTAGCAACTAAAATACGTCTATTCGGGGTATAAAATGTACACTTATGGGTGCTTGTCAGGCTTCTTCTCACAATACGTCACAATCGGATCAACTATAGATGTAGCAAACATGGGGGCTCTCTTCACTAGAATGAGAAGCATACAAAATATCAAAATAATAAGATGAGTTGAAGTAAGTAATTGAATAAAAAGTAGGAATTTTTTTTCGGTTTGGTCCGTTCCATTCCTTGGGGACCCTACATGACCTATCTTGTTCAATAGACCTAAACTCCCACTCTCCCTTAGCGAACACATATTGACCTTTCCAATCATGATTGCTAGTTTGGACAACAGTGACCATTCGATATTGAGCTTTTCTAGGAGAAAAATAATAATGCCTGGGAGCTTTGGCATTGTCTTTAAATCCAAGGACATATTTAAAAATGTCCCACATAAGGTCGAAACTTATTCTAAGCTTCCAAAACATCATGGATCCTAGAATGGTACTATAGGCATTGGGAGGAAGCTGGGTCAAGGTAACCCCATAACTTTTTAATATAGAGCACACTATAGGATGGAAAGGGAGCCTCAACCCCACCTGAAGATCCTAGAGGGGAAGACAAATCTCATCAAAATCCTTCACATTATAATATCTCTCATCAGAAAGAGGAATCCTCATCCCAATAGCTATGGGAAGACCAAATTTCTCCCTCAGATGGTTAAGTTCATCCTCAGTGATGGTACAGGGGTACCATCGGACATCAGTCTCAAGAGAGTCATAGGAGTCAGATGACCCAGAAGAACCGTCTCCCTCCTCCTCTGAAGCATCAACGAAGTATTCATCTATAAGAGATGTGGAAGGATAGGGACCAACACTTTTAGGCCTCATGTCATTAGCCCTATTTGTGTTAACCTCATTGGAAAGAAAATAAAGGTTTATAGCATACATAGATATAATGTTTACAATATTAGCCTCGGGAGAAACATGGACAACATGATCAGTCTCAAAGTTAACTAAATTAGGGGAGCCCACGTAAGGCTCACCAGGATTAGGATTAGAGCCACTTCTATATTGGGTTCTTGTTGTATAGAGAGGGTGACATGCTTCGTCTTCAGGCCTAACCACTTGCAAAGTACGTGTAAACCTCCGTTCTGTGATCCCTGGATGCTCAGACTCAATCTCACTAATAAAGACGTAAATTCAATGGACGTGAAGGGGGAAACTTATAAAGATAAAGATTCAACTTCAGAACACAGAATATGAAATATCAAAATAGGGTTTCTATACAAAACCCAAAGTTGAACAGCTAAATGTCACCAAAAGATCCTATCAATGCTTGAAAACCCTAGGCCAACAAACTCAATAGCCGTCTAATTTGAAATTTCCAATATATGACACCAGCAGCAAATCACATGCCAATAACATAAACTAAAAATCTAGAATGATTAAAACCTAACAAAGACTGTGAGGGGCGTACCTCGTGAAACCAATGAAATTCAAAGGATTAGGATAAGCACCGAATAGCAAAGAAGGGAAAAAAACAAAGAAACACTTTTACTGTGAAAAAAATTTTCTCAAGAAAGCTTTGAAGAACACCTCTATTTTTCTCTCTCTGCAATTAAGGATGTTTAATCTATGATGATGATGATGATTGAGAGTTATAATGGGTACTTATAGTTTCAATAAAGCGTCTAAAGGGATGCAACATAAAGAACATGAAAAGCCTGCATCATCTGAAACGACAGTAAAAAGCACTTACACACGTGCCCTGCCACAATCATTACAAAGAAGATGCTTCAGTTTCCTGACACGTGTCCTCAATACTTCCGCAAACACAAAGGAAATCTACTCGGCCTAGGTTGACCAGAAGAAATTCATTCATCCCACTTTATTACGAGAAGAATAAAACACTATATCCATTCACTTGGCATCAAACCACAGGGATCTTGCATGAAGTCTTGGGGGCTTTCTGTTATATCTTTATATTCACAGCTTATATAGGGTTAAAAGTAATAAAAGAAGACTCATTGTGTTCTTGGACTCACTCCCAATAGGAGGTCATCTCAGGTATTAATCTTCTCGGCTAGCTACATTGGCAGTTGTCCTCCTCCAGCACAGTCACTCACACCATATGCATGTGTTCGCATATACACCCAAAAGACTTCCCACTTGTCACGTGGGAATAAAGGAACGTGGTTGTTATGAGTTTGTTACTTATATGCATATCAGGGACGTCAGCACACAATCCAAGGCATATTTATTTGTTATTTATTAATTAGCACATGTATATAGGTGTAACTGCTTGACCTAAAAGGACAGTCCACCTGCCCTCTAAACATTCTCTACCAACGACCTATAAATCCACCTAAAAATGTGATATTCTCTCACTCTCAATAATCAATCTACCTAGAGCATCCCTAATTGTGCACCTGATAATAGTGAACGAGGAGCTAGCAACACCCGTGGATGTAGGTTTCCATCTTGGGCCGAACCACATAAAATCTGTCTTTCTCTCATTATCTCTCATCCCCATCCTTTATTATTGTTCATCTTTTATCTGATTATTCAATTATTCTCTATCTCTATTTTTGGATGATAACAATCTCTAAAACACCTTCCTAATGGCATAACTTATGCACAAAATGAATTTTTGAGATGTTCACAAAAAAAACAATTTTTGAATAGGTGGACTGCGGATCAACAGTTTTCAATACTTGTCGATCAGCAATGCGCTGGGAATTTTGATCATTTTCCTTTTTAGGGTTATGTTATAGAAGAAAAGGATGACCTCATTTTTTAGGGATCTCAAAACTCATGCAGTAGCCCTACCTTATTTAGAAATACTAAATGCAACATCATTTTCATCGCATTCCCTCACCAAATTCCTCCTCACTTACCTCATTTTTGTCAAAACCTTCCATAAGTCACCTTGCACATCATATATTCAAGATTTTTTATTGAAAAAATTTCACAAATCCTCACACGACGAATTTAAATGTATTTTTGACCCCTCACTTTACATATGTATCTCATTATTTGGATTATTTACTTCCATATTTAAATTTTAATGATGTAGATTTCTCTTCGTTCCCTCTTACCGGCATCATTTTTGTCACAAACAAGTTAGTCATGATATTTACTTTTTTAATTTTGAATATATATTCATAAAGTATTTTCATAAACTAAAATATCAAAAATAGGGGTTTATGTGATTAATTAATGAATTAAAGGACAATTGGGTATTTGTAACGCTTCAACTCGAATTTATGGGTCATGTGTGGGTCAACTTGATCCGGCCCGAATAAATTAAGTGTGGAGTGATGTGAAACAACCTAGATAATATTTCTAGTTCATCTTAATTAATTAGATTCTATCGAAGAAGCATGCAAATCCATTTTCGATATATAAGCATAAAAACAACAAGTGTGTAACCCGGTAGCCAACACCATAGGGTTTAATTAATCCTAGAAACTAACGTAGATAGTAAGAATCACTTACCTACAAAACGCTCTCGAAAGACAAAATCTCATATAACCTATCTTAACAAAAGGAACGGGGTGAGATGATGCCCAAAGAGGTTCCCAAAAATAATGCAATAAAGAAATGAATGGAAGAAAGAATGAATGTTATGTCATAGCAATAACTAGACTATATATGCATTAATTATGTTTTATTCAAAAATATTTCCTTTAGCATAGGTTAAAATTCATTAACCTTCATATACTTTACTTTACCATTTTATTACGAAAGCGTTCGTTCAATTTCTTCATTGAAAATTATTAATTTCACCCTTAAAATTATCACATCTCGGGAATTTTTTGAAATAGCATTTCAACATACGCACCCGATGTATGAAAATAATTATTAAAGCTTACACGCTAACTTGTGCTTATAACCATTATAGATAATTCAAATGCAAAATGGCAGCTCTTTAGTTCGTTATTTCCTTTTAACATATGTCCTTATCACCACACTGCCGTGTAAAACCTAGGTTTAGACCTGCTATATACTTTTAGTTACTTAGATTTTGTTATTTATATTCTTAAGAATTCCCTTATTAGATCTTTTGATTAATTTCATGCCATGGGTCAAACAATTACCTTTACTACACGATTACCTAACAATTTAATTTTTATCGTTTCAAAATTCAAATTATCACATTCGTATACAATTATCAATTGTTTATCCTTCCTTGGAAATTTACCAATTTCTTGTCTTTTCATTTATACATTTTTTATATCCTGGAGTTGATCGTATTCTATTTATGTTTATGGACTTTCACCATGTGCCATAAATATCGTAACCATTACTTCCTTCATTAGTGGTTTTGGATTTAAGTCGAACCGCGCCCTAGGGATATGGTCCCTATTTTTTCACTTTTCATTAAATCCATTTTCTTACGGTCCAACCTACAATTTTATCAAAATACCTGACTTACCACCATCATTATTACTTGCACAAATGTGTTGTTTAGTTCCCTTTTCTTATTAATATTTATACCGGGACCAAGGGCCATTTAACCCAAGGAAAACACCACCGTGTTATCTTCTTTATCACCTTTATCACACATTTTGACTACCTTTGTTCACTTAGTCCTTAAACTTGACTTATTTTCAAAGTTTATCTCACTTTGTAGCTTTGACTTAAATGAGATAAGTCTTTATCATTCAAGATTAAGGACGGTTTTGTCATTTGGAGTTCTTTTTGTAACATGTGCAATAAATGCCTCGTTAGAAGTATCACACCTTTAGGATAAAAACCTTAATTTCTCATAGCCCTTAAGGTTTATTTAACAAGTTATGCTATATCAAAAATTACTGTACAACATTACCAACTTTTCATCAATTTATCATTTGAACCCTTACTATTTCTCATCTTCAAACTTTAATAAGTTTAGCATAACCCTTATATGGTGTTACACAACATTTACCCACCTTTTCTACACATTTAGGATTCTTATCAAGTTTGACTTCGTAAATATTTATCAATATTTCAATAAAAGTCTACACTTTAATGTACACATTTAGGATTCATGTCAAGTTTGACTCTGTAACAGTATTATTCTCATCAACATTCTGATATAAAATGACAACTCTCTTAACATATTATTCAATTACATAAAATAATACATTTCACATAAAATAGTTATCTGTTTACATGCTTCTTACTAAAAAATACAATTTCTTATGTCCTGAAATTTCTAAGAATTCAAATAATATAATTTTACTCCACATTTTCATATTATTGTCATGAAGTATCAATGTTAGTGTGACACCTCGCCTAATAAGATACCGGGTGATCAGCCTTATACCAAATTAAACAGGAATCTCATATGGTTTCATTCTCAACATCACTGTCGAAAACCATTTAATTACTAATAATCTATTAGGCCTGGTGTCAAATTTTAAACTTTCTAATCTTTTTAACTAACACACACAAGAAAATCCATTCACACAAAGATATGAACAACAACTAAAATGAATAAATGATAACCGATAACTCTAGATAAAACTCACCAACCATTTCTATAGACATTTACACACTTAGATATACCCAACACACCAATTTATTCTTTGTATTCATCAAGTTAATTAATATTTAACCCTATCTTAATTAAGCCCTAGTTTTTACTCAACCCTACCAATTTCTCACCAATAATTTACAACATTAACATGGTTTTTAACTTAGATTTCATGTGGGATTATTATCACATCTAAATCATATGAAATCATGTCCCAAAAACCCATTTTTATCTAAGAATCCCAACCCAAATTCATATAGTTTTTCATCATCAATTATAATATGAACAATACACACACTAAATAATTAACGCAAGTTAAACACTTGCCTAGATGGATAAATCCGACGATCTCGAGCCGAAATCTGTCGGAGCTTGGCCCGAGTCTCCTCATTTTCTCCATTTTCTTCCTTCTTTCTCTTATTTTCTTTCCTCTTTTATCTTTATCTCTTGACTTATAAGAGAGAAAATAAGGGTTATCCACTTATTAGACCCAAAATTGACTCGTATACACAAATGCGAGTCCCTACTGATCTTAAAAGTCCTCGAAATCCAAACACTACCCCGGGTACTCTATTCTAACTATCTCGTCCCTTTAGAGACCAATCGTGCACTCAAAATTCCCATCCGAGTAACTTAACAAAAATTTACGTCTTAAACGCAATACATCTCCTCACGTGTTTTTCGCAAAAATAACATCACCTGTCACTTTTATTCACCTGCGACATGAAATAAAAATAGTCCGTCTCATTTACTTATTTTCGTAAGTAAATATCAATCTTTCATTGGCAAATTAATATTCACTATTTACTTTAAATTCTCAAATTATTAAATTACACCCACTCATGTAATTTATTTATCCATAAATGTACGGGGTATTGCAGTTAGCACCATATATATCATGTTTGAACATTATTTATATATAAATATTCATTAACGTGTATACACTAAATTTCATAATATAAACAGGGTATTATCCCCCATCTTATGAGTCTGAAACATGATGAAGAAGGTTGAAGAAGAGGAAACGCCCCCACCTTCAAAGGTGGCCTTAAACAGGTTGCCAATCCCAAAAATTCTTAGTTTTTTCTCTCAAACAACTCCAATAATAACCCTAATGTATTGTGTATTTTTATACAAAATGACTCATGTATGAAGTGTAGGTATACTTAAGGTTGTTTTCTCAAATATTACTTACAAACGTTAAATACATTTCCCATCTAGTCCCAAACACAACTCCTAAATACTCAATCAAACACTTTAGCTCATCTTGAGTTAAAATATGTTTTTCTTGATGAGAAGGTGTGAGAATTTCTTAAACATAGTAGAGGTTGTAAAAATAAAACTGTGTGATAATTGATTATATTCGTAAATTTCTAATTTGGCACACTTATTTAATTAGAGTCTACTTTTAAACCAAATTAATTCAGCCCCTAAACATGCAACTACGTGTGTGCGTGTGTCAACCCATAAATAAATAAAGCATGTGACACAAATTTCAGAAAAAATCCCCGAAGGGAAAAACCTTTTATTTCTAGAACTCTGACAAGTTTACAAGACCACCATATTGCTTTCGCCCACAAGAGTAACGCACGGTGTCTTCGTCAAAACTTCAAAGCAATGACTAGAAATCAGCAGTGGTTCACACTCAGCTATACCACAAGGACATGCAGTCCTAGACATGTAGTCTTCACAGTGTAGGTTATCCTCCCTACAAGAGTAACTTCATAGATACTCCCTCCATAATAGAACGTAGCTCTCCGGTTGTAGAGTTCTCCCCACAAAGAAAGAACAAAAGCAAAGTGTGTTCTTGAACACCAAAACAATTCACCAAAGCATATGGGATTTTTGTGAATTGAAACCAAAAATGATGAAAACCCTAAAAGAAGAAGTCAAAAAGAATTCTGCAGATTCGCAGTTTTCTGTCTTTCAAAACGCTGGGACTTCTTAATGAAAACGAAACCTTTTAATGAGTATTTATAGAAAATCACGCCGCCTCGATCGTTAGAATAAAAAGGGGATCTCGCTCGATCGAAGTACACATGTCATTTGAACGACATCGAGTGACATCTCCATGTCGCTCGAATGAGATGAGATCTCGCTTGAACGACCTGAGCGTCAAAATCGAGGAATGCTACAGGACTTAGAAAATTTACTCATTCTCAAATTTTGACGAAAAAGGTCCGCTCCAACACTTAGAAAATATTTTGAAAAAATATCCCAAAGCTCTAAGTGCAAAGTTAAGGTATTTAAAACATAACCTTACCAAAGTAAACTTTGCAGAGGCTTTTTGATGAAGAACCTTGATATATTCAGATCCGTCTTGATGTAGATTGGTCTTAAACTTCTTCGACGGTTGTAACGGTATACGACATAATTAATTGTGATGGGCATTTATAAAAATATGTCCTTACAAATCTCCCCCTAGGTCTATGCCGAAACATACATAAAAACATCTTAATTATCAAATACCAAAATGCTTATACAAATCTACCCTCCCATAAATATCAAAGCTTTTCTCATCAGGGTTGGCAACATGTGATCCTCAATATTTGTACCTACACACATGAGATAAAGCAAAAACCTTCGTGATGTATCGAGTTTGAAATGATATTAGAATAAATCATTAATAAATCAAATCTCCCTCATACTCCAAAAACTCCCCCATAACATGATAATTATTTCTCCCCCTTTTTATGATGTCCCCAAATAGACAGACAAGAAGAAATAATCAAAACAAGGAGTGTCACGACAAAATTCATAGCACACAAGAATCAACTACGCGCATGCAAAGGGGTATCTCAAAAACTTCCACAAACTATTTTTTATTTTTTAATTTTTTCGTACAAAAATAATGATACAAAAATCACACCATGGATTTAACTAAAACAACCAAGTCATGGAAATGGAATGAATGGGTGTGAACACATTCGATTGGAAAATCAACTCAATCAATCATATGTGCACAATGCGTACGTGTACTCCTAACGAATGAACATCAAAAGTATCCTTAGGTGTAAAAATTGTTGAATTTAGATGACATCGTCTTATACAAATCAACAAATCAAAGTCAAAGTGATTTCCACTCCAATAATGTCCAAAACTATTTAACTCTTTTTCAAGACTTTCAAGGACGTGCAAACCCGTTTTAAATTCCATCCAAATTCCCTCATGCATATTTTCTTTTAGAGGTAATCGAAATTCTCAAACATTGGAGAATTGGTGCAAAAACCTAATGGCCCCTTTTTGGCATGAATTTCTTTTTATTTCCTTTAAAAAATTTCGGGCTCTTTTAAACCTCTTTGGACCCCAGATAATAAAATTCCTCAATTTTTTAGGTGCGATATAACGGTGGCTTAGTATTCGCAAAGGCCAAATGAGAACCTTTCGCAGCCCTTCCCCGTTTTCAAATAAAGCACACAGCCTCACAAACGGCTCTTACATACACAACTTTCTTATCAAGTTTTATCGCGCTTGGTTCGTTTTTAAAGACAGGATTGAAGTGAAAACTCCCAGCCAACATGTGATAAGACAAGCACAATAATCAAACAAATCCGTGCATGTGTACAATAAAGGAAATCATGAGTCAAACATGGAGGAAGTAACACTTAATTACATCTCAATGACTCCAAATATTATAAAGGACAAAGATGACAGGATATATTGTCTCAAAACACTATCAAATCGTCACATGGATAAATGGAATGAAATTGGGACTCGGTCATCCTAAGTGTCCATCCATAAACGGTGTAAACAAAATACAAAAATCTTTTTGGATTTTTTCACAAATTTTATCAAAATAAAATCCTTTTGCATTTTTCTAAAAAAAATGGAAAATATACAAAAATGATATATACTAGCAATAGGCAAATAATGTCATCGTGGAAAACATCCTATGCTAGTAAACAAGTCAAACTTCAATCGTTAGGTGCGGAGGGGTTTTCCAAAGGTGGTGCCAACTTATGAAAAACCTCCATCAAATTTTGTGAAGTTTTGACCAAAAACTTAACTTGCTCACCTAAATGTGCAAACTCTCTCATGTAGTCTCCAGGAGCATGTAAAGTATCATGTGTGGGTGCATGTGTGGCAGAAACACGTGTAGAAGCAAAACGTGACACATAACCCAACTTAAAGAAAAATTTCCTAAGGTGTCCTCTCCTCTTGCAATGGGAACAAACATAAATAGGCCTAGGAACACCTCTCTCAAAAACTCTAGGACGTGCTCTCCTAACGGGAAACGGACGCCTAGGTGGGTTAATTTTCGGGCCATGTAAATATATCACTAAAGTGGGAATCAGCTCGGGTGCGATAAAAGAACTAGAAGCACCGTCATGACCTTTTCCTAGCCCGTCAACTCTACCCTTATAGAGATTAAGAACCACCTTTTCAACCTTCTTAGGTGCGTTCTAAAAATTGACTTTGACCTCCCTTGCACGTTCGAGATAACTCTTGAATTGGGATACACGTGTCGTCAGACTAGACACTGTGTCGGTCAAATCACATTTTTCCTTTCTTAAAACCTCATTCTCTCTCTCCAAATATAACACTCGATGACCTAAATCCCTATTATAATTCTTTGTGTTTAAGGTCTCGGTGTACAAATCTCTAAATCCTTTTTATAGCTCACTTTCATCTCCACTTTCACTCTCGCTTTCTCCCTCACTTGAAGCGCTCAAATCATCCTCCTCAGGGGTCTCACTCGAACTATTCCCCTCATCTCCATCTAAACTAGGTGTGCTAACCCGACTAGCTAAAAACACGACACACATAACGTGCTCTTTTTCATTACCCGAATCAAAAACCTGTATGTCCCTATCACTAAGTGTGGAAGGTATAGCCACTGTCTTTCCCTCTCTCTTAAGTCTAGTGGGACACTCATACGCCTTATGCCCTTTACCCCCACACTCAAAACATGTCAAACTTTCTAAATTTTTCTCACTCTCCTTTTCTTTTTCTCTCTCCTTCTCTTTCTCACCGCTTTCTTTGGCCTCTTTATTTTTCTTAACAAATCTCTTATTGGAAGAATTATTTTTGTTCATGTTAAGAAATTTTTTAAAATATTTCGCAAACAAGGCCATATCTTTAAAATTAAAATCTTCCTCAGAATCGGACTCACAAACTTTTTCTTTCTTTTTCATAAAATGAGTCTTTAAAGCAACGCCTTTATCCTTAGCCTTAATGGTTTGGGGAAACATGTCAATCTCATAGGTTTGAAGATCTCCAACAAGTTCTTCCAACTTAAGTGATTTCAAATTTCTCGAAGAGTTCAAAACAGTGACTTTAGGAATAAAACGTTTTGGGAGAGATCTCAAAATCTTTTTAATGACACGCGTGTTATCAATCACCTCGCCCAAATTAAAACTGGTGTTTACAATGTCCGACAAATGTGCATAAAAATCATCAAAGCATTCAGACTCAGATATAGTGATAGTCTCAAATTAGGTGGCCAAATTTTGTAATTTTGATTCTTTAACCGCGTTCGTACCCTCATGTGTTAATTTTAAAACATCCCATGCCTCTTTAGACGTGGTTCACGTCATAATTCGACGGAACTCGACGGGAGTGACGGCTCCAAAAATAGCACTGAAACCACATGAAATAAAATTAAACATTTTAAAATCATCTTCATTCCAGGCCGACACGGGTTTTAAAGAGGTGATATTTTCAACAGTGACAGTGGGAGGATTCCATCCATTTTTGCGAAGCAACTAAACACACTCGTCAATGGATTTTAAACTAGATTTCATGCGACCTTTCCAATAGGCATAATTTTTTCCATCAAAAATTGGCACCTGATTAAATGAATGTTCCATTGGAAAAATTACGATTTTTCACAAAACTGATTTTTCAAAAAAAATCAATATCACACAATTTTGCGGAAAATAGAAATACGTGATAAATTAGCATAACCTGCTGTGATACCAATTTGACGACGTGAGAAGTCAAATTGTATCAAAAATAAATAAATCCTTAAAAATCAGGATCACGCGATAAATTAGCATAACCCGCTCTGATACCAATTTGTAAAAATATGACTGTGTGATAATTGATTAAATTCGCAAATTTCAATTTGACACACTTGTTTAATTAGAGTCTATTTTTAAACCAAATTAATTCAGCCCCTAAACATGCAACTACGTGTGTGCATGTGTCAACCCATAAATAAATAAAGCATGTGACACAAATTTAAGGGAAAATCCCCGAAGGGAAAAATCTTTTATTTCTAGAACTCTGACAAGTTCACAAGACCATTAACTTACATACCATCTTGCTTTCGCCTACAAGAGTAACGCACGGTGTCTTCGTCAAACCATCAAAGAAACGGCTAGAAATCAGCAGTGGTTCACACGCAGCTATACCACAAGGACGCGCAATCCTAAACACACAGTCTTCATAGTGTAGGCTATCCTCGCCACAAGAGTAACTTCATATAGACTCCCTCCACAATAGCACGCAACTCTCCGGTTTTAGAGTTATCCCCACAAAGAATGAACAAAA
The DNA here is from genome assembly GCA_949130495.1 of Sambucus nigra. NCBI lineage: Eukaryota > Viridiplantae > Streptophyta > Magnoliopsida > Dipsacales > Adoxaceae > Sambucus > Sambucus nigra. Next base: position 215,382,982 of record OX422210.1, on the reverse strand, counting down.
GCAAAGTGTGTTCTTGAACACCAAAGCATATGGGATTTTTGTGAATTGAAACCAAAAAGGATGAAAACCCTAAAAGAAGAAGTTAAAAAGAATTCTGCAGATTCGCAATTTTCTGTCTTTCAAAACGCTGGGACTTCTCAATAAAAATGAAACCATTTAATGAGTATTTATAGAAAATCGCACTGCCTCGGTCGTTAGAATGAAAAGGGGATCTCACTTGATCGAAGTACACGTGTCGTTTGAACGACATCGCGTGATATCTTTATGTCGCTCGAACGAGATGAGATCTCGCTTGAACGACCTGGGAGTCAAAATCAAGGAACGCTACAGGACTTAGAAAATTTACTCATTCTCAAATTTTGACGAAAAAGGTCCGCTCCAACACTTAGAAAATATTTTGAAAAAATATCCCAACGCTCTAAGTGCAAAGTTAAGGTATTTAAAACATAACCTTACCAAAGTAAAATTTACGGAGGCTTTTTGATGAAGAACCTTGATATATTCGGATCCGTCTTGATGTAGATTGCTCTTGAACGTCTTCGACGCTTGTAACATTATACGACATAATTAATTGTGATGGACATTTATAAAAATATATCCTTACAAAGGTGGAGAATGGATTTTTCTTATGTACATAGATTGAGTGAAAATAAATAGCGGCGGGACTCGTGTAGCTTATGGTTTGCTACAAAGGTGATACTTATTAGGGTAATGGGGAACTTATATGTATCTTGAACTAATCATAATTAATCAACAAGCATATATATATATATATGGAAGAGGGACAGAACCCCAACACATATTACTAAAATTAGGAGATATAGAATCTCTTAGGTATCCTTTACAAGCTCAAAGAAAAATAAATCCCTTTGGGAGCCAATAATGAAAGAATGAAAGCTAAAAATTTGGAACTTTATCTTAGGCCCATTACAAATGGAAGATTATGAATACTTAATAGCAGATCTTACATAGCTACATCCCAATAAGTCTAACTTATAAGCACCTCTCACAAATTAGGAAGCTCTTGGACATCTTTGTAGACTTTTTTAGAATGAAGGGCCACTCCACTTTTAGCTAGGAAATTAGCAACCAAATTTGTATCCTTGTAGCAGTGACTTAAATAATAATGAATCATGTTTAATTTGGATCTAATCTATGTAATACACTTAGAGAATTCCAAGGAGGCTTCCAATTCCTATTGAGCACATTAACCACCATCAAAGTGTCTGTATCTATTTGAATGAAGTTTAGATTATACTTCAATCACATATTCAGGCCCTCATATAAACTAGAGAACTACATGTTTGAGTTTGTAGAATTACCTCCTAGACATGAAAAAGCTACCACCATCTTACTATTTGAGTCTTTAATAATTCCTCCATAACCACAAGGATCGGGATTACCTTTAGTAGCTCCATCAACATTTAGCTTTATCCATTGGTGAGGAGGAGGGGACCATTTAAGAGGAAAGGAATTTATATGCTTCTATATAAAAGAAAGATTAAAGAATTCCTTGATTCTTGCATAAAACATGACATTAGCTTTCAAACTTAACAACTTTGCAGATGTTAGATGGAGTGAAAAGATAATTAGAAATAATAGAATGAGATGGCATTGCAATACCTTCAAAAACACATAGGTTTCTGCATTTCACACTTCCCATCACACCACCAAAGGAATTGTTTTGCACAGAAATTTAAAGTAGTCTTGAGAATTAGATTTGAGAGACCAACTTAAAAGGAGCATAAAGATATTGATTCTTTCAGTCGTAATCCCCATTAAGTCAGAGAAGAAATTCCAAACTTGAGTTATCACTGGGCATTCCACAAACATGTGATGATTTGATTCACAATATTGGAGGCAATCTTTACATTTGGACACCAGGGTAATTCTAATATTTTGAATATTGTCATCTAATAGGAGGCAATTATTCAAGATCCTCCATTGGTTAATAGAGATCATTTAGGAATATTTGAATCCCAAGTCAATTCAGCTACCTTAGAGGTAATGGACCTGTTATTAAGAGCCTTACAAGCTATTGAGAAACTAAACACACCTGAAGTTTAGGGATTCCAGAACCATTTACCATCAAAGCATTCCATTAAAGCAAGAGATTCTTCTTTACACTTCCTCATACTTCTCTAAGCAAGATAACCACCCTTATAATGAGTGTTCCAAGATTTATACTGATTTTTCATAAAAGAGTTCCAAAGAGAATTTTCAGAATACCATTTCTAAACAAGTCTCATACTTTATGCCTAAGCAATGGCGTTGAAATTTTTAAATCCCAGACCTCCTTCTATTTTAGGTTTGGATAGTTTATTCCAACTAGCCCACTGATGTTTCCAACCCTGATCTTCTAATCCACCCCTAAAAAATTGTTGATCATCTTATGGATCATATGTATAACAGCTTTAGGAGGGTGTAGGGATGTTAGTAAGTATATAGGTAATGAGGATAGGACATGTTGGATAAGAGTGTGCTTTCCTCCATTGGATAAAAGTTTAGCATGACAACCACCAATTCTTTGTCTAAAAGACTCAAAACTTCTATAATACACTGCTTTAATTCTTCCCTTAAACAGACGAGAGCCCAGATATTAGAGAAGGAGAGATTTATACGTAAGACAGGTACAATCTTCCACTTTGATTCTAAATTACATTAAAGCTTTGGGATTAATTGTGAATCTTCTTTTCAACATAATAATTTTCTAACCAGACATGGAGGAGTATTGTTGGATAAGGGCAAGCAACTTATTCAAGCTTTTCTTATCACCTCTTGAAAAAAAACTACATCATCTGCAAATGAAAGGTGAGAAATAATAGGACTACCGCTACCACTAGCATGGTAATATGGTTTAACTTTACCACAGGTCATCAAATTATTCAAGCCCCTACTTAAAACTTCAGTTGTTATAATAAACACACTAGGGGATAGAGTATCCCCTTGTCTTAATACTCTAGAGGATTTAAAATACCCCTTGGATTCTCTATTAATCAAAATAGAGAACTAGTTGTTTGAGATACTTATCCAAACCATATATATTCATCTCTTCCCAAAACTAAATTGTCTTAACACTTTGATAAAAAAAATCCAGTGAACTTTATCATATGCTTTTTCCATGCCCATTTTTAAAATGACATTACCTCCAAAAGTCTTCTTTCCCAAGTTGTGCACCATTTCTTGAGCTAAAAGGACATTGTCTTGAATTGACCTTCATTTCACAAAGCCACTTTGATTAGGGGAAATGATGTTAGGAAGTAATTTAGCAAGCCTTGAAGCTAATATCTTCAAGATAATTTTGCATGAGAAGTTACATAGGCCAATTGGCCTATAATATCCACACTTCTTTGGATGAGAACCCTTTGGAATAAGCACAATTGCAGTATTTGACCAGCTCTGGGGATTTGCCCATAAAAGATCATTCTTGATAATTTCACAACAAGTTTTATAAAAAAATTCCCCCAAATCCATCAGGAATAGGGGTGGATTCCTCACTAAGCTCATTTACTACATTGAACACCTCTTCTTCAGATGCAAAATCTTCAATCTCATAGTTTAAATCTTCAACAAGCCTATATGATTAGGGATATCAACTCCAAGTGAAAACGGTTGGTCGGATGTCTCTCTTTGGAGTATATAAGGGTACACGTTGAGTTCATGTTAACCAATATTTGGTTAACAACTCAGTATAATCATACTCCAAACCAAGGTTCTAAAAAACGGGGGGCATGATCGAGGCGTGGAGGCCAAGCCTTAACCCTAGGCGAGCCTTAGGCATAAAAATGCGTGATAAGGCGTTTAGGCCTTCTTAATATATTTTAATATTTTTTAACCATAACAAGGATATTAAATACTAAAATTGTACATATCATAAAAATATGTCTGAAAATATGCAAATTAAAATACTATTGCATTATTTTGGATGAGATAATGGTCCGGTTTGTAAAAAAAAATCTTTAAAAGGAAATATCGTTTCACTAAAGCATTATTTTTTATTAGAAAAAAGTGTGCCTTAAAGGTTTTACCAAGAATAAGGCTCAAAAAGCTTAAGGCGGGGAGTTTCTCCCAAGCCTCAAGCCTAGACGGAGCCTAAGCAGGTTTTTTAGAACAGTGCTCCAAACACTAGGCCCGATAACGTTGATCGCGATCGCGGCTATCTATAGTCGTCGTGTGCGATAAACCCATTGCTTCCCAGCTACATACCTCTGATATCCTACTTGGTTTCTTTAATTCCTCTACCCAGGATCCTTTTTAATATTGCAGACTTACTAACACAAGTTTCTCAAACCACATGGCAATAATCTCATTCTTTTGTAATGTACTAACAACCCAAGGAACATATGAAAAAGTTTTTTGATTTCCTAACTTATAAACCCTATAACTAATAACCAACTTATTACTCTAATCAGCACTAATTTTATGGTAAATAATATTCTTCAAATCATGAAGATATCCCTATTTAAATAAATCCCTTCCACGAGCCAACTCAAATAATTAACTCAAGCCAACACTCTTACATTCTAAAACTATCCTTCAAGCTTTAAAATTGTTTTTTAACATTACATAAATTAGCTTAGATTAATTTTTACATATACATCAAAATATACGACACTTAATTAATATAAAATTAATTAGTATCACCGTTACATAATTTCATAATCAATATCCAAAATCATCCCATAATACTATCTTACACTAAGAATCACTTTAATAATTACAATAAGTATCCTTATCAATAATAGTCAATTTACCCAGTAACTCGTATCTTGATGTAATTGTCCATATTGATATGAAGATCATTCACCTAATAAAACATCACCAAGCACAAATTCTCATGAACTCCCCATAATTATCGTTTAAACTATTAATCGATATTCAGGTTATCACATTCTTCCCTTCTTAAGAAATCTCATCCTCGAAATTATTACCCACTGCCATTTGACTATTTCAATAATTATTCCTAAGTCATATCTTCAGGGGTAATCTTAGAAACATTGTCCACCTAATCATCACAACTTCTTGTACCACTTATTTCCCAAGTGTTGTCCTCAGGGATCATCATACATCGCCATAATCCTTCGGCTATTTTTAACCTCACTTGAGGTATGAGACGAACTTTCCTTAATCACAAGGATTAACAAAACATGATTAATTTGTCTAATCAGTTAAATTATCTATATTTTAAAATTTATAGGTCTCAATCTACAATATACAATCCATTTATAATCCCATGCATACCTAACCTTACTCTAGGCTTCTCAATCTAAAACCATGCATACAGGCATTACATAAATCCATGCAACACACAATAGCATGAATCTATGCTATTCCCAATAATTCCCTAAAATGAATAGTCAAACGAGGTCGAACTTTTACTAGAAATCCATGGTTTCTTCCCCTTGAATCAAAACCTTTTAATATTTTCGAATTATCCTTCAAACTATAAAACTATGTATCAATGACCTTAGTCATATGCTATGACCCACTAGGTCACACACAATGAACCACTATGCCCAAATCAATCAAATTAATGCATGCAAAACAATTTTAATTACCCGTGGAATAATGCACACACAAGGATGCTCGTGCAAGTTTGAATGAGTGCTCGTACGGAAAATTACCTCAGTTATTGTAATGCATCAGCCATACACGGTGTAATATGCACCAACACTGAGCCAAAACCATACCATAACCAGATAACCACTTAGTAGTAATTCAAACAAAAATCAACTTGAAGTGGAACAAATAATTTGAACATCATGTCCCGAAATCTAAGGAATTTCTCCCCGTAGACCATGATTCTTCTATTATTCACTCGGGTACCACACGTTACACATAACTAAAGATACCAATATTTTTTCCCACTACTAGTCAGTGTAGTCCTTGTGAGGCCATAAACCTTGGTCGAAGGTATCAGCCCACAATGATATTGAACAATAAAATCATCAACCTTGTGCAACAAGACGAGGTACTATTACTTGGGATATCATAGTGATATACTTACTTCCTTAGAGGCGATGGATACTCTTTCATTCATTATGATGAATAAAAAAATTGCACGAATAATCGATGAGACATTAACACCCTTCCTTAGATGTCACGAGTAAAACTCTTCTTTAGTTGTTACATTATGAGGCATCCCATCTTGAACCTTAAGGATTAAACTTGAGAAATGGCATCTAAGTTGACATTTGTCTCAGGATACTACTGACCAGTGTTCGAGATCTTTGATATTGACAAGTTCACCTCATGTAGTGCCTACCCTACTATGGGTGTTTCCACTATTCCCACCTTAATATGCTACTCGCTTTAAGAATCAAGATTCCTCATTTGAGTCATTTTCCAGTTGCACCAACTTGCGATGACACACTTGGAAAGTAGTGATGTTCGATCCTCATATGCATTTAGACATATACCTTTAATTTTTATATTTTTCACGAGATGCATGAAGAAATAACTCATTTTTTCATCGAAACTAAACATAAGTGTGCCAATCCTGCACACGACATGATGCTTCTAAGAGCACATACTTCCCATGTTTTAGGCAACACTCCTGGTGAGTAAAGGTGATACTACCATCACCATCATCTGCCAATAATACGAGAATACCAATGCGGCTACATATAACTCTCCCTTTGGTGATCACTTCACTCATGCATAAATGTTATGTCAAATCTGACATATGATGCCGAGCTACTCTCGCATAGTTGAATGACCAAAACACTGATGCGTCTAGCAATGGCATCAACATTACTCCCCATAGTGTAAACTCTTAATCATAATTAACAAATGGAGATGGCGAAGTCTTACAAACTTCGATTCCTCTAATGGATTATGTACATTAATGTTGATTTATCCTAACAACAATGCTTACAATCCCTTGTCTAAAACACCAATATAATATTTGTCTCCTGTAAAAGGGTAAGAAACATTCTTCTAGATGCTACATCTCTGACCACTGGAGAAATTTTTATGCCTTCTTAAGAGTTGACTTCATGTACCTCTACTTTTAATGACGTTGTAGTCACTTAAGATTTCGAGCAGATGGAAAGGACAATATTATAAAAATCTCCATATTTCATTATTGAAGTTGATCATGCCCCATACCAAAATATGCAAGTCATTAAAACTAAAAAACCATTCTCATCATGAGAAAGAAATATGAGACATTTAAAACTTTTTCGACGAGATATAAATCAAGATAATCCAACGAATATAAATCATTCACCATCACAAAATCCATCACCATTCTAAACTCCAATAACAAATCTCAACTCCAAATATAATAAAACTCAAATGAAATAAAGTCAACTATAAGAATCTCTCTAACTGAAAACCCATAAACAACTGTGGAGTCGAGTGACCAACGAAATCCATAACAACCGTCTTATAATAAAAATAAAGGGAACGGAAACAAACTAAACTAATGCAATAAAATAAATCTCCATCTGATAGTCCGCTAACTTCAAAACTATGCAACTACCCAGTAATCTATCCTAAAAAGTTAGTCAATAGAGACAGGTCTGGGACCACCGTAAGAATCCCAGCTACTCTTCCCAAATAGGATTCGTGAATTCAATCATAAGCATTATAAGAGATAAATATCATAATAGAGGATTTTAATTAACTAAGAAATAATAATAATTGTATGAGCAATGTAAAACTATAACAAATACCCACATAAAATAAGCTAACTCACTACCAAAGTCAAATTATGTTTATTTCAACATTAATTTAATCTCATTTCATTATCTTACTCGATTTAAATTATATTTCTCAACATTAATCATATTGTCAACGCAACACCATTATAGCCAGTTTTCCTATGTATTGGCCTTTCATATACTCATGGCGTGCCTAACATATCAACACATCAAATCCACATCCATCATTATAGCCCATCGACCCAATTTTCGTTAGCCCGTACATACTATGATCTTCCCCTCACACAGCACGTCATTATAGCCATTTAGCCTAGGTTCCTCAATCATCATAATGGCCGACCCATACTAGGCACTACACATACTTGTGACACGATCACAAATCGTCAAAGTATCCAAAGAAAGTATGGGTCCTACAGTCAACGTAATGGCTAGCCTACCCACACTCGCACATATAGTCATGCACAACAATCTGTCTCTCATACCAGTTTATTATCTTAGGTATTGATTATATTTTCTTTATTCTATTTTAATATTCATAATTAGCCCCCACAATATAATCTGGGCATCATAACTACAACTCAATTCTAGTTCCACACTTAGAGATCACCAAACCATAAATATCACCTAGTACCTCACCTAAAAGAATACATAAAACATAATCATCACCTAGTATCATAACTAGGATAAAATAACATACTACCTAGTCTCATACTTAGGAAATACCCAAACATTCAAGTGCACACTCCCTAGTCCCATACCCAAAAAGTGTCAATAATAATTAATATGGCTACTCGCTAGTCCCATACCTAAAAAGTATATGATAATTCAAGGGTGAGGATATAACTATCAACGTATATCTCAATGTCCCAACGGCGTCAATTTATTAACACGGACAATTTCGTCATTAATTATATTCTTAATCCAATGTCCTAATTCTTTATTTTGCATATGTACAAATGTAATTTCATGCACATTAAACCAATTATATCATGTGATAAACGAGTTATACAAATTATTTCAACAAATTGTCCAAATTCAATTTAACAATACGAGTGATAATTAATTGAATTAAATTATAAACTATTTAAGACATGCGTATCAATAACTTTTCAGCAATAAATTAATGCATTCTACACATTATTAATCGTCTATGTGATTTTATAAATCAACACATATCATCAAACTATATATTTTAATTAACATGCGATTCATCCCAACAACACAAAATAACAAAGTACTATCATCTAAGCATACAGTATTTTGAGTATTAAATCCAGTATCAAAAATTAATAAAATCAAATTTATATTTAGGTTATCACTTTACCAAATTAAGATGTTAATCTTATTGAAAAAACATGCTTATTTAATGTTTAGGCTACATTTAAATCAAATAATACTTAAGGAGAACAATAGTGATATTCTTTCCTAAAAAGAGGTATTCTCGAAAATTCAAGTGTACCACTGCGTTTGCCTCGAGAAAATGAGTAAGTTTTCTATTATGGCCTTCTTCAAAAGATGTGATTAAAGCCTCTCAAAATTAGGTTGAAGTTTTGCTTAATGGAGGTTTAAGGTTTAAAATATAGGGTATGTATAATCTGTTTTGATTTAGGAGAAAAGGAGGAGGGTGTGAAAATTTCAAGTACAAAAGTTTGTTTAAAGAAAAAGGTTTTTGACTCAAAAGAGTCCGTACTGAAACAAATATACACATGCGCTAGCAAATAAAAAAATACAAACCTAACCCTAAAAAGAAAAAAAACACGGGCCTAAACCCCACTCACAATCGCTACCAACAGCCCCCACCTGCTAGCCAAACCAAGTCCCTCTCTCTTCCTTAAATCATTCACTAGTTGAACAATACTAATCTGGACAAAACTAAAGTCCAATAATCCTATTTATTTTCTTTTTTTAAAACAAAATAAATCCAAAACAATTTTTAACATTTTAAAATCTCATAACTCAAATTGTGTGAGCCCAAACCAAAATATTTCCTTAGAGTCTAGGTCAAAACAAAAAGACTCATATAACCTTATGATTTTTGAAAAAAATCCATTTTATTCAATAATTAAAATAAAATCCCAAAATAATCAATTAAATATCTAGAAATCATCGAATTCAATTCAATTAGATGCTTGTAATTTAATTCACATTCCAACCAAATAATTTATTTATTTAATTAACCCATTTTAATTAATTAAACCGGTTGTCCAAAAACATATGGTATTACAAATAATGAAATTCTTTCCTTCAAACTAACCCGCTGCCCAGGAGGACAATAAACCTCATACCGACTTTACACTAGAGAAATTGTTTCAGACTTGCATTCTCTAAGTCTCCTCGGTATTATAGATGAAATGCGCCAAAAGATGAGTGCCCTTCAAACATTTTTTATGATAATGGAATGCATCACCACAATTGAAACTTTACCTTGGGTAAAGGAGTACATTTCATTAGGTACCAAACCCCTTTAGGTATTTGTTCGATGATACTTGTGATCCACCAGTGTTACCCTCAATGCACACTTTCATGCTAGTATCATTACTTGCCTGTATCTCGGGTCCACGATGTTGTGAGACATAACTCTGAGATCGATCCTTCCTAGACCTTTATATTATCTCTACTCAAGGGTTGAGTGCCAAACCGAGGTACCTAATGATCTCTAATGGTGAGGTTGCCATGCTTTCATTGCACTATTCTGATAAACCTATGCTTGTCTCTTAAAGTGAAATACCGCATGCCTTCCATGACTATCCCACTACCGAACACCTGAGGTATTTTTGGACACCCAAAAAGGTTCTAACACCCACCTTGAAAGTCATAGGATTGATACCCGACCTCCATGAATTCTAATATTGACACTCATTCCCAAGGTGATTACTCACTAGATTACTTATCATTCAATTCGAGGACACCGATGAGATAGTATAACGACAAAAACTCAACCTATCATTATTAAAGAAGAATCCTACAACGATGTCGTAATCTTCCACTCTAACACTGTAATCTCATGCGTTCACAAATCGAAGTCCTCGCATGCCTCACAAGGTTAAGACTTAAACCAAACATTGACGATCTAAAGATCGAATCCCAAACTAATGACTATACATCTCTCCCATAAGGAATTTAAAAATAAAGATCTGATACCAAGTTGTAACACCCTAACCAAAATTTATGGGTGACCCGTGGGTCAACCCGGTCCGAATGTGTTAAATATGGAATGATGTGAAACAACCTGGATAATGTTTCTAGTCATTTTAATTGACTAGATTTATCGAATAATCATGCAATTCCGTTTTCAAACATATAAGCATAATAACAACTAGTGTGCAACCCATTAGGAAACACCATAGGATTCAAGTAATCATAGCAACTAACGTAAATATTAAGAATCCCTTACCGTAAAATGCTCTCTAAAGATGAAATATCGAATAATTTGTCATAACAAAGGGAATGGGGTGAGTCGATGCCCAGTAGGGTTCCCAAAAATAAAGCAATAAAGAAATGAATGGAAGACAGAACAAGCGCAATGTCATAGCAATAACTAAATAATATATGTATTAACTATGTTTTATTTAAGAACATTTCCTTTAGCGTAGGATAAAAATCAATTCACCTCCATATACTTTACTTTTGTGTTTTATTATGAAAACGTACATTCAATTTGTTCATTGAAAATTGTTAAATTTACCCTTAAATTGTCGCATCTTTAGCATTTTTTTAAATAGAATTTCAACACAAGCCCTCGGTGTACGATAAGAATTATTCAAATTTACACCCAAACTTCGGCTTGTAACTGTCGTAAGATGTGGGTTCTTGGAATACAGTTAGTATCAAAGCAAGGCGTAACCCCTTATCAAGATCGGGATTAATGCTCAAGACACTGTTTAATAGCGACAATAAATGTGGGAAAGAGAGATAATAACATATAACACTTATGCTATTATTAAATGAGATCTTTACACCATTAATGCACTGTAAATACAATAAATAAATGGGACCAGAAAGTGACTTGATCGGAGAGGGACAGAGCAAGCACTCTTGACATAAGTGAGGTAAGGCAGGAACTCCAAGCTCAGTTAATGCTCAATAATGTGGGTATTTATGGATGTAAGAAGGATGTTTGGACAATAAATGTTCTCACAAAATCTCTCACATATGAGGAAAATCCAACATCAATTCGGGATCAAGATTATCGTGCTTGTAAACTGTTTGGTTGGTATATTTATATGAAGGAAAGGTTACTCATGTAACCTTATTAGCATTAAATGTGATTGACTGACATTAAATGCTAAAGTACCGTAGCATTAATGTCAAGGATACTGCATTAAATGCATGGGATATTATATTTTGGCAGGAAACTGCTCAACCAGTTAGACGCATGGTGGCATTAATGTGGATGTGACGTGGCAGCTCAAAGGCTTACCTTATAACGGCTATGAAATTAAATTTGGTGGGCTAGGCCTACCATCCTAGGGATAAACTAACTTGAGTGTGATAATTTTGAGTTCCACAATTCCAGACATTATGACATCATAAAGTAGGTTAATAGTGACCCCACTAGACGTGTGGTCACATAAATCAAATGGACGGTGTCTAGTTTTTAGGTTGCTCGTTCAAAAGGTAGCTCGAGTATTTGATATGTTGTTTGTTGGCTAAGAACTATCTCTAGGACAAAGATACAAGATTGGGGTCCCTCGAGAGGGTTCCCCCGAATAGTTTGAAATCATGGTAGCTCGACTGGAAGTGGCTTGAGCAACCATTTATACTAAATGAAGTTTTGCCCAAGTGTTCCAAGAGGGTTGGTTATTGCATTCCCAACATTGCCTTACTCCCAATCCTCCAAACCATATCCCTGCGAGGTTCCAAAGAGGAGGTCATTCGATAGAGCATGTGAGCTCTCTTATACCCTGCCAGGCATGGTCCCTCGAGGGTACTGAACAACCTCGCCTATATCATAAAGTAGGCTTGTTCAATAAATAAAGTACATGATCAAATAAATTCCACTTATTATTATAAAATATTATTGGTCGAATAACTTTAGTCTTCGAGAGAAGTCCTTCGAGGACTGTCTGTGGAGGGTCTTCGTGGGAAATATTTTGAGAAGTCTTTGTCTTCCTTCTTTAGTTTCTAGGTATAGTATCAACTTAGATAATCAACCTTTGGTGAGGACTCCCCTACATTCTCCCCTTCGTACATCTGCCCCTTCGTAGATTACCCTTTGGTAAGGACAGTGTCGAGGATTTTGCCTACTTCCCCACTTCCACCATCACCCGGGTTCATATTGAGCGGTATGATTACCCTTTTTCAAATGTGGAACTTGATTCCACCTCAGGTACTTGCAAAGTTCTGGGTCCCTGGACCGACTATATCTATGTCAAGTATCTTGTGTAATTAGCTTTGATTGGTTTGTCTTCTACCAGCTGGTTGGGTGATCTCACCCTTGCAAAGAATAACAATACCCTTCACTTACTTGTGTCTCGCTAGAGCCATCGATCCCACACATTTGTTGCCTCTTAGGGTGAATTTACCATCACCCTTGGGGACTTCTGTGAACTATTAGGTTTAGAAGCAGCAGGTTTTTATACCTTTTTGAGGAGGCAGTCTCAAGCACCGAGAAGGCCACTCGAGCAGAATTAAAGGCAGTAGTGAAATACTGCATGGTGACATATAATAAGTGTACTTACTTGGAGGTGATCAGATATTTCTACTTCATCGAAGATAAGTCTAAGATTACGGCCTGTGAGGTGGCCAAAGAAAATCCAAAGGGGAAGCAGGTGTTTGAGTATCCTCAGCGAGGAAGGGATTTATTTAAAAAATGTAGCTTGCGGGTTAAATTTGGGTCATCTTGTTAAAGATATTTCTTCCCGATAAACCTCATTAATGCCCATGGAAGGATCTGAATAACATGGCCATTTTCATGGCCAGTGGAATCAAGCTTCCTCTAGGTTCCATCACCATTGGTTCATTATACACTTGGCAAGATCGTGTGTAAGATGATTTGGCTCGAAGAATCATAAGGTTTTATGTCTCGAACTATGCTAACCACGTGTTGCTAACAGTCGTACGCCTATTTCTCGGAGTATACCTCGGCTGGTAATTACCCCAACTCTCATCCCATTAAGGTCCCTTGAATCTGTTGCTGGAACCACAAGAGTTCCAAAAAGCCATTTATCTCTTTAATCAATAAGTTTGAGAATTTTGTCCCTCACCCCTATATTGGGGTGGATTGGATCAATTTTTACGAACCATTTTTTTGCGGACGAGGAACATCCGATTATCCCCATCGAGGAAGCATTGGCTAGGAACTTCTCGGCTAACAATGTTCCTCTGTTGTTTATTCCCTCTTATCTGCCTTCATACACAGAGTGGTCCTCCTATTATTCCATCTACTGCCCAAATAGTGTGGTTATGAAATTTGGCTATGATCAAGGTAATCCCATGTCGAGCCTATCAACTTTTCCTTCGCATTTAGCAACTTTCTTACTTCTACCGTCGTCAATATTTGTTCGAATTATGTTGCCAAACCTGCTATCACGAGCAAGCAAGCCTGAGGGGAGAGATCTGTAATGTACTTGATGGTATATTGGCAGAATCAGTTGGGTCGTTTCCAAAGAAATCTTCTTAAGGAACCCTGGTACCCCGATGTTGAAAGGTTTCCTTCGACGGAGTTGGGATTAAGGAACTGCACCACCTCTACCTCCCTATTTTCTCTCAGTACAACCAATAGTTACATTCCTTCTGAGTTGCCCCTTTTTTCTCATGTGGAGCAAGCTGTAGTAAAGAAGAAGAAGAAGAAGAAGAAGAAGAAGAAGAAGAAGAAGAAGAAGAAGAAGAAGAAGAAGAAGAAGAAGAAGAAGAAGAAGAAGAAGAAGAAGAAGAAGAAGAAGAAGAAGAAGAAGAAGAAGAAGAAGGCTCAATCTTCAATTCCAGTCGAAGTGGCTGCTATTGCCCCAGGTCCCTCAATGCCAGTCGAAGGGGGTGACACCCGTCATGCTGCTTCGACTGGGGAAACTATTAGGGCTACTAGAAAAGATCCCAAGAAAAATCTCAAGGTTACCCAAGAAGTCTCTCCAAACTTGACTCACAATTCCAATATTACTCAAAAAATTAACCTGATGTTCGAACGGCTTCAACAAAATTGGGATAATATTTCTGTGGAAGATAGGGATTTTATGTCAGCTGAGATGGCCTCTCGAGGGTTTTCTTATTCTCCCCCAACTACGGAAGGTGACAGGAAAAGAAAGTTGTCTAGTTTACCATTTTGTGCCATGAGTTTTGCAATTACCTTTGTTACATCATTACCCAACAATTTCAATGTTTACCATTTTCAAAACCCAGAATATCACATCCAAATTCAATTATAAATCATTTATCCTTTCTCAAAATTTACTAATTTTATGTATTTTCATTTATACCCTTTTGATATCTTAGATTTGACCGTATCCCATTTATAATTATGAGCTTTTACCATCTGGCCTAAATGCCACAGTCATTGATTCCTTAGCCAGTGGTTTGGGGTTAAGCCGAAGCCGCACCTAAGGGCTCCCGACCCTTATTAGATTTTCTCGGTACTTCTTTTATTATAATTCTTTCACTTTTCATTAATTTCATTTCCTAGTGGTCCACCCATTGATTTTATTTAAATACACGGCTTATCGCCTTTATTATTACTTGCACAAATGCAATATTCAATTCCCCTTTCACTTAAAGATTTGCACCCGGCCCAAAGGCCATTTAATCCAAAGTAAAAACCCCCTTCTATCTTTCTTAGCACATTTCTCACACACTTGACTACCTTTATTCATATAGTCCTTCAAGTTTACTTATTAGCTTTTACCAAAATGAGGTAATTCTTCAATATTCAAGTTTAAGAATCGTTTATCATGTTGATTCCATTTTGTAACATGTGAAATAAAAATCTTCTTTATAAGTATCACACCTTTAGTGTAAAAACCTTAATTTCTCATAAACCTTAAGGTTCATTCAACAAGTTATGATAAATTATGAATTTATGATATTACCAACTTTTCATCAATTTATCATAATTTATCATTTGAACCCTTTCTATTTATCATATTCATACTTTATTAAGTTTATCCTAACCTTTTTATGGTATTAAAAATCATTTACACCCTTTTTCCACACATTTAAGATTCTCGTCAAGTTAGACTTTGTAAATATTTACAATATTTCCATAAAAGAATACACTTTCATGTAAATATTTTTTACCCGTCATGTTGACAAGTGACATATTTTAACATTTTCCACATAAAATGGAAATTCTCTTAACACATTATTTCATTACATGAAATAAAACATTCTCACATAAACTATTAATCTATTTACATGCTTCTTTCGATAAAATACCATTTCTTATATTATGAAATTTCCAACAAGACAAATAATATACTTTTACTCCATATTTTCATATTATCTTCATGTAATATCAATGCTAGCACCATAGATATCATATATGATCACTTTTTATACCTAAATATGCCTTAACATGAGTACCTAATGGCTTGTGTATACCTAATGGCTTGTGTATTTTATAACATGAATACCTAATGGCTTGTGTATTTTATAAAAAATGATGTGTTTATGAAGTTGTAGGTATACATGAGGTTGTTTTCTCAAATATTCCTTACAAACCCAAAATACATCTCCTAGCTAGTCCCAAATACAACTTCGAAATACTGAATCAAACACTTAAACTCATTTGCATTTAAAATGTGTTTTTCTTGAATAAGGTGTGAGAAATTATTAAACTTGGCAGAGGTGGAGAATGGATTTTTCTTGTGTAAAAAGATAGGGAAAAAGCGGTGTGACCCGTGTAGTTTAATGTTTGCATCAAAGGTGAGATACTTATTGTGGAAATGGGAAACATATATTTATCTTGAACCAATCATAATAAGACAACAAGCCTATATGATCAGGGATATCAACTATAAATAAAAATGGTTAGTCGGATGTATCTCTTTGGAGTAAAGAATGGTACACTTTTGGTTGATGTTAGCTAATATTGGTTTGACAACATAACAAACTCATACTACAAATGCTACGCCTATTGACGTTTCCCGCTATCGTGACTATCTACATCCACCCCCGCGGCTAGCCTGGCCGCCAGCACGGCAAGCCAGCAACTTCCTAGTGGCATACCTCTGATATCCTACTTTGTTCCTTTAATTCCTCTACCCATGATTGTTTTAATGCAACAAAATTACTAACACGATATATCAAACCATAGCCCAATAATCTCCTTCCCTTATAACATACTATTAGCCCAAGAAACATATTAAAAAGGGTTTTCACCTCCCAACTAATAAACCCCCTAATTAATAACCAACTTTATTTTAATCACCACTAACCTTAATTTTGAAAATTATTCTTCAAGCCATTAAGGTATTCCCATTCAAATAACTCCCTTTCATGAGCTAACTTATATAATTAACTCAAGCCAAGACTTATATTCTAAAACTTCCCTTTCGTATTTAAACTTATTTTTTGACATTATGTAAATTATTCTACACTTTTACATATGCACCAATACGTACAGTACTTAATTAATATAAAAATAATTAGTATCACCATTACATAACTTCGTAATCAATATCCAATATCATCCCATAATATTGTCTTACACTCAAAATCACTTTAAAAATTACACTAATTTTCCTTATCAATCATAGTCAATTTACTTAATAACTCATATCTTGGTGTAATTATCCATATTAATATAAAAATCACTCTCCTACGAAAACATCACCAGGCACCAATTCACATGAATTACCCATAGTTACCCTTTAAACTATTAAACAAAATTTTGGTGATCACATTCTTCCCTTCTTAGGAAATTTCATCCTCGAAATTCTTATCCACTGCCATTGATTATTTCAGTAACTATTCCTAGGTCAAATCTTCATAATCCAATCATAGCAACACTTTCCACCTAATCATCAACTTCTTGTACCTTTTATTTCCTTTGTCATCAAGGATCATCGTACATTTCCATAATCCTCCGTTTATTTTTTAGCCTCACACTTAAAGTATGATTGTTGAAACCAAAAATTATCCTGTTATGTGGACCATTCACGTATGAGCACGTGTTAGCCATCTGGGCATTAATCTAGGTCTGCAAGGGCGATTCACCGACCAACTGAAGGAATGCGGACCAATAGGTTAAAGAATCCCAACCAACACAAGGAAGACCAGACAACAATAACATTAAATCGCCAATAGTTATATAAATTATTAACATTGTATAGATGTAAATGTCTATGTTATAAAGGCATTCCATCCTTTAATATTTTGACTCTTGTATACCCTCAAGGGGCTATAAATACATTGTAAATCCTACATCCAAGGGACATAAAAAATGAGAGAAGAAGCAATTGAACAAGCCCAAGGCAATACACAACAGTGGACATAGGCTTTTACTTTAGCTAAAACACTTTAAAAATCCTTGGTCTCTCTTTCTTATAATTATCTGCGATCAATTAATTAGATCAATCTAGTTTTTTTCATCAACAGATTGGCGTCGTCTGTGGGAACATATTTCTAATCGTTCTCATTCACTCAAACACTTAAATGGTTGATATTACTGAATCAAGTTTCAGGAATGATGGCATTTCACTTATCCCTTCTGCCCCACCAGCAGCGAATGAATTAACTGAAATTCAGACCAGTCTTGCAAGAGGCCAAGAGGCTGTGCAGGACACTATCAGGCAACTCTCCCAAACTCTTAAATAAGGAGCACCTTCTCTATCTACCTACGAAAATATGCCACCACCACCACCAAGAGATGGCAGGCGAAGTCAGTCAAAGACTACAGGAGATACTTCCTACCGTCCAGGGTAAAATTCATTACTCAGGGGTCAGAATCCTTCAATACACAATCCTACTCTCCAAAGAGGCTAAGTTCTTTAGAAAGGCTAAGTCATGCTTCTACCTTCGATTATTTGGGACCCAGGGGGAATAAAAATGTTCCTAGGGAAATGTCAAGAAACACTCGATGACCATCTAATCGAAGGGAAGGCTCTGCCCAATCTAGATCAGACTCCCGACGTACTACTCAGGCCGAGAAACAAGCCCAAGAAGAAAGTTTAGCAAATAATAGAGCATTAATGCATAGGTCTGATGCTGGTAATAATGCTCGGAAAGGTTCTATCCAGAGATTGGAGGACAGGCTAGGAGAGATGGCTAAGGCCAAAAACTGACTACAAAGAATCTTTGTAAAAGGATCTCCCTTCGTACAAGAAATTATGGATTTCCCCACTCCATCAAAGTTCAAAGATCCAATGGTTACACCCAAATACAATGGAAAAATTGACCTAGTCATTCATATAGAGTAATACCAAGTAGCCATCGATATATATGCAGTTCCCGGCGAAATGAGGTGTAGAGCATTCTCTGGAACAATTACTAGATCTGCCCAAATCTGTTACAATAGCCTTCCTCGGTGGAAAGATTTCTAGCTTTAACCAGTTGGCCAAGCTATTTATTAGCAACTTTTATTTTGGATCCAAGCCTGTAAAAAAGGGTAGCACATTTGCTCAGTGTATGACAGAAGGAAGGAGAGAGCACCAGGGACTATATCACTCATTTTAATAACTAGAAGCTGGAGGTTGTTAATTATGAGGAGAAAACTTCCATAACAGCCCTTATAAGTGGATTGCTTCCCGAGAAGCTCTATTATACACTTGCTAAGGACACCCCGAAGACCATGGCAAAATTGATGACCAAAGAAGCCAAAATTATAAATACCGAGGAAGCAATGGCAGCAAAGCAGAGCTCGATAGTAAAAGCTGAAGGCAAAAATGACAAGAAGGATCGTAAAGATTCTAAGGAGCACAAGGAGTCAAAATAGAAAGTAATTATAAAAAGGATTGAGAAGTATAACAGCTACACTCTACTAACCATGGGCATTCATCATGTCTTAGAAGAGATCAAACATAATAAAATGTGCGTTTGCCTGATAAATTGAGTAGTTCCCCTACCAAGAGGGACAAAACTAAGTACTGTGAGTTCCATAGATACCATGGTCACACAATCGATCATTGCATTGCCCTTCAAAATGAGATTGAAACTCTTATCCGAAGAGGAAAATTAAATTAGTTTGTTAATCGACAGAATAACGAAGGAGCTCGGCACATATCAAAATCTCCTTGCAGACCTAAAGAAGAGAAGAAGATGGATCATGAAGATGACTAGGATGATGATCTCGAATTGCCCAAAAATCCTCGACAATCGAAATACGAGGTATTCACACTCAGTTTTGGTTCTTTTGATTGCCATATAATTACAGGCGGAGATACAGGAAGAGGAGACCATACTGCAAAGCGAAAAGCTTACCGCAATGAGGCTCAAGCTTACTCGTACATGCAGAGGATTAATCTTATCGAGGAAGACGGACCAGGGAAGGTTAATAAAGGCAAGATGGTAATAGGCTTCTCTAAAAATGATCTCTCAGGAGTACTGTATCCCCATAACGATCCTCTGGTAATTAAAATCAGAAAGGATAATGTCATTATTTCCAGGGTGTTAGTAGATAATGGTAGCTAGGTAAATATAATGCTCTATCCTTATTTCAGCAGCCTAGACTTTAAGCTAATCCATTTAGAGCCCTATCATCGACCACTAATAGATTTTTCAGGTGAGAAAGTCTTCCCTTTCGGAACCATTAAGATGGAAGTGATGATTGGCACATGGACAGCCAGTCGGATAGAGAAAATCCATTTCTTTGTAATGGATAAAAATGTCCATTCAGCTTATAATGTAATAATGGGAAGAGTTGGGCTGAAGAAGTTCGAGGAAGTTCCCTCTACTGTTCATTAATGCTTGAAACTCCAAACCAATTTTGGCTTAGGAGTTGTGATGGGTGACCAAAAAGTAGCTCAGGAATGCTATTATTCATCTGTCGAGCAGGAAGATTTGGAAGAAATAAAGAGGAAAACCACCACTTACTAAGTGGATACCTCTGAACCTAATGAAGAATCTAAGGTTGAAACCTTAGATCCAAGGGACGAAACAGAGCTGGTGAAGGGCCAAATTATGGAGGAAACAGAAAGAATTATGTTAGATGATGACAAACCAGAGTGCACCACTCAAATAAGAACAACTGTGTATCTTGTTCTTAAATAGGAACTAGTGAGCTTCCTTGGATAGAGAAAACATGTGTTTGCCTGGAGTCACGAAGATATGCCATGAATTGATCCTAGCTTCCTTTGCCATGAGCTCAACGTTATTAAAGAAGTCAAGCCAATAAAGCAGAGACGAAGAGTATTTAGTCCCAACAAGAACCAAGCCATATAAGAGGAGGTTGAAAGCTTCAAAAATACCCCTTCATTGACAAGGTGAAATATCCAAATTGGTTGGCCAATGTAGTTATGGTCAAGAAGAAAAATAATAAGTGGATTATGTACATAGACTACACAGATCTTAACAAATCATTCCCAATGGATCATTTTCCTTTACCCCGAATAGATCAGCTTGTGGATGTTACCTCAGTACATGAGTTACTCAGTTTTATGGATGCTTATTCTGGTTATAACCATATCAAAATAAAGCCCAAAGACAGGGAGATCACTTATTTCATCACTCCCCGAGGTACTTACTGTTATAATGTTATGCCTTTTGGTTTGAAAAATGCAGGTGCTACGTATCAAAGGTTGGTGAATATAGTCTTTCAGTAGCAAATGGGCAAAAACATGGAAGTTAATGTGGATGATATACTGACAAAGAGAAAAAAAGCGTATGATCATATCGCCGACCTCACCCAGACTTTCGACCAACTAGAAATACACCAAATGAGACTGAACCCGACCAAGTGCGTGTTTAGATTACAGGAAGGAATGTTCCTTGGGTACATAGTAAATCAAAGGGGAATTGATGCAAACCCAGATAAAATCAAGGCATCGATTGGGCGAGTAGCAACTCTGAACAAATTTGTATCCTGAGATACAGATAGGGTCACCTCCCCTACTTTCCCGACCAAATATGGGCAGAAAATTGTACCTATACTTAGTTGTTTCTGGAGCAACCGTGAACTCAGCTTTGATCAGAGATGGGAATGGAGTTAAGAAGCCTGTTTAGTACACCAGTAAAGCTTTTCGAGGAGCATAAATCAGGTACTCTCACCTAGAAAAGTTGGAACTAGCATTGATTGAAGTGTCTAGACGCCTGAAGCCTTATTTTCAATCCCATACGATAGTAGTGTACACCAATATGCCACTAAGGCAGGCTTTGCACAAGTTAGAGAAGTCTGGCCGATTAATGTATTGGGTAGTGTAATTAGGGGAGTATGGTATTATCTATGAACCAAGGCCTTCTTTAAAAGGCCAAGCAGTAGAAGATATCATATCTAAATTCACTTACCTCGAGGTTCTCAAGCAATAAAATCAACAGGTTGAGCAAGAATCCAGAGAAAATAAAGTGAAAGAAGTTGTTGACAGTCAAGCTCTCGAGGAAATTTTACCACTAGAAGTCATTGCTGACCTACCATATTCTTCTTCCCGAACACAAAAGATGTCTAAAAAGTGTGAGGAAGTAAGGAGAAAAACATTCCACTATCGGATTTTGACAGACCAAACGTTTGACGACAATCTCCCTATATGTAACGTGCACGTTGATGGGTCATCTTATGCAACAAGCAGTGAAGAAGGTATAATACTTAACACTCCTAATAATATTGATATTGAATATGCCTTACGATTTCAATTCTAAGACTCAAATAATGATACATAATACGAAGCTCTCATTATGGGCTTAAATCTAGCTCAATCACTGAATGACGAGAAAGTTGTGGCATATAGTGATTCCGAGTTGGTAGTAAATCAAATACTGAGATTGTATGGAGCTAAAGGCAAATTGACAGCCAGATAACTGTCTAAAGAAATGGAGATAATAGCAAAATTACCAGTTGTTCGGATGAATAGAATCCTAAGAGTGGAAAATGCCCGAGCAGATGCTCTTGCTTAGCTAGTTTCAACTATCAGAGTTGAACTTAAACGAACTATTACTATTGAGATTTTAGCCAATAGCAGTATAGATGAGGATTTGATGATCAATATTATCGTTGTAGACATAGGGCCATCTTGGATGGATCCCATAAGATTATATATTCAAGAAGGAACTTTTCCAGTAGATATACTTATAGTCAAAAGGTTAAAGTATAATGCTGCCAGATATGTGTTAGATAAAGGAGTTTTGTATAGGAGAGGATTGACATTTAATTTACAACGCTACGTTCATCCATCAGAAGTTCCAGGCCTAATTCAAGAAGTACATGAAGGATCTTGTGAAGCTCACATAGCAGGAAGAACACTTCTCCAGTGAATAAGTGCGCAAAGATGCTACTGGACAACGATGCGAGTGAATTGTGCAGCTTTTGCTAAAAAGTATAACAAGTACCAAAGTCATTCCAACATTTGCAAGACTCCACAGTCTGCCCTCACCCCAATCACTTTACCTTGGCCATTTTCCATGTGGGGTATAGACTTAGTCGAGCCACTGCCGACCACCCGAGGAAGATTCAAGTACTTGGTTGTTGATGTGGACTACTTTATAAAATGGGTTGAGGAAAAGCCATTGATAGACATGCCTTATGAGAAGGTCTACCAATTCATTTGGAAGAACATCATTTGCATATATGGGTTGCCCTATGCTTTCATCACAAACCATGGAATGCAATTTGACAATGATGAATTTACTACCTATTGTGCTCAGTCCAAAATCCAAAAATTACATTCTGCTCCAGGTCATCCTCAGAGTAATGGACAAACTGAAGTTACAAATAGAACTCTCCTAAATGGGTTGAAGAAAAAGATTGATGATGTAAAATGAAGCTGGATCAACGAGCTACACTTTGTTTTATGGGCGTACCAAACAACCCCGAGGACTGCAACCAGAGAATCCCCATACATGTTAGCATTTGGGACTGAAGCAGTCATATCTGCTGAGTTGGGTCTCCCATCCCATAGAGTTTTAACTCTCATGTAAGTGATTTAATGCGAAGATTGGATTTGGATATGCTGGAAGAAGTGAGAGAAGATGCTGCTCTGAGAAATGAAGCTTACCAACAGCGAACATCTCGGTTTTACAATAAACGGATGAAGACAACCAACTTAAAGGAATGAGATTATGTGTTGAAGAAGGTTCTTCAGAAAAGTAATAAACTTTAGGCTAATTGGCATGGGCCCTATCGTATTTCAGCAGTCATTCGACCTAGAACTTACCGAATTGATACTTTAGAGGGGGAAGAATTTAAGAATCCGTAGCATGCCGAGCATCTTAGAAAATATTACCAGTGATGTAATCAATTATACTCAGTTCAATATCAATTTTTAGTATCAATAAAATGATCTTTCCTCCAATTTCTGTTTTTAAAAACAAAATTTTTGGGAGTACTAGTGATATGCACTACACTACCTATACATGATCTATATACTTGATCTTGAATAGTGATGAAGCTTATAAGTTGACAGAAAAACTTTCAAATGTTGGTCAGCACAAGAATTTTCTTCAAAATGTTGCTCGGCATAAGTAATAAGTTGCTCGGCGCAAGCAAAACTTGATCGACAACATACAAAACAGGATATTACGACCTCAAGATGGTCAACAAGTATAAGGATAAAACAAGATCTTTATCCTACTGGGAAAAATGCAGGAAGCACATTGCAAATATTTCTCAAGAGGAATGTAGGCACATATTTCACATACGCCTGGTCACGCCACTGGTAACTAATACAAAAAACCTAAACACTTGGGTGTGTTAGTAAAACCTTTGGAGACACATGGGTAACTAGATCTAAATTTATATTTTAATCTGAGTATGCTAGTAGAACCTATGTATTCATTGGTAATTGATATAACATTCAGATTTTAATCTAAGTATGTCAATAGAACTAATGAAAAAGAAGAAATCATTCACATCAAGAAAAAAGTCACATCCAATGATTAACAAGATAATTTGATTAAGTACACTTCATTTCCTTTTTTATTACCTAACTGTGTTTACAAAAGAAATATAGGACATTATTCTAAAGCGCTTTTCCCCTCAGCTTTGGACACTGGATCCATGCCAGTTGGAGGATCATTTAAAGTGTAAGGAGAATTAATGAGATTGAAGTCTTAAAGCATTCTTCTATTAATGTTGCCTGGCCGATCTAGCATATGAGAGGTCAGACGATTTCAAACTCAGCATGCAACACATAATCTCCCAAATATTTAGAAATCATGCACTGGGGAATTTTCTTGATGGGAATCCAATTAACATCCAACTTAAAGGGGGGATCTTCAAGGTCTAACAACCCAGGATCATACCATTTCCAGAAAGGACTATTTTATTCTACCTTCAGTATTGTCAGACAATTGGTCCAACCCCATTTATAACCTTCATTCGGGGATTGTTTAAACCCCTCATCAAAATTCCCTAAAGATTCATTGTACCCCTCCATCCAGATTTCCCTAGGTTTCTAGTGGAATTGAAAGTTTAACCTATCAACTTGGTGTTGAAACTTCTTCATCACCCAATCTTTGTCTTGCAACTGAGAAGACTGAGTAACAAGTTGCTCGAATTGTGTTTGAAGCTTCTAGTACATGTCAGTAAGGGATTGGTTTTTGGCCTTCAGCTGGGTAACTTGGTTAGCAAGGGTTTGTTGATATCTAGCCTCGTCTGTAGTACCTCGGCCAGGGTTAATTTTTTCTCAGGAAGAAGATGCAGACTAGTTCTTTTTCAGTGCTTCTAATTCTTCACTTAACTTGACATTTTTAGCCTCCAAGAAAGAATGTCCCATTTCGACGGTAGTAGCAATAATATAAGAAGACTTCAAGTCATTTAGCTCATCTCTTAAATTATTGTTCTCTACCTCCAATGGTTTGGAAATGGATCTGGCTTCCTCCACTTCATGGTTGAGAAAAAATTTATGTCTCCAAAAATGAGAAATAATTTTTTCAACTTCTATTCAAACCCCCAACCTTTACTCAAGGCCTTGTACTTCTTCTTATAGTCAGCATGCAAAAGATCCTTGGCCTCTTTATGGTCCTCCTGCATCACTTCAATCATTTCATAGTAGGCAACATTATTAGCCACTAACTGATCAAGAATTCATTTCAGAAGAAGGTAGGCTTCCTTGGCTTACTCAAACACACCTTCCCCGAGTAAATTCAGTAGCTCTTCCTTTGTCAAAGATACATGACCTGCTTTAAAAAGTTTGTTGCATCTCTTGAGTAGCTCGGAGTCAGTAGAGGAGAAGTATTCCAATTTATCCATGAACTATTAAGAGTAAGAATAATATCCAATCAACAACAATGTGCAATAACAAGTAAAAGAGGAAGAAGATTTACTTTCATTAATAAATTGTTAAGTACAAATGCATCAGCAAAAAGAAAAAAAAAATTATAATTGCAGAAGAAAAGAAAAAAGGCTGCTCAGACAGATCTACACCTTCTTCATGTCTGGAGTAGGCTCAGCCAAAGTAGAGGAAAGAGCAGGCAGAGACGAATGGCTGTCATTTGGAAGAGCAGAGGAGTCAACAGCTTGGTGTTGGTTGCAGAATCTAACACCATAAGGGATTCATTTGAACCCCTATTATCTTCAATCTCCTCATCCATGTTAGGGGGATCTCCTGGGTCATGTCTAAGGAAGAGTTTAGAATCATGAGGGGTACCGACCTCCACCAGGGATGCCGACATACCATCCTTGAAGCATTTCTTCTTCGAAAATTCAATTTTTGAATAAGCAGTCCCAATGGCTTTGTCCCAGTCCTTATTAAAGCCATCCTACCTGGCCTTAGCTCTTTTGGCCCTCTCTGTAACGACCAGGGCCTTCTCGGTATCCAAATACTTCTACAAATTGGTAATCTTAGCCCTCTCTATAGTGACCAAGGCTTTTTTAGCATCCAAGTCTTTTTGCAGATCAGCAACCACTGCATCTTATTCTACAAGTTTTATTTTCTCCTCCCATTTTTTTTGCTCATTGGTCAGTTCCTGTTGGGAGTCAAGCATTGACTTGTTAAGCTCATCAAAAGCTTCTTCAACCTCATGAGAAGAATAACACAAGGCATCATCCTCCTCCAACATGTTGTTGAAGTCAAGAAGAAACTACAAATAGAAAACAATGGGAGTTAATATCAGGAATATCAAACAAAGAAATAAATAAGGCAAAATAAATTACCATAGCTAGGCTTTGAGGAACCCTTTCAGAACTCTTTGATTGGTCTAGTGCAGTTGTAGCACCCCTATAGTCTGGTAATGTATCAGACTTTATTAATTGTCTGGCCAAACCAGGGCTAAGAGCCACTGGTGATCCAGAAGCAAATAAATTAACCAACTCTTGTTGGTCGGTCCTTCTTCCAGCCTATAAGGGAGTCATCTTTTAAGCCTCTTGAGATGGATTTCATCATATTTCTTAGCTGGTAACTTCTTCCCAACATCCTCATTATTAGTTGGGGGCTTCCTCCCATTATCCTCTTTATTTTTGGATCCATCAACATCTTTCTTGGAGAAACTAGTAGAAGCAATATCACCCAAAATGTTGAGAAATTTCCTCTTCCCCATGGCACCAGCAAGAGGTAAATCTGAATCTAAGGAAGAGGGGGAAACAATAGTAGGTTCACCACTTCCAGATGCAGTGACAAAAGATGTGGATATGGGGTCTTGGTCAAGGTCGATTAAATGAGAGGATGAACCAACAGTGGGGCAAGCAACGAAAGAAGTGATGGTATTCTGGTACTGCAATAAATATGAGGCTAATCTAGTATGATCCTCCCCAACATTCTGGTGAATACCCTGGATGAATTTCAACTCTCTAAGGTTGATATCACTCTCTTTGGGACAGTTTCTTTTTCGATCAACTGCAACGAACAAATTACAGAGAAAGAATTGGTATTATCTTTAGCAAAAAATATATGCAAGGCAAAATATTTAATCAAAAACGACCTATCCCATTGCAGAAGGTGGGCACCTGGGCACCTGATACTCAGCATTCCCAGTCAGAGAAGCATATTGCCAATTTTTAACAATTACTCCATGCTCGAAGTAATCTCTATTGGAGTCGAGAAGATTAACTACTAATTATTTGTTCACAAGCCTAGTTTTCAAATAGAAAGTCGTATCACTAGTTACCCACTTATAGCAAAACATAATTTTTGGGATCCCTATATGAGTCCCATGGAGTTGATTTAATCTATATAACCCATTAACTACTCTTCAGGTATTTGGGGCTACCCTAGCTGGAACGACATCAAAATATTGGAAAAATTCAAGACAAAATAGGTTTGAGGGAAAGGTAATGTGACACCCCGCCTAATTAACCCCGGGTGATCAGTCCTAAATTAAGTTAGAACAGGTTTCTCAGTTGGATCATCCTTAGCATCACTGTCATCTTTTTAATTACTAACCACCTAAGTGAGAAAAATTAGACCGGTGTCAAGTTTTATGTTTAATTAACTCGAATGTCATCTCATGCGGAAAATAAAATAACGCAATTAATCACGATTAACTAAAACTACCATACAAAATTTAATGACTAACCGAATAAACCATCGGACCAAAAATCCAACAAATATAAAATAAAGACAAGTAATCAATCTCAACAAGTCTGACAGAAATTAAATGAACTGTGAGCGACATGCTCGAAATAAATGATAGAAGTCTCTACACTAGAATGAAAGAATGAGGCATCTATCAAAACTCCCGCAACATCAACATATGCTGCAGCAACGGATATCCTGAAATAGAGTCAAGCCTGGCGTCCCTGTGGCTGGACACCTAAAAGGTTTTTAAAAATTTATATAGCAAGGGTTGGTACCCAAAAACATTTGAAAAAAATTTAGCAAATGATTAACTTGCAGTAATAAATAAATATGCATGCTCTTCATATTTTAGTTAGTGCCGCACTCCTTTGAGGATATCCTCACCCCTCCTCTAATGTGCACTACTAACACCTTCATTTAATTTACCTAAGTCCTACTCTCCCGACCCGATAACTTATATAACCCCTTGCCATTTTTCTACTCTAACCGAGTATGTTTTAAATCATGATTTTTAAGTTATTATAAACATCAACTTAATTAAATCATTTCCCTTTTTAATTTCATATAACACTCACACTTGTTATGCACATAATACATTTTACACTTGTATTAATTATCCCATATATATTTATTTACCTAATTACATATTTAGTCATATTGCACTATTCACAAACATACTGAAATAACATTTAATACTAGTATTTTCCCCGAATCAAGTCTCACCGGGTAGAAATTTCCTAAAGTGCTATCCCACTAGGCGTAATCACATACCTAGTTACCCCAAGTCAGAATTTCTTACTAACTTGGTTAAAGCAGATACATTGGAGGCGGTCATATTCCTTCCCTGAAACTGAGATGCTCCTCACCCATATAGCGGACGCTATGACCTGGGATTATACTCGCCCTACTCCTCAAGCTAGGGGATTCATCCACTACGCACAACCTCCCCCTATAGCACTAGAGAATATAATAATAATAATATCTATCACTGATATAAAAGCACACCCATATATATATATATATATATATATATATATATATATATATATATAATATCCCGGCTATACCGAGTACTAAGTCCGTAACATAAGCTTATTCCGTTCTTATAATGAGTTTGTGGCCCAACTCGAATTATTAATTAATTTACACATTTATTTCTTTTGGTATCGCTCTAATAAATATATATCCGGACTTACTTTCGTGGCCCGAATTAACACCACCCGAGTCTCAATTCCCGACTCTAAATTATTTAGACTTTACCTAAATAAAATTTATATCTCGGTATTTTCTCAACCGTTATTCCCGGACTTGGTCACTATATCCATATTTAATTCTTTCGAACAACTTTCAAAACTTCAACCTTAGTGTGTCACACCTAATTTCTCCAAAACCCAACAAATTTTTAAATTATGATGTCACAGTAAGCCGCCTCCAAATTCTAATTAATTTTATTCACTATTAATTAGATTTTAAATCCATGTATTAATTACTCACCAATTTAAGGCATGGAAAAATGTTAAATTAAATTTTTCTCCATATAAAGGAAAACTGGGTGAACTGTCAGAATCAGCCAGTTCGCCCAGTTTTCCTTTATATGGAGAAAATTTTATTTTAACATTTTTATATGCCTTAAATTGGTGAGTAATTAATACATGGATTTAAAATCTAATTAATAGTGAATAAAATTAATTAGAATTTGAAGGCGGCTTACTGTGACATCATAATTTAAAATTTTGTTGGGTTTTGGAGAAATTAGGTGTGACACACTAAGGTTGAAATTTTGAAAGTTGTTCGAAAGAATTAAATATGGATATAGTGACCGGGAATAACGATTGAGAAAATGCCAAGATATAAATTTTATTTAGGTAAAGGCTAAATAATTTAGAGTCGGGAATTGAGACTCGGGTGGTGTTAATTCGGGCCACGAAAGTAAGTCCGGATATATATTGGTTAGGGCGATACCAAAAGAAATAAATGTGTAAATTAATTAATAATTCGAGTTGGGCCACAAACTCATTATAAGAACGGAATAGGCTTGTGTTACGGACTTAGTACACGGTATATCCGGGATATTTTATATATATATATATATATATATATGGGTGTGCTTTAATATTAGTGATAGATATTATTATTATATTCTCTAGTGCTATAGGGGGAGGTTGTGCGTAGTGGATGAATCCCCTAGCTTGAGGAGTAGGGCGAGTATAATTCCAGGTCATAGCGTCCGTTATATGGGTGAGGAGCATCTCACTTTCAGGGAAGGAATATGACCGCCTCCAATGTATCTGCTTTAACCAAGTTAGTAATAAATTCTGACTTGGGTTAACTACGTATGTGATTACGCCTAGTGGGATAGCACTTTAGGAAATTTCTACCCAGCGAGACTTGGTTCGTAAAGAAAATACTAGTATTAAATGTTGTTTCAGTATGTTTGTGAATACTGCAATATGACTAAATATGTAATTAGGTAAATAATTATATATGGGATAATTAATACAAGTGTAAAATGTATTATGTGCATAACAGGTGTGAGTGTTATATGAAATTAAAAAGGGAAATGATTTAATTAAGTTGATGTTTATAATAACTTAAAAATCATGATTTAAAACATACTCGGTTAGAGTAGGAAAATGGCAAGGGGTTATATAAGTTATCGGGTCGAGAGAGTAGGACCTAGCTAAATTAAATGAATGTGTTAGTTGTGCATATTAGAGGAGGGGTGAGGATATCCTTAAGGGAGTGTGGCACTAACTAAAATATGAAGAACATGCATATTTATTTATTACTGCAAGTTAATCATTTGCTAAATTTTTTTCAAATGTTTTTGGGTACTAACCCTTGCTATATAAATTTTTAAAAACCTTTTAGGTGTCCAGCCATAGGGACGCCAGGCTTGACTCTATTTCAGGATATCCGTTGCTGCAGCATATGTGGATGTTGCGGGAGTTTTGATAGACGCCTCATTCTTTCATTCTAGTGTAGAGACTTCTATCATTTATTTCGAGCATGTCGCTCACAGTTCATTTAATTTCTGTCAGACTTGTTGAGATTGATTACTTGTCTTTATTTTATATTTGTTGGATTTTTGGACCAATGGTTTATTCGGTTAGTCACTAAATTGTGTATGGTAGTTTTAGTTAATCGTGATTAATTGCGTTATTTTATTTTTCGCATGAGTATACATTCGAGTTAATTAAAGATAAAACTTGACACCGGTCTAATTTTTCTTACTTAAGTGGTTAGTAATTAAAAAGATGACAGTGATGCTAAGGATGATCCAACTGAGAAACATGTTCTAACTTAATTTAGGACTGATCACCCGGGGTTAATTAGGTGGGGTGTCACAGATGGTATCAGAGCATCAGGTTCTAGTGTACTTAGGATCTGTGCGGCTTCCTACGTTTCAGCTTAGCACTCGGTTGTTATAGAGCCCTATTATTAGGACTGTTGATTCATTTTCCGCTTGTGAGATATTTTTGTGTAAATTATGTACTTATACGATTCAATCTATTTCAGATGCCACCGAGGAGACTGGGAGCGGAGAGGGCTGAGGCTAGGGATGAGGTCATGGAAGCTCACCAGGAGCCACAGGTACCGCCACCACCACCTCCACCCGAGTTGATTTCCACTACTCAGGTGGCAGTGATATTGGTCCAGGCGGTCGAAACAGAAATGCGAGCTATGGCAGCTCACTTTCCATAACCTCAGGCACCGCCTCTAGTGGCACCAGTGGGGCCACCATCTTGGCAGAGAGTTAGGGAGACCTTTCAGAAGGGTCACCCACCTGAGTTTCGGGGTAGCACAGATGTAGTAGAAGCTTGTGACTGAAGAAGAATATTTAGCGCCATCTGCGCATACTGGAGTCTACCGAGGTACAGAAACAGATGCTTGCTACCTTTCGTCTATCGGGGCAGCCTTACAGTGGTGGAAGTCAGTTACCACCGCCGAGGAGCGAGACTTGATGCTGATAGCAGAGTTTTGGGTATGGTTCGATCGCAAATACTTTCCACCAGCAGTAGAGACTGAGATGAGAAAGAAATTCAGTGATTTAGTACAGGGTGATCGATCAGTGGAAGACTATGAAGAATAGTTCACCCGTTTGGCAAACTTTGTGCCAAATGAGGTGAGCGATGAGGAGCGGAAGAAATCGAGGTTTATGGACGGTTTAGCCTGGCGGATTAGGCATCATTTGATTGGGAATCTGGCGTTAGTGACGTATACAGATGTCTTTAATGCCGCACTTGTACACTACCAGGATCATCTCTTCCATACGAAGGGGAGCAAGAGAACAGGGGAGCCGAGCCAACAGGGCAAGGCAGTTACTAGTGGTGACACAAGTGGTGCTCAGCAGCAGACGGGCAGTCAGCAAGGGAATCAGGCTAAGAAGTTTAATCCTGGTGGGTTCCAACTGGGAGGACAGGGGTTCAGGTAGGGGCAGCCGAGCCCAAATCAGCAACAGCAGGTTCCGCAGGGCCGTCAGGGCCAAGGGAACAATGGGGGAGGCCAACAGGGCCAATGCCAGCCGCACCAGGGCCAACAGGGTCAACGATAGGGGGATGGTCAGAAATGTTGTTTTGTTTGTGGCCAGCCAAGACATTTTAAGAGGGAGTGCCTACAGAGGGGCAGGGGTCAACAACAGGAGGCCCAACAGGGGAAACGGGGACAGATGCCGCCAGCAGCAGCACCCGCCCCATCGCACCAGGGACAGATGCACTACGGACGTGTGTATAACGTCCGGGATGTTCCTAATCCTCCGACGCAGCAAGCATCGCCAGTAGTTGAGGGTATGTTTCTGATTCATGGTTATGAGGGTAGTATTCTTTTTTATACGGGACCATCGCATTCATTCATTAAATATAATTTTGCTAAACGGGCCGGACTACTAGAGACCGCGGGTAATCTTCAGATGTGTGTAGAGTCGCCAATAGGCAGCGGGGCTATGATTCACTCGATTTGTCGGGGTGTGGACATTTTGATTGGGAGACTTAGTTTAACAGCGGACCTCTTGGTGTTAGATATGGAGGGGTACGATGTCAACTTGGGTATGGATTAGTTGGCAGGTTATCAAGCGATGGTGGATTGCTACGAGAGGACCATCATGTTCTCCATTCGAGGGTAGGAGATGTTCTTGATAGCAATGCCACTACCTGAGGGAGGGTCACGCACACACTTGTATTACATTGAGGAGGAAACCTCACAGGAGGTGGCTATTCCGTTGGACTCAATCCCAGTGGTGAGAGACTTCGAGGACGTGTTTCAGGAGATACCAGGATTGCCACCTAGCAGGGAAATCGAATTTGTAATCGATTAAGCCCTGGGACGAGCCCAATTGCTCGGGCCCCATATCGTATGGCCCCTTCAGAGATGTATGAGTTGAGAGAGCAGATTCAGCAGATTCTAGGCCAAGGTTTCATTCGACGGAGTATATTGTCGTGGGGTGCACCGATATTATTTGTGAAGAAGCGAGATGGCTGACTACGGTTATGCGTGGACTATAGAGAGCTGAATAAGGCCACGATACGGAATAAGTATCTGTTGCCTAGGATTGATGATCTATTTGACCAGTTGAGAGGGGCGTCTTACTTCTCTAAGGTTGACTTGAGGTCGGGGTATCATCAACTACGTATCCGAGAGGAGGATGTTCCTAAGACCGCTTTCCTATCACGGTATGGATCTTATGAGTTCAGGGTGATGCCATTCGGGCTCACCAATGCACCATCAGTGTTCATGGACCTCATGAACAGGGTTTTCAGGGAGTTTCTCGATCAGTTTTCATCGTGTTCATTGATGGCATTCTGATCTACTTGCGCACCTAGGAGGAGCACACAGAGCACCTGCGTATAGTGTTACAGACATTACGGGATCACCAACTCTATGCCAAATTCGGTAAGTGTGGATTTTGGCTATGGGAGGTTTAGTTCCTTGGCCACGTGGTGTCATACCGGGGTATTGCGGTGGATCCGAGTAAAGTATAGGTGGTGAGGGAGTGGGGTCAGCTAACGACACCGACTGAAGTGCGTAGTTTTCTGGGATTAGCCGGTTATTACAGGCGATTCATCAAAGGATTCTCAAAGATTGTGGGCCCTTTGACGAATCTGACCCGGAAAGGGGAACCTTTCACTTGGAGTGATCATTGTCAATTAGCTTTTGACGAGTTAAAGGACAAGTTGACATCTGCACCCGTGCTTGCATTGCCGAAAGGAGGAGTAGAGTATCGGGTTTACACTGACGCATCTTTACGGGGACTTGCGGGTGTGCTTCAGCAGGAGGAAAGGGCTATAGCTTATGTGTCCAGGAAGATAAAGCCCCACGAGAGGAATTACCCCACTCACGACCGGGAGTTAGCAGCGATCATTTTTGCTTTGAGGATATGGAGACATTATCTTCTGGGGGAGCAGCTCACGTTATTCACGGATCACATATCACTTCAGTATCTCTTCACTCAGAAGGATCTGAATATGAGGCAGAGGTGATGGCTAGAATTCGTGAAAGACTACCAGTTTGATATTCAGTATCATCCTGGTAAGGCTAATGTGGTATCAGATGCATTGAGTCGGAGACCGACTGGGGAAATATCAGAAGTCTGGAAAGCGAAGTGGAGAGAACTTCGATATGAGGATGATGTAGCCAGGGCTTGTATGTCAGCATTATCCATCACGCCTGAGATCATTATGCGAGTTATGAGGGCTCAGGCAGAGGATCAGACCTGTTGGGATAGGGTGAGCCAGTTTCTAGCTGAGGGAGCATAGGGTTACTCGGTCAGCTCGAAGGGAGGTTTACGCCTTAATGGAAGGTTAATTATGCCAGAGGATGAGGAGTTGAGGCACGCTGTTATGACAGAGTCTCATGGGTCGAGATTCGCGATACATCCCGGTGGGGATAAGATGTATCAGGATATGAGGAGGCAGTAATGGTGGGCAGGAATGAAACGGGATATAGCAGAGTTTGTTTCAAAATGTGCCACATGTCAGCTTGTGAAAGTTGACCATCAGGGATGCTATAGCCACATGAAATTCTCGTGTGGAAGTGGGAGAGCATCTCCATGGACTTCATTACAGGGTTACCGACATCGCAGAAGGGTCACGATTCCATATGGGTCATTGTGGGTCAGTTGACCAAAGTGGCCCACTTCCTGCCGGTTCGCACAGACTTTGAGACGATGCGTTATGCGCAGCTATTCATAGAAGAGATTGTTAAGCTACATGGGGTACCGATAATATTGTGTCGGATAGGGATAAGATCTTTGTGGCCCACTTTTGGCAGAGTTTTCAGGAGGCCATGGGCACGGAGTTACGTTTGAGTACAGCCTATCACCCACAGACTGACGGACATACTGAGAGAGTCAATCAGATGCTGGAAGATATGCTCAGAATGTGCATATTAGACTTTGGGGGAGGTTAGGAGAAATATCTTCCTCTGGTAGAGTTTGCATATAATAACTCTTACCAATTTACGATCGGCATGGCACCATTCGAGGCACTATATGGGAGACCTTGTCGTTCACTCGCTTGTTGGTTAGAGGTGGGGGATAACAAACTATTGGGGATGGATATTGTTCAGGAGATATCTGCAAAGATAGAGCTAATCCGAAAGAGGATTCGGATAGCTCAGGATAGGCAGAAAAGTTACGCTGATGCTTCGCGGAGACATGTGGAGTTAGAGGTTGGGGATCAGGTATTGGTCCGGGTGTCCCCTATGAAAGGGGTTATAAGGTTCGGCAAGAAGGGTAAGTTAGCACCGAGGTACGTGGGACCTTTCCCTATTATCGATAGGGTGGAGCCTGTAGCCTACCGGCTGGAATTACCGGAGCACCTTCAATGGATACACGACGTGTTCCATGTGGCATCGCTGAAGAAATATCGCAGGAGCGAGAGGACCTTCTGGCACATTCCACTCGAGGAAATTGATTTACAGCCAGATGTCTCATATGAGGAGAGACCGGTGGATATTCTGGACCGTAGCGAGCGGAAGTTATGATCCAAGGTTTTTCCACTAGTTAGAGTACAGTGGGGTCATCACAACGTTGACGAGTCTACCTGGGAGCGGGAGGAGGATATGCGGGAACAATATCAAGAGCTTTTCATCACAGGTATGACCTAATTTCGGGGACGAAATTCCTTTGTAAGGGGGGGAGTATGTAACACTCCGTATTTTCATGCATTAAATATTTAATTAATTCAGAAATTTAAAATTACTTGTGTGAGTTGTAATTTTAATTGAATTAATTAGGGAAATTTTATTTAAATATTAATTGGGAAGTGAATGGTTAATATTTAAGGAAAACTTATTTACTAAGTGAATAGTAATATTATAATTGCGTCATTTCGAATATTGATATACCCGTTTATACCCTCAGCCTGGATAAGGATTACCTCCAATACGGACGACCCTACGAGGGGCCGACCCTTCACCAACCTCTTGACGATCCTTCTCACCAGGCTCCAGACGATAGTACGAGGGGCCGACCCTTCCCCAGGCTCCGGACGACAGTACGAGGCCAGAATCAAGCCAGACTCACTACCGGAAGAAACTTTGCCCTCGGCCTCGTCTCATAGTCGTGATGCCTCATCAGCTCATCTAGGACCCTAGCATGCTCGGTCCTAACACTCTCAAGCTCAGTCCTCGCAGTATCAAGCTCAGTCTTCGTAGTATCAAGCTCTGTCTACAAGACAGCCTCATGCTGAATAGCCCTTTCGGCCTCATGGAACTTCATCTGATTCTCGGCCATCCATTTGGTGGCTGAGGTAAGGGCACAAACAGACTGCACAAAAAATGAACAGATATCAAGAGGGGCCGAGGGAACAGTTAGTGAAAGAATGAAATTAAGGAGGTGGGTCAAGACCAATACTTGAGCAAGGGAGTGCAGACCATAGTCGTACACTTTGGCAGGAGGCATCTTCGCTAAGAACTCGAAGTTAGAGGCCGACGGTGCAGAGAACATCGAGGCCTTGGCAGCCCTTAAGTTCGTGATCAGCGACGAGGGGTCGGCCCTCAAGTGTGCCAGGTTTTGAGACCAGAAGGCCCCCATGCTAGAAGAAGAGGTCGTCCCCTCAGAGGCTTCGACCCTTGCTCTAGTCCGAGAATCAGGTCGAGGCTCAACAGGGGCCTCAGGCTCCTTCCTTTTGTTACTATCAGTGGTCGGCTCCACCACTGTCGGCCCAGCGACCTTTGTCTTCCTCGGAGCCTGCTGAGGCTCCTTCCCCTTCTTCTTTACCAATCCAGACAGTAAGCTGGGAGCTGTCATTTCCCAAAGATAGTCTGGAGTACCTGCAGGACGATCTGATAAGAGGACGACATGTCAGAAAAGTTCAGAGATAAAGAGAGAACACTTCAAAAATAAGTAAAGAAGGGAAAATGTTCAGTATAACTCACATAGTTCTGTCAGAGGGCCGACCCTTAGACCAGCTTCTTTAAGGAATCGAGGGGTCATCAAGTCTTCGAATTTTGCAAGCTCACCCTCTCGCCCTCGTCCTCTCAGATAGTCTACTATATCCTTCTCCTCCAGACTAAGTCCAGGGTCTGACCTGGCCTTCATGGAGGGATTACACCACTTCCTGGGGACCCTCGGACCATCGGCAACGAGCTCCCACTCCCCGGAGATAAAGAAAAACCTCTTCTTCCAATCATGGTTGGAAGTTTGTGCCACATGGAGGAGTTTATTCTCAGACCTCCTTGCCACCAGGTGATAATATCCAGGCTGCTTAGACGAGGAGGTGATGTTGTAGCAGCCCAGAAATAGGTCAGCCGAGGGCTCGTTGGTAAAGGCATTCTTCCACAAGGAAATATAGCCCAAGATCGTCCTCCAAGAGTTGGGAGGAAGTTGAGAGGGGGAAACGCCGAGGGCAACCAGAATATCTGCAATGGCAGGGTGCAGAGGGAGCCTGACTCCAACCTTAAACATTTGTTCGTAGACTGCAACCTCTCCCTCTTGGCAGTCGAAGACCCTCTCAGCCTCTGAGGGAACCCTCATAGTCACCCCGGAGGGCACTCCATAAATATGCCTCCATATTAGGAGATCTCGATCCCTAACAGAGGAGATAAAGGACAAGGCATGGGAGGTATCAACCTCATCATCTGTATCATCATCCTCGCCCTCAGATCTCTCCCCCTCATCACCTGCAGGAGGACCCTGAGGAAAAGCTACTTGTAAGGCATTGGGGGACAGGGTTGTCACAGGGACAGCCTCAGAGGGGGCCGTACCCTCGGCCTCTCGGCCTAGGCTAAGGTCAGGTGTGTCCCTTCTACTAGAAGTTCCAGCACCAGTTGGTGAAGAGAGTCTCTCGTCCATCTCACTTGGGTTGGGTGTCTCGGCAGGACGAGGTGACGACCCACAAGACTCAGAAGGTTCAGATGGTCTTATGGTGGCAAGAGGAATGGGAAAGATGGGTCGTACCCAATTAGGGTCGGCCCCTCATCTCCTCTCTTCCTCCTCCTCTATTCGTCTGATCTCGGTAAAGAGTTTCTCTCTCAAAGATGGGAATTCAGACACTAAGTTGTAAAGCCTCCTAAGCATTAAAGGGAAGACTCTACACTTGGAGAAATTACACTAGACCTGACTAATTTAGCTACAAACAAGTGGGGAATTGACCAGGTTTGACTTTTGGATTAAACAAAGAACTCAAAGGTTTTCGTCAAGAACGTTCAAGAACCTTTAACCGGAGAAGGCATCGGAAAAAGCTATGGGGAACTCGAAGAAAATGCAACCCTATGGCCCTAAAAAACAAACAGAATTGAAGACAAAGGAAAGCTCTTAATGAAGGAGAATACCTGATGACGAGGGAGAGTAACGCTGCTGAGACCTGACGAAACGAAGGATGCAAGTGGCAAAGCTTGCTGGTTCTAGAGAGAGAAAAGGTATGGGCGCGAAAAAGAAGAAGAAGGAAGAGAGAGAGTTTGAAAATCTCTTAAATACTTTGGTAATGAGTGGACCCATTTACCAAAGAAAGGTATAATTAGGGCACAAGGCCCCAAGCGCACTGCACAGTCGCCCTGCCTTGGAAACTGGAACAGCAATGAGTATCTGCACAGGTGTCACTCACCTAACTGATCACACGTGTCTCAATTTCATCAAATATCCCTCAGCCATCTCAATGGCACCTATGGCTAAGGGATGGGGGGTGATTGATATACCCGTTTATACCCTCAGCCTGGATAAGGATTACCTCCAATACGGACAACCCTACGAGGGGCCGACCCTTCACTAACCTCTTGACGATCCTTCTCACCAGGCTCCAGACGACAGTACGAGGGGCCGACCCTCCATTAGGCTCCAGACGACCCTACGAGGGGCCGACCCTTCCCCAGGCTCCGGACGACAATACGAGGCCAGAATCAAGCCAGACTCACTACCGGAAGAAACTTTGCCCTCGGCCTCGTCTCATAGGCCGGGGGTGACATCATGACAGCGCGTGGTTTGGGACACGCGTGGAACAGTGCGCGTCAGGCTCATATGACACGTGGCAGACCGTTATAACCGAATCACACCCTCACGTGAGGGAATATTATGTCATCATTTGGCATCTACAGGTGTCAACAGGGGATTGGTTAGATCATCATTCACATGCACCATGCTTACTTGGGGGGTACACTACACCCCCCAAGACCTATATATACTTGTCACCTACAACCCTACAGGGGATCGATTTCATTGGTAACCCTAGCTAAAACTCTGCTTGTACACACAGTAGAGAGAGAGAGAGGGTTATGTGCATTGTATCCAAGGCCATTAGTGCCCATACTTAGTGGATCACACACTCACAGTGGATGTAGGCCAAATTGGCTGAACCACTATACATCATTGTCTTAATTCCTCTTACACTCATCCCCTTCAATATATTTATTCATCTCCATGGCTGCCATGGCTGCTACTGCTTGAGCTCACTATCACTTATCTGGTGGTGCTAAATCTTAGCATCATCAGTTTGGCGCCGTCTGTGGGAACGAGAAGACATATCTTCCTTTGTACAGCTTGACCTCACTGGGCACTCTGGTGGTGAACCAACACTCCCCCTGAGAGGAGGTGTTTCACCATTGAAAGAGACCCACTAAGGTTCCCAATCTCACCAGTATTTTCTTCAGTTCAACTTTTCATAGCTCAAGCACATGGCACCTGAGATGCCACCGCCACCACTTCCCCCACCGGATGAGGGGGGAAGACCCAGTTCCAGTCAGCCGCCGCCTCAGTCTGAGATGGCTGACGTGGTGGCAGCACTAAAGTCTCTGGCAGCAAGCCAGCGGATGATGCAGGAGCAGTTCACAGCTCTAAGCCAGAACATACTAAGAGCACCAGGGGTTTCGCCTGAGATGATTACTCCGGCAGCAGCTCCAGGGCAGCATGAGGCCAGGGGACCACCCCAGGCACCACGCAAAGACCTACCACCCCCTCAGCGGCATAGGGATGTTGCTGACCCCCGGCGTTTACACCTGGGGAGGCAAGGAAACCCTTGCCCTGAGGACAGGTATGACGATCTGGAAGGAGAGGAAGCCCCCATAGAATGATGGGAACCCTATGAGGTCTCCAACAATACTGTACGACCCCTCCAGGACAGTAGAGGGAAGTGTGGGAGACCAATCCCTGATGATCGTCCAAGAGGCTCTGCTTTTTATCGCTTGAGCAGGGGGTCGGCCTTTGAGAGGCTAGGCCCAGTAAATGACCTGCGGGAACAGTTGTCCAGACCGAGAAGCGCGGCGAGATCCAGGAGGGAGGCAGCAGATGGCCGACCCCGAGGACGAGATGATGGCCAAAGGGAAGTAAACAGCCGACACAGGCCTGCTGCAGCAGAACCCTCCGTCCACCTCGGAGAGGCAGCAGGGGATAACATCGGCCAAGCCGACCCTGTGAGGCCCTGGAATGACTCAATCCAGCGGTTAGAGGATAAGATTGGTGATATATTAAAGAGCCGAGACCCTCTCCAGAGGGGATACACCATAGGCTCACCCTTTGTGGCAAAGATAGTCAACTTCCCCACGCCATCAAAATTCAAGCCACCTATGGTCACCCCAAGGTATGACGGGAGTACCAACCCCGTCCACCATGTGGAGATGTATCAGTCGGCGGCAGACATATACTCTATCTCAGATGAGATGAGGTGTCGTGCCTTCTCTGGTACCTTGACAGGGGCTGCGCATGTCTGGTACACGTCTCTTCCAAAAAATTCCATTGAAAACTTTAAGCAGATGGCCGACCTGTTCATCCATAATTTCTGCTTTGGGGTGAGGCCACAGAAGAAGACCACCCACCTGCTCTATTTCAAGCAGGGGAAGAATGAGAGTCTGAGGGACTATATAGCCAGATTCAATAAGGATAAGCTGGAGGTGGAAGACTATGAGGAAAGCATAGCTATGACAGCCCTGATTGGAGGACTCCAAAAGGGGAAGCTGTTATGGAAGCTTGCTGAAGACCCTCCGAGGACGATGGTTGAAATGCTGTCGACAGCAGGAAAGGTGATGAACGCCGAAGAGGCGATGGCGGCAAAATATGAAGACGAGAGAGGAGGTGCTAGTGGGAGTAAATACCCTAAGAAGAATAAAGAGGGGAAGAAGAGGTCCTCGGATGACAAGTTTGCGGGGTACACCCCTCTGACGGTCAGCTGTGAACAGATTCTCAATGAGATTAAGAGTGACCGATCCCT
Source organism: Sambucus nigra (assembly GCA_949130495.1). Taxonomy (NCBI): domain Eukaryota; kingdom Viridiplantae; phylum Streptophyta; class Magnoliopsida; order Dipsacales; family Adoxaceae; genus Sambucus; species Sambucus nigra. Next base: position 215,341,153 of record OX422210.1, on the reverse strand, counting down.
GAAGTGGCCCGAGAAGCTAAGGGCAGCACCTGGCAAGAGGAATAAGAACCTGTGGTGCGAGTTTCACCAAGACCACGGCCACGTAACGGACAAATGCTTTGCTCTGAAAGATGAGATTGAGAAGATGCTAAAGGAAGGGAAGCTCAGAAAGTACGTCGACAAAGGCGCCTTCAAGAGGGGCCGAGGGGACGACCCCAGAAAGAAGCGAGGCGATGCATGCAGAGAAGGTCCCCAAAAAAGAGGGGACGACCCTTCTGACGATGAGGACGACCCTGACCTCCCGCCGAGAGACGACCACAGCCCTGTCAAGAGGCTTAATATGATCTCGCTCGGAGTGGGAATGATCTCCGGGGGTCTTGCAGGAGGAGGGTCTGAGGTCGCCGACAGAAAGGCCCATGTGGCTGAGGCAAAGGCAGTGACGAAGACGGTACACGCAACCTCTCTGGAGGTCAAGTCAGAAAAGAGGAAGAAGGTGGATATGGACACACTGATAGTAGGGTTTTCAAGGATGGACTTCAAAGGCCTCTTAGCCCCACATGATGACCCTCTCGTCATCACTACTAGGGTGCACGGATGCAAGTTGCCGAGGATCTTGGTAGATGGGGGTAGCTCTGCAGATGTGATGTTTTGGCCATGCTTCAAAGCCTTGGGTCTCATCCGTGCTAGACTTGTCCCCTACCATCATCCGTTGATTGGGTTCAGTGGGGAAAAGGTTCATCCCCTTGGGGTATATGAGGCCGATGTGAGGATGGGGGACAAGTGGCCGAGATGGCTCACCAAGAAGGTCAGTTTCTTTGTGATGGACGAGCAGTTGTTCTCCGCCTACAACATCATACTGGGGCGTGTGGCCCTCAAGGGGTTTGAAGCCGTGCCGTCTACGGTCCACCAGATGATCAAATTTCCTACCCCTTACGGGGTAGGGGAAGTTCAGGGAGACCAGACGACGGCGCGAGAGTGTTACTACAACTCCGCTGAAGAAAGGGAGGCACACAAGAGGGTTACAACCACTTACAATATTGATACCCTAGACCCCAGAGATGAAACGAAGCTGAAGAAAGGAGAGGCTGCGGAAGAGGTAGAATCCATCATCCTCGATGAGGATGACACGGAAAAAACCGTCCAAGTGGGAAAGTCTCTGAAGCCCAACATCAAGGAAGACCTCATTAAACTGCTGAGGAGAAGGCGAAGCGTCTTCGCCTGGAGTCATGTAGATATGCCAGGGATTGACCCTGAAATCATGTGCCATAAGCTCAATGTGGTAGAGGGAGTGAAGCCGGTGAAGCAGAAGAGGAGAATTTACTCCAGAGAAAAATATGAGGTCATCAGGGACGAGGTCAAAAAATTAGAAGACGCTGAATTTATCAGAGAGGTCATCTACCCTGAATGGCTGTCCAATGCAGTCATTGTCCCAAAGGCCAACGGTAAGTGGAGAATGTGCGTGGACTTCACAGATCTCAACAAGCATTGTCCCAAAGACAGCTTCCCTCTCCCCCGCATCGACCAGATGGTAGACGCTACCGCAGGCCATGAGCTCACGAGTTTCATGGATACCTACTCAGGGTATAACCAGATTTTCATGAACCCTGAGGACTCGGAGAGGACCGCCTTCATCACTGACAATGGGACATACTGCTACAGGGTCATGCCCTTTGGCCTAAAGAATGCAAGGGCAACGTACCAGTGCCTCATAAACAAAATGTTTGAAGGTCAAATTGGGAAGTCTATGGAGGTCTACGTGGACGACATGCTGACTAAGAGTCTGAAGGCAGAGGATCATGTGGCAGACCTGGAGAGGACCTTTAATACGATGGACAAGTACCAAATGAAGCTTAACCCGGCCAAATGTGTCTTCGGGTTCGGAGCGGGGAAGTTACTGGGGTTCATTGTTAACCAAAGAGGCATCGAGGCCAATCCTGAAAAGATAAAGGCCCTTGTTGAGATGAAGACCCCCAAGTCCATTAAAGACGTGCAGAGACTCACAGGGAGAGTTGCTGCCTTAAACAGGTTCGTGTCTAGAGCCACAGACAAGTGTTTGCCATTCTTCAAGATCCTTAGGAAGGCCTTCGAGTGGAATGAAGAGTGTGATGAGGCTTTCAGGGGCCTGAAGTTATACTTAGGGTCTCCCTTGTTGCTGTCACGACCCGTGCAGGGTGAACAACTCTACGTGTACCTCGTCGTCTCAGAGTCGGCCATCAGTGCAGCCATTATGAGAGACGAAGATAGGATACAGAAGCCTGTGTATTTTAACAGCAAGGCGCTCCAAGGGGCAGAGCAAAGATACCCGAGGATGGAGAAGTTGGCCTACGCCTTGATCCATGCCTCAAGGAAGATGAAGCCGTACTTTCAGTCCCATACAATGGTCATCCTCACCGACTCTCCTCTTAGGCAGGTCCTACACAAGCCAGAAAAATCAGGAAGGTCGATGACCTGGGCTATAGAGCTGGGGGAGTTTGACATTATGTATCAGCCTAGGACGGCCATTAAGGGGCAGGCATTGGCAGACTTCGTGGCTGAGTTCACCTGGGAAGATGATGAGGCCGAGGGTGAGACCCTCGGGAAGACGGATACAGAAGATAGATCCGCAGACACACCCGCAGATAGGGCTGAGACGAGCACCGCTAAAAGGAAAGTGACTGAAAATGAAGAGGGAAGATACATCTTTAGACAGGGGTCCCTCTCTGAGGGAAATTTTTTTGAAGAAAAGACTCCGTGGAGCCTCTTCGTTGACGGGTCCTCCTGTGATAGCGGAAGTGGTGCTGGACTGTTACTATCAGCACCCGATGGCACAGACGTCGAATACGCCCTGAGGTTCAACTTCAAGGCCTCCAACAACGAGGCTGAATATGAGGCCTTAGTAGCAGGCCTCTCCTTGGCCAAGTCTCTTAGTGTCGGCCAGATATTGGTCCATAGTGATTCAAGGCTAGTCGCGAATCAGATACTAGGAGCCTACGAGGCTAAGGACGAAAGGATGGCTAGGTACCTCGAGAAGGTGAGGTCATTACTGAAGGGCTTCAGAGAAGTGAAATTAAGGAGGGTACCTAGGCTTGATAATGGACGCGCTGATGCCCTTGCTAGGCTGGCCTCGGCAACAAGAACAGACATCAGGAGGACGGTCCCAGTGGAAATTTTGCTTCGGCCAACTATTGAGGATGCTGAGGGAACACTCAGCAATTGCCTAAATGTTTCCCCAGAAGCTTCGTGGATGGACCCCCTGATCAGATACATTAAAGAGGGTGAGATGCCAGAAGCAAGGCAGGAGAGGAAGAAACTGAGGTACAGGGCTGCGAAATTCACTGTCATCGGAGACATCTTATACAAAAAGGGGTTTCTGCTCCCCTTACTCAGGTGTGTGCATCCCTCATAAGTCCCTTCCATTTTGCAAGATGTGCATGAAGGGTCGTGCTCAAGCCACATTGGGGGTAGATCCCTAGCGAAGAGGGTAATCACCCAGGGGTACTGGTGGCCGACCTTGGGGAAAGACGCCGCGACATATGTAAAAAAGTGCAACAAATGTCAAAGATTTGCCACCATCCCTCACCAGCCCCATCAGCCTCTTACTTCCATTACATCTCCATGGCCATTTGCAGTGTGGGGGATCGACCTAGTAGGACCCTTGCCTAGGGCCATCAATAACTATCGATTCCTCATCGTAGCCATTGATTATTTTTCAAAATGGGTGGAGGCGGAGCCAATGGTGACAATCACAGAACAGAAGACCTTCCAGTTCATCTGGAAAAACATCATATGCAGATATGGTCTCCCCAACACCCTCATCTCGGATAACGGGACCCAGTTCAAGAATGCCTCTCTGCAGAAGTACTGTGAGAGGGTAAGTATCAAACAATTTTTCTCCACCCCGGGCCGACCTCAGGCCAATGGGCAAACCGAAGTTACGAACAGGACAATCCTAGATGGAATTAAGAAGAGGCTTGAGGAGGCAAAAGGAAGATGGGTCGAGGAGTTATATGCAGTGTTGTGGGCGTACAGGACGACAGTAAGGACCTCTACTGGGGAGACCCCATTCATGTTAGCTTATGGATCAGAAGCAGTCATCCCCACCGAAGTCGAGTTTCCCACTCATAGGGTCCAAATGTACGACCCCCAGGGAAATACGGAAGAGAGGAGACTTGACTTAGACTTAATTGAGGAAAGAAGGGAGGATGCTGAGATAAGGTAGGCTTCCTACCAGCAGAGGACCGCAAGGTTTTACAATCAGAGGGTGAAACAGAGGCCTATCGCAGTAGGAGACTTGGTTCTCAAAAAGACTTGGCAAAAACCCAATAAACTCCATCCTAATTGGCACGGCCCCTATAGGGTCACCGACGAAGTTGTCCCTGGGACCTATAGACTAGAAAACCTAGAAGGGGAACCTTTTTCCAACCCCTGTAACGCAGATCATTTGAAGAAATACTACCAATAGTGTTGTAAGGTCTTGATAGACCATAATTATAATGAGAGTTGCTCCAACAGAACACTTGGAAAATTAATGAGAAATATCAGTGTTTCCCTCATCCTGTTGTCAGTCCTAGCACGCATGGAAACATCTACAGAAATCCATTAATTTGGAAAGTTGATCCCTCGGCTAAAATGGGGACCAGTGGAGGGGACGACCCCACCACTGTCCTCAAAAAAGACGAGGGAAGACATTAAAATCCATTAAATTGGAAAGTTGATCCCTCGGCTATAATGGGGACCAGTGGAGGGGACGACCCCACCACTGTCCTCAAAAAAGACGAGGGAAGACTCTAAAATCCATTAAATTGGAAAGTTGATCCCTCGGCTATAATGGGGACCAGTGGAGGGGACGACCCCACCACTGTCCTCAAAAAAGACGAGGGAAGACATTAAAATCCATTAAATTGGAAATTTGATCCCTCGGCTATAATGGGGACCAGTGGAGGGGACGACCCCACCACTGTCCTCAAAAAAGACGAGGGAAGACTTTAAACCATTAAATTGGAAAGTTGATCCCTCGGCTATAATGGGGACCAGTGGAGGGGACGACCCCACCACTGTCCTCAAAAAAGACGAGGGAAGACTTTAAAATCCATTAATTTGGAAAGTTGATCCCTCGGCTATAATGGGGACCAGTGGAGGGGATGACCCCACCACTGTCCTCAAAAAAGACGAGGGAAGACTTTAAAATCCATTAAAATTGAAAAGGTGATCCATCGGCTATAATGGGGACCAGTGGAGGGGATGACCCCACCACTGTCCTCAAAAAAGACGAGGGAAGACTTTAAAATCCATTAAAATTGGAAAGGTGATCCCTCGGCTATAATGGGGACCAGTGGAGGGGACGACCCCACCACTGTCCTCAAAAAGGACGAGGGAAGACTTTAAAATCCATTAAATTGGAAAGTTGATCCCTCGGCTATAATGGTGACCAGTGGAGGGGACGACCCCACCACTGTCCTCAAAAAAGACGAGGGAAGACATTAAAATCCATTAAATTGGAAAGTTGATCCCTCGGCTATAATGGGGACCAGTGGAGGGGACGACCCCACCACTGTCCTCAAAAAAGACGAGGGAAGACATTAAAATCCATTAAATTGGAAAGTTGATCCCTCGGCTATAATGGGGACCAGTGGAGGGGACGACCCCACCACTGTCCTCAAAAAAGACGAGGGAAGACATTAAAATCCATTAAATTGGAAATTTGATCCCTCGGCTATAATGGGGACCAGTGGAGGGGACGACCCCACCACTGTCCTCAAAAAAGACGAGGGAAGACTTTAAAATCCATTAATTTGGAAAGTTGATCCCTCGGCTATAATGGGGACCAGTGGAGGGGATGACCCCACCACTGTCCTCAAAAAAGACGAGGGAAGACTTTAAAATCCATTAAAATTGGAAAGGTGATCCCTCGGCTATAATGGGGACCAGTGGAGGGGACGACCCCACCACTGTCCTCAAAAAGGACGAGGGAAGACTTTAAAATCCATTAAAATTGGAAAGGTGATCCCTCGGCTATAATGGGGACCAGTGGAGGGGACGACCCCACCACTATCCTCAAAAAGGACGAGGGAAGACTTTAAAATCCATTAAATTGGTAAGTGAATCCCTCGGCTATAATGGGGACCAGTGGAGGGGATGACCCCACCACTGTCCTCAAGAAAGACGAGGGTAGACTTTATTTAAAAATCATTAATTTGGTTACTTGAACCATCGGCTATAATGAGGCTACATGAGGGGACGACCCCACAGTGGTCCTCAAAAAAGATGAGGGAGGGGTTAGTAGCATCAACAAGGAGCAAACCATAAAAGAATTAAATATGGAAGACAGCAATTATGGAAGGGAAGAGACAATGGTATTAATAAAACATAAAATATCAAGTGTTTTACAAGGCCATTGAACAAAAATATACTTGAAGGGTATGGGCTACAGGCAGCCACCCTATGGGATGACATCAGAGGGCAGGGCCTCAACATCTATGGGAATGGTCTCCTCAGTTACCAGCACTGGATGATCTTCAGATGTACCGACCCCCTTGATTTGGACTTGGGATTCCACCTGGTTGAGGGCCTCGGCAATTAGGGGGTCGTCCAGTTGAACACCCTCCAGCGAAGGACGAACCGACGAGACGACATCACCAAATTTGAGGACGACCCATCGGCAGGCCGTCCTGATCCCCCTTTCCAGGTACTCAAGGCCGAAGCCCTGAAATTCATCTGAAGTCTTATAAGCCTCAACAGCATCGGCCTCAGCTTTCTTGATGGCTGCTTCCAGATCAGCCTTGTGCTTGACTCCCATGTTCAGTAAAGCCTCATCCCTATCCTTGATGATCAAGTCCTTGGCTTGCAGGTCGGCATCGTGCTGCCTCATCAGCTCATCTAGGACCCTAGCATGCTCGGTCCTAACACTCTCAAGCTCAGTCCTCGCAGTATCAAGCTCAGTCTTCGTAGTATCAAGCTCTGTCTACAAGACAGCCTCATGCTGAATAGCCCTTTCGGCCTCATGGAACTTCATCTGATTCTCGGCCATCCATTTGGTGGCTGAGGTAAGGGCACAAACAGACTGCACAAAAAATGAACAGATATCAAGAGGGGCCGAGGGAACAGTTAGTGAAAGAATGAAATTAAGGAGGTGGGTCAAGACCAATACTTGAGCAAGGGAGTGCAGACCATAGTCGTACACTTTGGCAGGAGGCATCTTCGCTAAGAACTCGAAGTTAGAGGCCGACGGTGCAGAGAACATCGAGGCCTTGGCAGCCCTTAAGTTCGTGATCAGCGACGAGGGGTCGGCCCTCAAGTGTGCCAGGTTTTGAGACCAGAAGGCCCCCATGCTAGAAGAAGAGGTCGTCCCCTCAGAGGCTTCGACCCTTGCTCTAGTCCGAGAATCAGGTCGAGGCTCAACAGGGGCCTCAGGCTCCTTCCTTTTGTTACTATCAGTGGTCGGCTCCACCACTGTCGGCCCAGCGACCTTTGTCTTCCTCGGAGCCTGCTGAGGCTCCTTCCCCTTCTTCTTTACCAATCCAAACAGTAAGCTGGGAGCTGTCATTTCCCAAAGATAGTCTGGAGTACCTGCAGGACGATCTGATAAGAGGACGACATGTCAGAAAAGTTCAGAGATAAAGAGAGAACACTTCAAAAATAAGTAAAGAAGGGAAAATGTTCAGTATAACTCACATAGTTCTGTCAGAGGGCCGACCCTTAGACCAGCTTCTTTAAGGAATCGAGGGGTCATCAAGTCTTCGAATTTTGCAAGCTCACCCTCTCGCCCTCGTCCTCTCAGATAGTCTACTATATCCTTCTCCTCCAGACTAAGTCCAGGGTCTGACCTGGCCTTCATGGAGGGATTACACCACTTCCTGGGGACCCTCGGACCATCGGCAACGGGCTCCCACTCCCCGGAGATAAAGAAAAACCTCTTCTTCCAATCATGGTTGGAAGTTTGTGCCACATGGAGGAGTTTATTCTCAGACCTCCTTGCCACCAGGTGATAATATCCAGGCTGCTTAGACGAGGAGGTGATGTTGTAGCAGCCCAGAAATAGGTCAGCCGAGGGCTCGTTGGTAAAGGCATTCTTCCACAAGGAAATATAGCCCAAGATCGTCCTCCAAGAGTTGGGAGGAAGTTGAGAGGGGGAAACGCCGAGGGCAACCAGAATATCTGCAATGGCAGGGTGCAGAGGGAGCCTGACTCCAACCTTAAACATTTGTTCGTAGACTGCAACCTCTCCCTCTTGGCAGTCGAAGACCCTCTCAGCCTCTGAGGGAACCCTCATAGTCACCCCGGAGGGCACTCCATAAATATGCCTCCATATTAGGAGATCTCGATCCCTAACAGAGGAGATAAAGGACAAGGCATGGGAGGTATCAACCTCATCATCTGTATCATCATCCTCGCCCTCAGATCTCTCCCCCTCATCACCTGCAGGAGGACCCTGAGGAAAAGCTACTTGTAAGGCATTGGGGGACAGGGTTGTCACAGGGACAGCCTCAGAGGGGGCCGTACCCTCGGCCTCTCGGCCTAGGCTAAGGTCAGGTGTGTCCCTTCTACTAGAAGTTCCAGCACCAGTTGGTGAAGAGAGTCTCTCGTCCATCTCACTTGGGTTGGGTGTCTCGGCAGGACGAGGTGACGACCCACAAGACTCAGAAGGTTCAGATGGTCTTATGGTGGCAAGAGGAATGGGAAAGATGGGTCGTACCCAATTAGGGTCGGCCCCTCATCTCCTCTCTTCCTCCTCCTCTATTCGTCTGATCTCGGTAAAGAGTTTCTCTCTCAAAGATGGGAATTCAGACACTAAGTTGTAAAGCCTCCTAAGCATTAAAGGGAAGACTCTACACTTGGAGAAATTACACTAGACCTGACTAATTTAGCTACAAACAAGTGGGGAATTGACCAGGTTTGACTTTTGGATTAAACAAAGAACTCAAAGGTTTTCGTCAAGAACGTTCAAGAACCTTTAACCGGAGAAGGCATCGGAAAAAGCTATGGGGAACTCGAAGAAAATGCAACCCTATGGCCCTAAAAAACAAACAGAATTGAAGACAAAGGAAAGCTCTTAATGAAGGAGAATACCTGATGACGAGGGAGAGTAACGCTGCTGAGACCTGACGAAACGAAGGATGCAAGTGGCAAAGCTTGCTGGTTCTAGAGAGAGAAAAGGTATGGGCGCGAAAAAGAAGAAGAAGGAAGAGAGAGAGTTTGAAAATCTCTTAAATACTTTGGTAATGAGTGGACCCATTTACCAAAGAAAGGTATAATTAGGGCACAAGGCCCCAAGCGCACTGCACAGTCGCCCTGCCTTGGAAACTGGAACAGCAATGAGTATCTGCACAGGTGTCACTCACCTAACTGATCACACGTGTCTCAATTTCATCAAATATCCCTCAGCCATCTCAATGGCACCTATGGCTAAGGGATGGGGGGTGATTGATATACCCGTTTATACCCTCAGCCTGGATAAGGATTACCTCCAATACGGACAACCCTACGAGGGGCCGACCCTTCACTAACCTCTTGACGATCCTTCTCACCAGGCTCCAGACGACAGTACGAGGGGCCGACCCTCCATTAGGCTCCAGACGACCCTACGAGGGGCCGACCCTTCCCCAGGCTCCGGACGACAATACGAGGCCAGAATCAAGCCAGACTCACTACCGGAAGAAACTTTGCCCTCGGCCTCGTCTCATAGGCCGGGGGTGACATCATGACAGCGCGTGGTTTGGGACACGCGTGGAACAGTGCGCGTCAGGCTCATATGACACGTGGCAGACCGTTATAACCGAATCACACCCTCACGTGAGGGAATATTATGTCATCATTTGGCATCTACAGGTGTCAACAGGGGATTGGTTAGATCATCATTCACATGCACCATGCTTACTTGGGGGGTACACTACACCCCCCAAGACCTATATATACTTGTCACCTACAACCCTACAGGGGATCGATTTCATTGGTAACCCTAGCTAAAACTCTGCTTGTACACACAGTAGAGAGAGAGAGAGAGAGGGTTATGTGCATTGTATCCAAGGCCATTAGTGCCCATACTTAGTGGATCACACACTCATAGTGGATGTAGGCCAAACTGGCTGAACCACTATACATCATTGTCTTAATTCCTCTTACACTCATCCCCTTCTATATATTTATTCATCTCCATGGCTGCCATGGCTGCTACAGCTTGAGCTCACTATCACTTATCTGGTGGTGCTAAATCTTAGCATCATCAAATATTAATGACGGAATATGTGCTTATTTCAGCTGGGAGTCGGTATAGACTAATTCGGGTGCGAAATAAGTATTTTTATAAATTAATTCGGATGCCAATTCTGAGTGTACGGTTGAGTCCATATGGGCCGAGATAGTCGGAAAAGTGTACCCGGGGGTAGTAAACGGGTCACGGGACATTTTTAGGCATAGCCGGGCCCACACGGGGGCATTTGGGTCACTTGGGCTTGGCCCATTAGGCAAAAAATGGGATTTAGGTTAATTGATAAATTAGAAGAAATAAGGAAACGGCTGATGGGAGTTTAGAAAAAGGCTTAGTGTGTTAAGGAACCCTAATAGCAGTTAGAGGCAGATTTGGGGATCACAAGAGAGCCAACAAGAGTCATCTTCAACCTTGGAATTCATCTCCAAAATCAGACTCTACAAAACCTAAGGCAAGTGGATGACTTGCTGTAGTATTGAATCTGTTTTCAATTCATAATTATGTGATGTGTTTAATTGAAATTCATTTTGGGTGTTAATGGCATAAACATGGGATTTTGAAAACAATAATCTGACTTACGAATTTGGGTAAGGATTCATGTATAAACTGATAATTGTAAGTTGATATATATCTGGTAGGATGATATCTGGATAATTAGAAATGAATTTGATGAAGGAATTTGGTGTGTAAATGGGTTAAAAGTTAAAGATGATTTTTTTCCCAAATTTAGAAATCAGTAGATAATGGACGAATTAATGATGTTGGTGGATATTCTGGAGATCCCTAGTAAGGTTTCTAACATGTATTATTGTTAAGAGGACTTGAGATTTCTGGTAGAAGAAATTAGGACTTTAAGAAATTCGTCCATGACTGAATCTGTCTTCGCGAAGAAAATGAAGACCTGCTCGATCGATCGATCGAAGGTCTGGGGTCGATCGATCGATGGTCGGCAGATTCTGACAATTCGCCCAGTTTTCGTTTATATGGAGAAAAATTTAATTTAACATTTTTACATGCCTTAAATTTGTGAGTAATTAATACATGGATTTAAAATCTAATTAATAGTGAATAAAATTAATTAGAATTTGAAGGCGGCTTACTGTGACATCATAATTTAAAAATTTGTTGGGTTTTGGAGCAATTAGGTGTGACACACAAAGGTTGAAATTTTGAAAGTTGTTCGAAAGAATTAAATATGGATATAGTGACCAAGTCCGGGAATAACGGTTGAGAAAATACCGAGATATAAATTTTATTTAGGTAAAGGCTAAATAATTTAGAGTCAAGAATTGAGACTCGGGTGGTGTTAATTCGGGCCACGAAAGTAAGTCCGGATATATATTGGTTAGGGCGATACCAAAAGAAATAAATGTGTAAATTAATTAATAGAGTTGGGCCACAAACTCATTATAAGAATGGAATAGGCTTGTGTTACGGACTTAGTACATGGTATAGCCGGGATATTTTATATATATATATATATATATATATATATGGGTGTGCTTTAATATCAGTGATAGATATTATTATTATATTCTCTAGTGCTATAGGGGGAGGTTGTGCGTAGTGGATGAATCCCCTAGCTTGAGGAGTAGGGCGAGTATAATCCCAGGTCATAGCGTCCGTTATATGGGTGAGGAGCATCTCACTTTTAGGGAAGGAATATGACCGCCTCCAATGTATCTACTTTAACCAAGTTAGTAAGAAATTCTGACTTGGGGTAACTAGGTATGTGATTATGCCTAGTGGGATAGAACTTTAGGAAATTTCTACCCGGTGAGACTTGATTCGGGGAAAATACTAGTATTAAATATTATTTCAGTATGTTTGTGAATACTGCAATATGACTAAATATGTAATTAGGTAAATAATTATATATGGGATAATTAATACAAGTGTAAAATGTATTATGTGCATAACAGGTGTGAGTGTTATATGAAATTAAAAAGGGAAATGATTTAATTAAGTTGATGTTTATAATAACTTAAAAATCATGATTTAAAACATACTCGGTTAGAGTAGGAAAATGGCAAGGGGTTATATAAGTTATCGGGTCGGGAGAGTAGGACCTAGGTAAATTAAATAAAGGTGTTAGTAGTGCACATTAGAGGAGGGGTGAGGATATCCTCAAGGGAGTGAGGCACTAACTAAAATATTTATTTATTACTGCAAGTTAATCATTTGCTAAATGTTTTTCAAATGTTTTTGGGTACTAACCCTTGCTATATAAATTTTTAAAAACCTTTTAGGTGTCCAGCCACAGGGATGCCAAGCTTGACTCTATTTCAGGATATCCGTTGCTGCAGCATATGTGGTTGTTGCGGGAGTTTTGATAGACGCCTCATTTTTTCATTCTAGTGTAGAGACTTCTATCATTTATTTCGAACATGTCGCTCACGGTTCATTTAATTTCTATCAGACTTGTTGAGATTGATTACTTGTCTTTATTTTATATTTGTTGGATTTTTGGACCGATGGTTTATTCGGTTAGTCATTAAAATGTGTATGGTAGTTTTAGTTAATCGTGATTAATTGCGTTATTTTATGTTCCGCATGAGATGACATTCGAGTTAATTAAAGATAAAACTTGACACCGGTCTAATTTTTCTCACTTAGGTGATTAGTAATTAAAAAGACGACAATGATGCTAAGGATGATCCAACTGAGAAACCTGTTCTAACTTAATTTAGGACTGATCACCCGGGGTTAATTAGGCGGGGTGTCACAGGTAAATCCACATTCAGCAATAAAAATGGAATGAAACCAGTGACCCTCAGCTAATGAAAAAAAATCAACAGGCAAAAGGGGATGTTTTAGTTCTACCCATGAAAGGATATTTCATTGATTTCTGATATCATCAAGAGAAGTAACAGGATAAACCGTGATTGATGAAGAAGAAAAGGAGAAGGGAAAAGATTCTTACAGAATTTAAATATTCAGCAAGAACTTATGAACAAAGAACGATCACATAATAGAGAGAAAAAGCTTAAAGACACAACGACGAACAGAACTCAGAAAGTTTGAGGTAAGATACGATCATGGCTTTTCCCGCCTTTATATATTACCTCGAAAGTTGGAAAGGTAATGATTAAAAGTAAACGTCAATTCAACTGTTGGCGGCTAAAGACGAAAAAGACATATTTGCCTCAAAACGATTCGCTAAAGTTATGGATAATTACAAAAATACCATACACATTATGTGCCGATAGTTAAAGTAATTAAATTTACAAGTATGGGAAGTCAGTAACCGACCAAGCCTCAAAGTTATTGCCTAAACAACTTTAAGAGCTAAATGTTCCATACTCTTGTAAAAACCTCAAGCATGAAACATTGGGGGATTCTGTGGATACCAAAAATTATCCTGCTACATGGACCATTCATGTATGAACACATGTTAGCGATCTAGGAATTAATCTAGGTCAGCAAGGGCAAGTCACCGACCAACTGAAGGAATGCCAACCAATAAGTCAAAGAAGCTCGATCAACACCCGTAAGACCGATCAACAATGACAGTAAATCGCCAATAGTTGTATAAATTATTAACATTGTACAGATGTAAATGCCTATGTTATAAAGGCATTCCATCCTTTAATATTTCGACTCTTGTATACCCTCAAGGGGATATAAATACATTGAAAACCCTACATCCAAGGGACATGAAAAACGAGAGAAAAATCAATTGAACAAACCCAAGGCAATACAAAATAGTGGACGTAGGCTTTTCCTTTAGCCGAACCACTTTAAAAATTCTTTGTCTCTTTTTCTTATATTTATCTGTGATCAATTAATTAGATCAATCTAGTTTTGTGCATCAACAATGACATATGAACTTTTCTTTAACCACAAGGATTGAAGAAACGCGTTTAATTTGTCCAATCAGTTAAATTATATCTATTTTAATATTTAGATGTCACGTTCTACCATATAAAACCCATTTCTACTCCCATGCATACCTAGCCGTGCCTTAGGCTTCATAATCTGAAAACCATGCATATTGGCATTATATAAACCCATGTAACACACGATAGCACACATCACCGTTATTCCCAATAATTCCTTAAAACGAGTAGTCAAACGAAGCTGAACTTGAAACCGATGGCCACACTTTCTTCCTATTGAATCAACACCTTTTAATATTTTTGAACTAGCCTTCAAACTATAAAACCATGTATCAAAGACCTTAGTCGTATGCTATGCCCTATTGGGTCACATACAATGGACCATTAGGATCAACTCAATAAAATTAATGCATGCAAAATAATTTCAATTACCCATGTAAAAATGCACACATAAGGATTCTCATGTTACTCTAAACGAATGATTATATTCAAAGAGACCCCATTTATTGTGATGCATTAGCGATACCTAGACTAAATTGTACCAACGTTATGCCAAAATCGTACCATAACCAGATAACCACTTAGTAGCAATTCAAACAACTTAAAGTGCAACGAATAATTTGAACATCCTATCCTGAAATTTAAGGAATCTCTCCATGTAGACCGTGATATTTCTATTAGTTATTGTGGTACCACTTGTGCCACATGACTAAAGATATTGATATGTTTGCCTACTAATAGTCAGTGTAGTTCTTGCTAAGCCACGAACCTTGGTTGAGGTTATCAACCCACAATCATACGGAACAGTGAAATAGTCAAGGATACTAATACGTCGGATATCATGGCACTAGACTTCCTTCCTTAGAGGCGATGCCTACTATTTCATTCATTATGATAAATACAAATGTTCAATGAATAACCGCTCAGACATTAACACGTTTCCTTAAATGTCACACCTAAAATTCTTCTTTAACCATTGAAATATGAGGTATCCAATCCTAAACCTTAGAGATAAAACTTGACTAATTGCATCTAAACGGCTATTTGTCTCAGGATACTACCGACCGGGGTTTGAGATAATTGTTATTAACAAGTCCATTTTGTGGCATGCCTACCATACTATCGGTGTCGTCTCCGATATTCTACTCACTTTCAGAAACAATGTTCCTTATTTGGGTCATTTTCCAATTGCACCAACGGTGCTAACACACTTGGAAATTCGTGATGTTCAATCCACATGTATATTGGGCATTATATCCCTAATTTTCTATAGATGAGCAAAGAACTAACTTATTCCTTTGATTAAAACTAGATAGGAGTGTGTCAATCATGTACACGATAAGATTTCATTAAGTACGTAAACTTCCCCTGCTTGGGCACCTCTCCTAGTGAGCAAAGGTAATATTACCATCACTTTTGTCTTACAACCATCTAAGAATCCCAATGCGCTTGCATATAAATCTCCTTTTGTTAATCACCTCACTTAAGCAAAAATGTTATGTGATAAATAAAATATTGCGTCTCTTTTGTATTTGTCGTTGTGTGCAATTCCTCTATCCATCAAAAATCTTCACCAACCTATAAAAGTATAACAAAACTAGAATATAGCGGTAAGTGAGGTATCAATCCACATCTAATGGTGAAACAAAAAATTGGAGAGGACATATATAGATTCATTTGCATTTTATTATATATTTTTTTATTGTTGCTTTTTATATTTTTTTTAATGGATTTTTCAAGGTATTTTTTTTAACTAATTAACTATACTAATTTTTATAACTACTAATTAAAAAGTAAAATATAATTTAAGAAAAGTGAGATAAACAAAATTGTCCTAATAAGTAAACTAACAAAATTGGACTCATGAGGGCTTCAAAATTTCATCCCATAAATGGGAGATTATCCCTCAATAATCATCATCCAAAAAAATATAAGATAAACAATTGAAAGCATGTGAGGATTAAGATAAAAGTAAAAAGAGAGGAATAGATCAAACCAAATTAAGCCTTGAATTGGAATGGAATCTTCAATTACATCAACAATCTCTCAATTATACATCAAAAATCACTCAATCATAATCCCTCACTCATGTATTTATTGAATCTAAAATACAAACTACAAAATAAAAATAAAAAGGATAGTGGATGAATTCATAATGGACAATTAAATAATAAAATAGATTTGCTAAAAATGCAAATCCTAACATTATAAAATTTTACATTAGAATTCATTCAAAGAAATAAATTCTAGATCATTACTTTATATTGAGATAATTGCTAAAAATGCAAAATCTCAACATAAATGAATGGATTAGAATTTACCTCCCTTAAGGGATGAATTCAACTACATCAATCTATTATGAAATAATTGCTAAATATGCAAAAATTCATTATAGAGGGGTGGGGTTGAATTTATCCTATAGATAAATTTCACTACACACCTCTATATTGAGTTATTTGCTAAAAGTGCAAATACTCAACATAGAGAGGTGGAGATAATTTTATCACACAAAGCTTAAAACTAAATTTGAGATCTCTTTAAAATGGCCCAAGTCTTCAATTTATATGATGCACATGGAGGCTAGGGGTAAATTGAATAATTGACATGAGTGTGCATGGAAATGGTGAGAGGAGCATGTGGGTTGAGAGGATATAAAAATTTGATATGGGTGAGGGTATTTTGGGATTTTAATTGTGCATGTGGGAAGTGGGGGTTTAAGGGTATATTGGGTAAAGGGGGGTAAATGGTTTAAATGGGTTTTAACACATGTGGCTTTGTTTTACTTTTGGTCTTGGCTTGAAAGCAAGTGACAAAAAATCATGTAAGAGGCTTTGTGGAAGAAATGGGTATGGGGAATAAGGGGGTATCCGGGTTTGAACACAGGTTTAAAAATGGAGATGGTTTCGACTGGGTTTCGGGTATTGAGGTGCGGGGCAGGTATAAGGTTGAGTTGGACGTGGGTTGAGGACACACAGGCAGGGTTTCGGAGCTCTAGGTTCTCTGTCCAGAGAGAGGGTCATGATGGTGGGGCAAGGGCTGATTGGGTCGGAGGTTAAAAGGGGATTCGGATTAAGGTCCGGTTTTGGGCAGGCGCCGGCGGGTTGTAAGTTGGCCGACGATGGTCGCCGGCGGAGCTCGGTCGGAGCTGCTGGTAAGGGTGAGGCTCGTCGGTGCTGGGTGGAGTGGTGGCAGGTGCGCTAAAAATTGTATCGCCGACGGTGGCATTAGGGTCACGACGGGTTAATCCCAACGGGGTAAGTGGGTTTGGTAAGAGAGGTATAAGGTGGGTGATGAGAGATGTGGATTGATGTTTGAGTTTGTTAATGGAGGTAGGAGAGATAAATGGGTTTAGTATTTGGGGAAGAAGATGAATGGTGGGGTGTTAGTGTGGGTGAGGGTGTAGAGTAGGTGTGTGAGGGTGAGGGTTTAGTTAGGTGTAAGTGAGTGTGTATGGAAGTAGGGTGTGTGTGAGTTTAATTTCGACACCTAAAATAATAAGGACTCAACTAAAATTAATAAAAATAAAAATAAAAAATAAAAGCTAACTAAAAATAAAACAAACTAAAAATAATAAAAAAAATATTAAAACTAAAAAAAAATCCTAAGTTTATATAAAAACTAAAATAAAACAAAAGAAATAAAAACTTAAAATCTAAATGAAAACTAAAGTCCTAAAAAAATAATCTAATAAAACTATAAAACAAAAACTAATCCTAGTAAAAACTAATAAAAATAAAGATAAAAATAAAGATTAAAAAAAATACACTAATAAAATAGAAAAATAGAAAATGAAATCTAAAAATTCTAAATAAATCTTAAAAATAAAAATGACTCAAACTAAAAATCTAAAAAATATTAAAAAGGGACAAACTAAACACACACAAGGTTTATGGTAGGTTTAGGCTAGGGTAAGGTTACGGGGGAGGGAATTTAGCTCCATTTAACGCGCATTTGCCTCGATATATAGCTTTTGACACCGCAAACGGACGTTTAACCTACAAGATAAACATTTAAGCACATAAGACCCATATTTCCGAGAATTAGCAACTAAAGTACGTCTATTCGGGGTATAAAATGTACAGTTTTGCGTGCTTCTCATTATGTCAAACTTGATATACGATGCATAACTACTTTCACATAATCGAATGACCCAAATAGTGATCCGGCTAGTAATGGCATAGACATTACGCAAATCTTTCCTTAGTGTGAACTCGTAATCACAATTCAGTGATGGATATGGCAAAGTCGTACAAACTTCGAGTCATCGAATGGATTATGGAGACTAATGTCGATTTACCCTAACAACGATGCTTTCAATCCCTTATCTAAAACACCAATATAATCTATGTCACTTGCAAAAGGGAAAGAAATTTTCTTCTATATGCTACACCTCCTACCATGCAAGATGTTTCGATTCTTGCTTAAGGCTTGACTTTATATACCTATCCTTTTAATAATGCTAAAGTCACTTACGAGATTCTAGGCGAACGAAGAAGACAATACTGTAACAACTCGCATATTTTTTTATTGAAGTTGATCAGGCCGTGATACTAAAATAGGTAAGCCATTAAATAAAAATACCATTATCAACATGGGACAAAATATGAATCATTTCAAATTTTCCACAATATATAAATCAAGTTAATCCAAAGAACAAATATTATTCACCACAATAATATTTATCATCATGTTAAACTCCAATAATAAATCTCCACTCTAGTGGAGGATCCAGGATTTCCGTTCAAGTGGGGCGAAACTTTGGAGTGGTGCGGGGGGTTCGGGAGCGGGAGCCCCCGAGGTGATTTTTTTTTAGTTATTTCGAGTTTTATACAAATTCTAGCATTATAAGACCCAAACAGCTACTATCAATCATTATTAACAATACTTAATTAATTTCAAGAAATAAACAACGCTTAATAATTATACACAATACCCAAAATGAATTTCTCTATGTTGATTTGCGACAAACAAATTAATTCCTAACATCTGGAAATATGGAATAAATCCAAATTTGTCTAGGCCAAAATAATCCACACTTAAAAATACGGGCCCCCGTTGCCACTAAAATTATAGCCCGAAGATACCTATAATTTGTGAGGCCAATCCACTTCAAGTTGAAGTCTTCAACCAACCTTGGTTTTGGTCTTGAGTAACAACACGCTGGCAGATGAAATTGCCAACCACTCCCATTTCCTGATTAAAAACCCAATTGATTTCGAGACCAAACAACCCCTTATCTTCATAACAATTCTTGCAACCAAACATTCCATTAGGGATAAACGAAACCCTAGATACCTCAACTTTTTCTCCTGCGCCGCTTTTGCCTTGGTGAACCCGAACTAGATCGAGTATCTCATCGGATAAATCGATGTCGACGATGAGGTCCGTTCCCCCTACTCCAGCGAGATCAAGCTTGAAATGAGGAACACGAGGGCAGAGGAACCCTAAATTTTTTTTCCAAATCTGAACTGGGCGGTCGCCCCTGCTCCACTCCAAATATAATAAAACTCAAATCAAATAAAGTCAAATACAAAAATCTCTCGAACTAAAAAATCATAAACAATTGTGGAGTCGAGTGTCCCACGAAATCCAGAACAACTATCTCGTAATAAAAATGAATGGAAAGGAAACTAAACTAAAGCAATAAAATAAATCTCTATTTGCAAGTCTGATAACTCCAAAACTATGTAGCTACCCGCAACATATCCTCAAAGGTTAGTCCCCAGTGGTAGGTCATGGCCCACCACATGAATATCAGCTACTCTTCTCAAATAGGATTCTTAAATCCTGTCGTAACCATTATAAGAGATAACTATCACAATATAGGGTTTTAATTAACTAAGAAATAATAATAACGATGCGATTAATGTAAAATTATAACAACTACCAACACAAAATAAGCTAACTCACTACCCAAGTCTAATTGTGTTTATTTCAACGTTAATTCAATCTCATTTCGCTATCTTACTTGATTTCAATCAACCTTCTCAATAGTAATCATATTATCGATTGAAAGTGTGCCAGCAATCAATGATTAACTTGTTTAATTAAATTCCAACTTTTAATCCTAAAAATCCTAACTCTTGCAACCAAATTGTTACAGACTAAATAAATCAAACCAAGCATGCAAAGTCAATCACAATATGTGGAAAAATCCCCCAAAGGGGCAAAACCATTTATTTCACGATAGTATTTAACGACTTACAATTACAGCAAAATACAATTTTAACGCACGAATACCCGCAGGCACCTATTCTTCGACGGTGGCGTTTGTTAGCAAGAGGACCCGCAAGAACTCCAATATCAGCAGTGGATAAAGACCCTTTTTCTCCACAAGGTTACTCTGAGATGATTAGAACAATTGTATCTAGGGTTTAAAGATTCACACAAATGTTTGGGAAGGATTTGTGAAACAAGAAAGGCCTTAAAACTTGAAAACACGAAGTTTGTTTCTGGGCAGAATATTTGCAGAAACGTCAGTGCCAAAAGACTTAGAAAATGTGTAGAATGACACTGCTTTAAATACAAAAATTAAGGCAGTGCGTAGCTCGAACGAAGTACAAGTGTCGCTCAAACGTCAGGCCACATCGCTCGAACGACTTCGCGCGAAATGGCTATGTCACGCGAACGACCAGCTAATCTCACTCGAACGATGTCAGCGAGATTTTTTCCCTTCTCCTATACACTTATAAAAAATTCATATTTCGAAGTAAAAACGTTCCAGCCCTTTAAAAATATTTTATAGAAAATTTCCAAATATTTATGTAAATAAAAAACTCTCCAAATAAATTATTTTACCATAATCGTGAGTGGGGTAGTGGGAATGGTTGAAGAGTATGTTGAATGTTGCATGATGCACGTATGAAGATGATGGATGCGTGGATTCGGATCGAGGCCGTCGTGGATGATCATGTTGATGTGTCGAAATGTAGCGGTATCAGATATACTAACTGTGATCTAGGACAAACAGAAAATTTCCTAGATTCTAACTCGAACATTTATAAAATCATGTCCTTACGAATCTCCCCCTGTGTCTATGTCGGTACATACATAAAAATTTCGAATTATGCTATCCAAATAAAAACCACATGAAATACAATTTAATATCCCCATTAAACCCAAAAACTAGAAATACGAAATGACATGTCTTCAAACAAACTTCAACATCTTCAAATCTCCAACTCTTCAATCTTTCTTTGTCATCATCAGGGTGTGCAAAAATAATCCTCAATTTTGTACCTAAACACATGAGACAAGAAACAATATCCGTGATGGGCAACAATTTGAAATATAATGATAAGAAAAAACATATATCAATTAAGCTCAAGGAAATCACTAATCACTATAAAATCAAACAAAAAATTATCCCCCATAATTCGTTCTCCCCGTTTTTATGATGTCCCAAAATAGACAAATATGTAGAACATAAAACAAATGCACATGGAGAATGTCACAAAGTAATCAAACTTTCTCTTTTTGAATTTTTAAAAAAAATTCTCACAAAATATACAAAAAATAATCACACCATGAAAGAACACCAAAACAACCAAGTTGGTGAAAGAGGAAATGTAGAGATGTGAACAAATTTGACAGGAAAATCAATAAATACAAACATAACATATGTGCACGATAAATGTTGGATATTCCTAATGAATGAACTCAATATCTTCCTTAGGTGTAAAAATTGTGGAATTAAAGTAAATTGACTCAATCAAATTAACAAATCAAAGCTCGAAGTGATTTCCACACCAATAACGTCCAAAACGTTGTAATGTTTTTTCATGACTTTCAAGGACGTGCAAACCCGTTTTTCATTTTTTTCCATCCAAACTCCCTCATAAATAATTATACATAATATATTTCTTTTGAGGTGATGAAACTAAAACCTATTGGCCCATTTGATTGTGACACCCCGCCTAATTAAATACCTAGTGATCAGTCATTTATTCAATTTAAAACAGAATATCCAGTTATATCAGCATTTGCATCCCTTTCTAAAATATTTTTTTTAAATACTAACCACCTAATATTTAAAAAGCCTGATGTCAAATTTTATCTTGAATTAACTATCAACTAAATAAATGAATAAATAAACATTCATCATCCAATAAAATCTCTTAGGAAATGAATTTACAAAATGATTTCATTGAGTCTAGAGAAAACACTTCCAATAAAATCCCACTACAATAGTCTGACATGAAATAAAGCTTAATAACTGAAATAAAAATAAAAGTTTGAAGTAATAATCTTTAACAAGAATAGGTAGCATGCCCTGATTGATATAACTTGCTCCAAATGAGTCAAAGATAAGTGGAGGCGTCTAATACCAAGGTCCTGTAACTTCCAAAGTAGCTACATCTGGTCATAGGAACTCTAAGCTTGGTGTCCCTGTGGCTGGGCACCTGATGTAATATATATAGAGACAAAAGGAAGAGATTTGCAAGAAACAGGTCAGAGCCCGATATGAAAATAGTTTTAAAATAGCAAGTGTTTAAATTTCATTAAATAATGACTATTATATACATGTTAGTCACGTGCTCTCACTTGATATTCTCACCTCTCAATTATTGTGCACGCCTAAAGCATTCTCCTAACCCATCCCAGTTACGCTATCCCACTTAACTAGTTGAATCAAGTCTCATACTATGAGGCCTAAGTCTTTGTACCCACCCGTATCACCCGAATAATATATTCTTGCATTTCCAAAATCAATTAATCAAATTCAAGTATCTCATTAATCCCTTAAGTTTACACGCACTTAATATATTTTTGACATCATTATCATCATGTTCTATTAAGCAACACAGTAGAATAAACACAGGTATATATATTTCGCCATTATAATATATAAAAATACCGCACCCCACATAAGAGAAACTAACGGTACGTATATACTCAGCTATCAAGTCCCGGTACCTCACGTCCATAATAAGGACTATCGATTTCGAATCTCTCAGGAATCGTAATAAAACAAATCACACACAAACTGGAGGTGAACATGAACCACGGTGTAATGGGTCACGCACATACCTAAACACCCATATAACTCAAACTTATCCACTCATAGATAAGTCTTCCTTAAATCGCATGCTCTGATGCACGTATCTATAATCCCCCCAGAAGGGCTCCTCAAGACAAGGCTATCCCCTTCAAGACCTCCCGGCGATAGCAAGTATGGTAGGTATGTCATACACATAAAAATCTATACAATAGGTATTCACACAACCTAAGTATTTATACGTTCAATATTGGTATACACACATCCCATATTACAAGTCTCACATGTTGTATTTATAACCCGTATATCATACGTAAATTTAATTAACGCCGTAACGCTCGTAGTATAAATTCAAGTACCTTTCCATATCCCAAAGGTTTACGAAGTCACCCAATTATTCCTTAGGTTAATTCAATACTATAGTTTCCCCCTACTACTCATATTAACCCTAAGTCATCATTTATCCGAATCAAACCCCAATCCATAAAATTTTAAATTGTAAAGCATTCGAAAAACACTCGTAAATCTCCCCATTAAATCTCATACATAATGATACTTTTCAGGCCTTAACTATAACCCTACTGGCCTTCCCTAAGTCCCATTATATTTAATAAATCAACATTTAGTGTTCTTAAAACTTGGGGTTGGATCGAAACTTAAAAGGAAAAATAAGACACAATTTGCAGGGGAGTCGATCCATCGAAGAAATGGGTCGATCGATCGATCAGTCGATCAATCGACGTTCTTGGGTCGATCGATCGATCCATAAGATATTAACCTGCGATTTTTGCATAATTTTGCCTATGGGTTTCTTCAATTTTAAACCTCAAATCATCCATTAAAATGTCCCAAACTCCCAAATAATTATACTATATGTTACATCAACATAAATACGTAAGTTCTAACGTATCAGAATCATCAACTCATCATGGGGCATAATTTTCTTGGATTAAATCATGAATATTTCTTAAAAACCCTAGTTCCTCAATCTTTATTCAAGAACACCATAAATCTCAGATTTAAATTCGAAATTCCCAACTCTTAAATTATGATTTCGTTTTTCTATTAATTCCAGAAATTCATCTACATGCAAAACCTACCCAATTTCAAGATTAAATTCTCCAAATTCATAAATTATCAATTATTCAAGGTTTTCTACAATTCTAAGTTGCCATGGATAATATAATCACTTAATCATTGCAAGATAAATCACTTACCTTTAATGTAAGTTCTGATCCTTTGAAAAAGATGGTATTGGGGATGATCCTCTCTTTCCGATCTACGTATGGGTTGTGACGGTGGTGCAAACGGTGTACCGGTGGTGGCTCTATGCTTGAAAACCTCTTCTTCTTCCTCCTCTCACGGCCTTCTTAGATTTTGTGAATTCTACCCCTAGAATACAACTCCTTCCCTTAGATATAACCTTTGAATTTTCGTAGGTTTAATTACTCTAAAAATTAAAATGACCAAAATACCCTCCTGACGTGCCGATTTGGCCTAAACTATCTCGGGACCCAAACTAAATCCCCGGGTAAACTTTTCTGACTATCTAGACCCTTACGGACACTTTGTCGCACTCGAAATTACCATATGGATGACTTATACATAACATACTTTTATTCCATTAAATTTAGTTCTGACACGGCTTACACGCGCATCCCAACTTAATTTCCATAAGTATCGTATTATTCACTTGCGACAATTTTAATAAATTCTTAATTGCATATTACTTTACTCACTAAGTAATATTCAATATAATTCACATCAATAATACTAACTCTCATCACGCTAGTAAATATCTATTTAAATCCGGATTAATCATAAATTTATTTCTCATTATTTACTTCAATTAATCCCTTAATTAAAATCATTAAAATTTACGGGGTATTACTTTGATTTGGCATATTTTTCTTTTGATTGCCATTTTATTTTTTCGGGCACTTTTCAAACGGTGGATTTCATGACCAGTTAATTTTGAACTCTCACAGCCCTTTCTCGTGATTCACTCATCATATTTTGTTGCATTAAATCCTCAGGATAAACAATTTTTACATGCACTGCTATCTTGTCAAGTTTTATCGCATTTTGGTCGTTGTATACACAGAATTGAGATGGAAACACGCAAGCCAATATGTGATAGACAAGTACAGTACTCAAATAATACCGTGCATGTATGAAATAAAGGGGATAAGGAGTCAAGCATGTAGAAGATAGCATTAATCACATCTCAAAAGCTCCAAACAATGTAAAGCACATGGATGAAATGATGTACCATCTCAAATCACTATCAAACAGTCACGTGGAATATGGAATGAAGTTGTGACTATGGCTATATTAAATGTTCATCCATAAACGGTGTAAACAAAATACAAAACTCTTTTTGTGTTTTTCAAAAAAAATTATAAAACGAAATCTTTTTTATTTTTTCTAAAATTTTTCAAAAAATGAAATCTTTTTGGATTTTTGAATTTTTCAAAATAATTTAAAAAAACAAATAATGATACAAATGATACAATCTAGAGATAGGAATCAGATGTTATTAACATGAAAAATGCATCCTACTCTAGACATGGTTACCACCCCTTAGTCAACAGTGTAAATTCCTAAAGACTTCCTAAAACTCTCGAATCTAAGGGCATCTAAAGGCTTTGTGAAAATATTGGCTAACTGGAGGTCGATAGATACAAAACTCAAGGATAAGACCTTGTCTTCTACAAGCTCACAGATAAAGTGCTCGCATATCCTAATGTGCTTTGTGCGCGAATGCTGGGCTAGATTACGGATATGTGTATTGCGCTCGTGTTATCACAGGAAATAGTCATGGTGTCCTATGATATTCCATAATCCTCTAACATCTGCTTCATCCACAGAAGTTGCGTGCAATAACTCCTGGCGGCTACGTACTCAGCCTCTGCAGTGGACAAAGAGATGGAGTTTTACTTCTTGCTCAACCAAGAGACAAGAGTAGAACCAAAGAAGAAACACCCACTCGAAGTGCTCCTACATCCGTCTGCATCCCCGGCCCAATCGGCATCCGAATAGGCGGACAAACGGTCATTGGTATCAAAGGAATATCAAATGCCGAGGGAAAGAGTCCCACTCACGTATCAGATAATACGTTAAAGAGAGAGAGTAAGTGTGACTCTTTTAGGGACGCCTGATATCGCGCATATACACCAACACTAAAGGCGATGTCGGGACAAATGACAATCAAGTAGATAAGACTACTTATCATATTGATAAGTAACCAAAAGTGTATATTTTATACCCCGAATAGACGTATTTTATTTGCTAAATCTCGGAAAAATTGGGTCTTATGTGCGTAATTGTCTATTGTGCAGGTTTGATTGCAGGTGCGATTTCAAAAGCGTTATTTCGAGGTCATTTGCATCAAGAAAGGGCTACATAACCTCCCCCGTAACCTTACCATAGCCCTGACCTAGCCTAAACTGTCCTCACCGAACCCCGTGTATGTGTTGTGTTTGTGTTTTTATTATTTTTAGATTTTTATTTTAAGTCGTTTTATTCTTAGGTTTTATTTTTTATTTATTTAGGATTTTTAGGATTTATTTTCCATTTTTATATTTCTTTTTTTTACTTAGGTGTAGTTTTATTTTAATTTTAATTTTTTTAATTTTTAGTTTCTAGTCTTTATTTATTTTATTTTATTAGGATTAGTTTTTAGGAATTAATTTTTAGTTTTATTAGATTTTATATTTTTTAGAACTTTAGTTTTATTTTTATTAGATTTTTAGTTTTTATTTCTTTTATTTTATTGAATTTTTTATATAGATTAGGATTTTATTTTTATTTTTATATTTTAAGTTTGAGGTTTTTTTGTTTTATTAATTTAATTAGTGATAGGTAGTTTTATTTTAAGGTACAAACACACACACCCCAAACACACACAAACAAACCCTCACTCACCCTCACACTACTCTCCCACAGCCTCACACACACAATAATTACCAAACCCATCTTCAACCTCTCACCCACCTCACTCTCTATACTTCCCCATATCCAAACTCAAATACACTTTCTCTCTCCTACTCTTGCCGCTACCACCATCGATGACTCCGATTCCACCCCAATCCGCCACCTACCTGCCACAACCCGAGTTCATCCAACCTCCATGGACTTGTTCAACCCAGTTTCACATCCCCTGCCTCCCATATCGACTACCACCTTAAACCATACATTCCTCAACCTCTCATCCTATCATCCCATCGTCAAACCTGGATAGGACCAGCTGCAAACCCGAAGCCTCGGCAGGCCCTTATCTCCGACCGATTCAATATACAGCCCAAACCCATTATTCGCGACCCAATACCTGCCAAACACCTCAACCCGATTCTATCCAACCTCCATATCCAATCTTAACCCACCTTATACCCGAAGACTCTCCCTATACCACCATCTCCGGCCACTGCCCTGCGCCAACCCTCCTAAAACCCGCCGGCTACGATCTAACCCATTTCCCCTGCCTCCGATCAAACCCAAACAGGCCAGAATCCCACTTTCAACTCCCATAGAGCCAACAGCCCAGGATCCATACCACTAAACCCTTCTCAACCATCTCCACCTCGCCCAAACCCCATACTCGACCGCATTTTCTTTACCTCTACCCGAACCAATCCAAGCTCCTGTCTGAGACCCACGAACCCGGTTACCCATCTCCCATTTACCTATACCCATTTCCCTTAAACCCATTACCATCTCTTTGGTCTTAACCGATTTCGATAGCTGCCAAGCTAAGACTAAAATCAAAAAATGCCACATGTGTTTAATACCCCTTAACCTCTTATTCTGAAACTACCCCCAACACTTCTTCCACATGCGCTCACTCATGTGCATTACCAAAATACCCTTATTCCCATTC
Source organism: Sambucus nigra (assembly GCA_949130495.1). Taxonomy (NCBI): domain Eukaryota; kingdom Viridiplantae; phylum Streptophyta; class Magnoliopsida; order Dipsacales; family Adoxaceae; genus Sambucus; species Sambucus nigra. The sequence goes on along the minus strand of OX422210.1, from coordinate 215,313,275 downwards.
TCCTTACCTCATATCCCCCATACACACTCACATTTTAATACTTTTAATTATGCCCCTAGCCTCATTGCACACTATAAAGTGAAGAAGAAGACGCATAAAAAAAGGAGAAAAGTTAGGCTAGAGAGAGAATTAGATAGAGAAGCACCATTTTTATTTTTTAGTAGTTTAGTTTTTTTATTTTATTTTTTAGATTAGAAAAAAAAATAATTGAGTTTTGTAATTATTTTGAGAGAATTGTTAAAGAATTGAAGATCACTGCAAAATTAAGTGGAAATTTGGTTGAATTACTCCTCTTTAATTTTCATTTTATGCTCTTATTTTACTCTAATTTTTATTGGATGATGATTATGGAGGGTTAATCTCCCATTCAAGGGAGGAATTTTGAACCCCTCATGAGTCCGATTTAGCTAGTTTAATTGTTAGCACAAATTTGTCATCTCACTTTTCTTAAATTAGCTTTTACATCTTAGTTAGTACTTTAAAAATTAGTATAGTTAGTTAATTAATAATCCCTTGAAAAATCCATAAAAATAGAAAAAGCAAAAATAGAAAAAATCATAAAAAAGATAATAATATTAAAATGAATGTACACATGTCTTCACTTATTTTATGTTTCATCCTTAGATTTGGATTGACTCCCTTACTTACCCTATGCATATTTTGAGTTTATTTGTAAGTTCAAGGGAATTTTGATGGAATAGGAATTGCACAATGACAAATACACAAGAGACGCATTTTCTACTCTATCAAATGGCATCGTTGCCAATCTTTAGAGCTTGAAGCACTTGAGAGGATCCGTTTTGTGATTCATTTGTATTTTTCATTTTCGTACCATTTTTAATTTTTTTAGAAGGCTTGTATTAGAAGTTTATTACTTTGCTTGTATTGCGGTGCCTGCAGACAGCATTTATTTTTCATTTAAATTTGTAATAATCGAAGAAAAACGTGATAGGAAAACCGGACAAAGTAGAGAGAGGACGTCCAAAGGTGAGGAAACGAAGCCTCTCTACATTGGGTCGATAGGACTTTCGAGGCCGACTGAGATAGGCGAGATCTCCCCCCGATCGACTCAAATTGTCCATCACCCCACGGTGTAAAAATATTGGGAGGTACATTTCTAAAACCCTCACACCTCTCCTATCAGCGAGTCAATTTTTGTGTGTGACTACGTGCTCTTACTTGATTTTTATTATCGCATTAAATTTTGAATATGTGTGATAAATTAATCAATTAAGACCTACACCCGGTCAATCACGAGAAGGGATTTCATCACCCGACTCACTCGCTTACCAATTGTGTGCTACCCTAGCTATCATTAAATGTAAAATCAATCAACTAGCTAGCCAAGTAAGAGCACATTTTTACAAAAGGCGATCCAAAGATAAATTCCGTGATTTTTATCGCCCGCGGACTTAATTAAAATTTGACTACCCTTTCACTTATTTTGAAGATAAAAATTGGCTATGTGTTAGTTAGGAATTCTCCTTGACTTGTGTCTGTCCAATTCAATTTTTCGATAGTAGATTTTAGTGAGTTCATCCACATTCAAAGAGTCCACCTATTTTTCCCGCTCTTTTCTTCCAAAAAATCCAAAAATATTTTCTTTATTTCATTTTCCAAAAAATTCCAAAAACATTTTCTTCCTTTATTTTTATAAAAAATCCAAAAATATTTTCTTCCTTTATTTTTCTAAAAAATCCAAAAATATTTCCTTCCTTTCATTTTTCAAAAAAATCCAAAAATATTTTCTTCCCCTCATTTAAAAAAAAAAGAAAAATCCAAATATATTGTCTTTTCTTTTGAAAAACATTTAAAAATCCAAAAAAATATTTCTCCCATCATGGCCGAAGAACGACACTTACGAGAATACTTTGGCCATTCTCCATTCTCTCGAAGCATGTTTGACGTTGATCTCGAGTTGAATCTTCACACTTTACTTAGTGGCTTCAACTCTCACACCCACACCATTGATACTCATGCGTCATCCATGCATGCACCTCACATTCCATCGCCTCTGATGACGAGTATCATCACGCCAAATGCTCCGTTGTTCACATCGTGTTTTCTATCCAATCACTTGCCCCATGAGTGTCCATACTCTTCATATCAATACGAACTCACCATGGCCCAAGTGTATCCCTATGACACTGTTTTGGAACCCACCTCTTCCTATTATCATGACAAATCCAATCCCGAGTGGTGTGAGCGCCCGAGCTATCCGTGGAGCCCTGATCACCCTTCCATGCAATACGAATCCCAACCCGATGTTGCGAATCCTCACACATTCCAACATTCGTCATGGCTATTAAGTGCACACCATTTCGATCAGTCCCCTCACTATGAACCCATTGATTATCAACCTTTTATCTCTTACGGAGATGCTTCTCCCGTCTATGATACACTTGACCCCGTTCTCCACACCTCATATGAGTATTCTCCACATCCTAGTGTCCATACTGAGTTGTGTCCCCCTCAACCACTGTCGCCACCCACCAACACTTCACCACCACCATCCACATACGCTCTTGAGGCACTCTTACAACAGTTCATCATCGAGCAAGAGCAAGCTACTCAATTTCAAGCTCAAGCTCTTCAAAGGCTAGAGAAAAGATTAAATGAATTTGAGTGTGAGAGAGAGTCAGATTTCACCCCAATAAACCCATTATTGCCCCCACGTGGAGTGATGATGCGTCGTCTTGTGCCACTGACTTTGAGTCTGACCAACCTTATCCTCCCGAGAATCTTGAAGTTGAGACCATTATGTGGTATGGCCCTCAAGTTGACAATTGTGTTGACTTATCCAAAAATTATGAGACTGGTCAAACCCCGCTATGTCCAAAAGAACCCACCATTGAGGTTCACATTCTTTTTCCCATCGAATCCAAAAAAATGTCTGAGTCTACACCTATCGAACCCACCGTGTGTGTTCCCAAGGAACCACTTTTTCATAAGTTAGCTCCGGGTACGAGTGCTCACCATTTTCTTGAGATTGAATCCGAGATGGTTTCTACCTCTCTGGATATGTATCCTGTCCCACTATACATGGCTCCACTTGAGCCTAATATTTCTAGTGATTCCTCCATCTCTAATCTCGGTGCCTCGTTTAAATCACCCACCACATTCATCAGTGATATTCTTGTGGAGAAGCTGACCACTCCATCTTTGGATACCATACTTACTCCTACGAGTGCCCTTGAGGATCACTCCGAGTCTCATGAGGAGTGTGTGTCTCCCAATATTGAGTTGGATCATCTTTATCCACCCTTTATCCCACCCATTTTCCCTTCCATCCCATCACCTAGTTTGGATCTATATTTTCCTCCTTGCATGTTCCCAACCATATATTTGGATCCTAACCTGAAACCACCCTCCACCATCCATGAGAGTATTTTTAGTGCTACTCTCCACTTCCGTGACACAGAGCCATTTACTCTATGCCCACCACTCTCTTGTGGTGTTGATTTTTACCATCGATAGCTCCCTGGTGTGTCACGGTGCGAACATTATCATCGTCCATTTATAGAACGGTCGTGTGCTTTCTATGATCCCCACCCCATTTCATTTTCCAAAACATCTCTCGTTCCCATCCATTTAGAGCATCATGCTTATAGGGCCCTTGTTGACCTCACCTTTACGCTCAAAAAGGCTCGTGATCGATGCTTATTCACCCTTGCCTTTCCCCCCTTACCCTAATACCCACCCGCCCATGGTCCACCGATGATTTTCATCGTGTGATGCACTTTTCCATACAAGTGCATTGACCATTTTAGCCTTTATCCAACAAGACGCTTCAGTCTTATTTGGGGATGATTCTTATTACCCAATTTTTTTACCGCCCCGCACTTTCATAGATCCTATCTTTCGGGTGAGAATGGTTCGGTCTGGCTGAAGACATTAAACTTAGCGCTATCGGGAGGCAACTCACTATTTCAGAGCGTGAGTTTTATCTTGTTTGGGGGGTGGTGTTTCACACCACCCATTACTTTACAATATTTATAGACTTATACACATTTGTTTTTATCTTATCACTTATTCAGGTTCATCTTGGCTTCATATGTCCACTTCATTAGCGGTTGATTCTGGTAATATCTTTCCTCCCTTCTGCTCTCAATTTTAAAAATCATTTTACTTAACATCGAGGACGATGTTCCTTTTTGTTTAGGGGTGGGGAATTTATCAAAATCGTACCACTTCTGAAAAACTTTGATTTTTAAAATTTTCATGCAGTTTCTTTCATCTCATTCATTGACATGAATTTTCTACCATCCATCTTTTTAAGTCTAGGAATCAATATAGAAGATTTATTTTTTCTAAATAGCTTATGTAATACGTCCCAAGGCATGTTGCACCATAAATTTCTAGACTCAACAAAATTTGTGCACTTATCACGTCAATACGATTTAGAGTTGAAAAGTGCTACAATTCTCAAGAAAACCTTAAGGATCACTAGTGGAGACTTTCGCTTGTGAGATTCGTGCCTTTCACCTTTTTAGAGAGTTTTTACGCAATCTCCGAGTCACAAGTTGATTCAACTTCTTTTGGGTCTACATTTAAATCGCTGTATTATCTCATTATTATTCATTAGATTTTGGCTTGAGCACTAAGAACGACATCACTTTCGAGTTGTAAGAAACATGTGTCTTGAAATTTGTCCCAAAATCTAGATTTTCACACATTCACTTCTTTAATTACCTTCCCATATTCTTCCATATTCATACACATTCCCCACACCATCCATTTATCATCTCCATTCATATACCATCCATCATTTTGAGAAAAATAGTGTTTTACCCAAGTATAAAATGTCTTCCATGTTGAGAATATAAAAAAGAAACAAAAATAAAGAAAAAATAGAAAGAAAGAAAAAAAGCAAGAGAAAAAACATAAAAGAAAAGAAGAAGAAAAATTGGAGTTAGTCCTTATTAAATAAAGACATTTGTTCCTCATGTGTACACTCTTCTCATCCATCATCCATCCATCTTCCAAACATCACCATTCTATCACACCTACCTCATCTCATACCATCATTCCCATCTCATTTCCTCTCACCCATTAAAATCCATATTCTCCCCTAAGTGTTCGGACAAATGAAAATCAACGTGATGAATAACTCAACGTTCTCACTATAGTTATTAGCATTCTTTTCATGATATCATTTTTCTTTTAAAATGTTCGTTCTTTCTTATGTGTGTGTGAGACGTTTGACCTTGCCTCCACACACACAAGTGCAATACATTCACCCTAATCTCGAGAGTTCGTTTAGGAGAGATATATCCAGTGAGATTTTGAAGTTGAAGCGTTGATTCCGAAAGGAAATCTAGGAATTACTCTTATGCCGCAACCCGAGTTCATCCAACCTCCATGGACTTGCTTAACCCAGCTTCACAGCCCCTACCTCCCATCTCGACTACCACCTTAAACCATGCATTCCTCAACCCGTCATCCCATCAGCCCATCGTCAAACCTGGACTGGGCCAGCTGCAAACCCGAAACCCCGGTAGACCCCTGCCTCGAGCCGATTCAACATATAATCCAAACCCATCATTCGCGACCCAATACCCTCTATACACCTCAACCCGATTCTATCCAACCTCCATATCTAATCTTAACCCACCTTATACCAGTAGACTCGCCCCATACCACCATCTCCGGCCACTGCCCTGCACCAACCCTACTAAAACCCGCCGGCCACGAGCTAACCCATTTTCCCTGCCTCCAATCAAAACCAAACCGTCTGTAATCCCACTTTTAACTCCCATCGACCCAACATCTCGGGATCCATGCCACTAAACCCATATCCACCTCCCTAAAACCCCATACCCGACCCCATCTTCTTTACCTCTACCTGAACCAATCCAAGCTCCTGCCAGAGACCCACGAACCCGATTACCCATCTCCCATTTAGCTATAACCATTTCCCTTAAACCCATTACCATCTCTTTGGTCTTACCCGATTTTCGTAGTTGCCAAGCTAATACCAAAACAAAAAATGCCACATGTGTTTAATACCCCTTGACCTCTTATTCCAAAACTACCCCCAACTTTCTTCCACGTGCACTCACTCATATGCATTACCGAAATACCCTTACTCCTATTCTCCTTACCTCATATGCCCCATACACACTCAGATTTTAATACTTCCAATTATGCCCCTAGCCTCATTGCAGACTATAAAGTGATGATGATGAAGAAGAAGAAGAAGAAGAAGAAGAAGAAGAAGAAGAAGAAGAAGAAGAAGAAGAAGACCCATAAAAAAAGGAGAAGAGTTAGGCCAGAGAAAGAATTAGATAGAGAAACACCATTTTTATTTTTTAGTAATTTAGTTTTTTTATTTTAGTTTTTAGATTAGAAAAAAAAATAATAATTGAATGTTGTAATTATTTTGAGAGAATTGTTGAAAAATTGAAGATCATTGCAAAATTAAGTGGAAATTTGGTTTGATTACTCCTCTCTAATGTTCATTTTATGCTCTTATTTTATTCTATTTTTTATTGGATGATGATTATGGAGGGCTAATCTCCCATTCAAGGGAGGAATTGAACCCCTCATGAATCCAATTTGATTTAATTGTCAATTTTAATTTTGTAAGTTTCCTTTGATTAGTAAATTTAATTCCTACTTTATTTTCACATTGAGAAATGGAATATCATCCTTGAGAAAGGATTGAAAATTCTATTATCATTTGTTCATTTGATTCAAACTAGAAATGGGCTTATCATTTGATTTAAATGCTAGTATAATTTTCATCTACACTTGTTTTTATTATTGTCTATTTAAAATTTATTGGATGAATCGATCCTAGAGGGTGATTTGTTTGATTAATTTTAATTCAATTAGAGTAGTGTGCGTAGGAATTAAAGTTACTTTTCTAAAAGAATATTCAATTAATTCATTAGTGTAATGAGAATTAGCTTTCTAATTAATTGAATATTTTGCAAATTGATCAAATTAAAATAGTGCAAGCTAAATTGATTTATGTGAATTGAGGGTGGATTTTCCATCCCTTGAATATTTTTCTCTCATTTAGTTACACCTCACTCATTTTCATCCCATACTTGTTCTTAGTTTTTCACACTTTCATTCTAGTTCAATTACCACTTTTCTTATTTAGTTCTTAGCTTATATTCACATCACCATAAAATTGTTTTAATATTGAAAAAGCTAAAAAAAATAGAAAAAGTAAAAAGTCCAAAAAGAAAATAAACAAATGAATTGCATGCCTCTTTTGTATGCTTCACCCTTAGATTTGGATTGATACCTCACTTACCACTATTCTCTAGTTTTATTATAATTTTGTAGGTAATTGATATTTTTTATTCGAGGAGCTTTACACAACGACATACTAAAAGAAAATCAATCACATACTCCGATATAAGGTTGCTCTACCTTCTTGCCTGGAGTGTCTTTCCTAAGCTTTGTTGACGTACCCATCGATGTATGTGTGTGCTTAGCGGAGTGTAGGCCAAATTTTTCACAAGGTGTCTAGCATACTTGGATGGGAGATGAACATCCCATCCTCTAGCTGAGGAACCTGGAGATCAAGGAAGAAAGTAAGCTCACCAACCATGCTCGTCTCAAACTCACTCTTCATCTCCTCCTCAAAGTGGTGAGCATGCTGGGAACACGTGGATCCAAAGACTATGTCATCCCCATAGACTTGGGCAACCAAAATAGCACCGCCATCTCTCCTGACGAACAACATCATATTAACTCCCCCTCTCTTGAAGTCACGGGAGAAGAGATAGTAAGTAAGCCTCTCGTACCAAGCACAGGGTGCTTGCTTCAAACAATACAAGGATTTCCTCATATAGTACACATGATCAGGGTGCATAGGGTCTTCAAACCCTTTTGGTTGTTCTACGTAAACCTCCTCATGTAGAATGCCATTCAAAAAGGCACTCTTGGCATCCATGTGATATAACTTGAAGCGCAGATGACATGCGATGGCGAGTGACTCAAGACTTGCAACAAGAGCGAATGTCTCGTCAAAGTCTACACCCTCTATTTGTGTGTAGCCTTGAGTGACTAACCTGGCATTATTTCGAATAGTAGTGCCAGTCTCATCCACTTTATTCATGATGATCCACTTGTTACCTATCACATTTGTCTCACTAGGTCAGGGGACCAGTTCCCAGACATAATTATTTCTAAACTAAAGCAACTCATCCTAAATAGCACATATCCAATGTTCATTTTTTAGTACTTCTTTATAGTTCTTGGGCTCGACTTTGGATGCGTAGCAAACATGGCTAACAACGTCCTCTAGCTGAGCACGAGTTTTGACCTCTAAGATGGGATCTCCTAGAATAATAGTATCATCATGACTCTTACGAACCCAAGCAGGAGGGTCCCCTAAACCAAGAATAGGATCCACTATAGGTGTGGGAGGAACAATGGGATCATCAGAAGAAAGTGCATTATCCTCACACAAAAGGTTAGAATCAACAAACGCCAGCGGTTCATCATCTTGTATGGTGACGTTTATTGACAACATAACCTTAGAGCTACTCAGTTTAAAAAGTCGATATTCTCTACTAGTCGATGAATATCCTAAAAATATTCCCTCATCGCTCGGGGAGTCAAACTTTCCTAATTTCTCTCTATCCCATAGGAAGTAGCATTTACTCCCAAAGACACGAAAATATGAAAGGTTGAGTTTCTTTCCAGTCCGCAATTCGTAGGGTGTCTTAAGTGTGTGTGGATAAAGGTAAATCCTATTCACCGTGTGGCATGCGGTAGACACCGCCTCTGCCCAAAATCTCCTAGCAACTCTACGACCTAGAAGCATAAATCTAGCCATCATCTGAATCATCCGATTCTTTCTCTCAACAATCCCATTTTGCTGAGGAGTCTTCACGACCAAAAATTCGTGTTTGATCCCGAGGCTATCACAGTAAATATCTACTTTAGCTTCCTTAAACTTAGTGTCGTTGTCACTACGTATTTTGTTGATAGTGACTCCGTGTTGATTTTACAGGACACAACACTTGATCGTAAGAAATTCCACCGCATCGGATTTACCTCTCAGAAAACTTATGATCGAGTTACGAGAGAAATCATCTACCATCACAAGTATATACCTCTTACCACCCAAAATCTCAGTACGAGTAGGACCCATAAGATCCATGTGAATCAACTCAAGTACTCGTGAAGTGGTAATGGAATTCAACTTCCTGTGGGGGCTACAGATTTGCTTTCCCAACTGAAAGGGTCCACAAACCACAAAAGTCGGCTTTCAAAGTGATGGTAAGCCACATACTAGGTCTTTTTTAGCTAATTTCTCTAAATCTCTAAAGTTCACATGACCTAGACGTTGATGCTAAAGATCCATAGGAGTGATCGTTGCGTTATTGCAGACAAGCGAGGACTTGGGCACAATCCTATATCAATTGTCTTCATTCCTCACCCCTCGAAATAGAAGTTTACCGGCTTGATCATAAACATTGCATTCGTTCTAGTCAAACTTTACTGCAAAGTCAGTGCCGCATAGCTGGCTAATTCTGAGAAGGTTTGCTTTCAAACCTTTAACGTACAAAACATCCTCTAGCTTAGGAAATCCGGGTATCTCTATTGTACCTCGTCCTACTATGCTAGATTTTCTCTCGTATCCAAAGGTGACTTTATCCTCCTTACGATCCTCTAGGTAGGTAAAAAATGAGACATCACATGTCATGTGTCTGGAACACCCACTGTCAAAGTACCACAGAGAAGTGTCATGTGACAACAAGGCCTTTGTGTCGAGTTTAGGTACCCAAGATGAGGTAACCTTATGTTTTTCCTTGTAATTATTGGCTCTAGTCGGGATTTTATAAGTGTCCACTGACGGCATAAAAATCCGTTGGAACTCTTCTAGTGGCGACTAAAAACTCAACCTGCTCTCTAAGACTTGAAAAATCGCTAGTGGAATGTGGTGGAGCAAATGTACATCGTGTCCAACCCAAACTATAGAAAAACACCCAAAGGTGGCCCTTTCTTTTAGAGTAGGTACAGAAGTACACAGGCTTTGGCCGACCTTGGTTTTCTTTTCTTGCCTGAACTCTTCTTCGGGGTTTTTTCCGATGGCCATATGGGTTCATAATAAATTCAGGAATCAGTCCCGGTGTCACATGGGATGTGGAGGCACCATCAAAACCAATTCCCTGCCCTTCACTAAAACCTAAAGTAGGGGCGAGGAGCATCTTTCCAGATCTATCCTCAATCTTTACCTTGACCTCCCTGGCTATCTCAAGGTCATGAGTAAGCTGCACTAGAAGGGCTTCAAGTTTCTTTCGAGTGTCCGTGGAGGTCTGAAGCTCACTCGTAAGACTATCCACCTGCTTGGTAAACTCCCTTTCTCTTTCTCTAAACATCTCTCTCTCTCTATCCTCTCTCTCTCTCACCAAACTGAATCTCTCTCTCTACACAAACTCTCTCTCTCTCAAGGAAGTGGTAATAGAGGACTCCCTCTCTCTCGTCTCTCCTAAATATTTCTCTAAGGCAACTATCCTAAGTGCTAATACTTTGTTATGATTTTTAGTTTTAAAATAATCAGCATATAAATCAGCGTACACGCATCGTAAATCACTATCCCCAACACTTGCAATATCCTCCCCCTCACTTACGTCACTTCCACTGTCGAGGTGTCCCTATGAAGTAGCATCCTCATCGTCGCGAGGTTCACTGTCAGTACACACATGAGTAGCCATGAATGCGGTAAAGTTACATTCATGCGGTGAATCGTCTCCAGAATCCACCGACTCGGCCTCATTATCGTCACTAAGGGAGGCATTAAGAGCATATTTGCCTTTGCCTTAACCTCGCAACCTAGTAGGACACTCAAATTCCTTAAGACATCCACCGTCACACTCATAGCATCTTTCCTCATCTTTCCTAGGCGCGTCCTTTTTATCCTTTTCATTTTTTTTTCAAACTAATATTTATCACAATTCTTTTTATCTTTGAAATTGCCATTTTTCTTTAATTTAAGAAATTTCTTAAAATTTTTAGCAAATAAGGCCAAATCGTTTAAGTCAAAATCAAACTCAGAATCAAACAACTCTTACTCTCTTTTCCTAGACGACTCGTCTCTCTTTCTTGTTGACCCCTCACTCTTCCTAGTTTGAGATTTAAGTGCTACCCCTTTATCTTTTGATTTTATCGTTTTAGGAAACATGTCAATTTCATAAGTCTAGAGGTCACCTACTAATTCTTTTAATTTTAGACTACTCAAATTTCCTAATGAATTTAGCACAGTGACTTTAGGGATAAAACGCTTAGGCAGTGATCTCAGAATCTTTTTAACCACTCTAGCATCAGGAAGGTGTTCACCCAAATTGAAACTAGTTATAACAATATCAGATAAGCATGCATAGAATTCATCAAAACACTCAGATTCAAGCATGGTGATTGTCTCAAATTGTGTAGTTAAATTTTACAATTTTGATTCTTTAACAGCATTAGTGACTTCATGGGTAAGTTGAAGAACATCTCATGCTTCTTTAAATGTGGTACACGTTATGATGCGTCGGAACTCGTCGAGGTGACGTTTTCGAAAATTTTACTAAGCCCACGTGAGTTAAATGTGCTCCATTTAATTTCTTCCTCAGTCCATGCAGTCACAGATTTTAAAGTAGTTACGTTATCTACAGTGACAGTGGGAGGCGTGCACCCTCTTTCACACATAACGCAAACACGTTCATCAATGGCTTTTAAGTGAGATCTCATATTATCGATTGAGAGTGTGCCATCAATCAATGATTAACTTATTTAATTAAATTCCAACTTTTAATCCTAAAAATCCTAAATCTTGCAACCAAATTGTGACAGACTAAATAAATCAAACCAAGCATGCAAAGTCAATCACAAAATGTGAAAAAATCCTCAAAGGGGCAAAACCATTTATTTCACTATAATATGTAACAACTTACAATTACAACAAAATAAAATTTTGACGCACGAATACCCGCAGGCGCCGATTCGTCGGCGGCGTCGTTTATCAGCAAGAGGACCAGCAAGAACTCCAATATCAGCAGTGGAGAAAGACCCTTACTATCCACAAGGTTACTCCAAGATGACTAGAACAGTTGTATCTACGATTTAAAGATTCACACAAATATTTGGGAAGGATTTGTTAATCAAAAAGGTATTAAACCTTAAAAAATGAAGTCTATTTCTGGGTAGAATATTTGCAGAAACGTCAGTACCAAAAGACTTGGAAAATGTGTAGAATGACACTGCTTTAAATACAAAAATTAAGGTGGTGCGTCGCTCCAACGAAGTACAGGTGTCGCTCGAACGTCAGTCCATGTCACTCGAACGACTTCGCGCGAGATGGCTATATCGCGCGAACAACCAGCCAATCTCGCTCAAATGATGTCAGCGATATTTTTTCCCTTCGCCTCTACACTTAGAAAAAATTCATATTGCGAAGTAAAAACGTTCCAGCCCTTTAAAAATATTTTATAGAAAATTTCCAAATATTTATGTAAATAATAAACACTCCAAATAAATTATTTTACCATAATCGTGAGTGGATTAGTGGGAATGGTTGAAGAGTACGTTGCATGTTGCATGATGAACGTATGAAGATGATGGATGTGTGGATTCGGATCAAGACCGTCGTGGATGATCATGTTGACGTGCCGAAATATAGCGGTATCAGACATACTAACTGTGATCTAGGACAAACAGAAAATTTCCTAAATTATAACTCAGAGATTTATAAAATCATGTCCTTACATCTATGCAACACCATTATAGTTAGTTTTCCTTTCTATTGGCCTTGCACATAGTCATAGAAAGCCTAATGCCTCAACACATCAAATCCTCATCCACCGCTATAGTCTGGAAGCCCAATTTTCGTTAGTCTGCATATACCGTGATGTTCCCCATACACGACATGTCATTATAGCCATTTATCCTAGGTTACTCAATCATCGTAATAGTCATCCCACACTGGATATTTCACATACTCATAATGAGAAAACAAATTGTTAAAGTAATCAAGACAGTATGGGTCTCGTAATCACCGTAATGGTCGATTTACCTAGAGATCACCAAACCATAAGTATCATCTAGTACCTCAACTAGGAACAATATATAAAACATAATCATCACCTAGTCTCATGCCTAGGATAAAATAACATAACGACGTACTACCTAGTCCTACACCAAGAAAATACCCAAAAATACTAGTGCACACTTCCTTGTTCCAAACCTAGAAAGCGTCAACAACAATTAATATGCCCACTCCCTAGTCCCATACCTAGAAAGTAACATACTAATTTGAGGGTGAGGATATAACTATCCACATGAATCTCAACATCCCAACGGTGCTAATTTATTAACATAAACAATTTGTACATTAATTACATTCTTAATCAATCATTCCAATTCTTCATTTTGCAATTATAAAAATTCGATTCCATGCGCAATAAATCAATTATATCATGTGGTAAACGAGTTGAACAAAATATTTTAACAAGTTGTCCAAATTCAATCTATCAATACGATTGATAACTAATCGAATTAAATTGTAAATCGATTAAAACATGCGTATTAATAATTTTTAGCAATAAATTCATACATTTTACATCATAATAATCGTCTATGTGATTTTATAAATCAACACATATCATTGAACTACATATTTTAATTAATATGTGATATGTCCCAACAACACAAAATAACAAAGTACAATCATCTAAGCATGCGGTATTTGGAGTATTAAATTCAATTTCAAAAGATAATAACATTAAATTTATAATTAGGTTATCACTTTCCCTAATTAAGTTGTTAATCGTATTAAGAAAACACGTGTATTTAATATTTAGGCAATATTTAAATCAAATAACACTTAAGAAAAACAATAGTGATATTCTTTCCTGAAAAGAAGTATTCTGAAAAATCTGAGGGTACCACTTAATCTGTCTCGCGAAAATGAGCAAGTTTGATTTTATGGTCTTCTTCAAAATATGTGATTAAAGCCTCCCAAAATTTAGGTCGAAGTTTTGTTTAATGTAGGTTTAGGATTTAAAATATAGGATCTGTGTAATTTGTTTTGATTTGGGAGAAAAGGACACGCATATGAAAATTTCAGGTACAAAAGTCTTTTTACAAAAAGAGGTTTCTGACTCAAAAGAGTCCTTAACAAATACATACACACAAGCTAGCAAAATAAATAAAATCCAAACCTACACCTAAAAAGAAAACCCATGTGCCTAAACCACACTCACAATTGCTACCTACATCCCCTACCTGTTAGCCAAACCAAATCCCTTTCTCCTCCTTAAATCATTCACTAGCTGAACAATACTAATCTAGACAAAACAAAAGTACAAGCATCCCTCTTCTTTTCTTTTTTTAACAAACCAAATCATAAATAGTTTTCAACACTTTAATATCTCATAATTCAAATCCTGTAAGTCCAAACCAAAATATTTTCTAAAGTATAGTTCAAAGCAAAAGGACTCAAATAACCTTATGGTTTTTATAAATAAAATCATTTTACTCAATAATAAAATAAAAGCCCAAAATATTCAATTAAATGGCTATAAATCAACGAATTCAATTAAATTAAATCCTTCTAATTTAATCCACATTCCAACTAAATAATTTAATTAATTAATCCATTTTAATTAATCAAACCGGTTATCCAAAAAAAGGGGTTAATACAAATATGAAATTCCTCCCTTGAAAGCAACCCCTGTCCGAGAGGAAGATGAACCTCATACCGACTTTATACGAGAGAAACTATTTAAGACTTTCTTTCTCTAAGTCTCCTTGACCTTCAAGTATTACACATGCAACGCATCAAAAGACGAGTGTCCTTCAAACACTCATCGCGATGCTGGAATGCATCATCGTGATTGAATATTTCCCTTGGGTAACGGGGCACATTTCCTTAGCTAGAGCACCTTTCCTTAGGTACTGAACCCCTTTGGGTATTTATTTGATGATACTTGTGATCCATCAGCGTTAACCCTTAGTGTGCACTTTTATGCTACTATTATTACTTGCCCATGTCTCGGGTCCATAATGTGGTGAGACATAACTCTGAGACTGAGTCTCCTAGACCTTTATATAATCTTTACACAGGCGGCGAATACTAAACCGAGGTACCCAATGATCCTCAGCGGTGGGGTCACCATGCTTCCACTAAGTTATTCTGATAAAACTATTTTCGAACTCTTAAGTAGAAATGTCACAGACTTTTCATGACTCCCATTAATGAACACCCGAGGTATTTCTGGAGACCCAAGAAGGTCCAAACAATCCCAATGCAAGTCGCGGGTTTGCCACCCGATCTTCATGAATTCCAACATTGACACCAGTTCCCAAGGTAATTACTCACCATATTACTTATAATTCAATCCAAGGATGTCGATGAGATAGTACAATGAATAAAACTTAACTAATCTTTATAAATGAAAAAACCTCCAACGATGTCTTAATCCTTAATTCCAATGCCACATTGGCATGCGCGCACAAATCGAAGTCCCCGCTTACCTCGAAAGGTTGGCCCCCAAAACAAACTTTGATGATCGAAATAAATAATCCCTACATAATGACTATACATCACTCCCGTAAGGAATTTAGACCTAAAGCTCTTCTACCAAGTTGTAACTCATCGACCCGAATTTATGGGTCACTCGTGTGTCAACTCGGTTCAGTCCGAATGCATTAAGTGTAGAATGATGTGAAATGACTTAGATAATGTTTCTAGTCTATTTTAATTAATTAAATTTCATTGAATAAATAGCAATTTCCTTTTTAGACATATAAGCACAATAACAACAAGTGTGGAACCCATTAGGCAATACCATATGGTTCAAGTAATGAGAGAAAATAACATAAATAGTAAGAATCACATACCTGTAAAATGCTCTTGAAAGACGATATATCAAATAATCTGTTGTAACAAAGGGAACGGAGTGAGTCGATGCCCAGGGGATCCCAAAAATAATACAATAAAGAAACGAATGGCGGAAATAACGAATGCAATGCTATAGCAATAGCTAAATTGTATATGCATTAACTATGCTTTATTTAAAAACATTTAATTTAGCCTAGGTTAAAATCCATTAACCTTCATATACTTTACTTTATTGTTTTATTACAAAAGCGTGTAATACCCCGTACTTTTATGGATAACTAAATTTCATAAGTGGGTGTAATTTGGAGATTTGAGGAATTTCTCTGAATAATAATTTTCGGATTTTATGAGGATTAGAGGCTTTTCGATGTGTGTTATATTTACTTTTTGGACTAAGTAAATAAGTCGAATTATTTTTATTACATGTCGCAGTTGGGTAAAGCGACAAAGGATAATATTTTAATTGGAAACACGCGTATTGATGTGTTGGGTTTAATTAGTGAATTTTAGTTAAGTGACTTGGATGGATATTTCGAGTGCGCGGTTAGTTTTCGAATGGCCGAGATAGTCAGAATAGAGTATCCGGGGGTAGTGTTTAGGTTCTGGGGACTTTTTGACTAGTAGGGACTCGCAATTGAGTAAACGAGTCATTTTTGGGTTTATAAGGGATAAACCCTTATTTCTCTCTTTATAAGGCACGAGAGAGTGGGAGAAAGAAATAAAAGAGGGAAAATAAAGAGAAGAGAAGAAAGGAAGTAAAATAGGAAGGAGAAAGGGATTTCCGGCCAAACTCCGCGTGATTCAGCTCAAGGTCGTCGAATTTTATCCACGAGGCAAGTGTTCACTTGCTTTATACTTTTAAGTGTGTATCTCATATCATAGATGGTAATAAAAAATTATATGGTTTTTGGATTGGGTTTTCGTGAATCAAATGGGTGTTTCGAAAGTTGAACGGATAATATCCAATTTTAGAAACTTAGGAATTAATTGAAATTAGTTGTTGGTTATGGGTTCTAGGATGATTATAATCCTTTTTATGTGTATATATATTGTTGGTCGAGGTTGTATAATGATGGGAGAGAAGATAAAAACCTTAGTTGTGTGTTAATGGTTGAAACAGATCGTCGGAGAAGATGACTAACCTGTTCGATCAATCGATCGATCGACGGTCAGAGTCGATCGATCGACCCTTTAGAAATTTTGACAATTTCGGCCTGTTTTGTTTAAATGGGAGAAATTCCTTAATTAATTATTTTTAGCTTATTTAATTAAGGAAATAAATAACCAACTAAGGTAAATGTATTCCTAGTCATTTAAGGAAATTAAATTTGGGGACTAGGAGGGTGCAAAATTGTCCGGCACTTAATGTGTAATTTTGAGCAAAAAATAGATTATGGAGTTAGACATTTGGGGTTCCCAAATATAGAGTGGGGACTTCTAAATTATTAATTGAGTGAGATGTATACCTTGGGTAAGTTGAAAGTAAAATCTAGGACTTACAAATCTAGGGGTGTTCGGGGCGAGTAACACTCGGGGTGGTATGTCGGCGGGCGATTACATATGATTGTGCGCGTAAAAGATGTATTTATATACCGATTATGTTTGGAGTAAATCCTACGAGGTGACTAGGATAGAATTTAGGATATAGGCTAGGGGTGACCGAGCAGTTATCCGGTACGTCTATTGACGATTATTATAGGTAATGCGATACCTATGGAATTAAGATACGCTGATAGTATACTTATTTACTTAGTACAAATTAATATACTCGGGACTATATATATATCCTTAAAACTGATTAAGGTGCGAGTTATATTTTAAGTGAGAGAATACTTAATGGTCTAGTATTTTAAGTGTGCAAATACTTATATACTATTACAGATGGGAACAGTCGGAATATTGGCTATCGCTATATGAGATTGGCAATTATATATATAATATATTGGAGAAGTGGTGTAGATTATATATATATATATATATACGATGAGGTTACAATATATATAATATGATACGAATAAATATATTTGTGTGTGATTGGTATATTTGTACTTTAGAGGTTGGTTCCACAGGCTTCCCCGGGCATAGGGTTGGACAGCCAGATTGTATATTTTCTCTAGTGAGATCCAGGGAGGTTTCACGATGTGGGTGAATCCCCTGGCTTGAGGAGCAGGGAGAGTATATCCCCAGGTCATATTGTTCCATATACGAGTGCGATGTTTGTATCCCACTTTCAGGAGAGAACATGACCGCCTCCACCGTTGTGTATTTTTACCATGACCATGAGTGAGTTTGGCTTGGTACCGTGGTTGAGTGAGTAAACTCGGATTCGGGTAGGCACTATGAGACTGCATCCTCGAGTTTTAGCTCGGTGGGATGGTTATTATACTTATGATTGTAATAGGTATAATTATACTTGTTATGTATAGTATATTGATTATATATGAATATGCGAAATCATATAATTGAGACTTGAGTAATGTGTAAAATGAATAAAGGTTTATTCTTCTTCCGGGAGATTTATATCCAGATTAATACAATGTATATCGTATATTAAAATGAGAAGTATATATATACGGCACTTCATATATATATATATATATATATATATATATATATATATATATATATATATATATATATATATATATATCACCATGAGGACTATATTAAGTTAAGCTTATGTAATAGCTTACGATATAACTTAAATTATATCACGATTGGGTAGTGAAAGTTATGAGGATATAGAAGATGGGTGTAAGAGATTAGTTAGGCCAGGTAGCTTAACTAGGATGTTTAAAATGTATGCGATAGGTGTGAACTATTAGAAGAGGGGTGAGGTGTATCTAATGAGAGTGCGATACCAATTTAAATATGGGAGATTTCATATTTTTAAAATATGGCATTTATGCTCTTGCAAAATATTTACAAAAACTCGGGCTCTGACCCGTTTCTTTATTTTTCCCCTTTCTTGCTATATATGTATATATATATAGGTATCCAGACACAGGGACACCTTGATGATGATTCCTTCGAGTCGGACGTTTGCTATAGCAGCTGTGGATGCATGCAGGTTTATTGTAGACACTTCGATCCTTGTAATCTAGATAGGAGGTACTGTAGAAACATTCGGGCCGATATCCCAATTGTATATATTTATTCTTTTACCGCCTCTTTGTGCGGCATTTGATCTGGTTGTATTATGTTGTACCGAGTGTTCGGTTGTTCTATTTCATTTCAGTTTCGTGTATATAAATTGTGTGGATGTTTTATTTGAATGGTTTGGTTAAAAAGATTAGTTAATATAAAATTTTGGCGCCGGCCTAATAGATTATTAGTAATTAAATTGGTTTTTGATAGTGATGCTGAGAATGTACCGTATGAGACTCCTGTTTTAATTTTGTATAGGATTGATCACCCGGTATTTTATTAGGCGGGGTGTGACAGATGGTATCAGAGCATCAGGTTCTAGTGTCCTTACGAATCTGTGCGGACGTACTACGCTTTCAGCATTGCTTTCGATCTGATATAGAGCCTTATAATTAGTATTGTTGATTCCTCTTGTGAGATTTAGTTCTCCTACCCTTATATAAGATTTTAGTGAATCTTTTGTGTGCTCGTTCGAGATTCGTGTGTTGATCGATAAAGGGCGACCACAGAAGGCCGTTATGAGGGCAATAGGAGGTGGGGCTTAGTTGGAGCTATAAGTTGAAGTCGGGGACGAGGGCCGTAGTCGAGGTCACTCCCCTTTGTGGCATTGTCAGGGATTGCTGCAATGACTACTAAAGTATAGTAGTTATAATTATCCACGTACCGCTGAAGTAAAGAGTGGTGCTAAACTTGAATTACCCAGTTAAGTTAAATTGGGAAAAGGTTTGAAAGGTCTTCGATAAGGACCATATATTTAATTTAAATTATGCGGAAGCAGTGTAACTGTATTCGGTGGAAGTAGAAGGCTCAGAAGTTTTGGCTTGGAGCAGGGTATAGAAATACCTAGATGTAAAAATTTGGGGGAAAATTTTTCACTCGTTGGAGCAATGTCGACATGGTGGGAGCGGTAAGGGAGCGGGATGTTTTGCTAATAGAGGGATCTTACGGACGATTTTAATCGCAAGTTCCTTTGGTTTATCAGAAATGAAGAGAATGCAGTTCCTGAATTATTCATATAAGTATCGGTAAGGGGCCGACAGTGAATAAAGAGTTACAAGGATAAGTGAACTTTGTACCGAATTAAGAAAGGTATAATGGAGAGAGAGTTATTCAGTGGAATGATAGGCTCATTAGTAAGTGTTGCTAACACTTATGGAGAATTTGTGTTCGTTGAACCCAATGGTGGAGATCCACCCAAGAAGTTCATTAAAATAGGGTAGTTGAGGCCGGAGCGTGTTTCCTTTAGTAGGAGGAGCTGAGAGAACTATGAAGGTGATTATTAGGATTGAGGCTATAGAGTCCAAGATACTGATAACCTTAACAAGGCCAGGGTGGCCAAAAATGGGGAATATTGCAATATGGAGTGTAGAACCACGCGAGTAGCCCTTGCCCAGTAGGAGTTAAAGGACAAGAGTAGGGTGCCTAGATGGGGCATTGATTAAAGTAGTTTTTGGTTCAGTTAGGGCAAGTGTACCATGTCTGGGAACCATTTGGAGTAGCCAAGGTAATTAGCAAGAATGTTGTTATGAGTTTCACCTCGGTTGAAGGAGGTATACTTTGTGTGGAAAAATTGAGTCACAGTATTTTATTAGCCCTAGATTCGTGTGTGATTCGAGTTTACTGGTAGTATCGATAACATTATATAGTGTATGTCTATATTTTTTTCTGCGGTAGCGGGGTTCTATTTTCCTCCATTCATTGTAAAAGAGGGTGTTGATATTTTGAATTTATATATGGTTTATACTGCTCATTTTGTGTGTGTAATAAGAGTATGGTACTGTTGTAAGCGTAAAGTATTTGTGGATGGTCAAAGCGATAGCAGGCTAATGATTGCAAGACTATCGTATCCGTGGTTCCTGGGTGGAACTGGTTATTTTTGCGATATCTCATATGGGTACAGGTTGAGCTCGCCTTTGTTATATATTTAGATGGAACCTCGATGAGTAGATGTTTCATTTTCTCAATTTTAGTGTGTGGCGACCTTATATGTATGATTTAAGGTGTGAAAAATTTAATGTCAAGCTGTGAGTTTAAGCTCATTGTTTTTTGCGCAAAGGACTTAGTGTTAGTACAAGCACTTTGTGGTTTGGCTCTTTAAGAAAAGTACGAGTCCTGACCATATTTTGTTGATAAATGGGATGGGATTATCCCGATTGCATATTTGAAGCTAGCGGACCTCCACAACTGAAAAGGTTAAGTAGTAATGTATAGGAGGGGTTCCTTGTTTGGATTTTTCTTCCCGAGACACTCCACGCACGAACCTTAATGACGTCGGGAGTGGAGCGATATTATGGGATGCAAGGATGTTGGTTTTGACGATAAGTCACCTAGTGTGGAGAAAACACTATAGACTGAGAGTCGTGTGATGATTGCATGCTTAAGGAGATAGAAGTGCTATGGAAAAGCACTGAAATGGTTCTCTCACCGCAAGTATGTGGGTGAGGTAAGGTAAAGGAAATCGATTTTAGGCTTATTGCTAGACCTTGAACAGAAGGCAAATTCATTGGAAATATGTTTTGAGTATGATGATCGTAACACTTTTACGGAGAGTAGGCGCCCCAATTAGTTAGACTTTCCATTTCACCAAGATGGAAGGACATAGTGATATACGTACGTTAGTAGGTTAGCGAGGTAGGATTAAGAACGTCATGATGGTGTGCCTTAGGCCGTTATATCTCAATGACCGACGATGCGAGGAAGTAGTGTAACGGGAGGGTTCCTTATCTGGATTTCACTTTGTGAGACGTCCCACGCATGAAACCGAGCGAATGTCAGAAATTGAGATAGGTATTGGGCACTAGGGATATAGTTAGTATAGTACTTATTTTACGTGTGTAGGAAATACATAGATCTTAGGGTTATTAGGAAGTAAGGGTAGTGGGTCATGTGGCGCTGTTTTAGGAAGAGTACAGTGAGTTAACCATAAGAAGATTGGGGGATTAATCTTAAGAAGGATTAGATTTCCAAGTATAGGAAGAACTGAATCTTGAGAAGATAATTAAGAATACCCAGGTGTTAGCACCAGGCCAAGAAAGCAAGGCCCGTTTTTAGAAAGAGTGTTAGATGTGTGGCGTTTGCAATATTGTGCTGATAGGTGCTGATAGGCACGGATTATAGGTTGTATACGCACCTTAGTAAGTTGATTTTATATACCGCTCGAAATGGAAGGGACGTATAATAGAGAGTTGAATAATATGTTATGAGGCGGTTATAAATGGATTTGGAGTGTGTTGGATGGAATGTCGTAGGAGGTACGCAATAATCCAATCATGGGTTCAATAAGTATAGTTTCCTTCTGAGGGAAATTCGAAGTCGCGAGGTGAATGAACGAACGCTTAGAGTGGTGGTTTTTCCAATGGGATCGAGATAGTAAAGTTGTGATTAAAGGCTCATTTTCTTTATATACGATTATAGAATCACTATGTGTGATGTGACATTTTTAGGGTTAACCTTACAACAGAGGTAGTGCATTAGCATGTAGAGATTTAGTTAAGCTTGTGGTTAAGCTAGTGCGTCATAGTATAAACCTTGAGATAGGTGGGTAACGTGAACGAGTGTATGGTAGAGTGCCATTGGGTTAGTACCATTCAACTTTTGTGCACTAGGATGTAGTGTGATTAGCGATCCTAGGTTGGTAGTATCGGTCATATCTGAATTTCGAGGACGAAATTCTGTTGTAGGGGGGAGAATGTAATACCTCGTACTTTTATGGATAATTAAATTTCATAAGTGGGTGTAATTTGGAGATTTGAGGAATTTCTCTGAATGATAATTTTCGGAGTTTATGAGGATTAAATGCTTTCCAATGTGTGTTATATTTACTTTTGGGACTAAGTAAATAAGTCGGATTATTTTTATTACATGTCGCAGTTGGGTAAAGCGACAAAGGATAATATTTTGATTGGAAACACGTGTATTGATGTGTTGGATTTAATTAGTGAATTTTAGTTAAGTGACTCGGATGGAGATTTCAAGTGCGCGGTTGGTTTTGGAAATGCCGTGATAGTCAGATTAGAGTATTCGGGGGTAGTGTTTAGATTTCGGGGACTTTTGGACTAGTAGGAACCCTTATTTCTCTCTTTATAAGGCACGATAGAGTGAGAGAAAGAAATAAAAGAGGGAAAAGAAAGAGAAGAGAAGAAAGGAAGGAAAAGAGGAAGGAGAAAGGGATTTTCGGCCAAACTCCGCAAGATTCGACTCGAGGTCATCGAATTTTATCCACGAGGCAAGTGTTTACTTGCTTTATACTTTTAAGTGTGTATCTCATATCATAGTTGGTAATAATAAATTATATGATTTTTGGGTTGGGTTTTCATGAATCAAACGGGTGTTTCAGAAGTTGAACGGATAATATCCAATTTGAGAAACTTAGGAATTAATTGAAATTAGTTGTTGGTTATGGGTTCTAGGATGATTATAACCTTTTTTATGTGTGTATATATTGTTGGTTGAGATTGTATAATGATGGGAGAGAAGATAAAAACCTTAGTTGTGTGTTAATGGCTGAAATAGATCGTCGGAGAAGACGACTAACCTGTTCGATTGATCGATCGACGGTCAGAGTCGATCGATCGACCCTTAAGAAATTGTGACAATTTCGGCCTGTTTTATTTAAATAGGAGAAATTCCTTGATTAATTATTTTTAGCTTATTTATTTGAGAAAATAAATAACCAACTAAGGGAAATGTATTCCTAGTCATTTAAGGAAATTAAATTTGGGTACTAGAAGGGTGCAAAATTGTGCGATACTTAATGTGTAATTTTGAGGAAAAATAAATTATGGAGTTAGACAATTAGGGTTCCCAAATATAGAGTGGGGACTTATAAATTATTAATTTAGTGAGATGTATACCTTGGGTAAGTTGAAAGTAAAATTCAGGACTTACAAATTTAGGGGTGTTCAGGGTGAGTAACACTCGGGGTGGTATGTCGACGGACGATTATATATGATTGTGCGCGTAGAAGATCTATTTATATGTTGATTATGTTTGGAGTAAATCCTACGAGGTGACTAGGATATAATTTAGGATATAGGCTAGAGGTGACCGAGCAGTTATCCGGTACGTCTATTGATGATTATTATAGGTAATGCGATACCTATTGAATTAAGATACGTTGATAGTATACTTATTTAGTTAGTACAAATTAGTATACTCGGGGTTATATATATATCCTTAAAAGTGATTAAGGTGCGAGTTATATTTTAACTGAGAAAATACTTATTGGTCTAGTATTTTTAAGTGTGCAAATACTTATATACTATTACAAATGGGAACAGTCGGAATATTGGTTATCGCTATATGAGATTGGCAATTATAGTCATATATACATTTGAGAAATGATGTAGATTATATATACGATGTGGTTACAGTATATATAATATGATACGAATAAATATATCTGTGTGTGATTGGTATATTTGTACTTTAGACGCTAGTTCCACAGGCTTCCCCAGGCATAGGGTTGGACAGCCAGATTATATATTTTCTCTAGTGCGATCCAGGGAGGTTGCGCGATGTGGGTGAATCCCCTGGATTGAGGATAAGGAAGAGTATATCCCCAGGTCATGTCGTCCCGTATACGAGTGCGATATTTGTATCCCACTTTCAGGAGGGAACATGACCGCCTCCACCGTTGTGTATTTTTACCATGACCATGAGTGATTTTGGCTTGGTACCGTGGTTGATTGAGTAAACTTAGATTCGGATATGCACTATGAGACTGCATCCTTGAGTTATAGCTCGGTGAGATGGTTATTATACGTATGATTGTAGTAGGTATAATTATACTTATTTTGTACAGTATATTGCTTGTATATGAATATGTGAAATCATATAATTGAGACTTGAGTAATGTGTAAAATGAATAAGGGTTTATTCTTCTTTTGGGAGATTTATATCCGGATTAATACAATTTAAATCGTATATTAAAATGAGAAGTTTATATATACGGCACTTCATACACTAAAGTAAAAAGGGTATTTTAACTAGTGAAAGTTTCGGATTATGAACGGTATAGTTATATATAGGAACGATAACTATATATAGGAACGATAACTATATATATATATATATATATATATATATATATATATATATATATCACCTTGAGGGTTATATTAAGTTAAGCTTATGTAATAGCTTACGATATAACTTAAATTATATCACGATTGGGTAGTGATAGTTATGAGGATTTAGAAGATGGGTGTAAGAGATTAGTTAGGCCGGGTAGCTTAACTAGGATGTTTAAAATGTATGCGATAGGTCTGCAATATTAGAATAGGGGTGTGGTGTATTTCATGAGAGTGCGATACCAATTTAAATATGAGAGATTTCATTTTTTTAAATATGGAATTTTTGCACTTGCAAAATATTTATAAAAATCGGGCTCGGGCCCGTTTCTCTATTTTTCCTCTTTCTTGCTATATATGTATATATATAGGTGTCTAGACACAGGGACGCCTTGATGATGATTCCTTCAAGTCAGACGTTTGCTGCAGCAGCTGTGGATGCATGCAAGTTTACTATAGACGCTTCGATTCTTGTAATCTAGATAGGAGGTACTGTAGAAATATTCGGACCAATAACCCAATTGTATTCATTTTTTCTTTTACCGACTCTTTGTGCGGCATTTGATTTGGTTGTATTATGTTGTGTCGAGTTTTCGGTTATTCTATTTCATTTCAGTTTCATGTACATAAATTGTGTGGATGTTTTATTTGAATGGTTTGGTTAAAAAGATTAGTTAATATAAAATTTTGACGCCAGCCTAATAGGTTATGAGTAATTAAATTTGTTTTCGACAGTGATGCTGAGAATGAACCATATGAGACTCCTATTTTAATTTGGTATAGGATTGATCACCCAGTATTTTATTAGGCGGGGTGTCACAAAGCGTTCATTTGATTTCTTAATTAAAAATCACTAATTTTACCCTTAAAATTGTCACATCTTTGGCGTTTTATGAAATATCATTTCAACACACGCACCTGGTGTATGAAAATAATTGTTTAAGTTTACACGCCAACAAGGACTTGTAATCGTTATAGGTCATTCAAACACCCAATGATAGCTCTTTAGCTCTTCGTTACCTTATAACATAAGTTTTTATCACCATGTTACCATTTTAAACCTGGGTTTATACCTCCTATATACTTTTAGCTACCCAAAAATTATCATTTATTTTCTTAAGCATTCCCTTATTAGATCCTTGGATTCATTTCGCGCCATGGGTTTAACAATTACGTTTGTTACTTGATTACCCAGAAATTTCAATGATTACCGTTGAAACTCGAAATATCACTTACGTATAAAATTATCAATCGTTTATCCTTTCCTAAAATTTATCAATTTTATGTCTTTCCATTTTTACCCGTTTTATATCATGCATTTTACCATTTTGTTTACGAATTTTGACCGTCTCCCATAAATTCCACGGTCATTACTTCCCTAGCCAGTGGTTTGGGGTCAAAGTCAAAGCCACGCCCAAGGGTTTCGGGCCCTTTTTAAATTTTTCTGGTACTCCTTTCATTATAATTCATTCACTTTTCATTAAGTCCATTTACTTGCGATCCACCCACCTCTTTTATCAAAATACATGGCTTACCGTCGTCATTATTACTTACTCAAATGGGTTTTTTAGTTCCTCTTTCACTTGAAGATTTACATCCGGACCAAAGGAAATTTAACCCAAGGTAAACACAACCAGCTATGTTTTTTATTGCATTTATCACACACTTTTACTGCCTTTGTTCATTTAGTCATTAAAGTTTACTAATTTCCAAAGCTTATCCCACTTTGCAGCTTTTACTAAAACGGGGTGACTCTTCAATATTCAAGTTTAATGATTTTGAGTTCATTTTGTAAAATGTGTAATAAAAAGCCTATTTACGAGTATCACACCTTTAGGGTAAAAACCTTAATTTCTCATAAACCTGAAGGTTCATTTCACAAGTTATGCTAAATCATGAATTACTTTACAATATTACTAACTTTTCATCAATTTATCAAAATTTATCATTTGAAGCCTTACTATTTCTCATCTTCAAACTTTATTAAGTTTAGCCTAACCCTTATTATGGTGTTAAGCAACATTTACACCCTTTTTCTACACATTTAGTTTTCTCATCAAGTTAGACTTTGTAAATATTTACCAATATTTCCATAAAAGTCTACACTTTAATGTACACATTTTTAACCCAACATGTTAACAAGTAACAAATTTCAATATTTTCACATGAAATGATAACTCTCTTAGCACATTATTTCATTACATAAAATGACACATTTTCACATAAATAAGGTTTTTACATGCTTCTTTCTAAAAAATACTATTTCTTATATTCTTAAGTTTCTAACAATTCAAATAATATACGTTTACTCCATATTTCCATATTATCTTCATGAAATATCAATGTTAGCCCATAGATATCGTATTTGAACATTATTTATACCTAAATATGCCTTAACATGAATACACTAAATTTCATAATCTAAACAAGGTGTAATCCCCCACCTTATGAGTCCAAAACACGAGCAAGAAGGTTGAAGAAGAGGATCACCTCTAAAGGCAGTCTTAAAAGGGTTGTCAAGCTTCCGTAAAGAGTCCATTAAAACTTCCTATAAAAAAAACCTTCAAACTCTATCAAACTACACCTCAAACTCCATAAAAACGCTTAGGATTTACTCTCAAAACACTCCAACAATAACCCTAATGGATTGTGTATATTTATACAAAATTATATATATATGAAGGTGTAGGTATACATGAATTGTGATCTCAAATATTCCTTACAAACCCCAAATACATCTTCCAGCTAGTCTGAAACACAACTCCGAAATATTAAATCAAACACTTAAGATAATCTTCATTTAAAATATATTTTTCTTGAATCACGATTAACTTGGTTAGTCGGGCCGCCTGAGAAGCAAGCCTCACAGTTAGCCTGGCAACCAGGGCTTGCTACCAATCTCCACAGCTAGCCTGGCAGCCAGAGCAGCAAGCCCGCGGCTTCCCAATCGCATACCTCTGAGATCTTATTTGGTTCCTCTAATTACTCTACCCAAGTTTGTTTTAATTCTACAAAGTTACTAACACAAGTTTCTCAAACTAAAAGCCAATGGTCGCATTCTCTTATAACGTGGTCGCAACCCAAGCAACATGTGAAAAAGAGTTTTCAGTTCTCAACTTACAAACCCTCTAAGTAATAACCAACTTGTTATTCTAATCACCACTAATTTTTATGCTAAAAATATTCTTCAAAACATTAAGTTATTCCCATTTAAATAAATCCCTTCCATGAGCTAACTCAATAATCAAGCCAACACTGTTACGTTCTAAAACTATCCTTTAAGGTTTTAACTTATTTTTGACATGATAAATTAGACTACACTTTTACATATACAATAATATATTTGGTACTTAATTAATATAAAAATAATTAGCTTATCACCATCACATCACTTCATAATCAATATCCAAAATCATCCCATAATATTATCTTACACTCAAAATTACTTTAATAATTACACTATAAAATGACGTGTGATACTGATTTAAATAAATTCGCAAGTTTTCAATTTACACTTATTTAATTGGAGTCAATTTTTAAACCAAATTAATTTAGCCCCTGAACGTGCAAGTACGTGTATGTGTGTGTGTGTGTGTGTGTGTCAAATCATCACAAATAAAATTCCTAACTCATAGATTTCAGGAAAAAAAATCTTTCGGGTAAAACCTTTATTTCACTATGTAAAATAAATCACAACTTACATACACAATGAAATCTGTAATGATTACTCCTCAAAACAATCACATAAACATGCAGTCTAGTCTCAGTAATGGAATAACTACAACAGCCCACAAGAACACGCAGTCCAATTCAGCTAGGATCACCTACGAGCACTCCCAATCGACACGCAGTCGTAGTCAGCCGTAGAGATAACACTCCACAAAGAAATAACTTCACCAAAGTTGCATATTGGGTTCCAAAACAATTCACATACAGATTGGGATGTTTTGTAAATTGAAAGCAAAAAGGATTAAACCCTTAAATGAAGAAGACAAAGAATTTTGTTGGTTTGCGGTTTGTGCAGAATGAAAAACGCCAGGCCATCTTAACAAAAACGGAGTGGTTTAACATGCTTTATATAAAAAAACCTAAGTCGGCAGGTCGCTCGAATGAAAAGTTAGTGTCGCTCGAACGACTTTGCGCGGCATCCTTATGTCGTATGAACGACATACTGATGTCGTTTGAACGACGTCAGCGTAAAAAAATAATTTTTTATTTTGATAAAAAACTCCGACTCGACACTTAGAATAAATTATTTTTTATCAAAAGTAACGCCTCAACACTTAGAAAATATTTTAGAAAAATATCTCAACACTTTTAAATGAACCGTAAAGTAACCAAAACACAACCTTACCAAAATTTATCTCGTGGAGGCTTTGAATGTTGAAGAACGTTGATATTTGGATCCGTCTTGACGCATGATTGAACTTGAATAAGTCTTCGACGGTTGTAGCGATATACGACATACACTAATGTAAACAGGACTCATAAAATATGTCCTTCCATACACTAATTGTCCTTATGAAAATAGTCAATTTACTTAGTAACTCGTATCTTAGTGTAATTCTCCATAATAATATGATAATCACTTGCGTAATAAAGCAACGTTGTGCACCAATTTGCATGAATTACCACAGTTACCGTTCAAACTATAAACCAAATTCGGGTTATCACACTATTTTTCATAAAAAAGGGTTTCAAGCACATTTTCACTTAAATCAACCCACAGTTTCCTCTGCATTATCAAAATCATGTAAATCCAAATCTTCTAGCCTGTATGCAAACTACGTGAGCTTTGATCCATTTTAAAGGTTGTGTAGGTGTCACAAATGCATTTTTGAGATTCAAGTCCTTATATTATTGATTTCATTTTATTTATTATTGTTGTCTTCTTTCTCTTATCCTATTTGTTATATATATCCATTTAGCTTATTTGATTCAATTTTTATATTTCCATTATTATTACTTGAATATATTAGGTTTTCTTTTACATGTTTGTCATGTGTCTTGTTTTGTAGCATATTTTGTTCATATCATTATCTCTCATAAATATCCATATTCATTTGTGATGTTGTTGAGGTAAATCGAGATGTAATCCTCACGTAGCCATCTTTTATACATATTCACATATTAACCATCACCTATTCATTTCCCTACATTTAGTCACATCCATATATGTTACGCATAATTTTTCACATTTAGTCACATTTGTGTATGTGATATAGACAGTTACTCATATTTAGTCACATTTATGTAGGGGTGTGCAAAAAAATCGGCCGAACCGAAAACCGAACCTAATCGTCCCGAACCGAACCGAAACCGGCGGTTTTTTTTAGCCCGGTTCGGTTTGCGGTTTAAGGATTTAAAAAACCGACAATATCGGTTCGGTTGTCGGTTTAGACAAAGAAAAAACCGATTCGAACCGAACCGAACCGACATCAATATTATATATTAAAAACCCCTTAAATATCTTTTATTTTTATATCCAAACACCATTAACCAACCTCCAAAACCGACCAAAACCGAAAACCGACCTACAAAAAACCGACCAAAACTGAAAATCGGTTAAAACCGAACCGAAACCGAACCGAACTGAAACCGATGTGAACCGAAACCGG
This sequence comes from Sambucus nigra, assembly GCA_949130495.1. Lineage (NCBI taxonomy): Eukaryota > Viridiplantae > Streptophyta > Magnoliopsida > Dipsacales > Adoxaceae > Sambucus > Sambucus nigra. The sequence continues at coordinate 215,282,586 of OX422210.1, read as the reverse complement.
CGGTTTTTTTCATCGTCGGTTCGATTTCGGTCTGATTTTTTCCAAAACCGAACCGATCGGTTCGGTCTGAATTGCGGTCCAAAACCGAACCGAACCGACCCGTGCACACCCCTACATTTATGTATGCTACACACATTTTTCATCACTTAGTCAGACATACGCATATTGCACTCATTTTTCTACATATATGCACATAAAGGAGTAAGATAGTATATTTTTACCCACTAGAGATCAAAAGGATGGAGAGTGCGCATAACCTCTTCCCTCTTCATAATTTAGTTTGAGATCTTATTTTCTCTTTGGTTTCATTTAGATCATTTGCCTTGTAGCTCTTCTTTTGGAGTTATTTGCTTTCTACTAGCTATTTTTTGTAAAATAAGTTGGCGCCTCTAAGTTTACAGTATAACCCACATTCATTCACCATTTGTTCGGTCGAATGTCTCGCCCGCTCCATGTCCGTTAGTCAGGATAACCATAGATTGAGAACCAAATTTTCCTCCACATCTATCTTGCCATCCACAAACCCAATTCATCCTGAACTATTGTTATTTTCAAAAACTCCCATTTTATTGTTTGACTAACATATTACCATATCTCCGCCATTTTCCACGCTGTTATTTACCACTTTTTGAATTTGAGTTTTTTCCATACTCAATAACTAGTTTGGATTGTCGGATGTACTCCTCTCTTCTCCAGTTGTTCGCGAGAGTTATTTTTTATTGATCATCCTTATTCTTTCTATTTTTTTCTCTCGGAAAGCTCTGAGTCAGGCTGCGTATCTCAGTGGTAATAATTTATCTTCATCGACTTCAAAATGTTCTTCACATTCCTCAACTCCAAGACCCATGCACCCATTAAAATAGCAAAATGGAGGGATTTTATCATATTGAAAATAAATTTGGAGATCCTCCTTTACCTTAAAAAGGAGTCACATTCCTATGAGTAAAGGCTTTTTAATGCGTGAAAACATATGTCTTTGTAAGTAGCAACCCCATACCGTGTTATCCATACTAAGATTAATGCTTTCAACTTTTCCAAGTTCATTTCACATTTTGCGACCAATCTCTTCTTTCATTATATAGAGGGGGAGATTAAAGATTCTTACCCACATGGGTGTGAGTAAAACTCAACGTCTAATAAGGACTTGTCTCCCTTTATTTCTTGTATCATCAACAGATTTTTATCAAATGTCCATGGTCAGCCATCAAGAAATCTTCTTCTACCCAACATATGATTACTTGGAAAAGGAAACGATCCTCTCTAAGTTTTCGAATTTTCGTCCCCTTTCTGGATTTCCAAGCGAGTTTGCATTTTAGTCTTTAAGGCCTCAAAAATGGGAGATCATATTTGGATGATTTTACCTATCATGCAAATCATACTCCTTTGAATCATATCTCCATCTACTTTGTCCTCTGCATCAAATCCTTCGCATTCTTCTTCTAAAGATTCCGGCGTAACAATATCTTCTCTAGTTAGTAGAACCACATCACGAATATAAAGCTTAGAGGAAACCACCACCTTGCACCAAGCAACATATTAACTCTCTTATAAAAGCTAGCGCTCCCGAGGAACCCAATGTTCAACTAATGTGATGTTCGAGATACCTCTTATTCTCATAATCACCAGACTTACCCCATTGCAAGGTATAACCCAAAATATTCATTATGTACAAGAGTAAAGTGAAGTATCAAATTAACCACGAGGAGAAGGGATGTTCATGGTTTAGGTGCCTGCACAACTAAAAAAGTTGTAGTGATTGGTATGAAACCGTAGCATTACACAATTAAATTAATCCCCGAGCAATAATTGTGCAAAACTTGATTTTTCATTTTCCAACTCTCTTAGTTTGTATGTATCATTAAAAATAATAATCTCACCCATTTGTCCATATTTTATATTTTATTCAACATTCATAGTTTATGTTCATTTATTTATAACCTTTTTAGTAATTTTAATAAAGCTCCACGCTCATAAAAGATGAACCAAAAATAATTATTACTCTTAAAGAAGCACAATACTTCATAAAAGGTTTTAAAATAGGGTTAATTACATTTTGACCCCTCAAACTTTATCACCCGTACTTTCATTGCCTACATTAAACCCTCCGAACTTCATAAAACGAATCAAAAGACCCCAAACCCTAACAGGTATCATTTTTTTTTAAATTCAGGAGGCTTAATGTGAAAAATGAAAGTAGGGAGTTGTAAAATGTAATGAAATAGGAACAAAATTTGAATGATCGAAGTGTAACTAACCAAAAAAAAATGTTCAATTATCTTGTTCATACTCTATTACAATTTTCTTGTTATTTTTCAATAATATCTAACTTTATTTTTATTTTTATTTTCTAGAAAGTGTCTGGCTTTTTAAGCTGGGACCGTACTGACAATTTCTTCAGGTAGTAGGCAATCCCACCTCGACCCAAAGACACCCCTAACGGGGGTAACGTTTAAATAACAAATAATAACTCATTCTCTTTTTAGAAGATAAGGTGCCACTCCAATAATCATGTAACTGTAAAGCACAGTAATGAAATGTTGAGATCTTCCTGCCTAAAAAAATTGGTAGTACAACTACTTTTTAGGATCATATCCAATTAATAGAAATCCTCACATCGCAGTCTCGTAGTATGAGGAACGTCAACTAATTGAAATCCTACCCTTAGGTCGCGTTTAGATGTTTCTTATATAATTTCTATGTTTAAAGGATGCAAGTTCAACTGTAGGTGTATAATTCATGCATAAATCTGTCAAAAATTGTCGAGGTGCAACTATAGGCATAGTTTTATTCTTTCATATATCATATATAAAGTCATTGGATGTCAAATCTTTCCTCAAACTCATAGCTGAACTTCCTATCTAAATTTTCGAAGGGATAATGTCAAAATAATCCTTCTACAACACGTTCTAGTTTCAACATCAAACTCAGAATTTCCAAAGTGGCACATAGTCGAACCAAACTAGACCAAAACTAATATTTTAGCCATGAAAATTAGTCGAACCAAACTAGACCAAAACTAATATTTTAGCCATGAAAATTATATTGCATCGTGCACCACCATTTCATCTACGAACAGACGGATATTTTAAGCAAAACTGCTCTCCTTTCAGCATCACGCTCTTGCCAGTGCACTTGCCGTTGATTGGTTTCTAATAAAAAAAAAAATCTATTTTCACAAAAAAAATACTAATAAAATGGCAAAAGATCATTCATCTCATGCTTCCGCCTCCCACCACCACCACCACAGCCCACCCAAAAAAAAACAGAGAGACCTACCCAGGCCTTGCATCCCACCCCACAAGAAATCATAAAGCTGTTGAAACATTTCACCCCTCCCACAAACCCATCTTGATCTTTAAAACTATAAAACTGGCCATAGAAACAAGAGGAAAGAGAGTATTGCTATTCCAAATAGGAAGGTACCAAAAGACCAAACATGCTCCTCCGACGACCCTACCAAAAGATCAAACTCAACAAATCAATTAATCAATCAATCAATCTCACCCTCCTCCGCATCATCTCCGTCTACTTGAGGTGGAAGACTTTGGGGGTCCCCATCTTCATCATCATCATCTGCTTTCATATATAATCCGAGTTGCTCCAATGGATTGCTATTTCCCTGGAACTTGAAACTGCCAAGACCATCTTGAGTACCATGATCCGGGCTTGTCTCCTCTATCAAACTCTGTAAATCTTCTGCAGTTCCGACCCTAAGCATTTCCAGATCTTTCATAAATCGACAATTCTCATTGATATCCACCGTCTTTTCCATCTACAAATAACACACAAAGCAAGGCTTATCACAATTTGGATGTTGTGGTTGTCTTATGCGATGCTGCTTACAATCTAAACTAGTTTGACTTCACCTTTTGCAGAGCCTGGCGTGCTGCTTCTCTCTCCAGCTCTCTCTTTCTCTTGGCTTCAGCTGCAGCTTCTGCTTCAACCTTTTTACGAGCCTCTTCCGCAGCCTTGGCTTCTGCTTGTAATCGAGCTTTCTCTGAGAAAAACATACCAATAAAGGGTTAACTCGTACAAAATATGTTTAACGCTCTCATCAATTATTTAAAAGTGCAGGACATAACTTTTATTTGGTCCTTATAAACAAATACACATCAAGGGTACATCCTTGGTAACCAAATAAAGTCAATGAACTGTTTTAATTACCAAAACTGCTTACCAACTGTAAACAACATCAGTTAAAAATAGAAATGTTTTTTAGCTACCGTGTATGTTGATTTGAAAACTAGTCACCAATAAGAACTTTAAGGGTTAACTGCAAATTTAACCCTGAAGTTTGGGCCACCTCAAATTTTGCGCCTACTCTTTCAATTTTTGCAATGTTAAGTGGTGCTTTCAATTTGGGCAATTTGGGCAATTCAGGACATCCGTTTGTCCTTCGTTTAGAAAATTAAAGAAAATCTAAGTCAACATCCTATTTGGCACTTCAAATGATTAAATGTTAAAAACATCGAATTATACCACGATACGTGTCAACTTAATAAAAATAATTAAAAAAGATGATACAATTTTTTTTTTTGAAAACTTAAGATTAAAAAGAACCCAGCTGGGTTCTCTCTCCTAAATTGCCGGTCCTGGAGGGGGGAGGTCTCCTTTTTCCGTATATTCGCCGGAATCCAGACAACTTCATCCCATTTCTCTCTTTCTTCTCAGGTGGTTAGGAGTTGTTTGGCAGGTTATTTTCCATTTTAATGGATGCTGGTTGTGGAGTAGGGCTGCGATTGGATGATGGTAGGAATAGTGGTTATGGACATGGAAGGAGTGGGGAGGTGTGGAGCTGTGGAGCAGTGCGTGGAGACAAGAGGATTGGAATTGGGGTCTTTACATTTTCAATTATGTTTTGTTTTTCATAGGTGTTATACGTATCTTTTTAATCACTTAAATTTATTATCCAAATGTCATTTTTTAATTGGTCAACTTAATAAATTAATTGTGCCTCTTGTAAAAATTGGAGCTGACTTGGATTTCCGTTATTTCCTGAACGGAGGACTAACGGTTTTCCTAAATTGCACAACAAATAAAAAAACATCAGGTTTCGAAAATTCAAAATGGGACAAACTTCAAGGTTAAATTTGCAATCAACCCTATTTTTAATGGTAGATTGTTTACCAATGATAAAAATACATCACTAAAGCTTTTGTGCAACAAAATTTTAGTAATTCCACTGACATTTTTAACTAACATTAATCTGGGTTGCTCATTTGGGGTGGCAACATTAAAAAAATGGAGCTTTGTGAGAAGCTTCAGTGACGTTTAAATTACCCGGAGGTAATCTTGAATAGGATGTGATTGTGTGTGTTTTTATTGTTCCCTACATTAAGTACTAAATGTATAAACGAAAGTTGCATTGTCCTTTTTGAATTTGAAGTCCAAGCCTAATGTACAAATTCAAACCTTCTCTTCTTCGCCTTTCAAGCTCCTCTTTCTCGAGCCTCAATTTCTCTGGATCCTGCTTTTCATCCTGAACTTACCATATCAATTGTTAATGATTACATCCTTAATTGTGGTAGTATGTCTATCTATCATGAGTATATGCATATTGTGACGCACCTTCGCAAAGGTCTTTTCTTGAGCTTTGAGTATGGTGTCTGCAAAACGGCTTCTTAATAGAGCTGCACGATAAAGCTTGTCTGGGGAGACTTGCCTCTCGGATGGAGCACTCTCCCCTAAAATGTTAGCACGATGGGTGAGATGATGATGATGATGATGCCCCAAAACTAACACCACAGTTTTCTTCATGATTTTCATTGCTTACCATCTTGATGGTTGTTACCTTCAACAAAATCTGGCTTAGACTGTGCGTCTTGCTCAACTTGGCTCAATCCATTTAACAAATCTGCACAAGATACAGGTTTGATTAACCATGGGTAAAATTGTCTACTACACTATCATAACCCCAAAAACTCACGATTTCCAGTGTGTGGATCACCGATATCACTTCTCTTCTGCTCTGAATTAGTATTAGCTCCAGCACCTAAGGTCTCCTACCATTGGGAGAAAACAGAATCAAACTCAACCACGCAACGACAGAGTCACATAGATAGAAATCTTACATTTCAAGTTACATACAACACCTAAGAAAAAGGAAATGAAATTCCATTCATGCTCGATGATATCGAGATCTACCTCAGCAGTATTCATGGGAGCTGAAGCCTTGGCACCATTTAATTCACTGCCAGAAGAACTGCCTGAGTCTGAATCTGAAGAAACAGCACCCCAGCAAAAGAACATAAATAAATGAGATCTGGTTTAATTACATGTTTTGTACTTGTGTGTGTAGGTGTGTAGTTAAAACAATAGCACGTTAACCAGTTAAAATTGGCCGCCATTGCTAAACTAGCTTTTAATTTTTTTTCAAGCACGTACTTATGTAAAGCACTGTACCATAGTCAACATAAGCTGTACAGTGTTTTACCAATAACTCAATAAGGTTACTTTTACATTTTGCTCACCACCACACCATAGTCGGTGATTGATTGCACAGAAGCTAAATATTTGATTTCTATTTTTCAATCTGGCCATGGTGTTTTAAAAACTTGATCTATGTTACTAACCCACACAGACAATGCGTTCGTAATTAAGACAAAAAATCAATCAAATAGATTGATGTGTACAGCCAGTGGGCCTCCATGTGTGTGTGGGGCGGGGTGGAGGGATGAAATTATGAGAGGGGAGATAACTGTTATTATTGGTTTAGGAAATTTAGGAAGTATTTTAAGTGGTAGATTTACAATAGAATATCATTTGTTATGTTCACGTTTATCTTTTGGTTATTGACCTTTATTAGATGTCTTGCTCACTAAACTGAATAGAGGAAGCCTTCAAACCCTGCTGTGAGAAAACATTTTTCACGCGTTACATCAAAAATGTATTAAAAGCAGTTTGCTCATGGGATGAGTTGTGTTGTGATGTAAATTCTACATATATAAAGCTTTGACGAATCTTCAGATAATGCCTTCAAAATCTAACCCGTCAGCATTAGCGGCCTCCAAAATCTACCCCATCACCATCGGTTAAGCGGCCTTATTAATAATAGTACTTTATTAATGAATATGAGAGACGGAGAGAATGGATTATATTTTTTATGCATAACCGTGAGTATATTTTTTAGATGAGTGAAACTCAAGGAATCATCAACCGATGCCTCCAATATCAACTTGTCCACAACGCTCAGGTGGCCATGAAAATTTTGTCACTGCTTCGCATCCCAATGCAAACGTCTCATTTAATCCTCTGTCCATTCATCTGTCGGAAGTTCATAACCGTAGTTGGTCCCTAAGAAGCACATATATGGATATGATATACAGATATGTCAATATGCCTGTTTTTTAAAGTAGGATACATATACACTGAAATGCTATGAAGCACGGACACTTCTCCGAAGGCCGCGTACGAGTGTCGGACACTCCAAGGACACGGACACACAAGGGACACGGCTGGGACACGTGTCCGACACGCCACGTGACGTGTCGGGCTTAAAAAGCATTTAAAAATAGTTGGACACGGCTGGGACACGCAAGGGACACGGCTGGGACACGTAAGGGACACGGCTGACAAAAATATATAATAACTTTAAAAAAAAGGGGCAGAAAACATATGTTATTTTTTTCTCCTTTTTCTCACCTATTTATTCTTTTTTTTTTAATCTCTTGTTCAATAAATTGCATTAGCCATATGCATTTTGATTGTTATTATTAGTATGGGATTTAGTATCATTGTGATGCTTGATGTGTAGAATGGATTTAATACTCTTATTGCTTATATGTTTAATGTTGTTCTTAGTATGAGATTAGTATTAATGTGATATTTCATACTTTTTATATATAAAAATAATTATAAAAAATATTTATTTAATACCGTGTCCCCGCCGTGTCGTGTCCTGATTTTTTTAGATTTGCCGTGTCGGCGCGTCCGTGTCGTGTCGGACACGACACCCGTGTCCGTGTCCGTGCTACATAGCTGAAATGCATTCATTGTTATATATATGATATTATCACTGTTCTCGTCAAAATAAGAATAAAAATATACCACGGATTCCATAAATTATCAAATATGGGGATGAATGTGCGTTTGTAGTCGTAAAAATATATAATTATTTATATGTATTCATAATAATATATGCATAATTATGATCAATTCATCACATTTTAGTATCATTTGCTTAGCTTCTTAAATAATCGCCAAACATTCTACATTTGTTGTGATATAATCTTTACTTTGGTCTGCTATGCTAGAAAAATTTCAATTCCAATGTTTGTGTTTACCAGTAACAAAATGTATGTATCAGAGAGAATGCAAGAGTATCCGCAGAATATACGATAGTATCCGTGTGTGTATTTGTGGATATAGAACTAGTTATATGTATTCATAATTTTATATATGCATAAATAATTATGATCAATTCATCACTTTTTAGTATTATTTTATTAGCTTCTTCTTAAATAAACTTCTAACATTCTACGTTTGTTGTGATGTAAGCTTTCAGCTTTAGTTTAGCACGGTGTGCTAGAAAAGTGAATATCATTTTCAATGTTCGTGTTTACCGATAACAAAATGTATTAATCAGGCATGTATTTTAGAGTATCCAAGATCATTCAGGAGTATCTGCGAGAAATACGATAATGTTTGTCAAATATACGATGGTATTTGTTAACTATCAAATTAAAAACTTTATTCATTGAATAATGCACACATAAAAAAAAAAGTTTCAGGCATGTATCCAAGAGAAAATTATGGGATCATTCATGGCTAGTACCATTTATTGGGTCAAAGATGCATCAAATCCCATTGACTTTTTTTTAATGCACCAAGTCTATTTATTATAGAGTACATATGTTGACAAATGTACCCTCACATACACCCATTTTAAACCCACTTTCTCTCTCTCTAAAAACAAACACATAACCCCACACTTTTTCTCTCTCTAACAGCTCCCCCTCCCCCCACCCCATCGAAGGTTCGCAGGAAACATCCCATCGAAAAATCTCATCGAAGGCCGCCGGAATTCTCACCGGAATGTTTCTCTCTCTTCGTCTATTTCTTTGTTTTTTTGGTCCACGCCAGCGGCAAGAGATGAGAGTTTTCGCCAAGAAAATTGAGGTTTTACAGAAACAGATGTTTCAATTTTTTTCAAAAAATATCGAATATGGGTATTGTTTGATAGATCTTGACAAGTAGATTTTAAATATATAAATTCTGTGAATCTTGGATTTGTAGATTTGAAGTTATGGACTTTTAGAGATTTGATGGGTTTTTTTGCAAAAAACGAGGTAACAACTATCAAAGATATTTTGGGATTGTATTTGTCATTTTAATGCGCTGAGTTGGCGAAATAGAACATTTGACACCATTGACTCGGTCAAAGGATCTCTTGCCTCATTAACTAAGTGAATGAGACTTGGTAACTATTACCCAAAAATTATTGGGAGGTCCTATGATTCCCACACCCTTTTGTCCTTGGGTGTGACGTTCATTATGGCCCCCGCAAAGATTGTAGCAGGTCCAATTCCAATCCTTTACTGCCACATTCAAGGTGAAGCAGGAAGAAAAGGGCCTTAGAGGTGAGGTCATATAGACAATAATAAACTTTTTTGCCATTTATTAGGAAGAAGATGTTGGTGTTTTCTTTAATATAATTAGTGAGGTTGGTTAGGTTACACTAGACGCAGATGGGCGGACATGGGCGGATTTAGGCTGGTCAGTCACAAGTCGGGCCAGATATGGGTAGGTAGGTCAATAACGGGCTAGGGGGTATATGTGAGTCGGGAAGCCCACCAACTCAATTAGGTTTTAAGTTTTTTCTGTAAAATCTATCTTGATTTAGAACCCAGTCATTATTTTCCACTTTTTTTCTTTATATATATAAGAAGTGAGGCTCTCCAACATACTTCTTAACTACATACCTATTAACATAATCATTTTTAAAAATAGTAAAAAAAAATATTTTCAACCAAATTTGGTATACATGATTTCCATAATAAGAATATCATCTACAAAAAATTTCATCCAAGAATACAACTTGGAAGTGCGTGATTTGAAAATTGGATGAATACGTGCAGTTTTAACCGTTGAAACTTGTGATCATCATCTCACCCTCTTCGAAGTTGTATTTTTGGATGTAATTGTTCTTTTAATTATAGAGATCATGCATACCAAATTTGATTGAAAAATATACTTTTTTTACTACTTTTAAAAATTAGGTATGTTGATAGGCATGTTGTTAGGAAGTATGTTGGAGAGCTCACCGTATATATAAGCTTGTAAGCAACCAAGCAACCAAGTGTTTGGGTGGTTAAGAGCAACACAATTGTATCTGCAAATTTAATTGAACTATACTACGAAGCATGGACATGAGTGTCATGTCTGACACGAAACGGTCACGACGACGTGGCAAGTCTAAAAAAATTAGGACACGGCGGGGATATATTGATAAATAAGTATACTTTTATAAATTTATGTAGAGAAGTTTACATCAGCATGAAAGGGATAAAAAAAACAAGAAAAGAAAGAGAATAAAAAATTTAAAAAGAAAAACATGAAAATGAAGGTAATCCCAGTTAAACGGGGGACAACCGTTCGAGTGCCAGCATATTCCTGAAAGGCAGAAGCTCAAAATGATGTACCAGTTTAACTTGTATTGTAATACACTTATACATTTAAGTATATATACGCTCAATTTTATACAAAACTTGGGACATGTGAAAAGGAGTGTCAATCAACGCATGTTGGGAGAGTGCCGGGCTCAAGCGCGTTGCCTTCTGAGAAGTATTCGTGCTTTCTAGGATTTACCATATGACAACACAGCAACCCATATGTGAAGATAACTGAGTAAGACCTCCAAAGGTGTTTCACAGATTTATTCTGGAACAACTCATATAACCCGTTCATTTGTGGATGGGGGGGGGGGGGGGGGGGGGGGGGAAGTAGAGAGAGTAAAGTGAACTAAAGTATGATGACACAGCAATGGTTGTGTAGTCTTTTCAACCACTGGCCTAGCTTACTGTTCCAGGCCTAGGTTGCACCTAAAAAACATGGGGAGTATGAAGAGTTTTGTGTCCGGTGCATCCTTCCCATTTTTGGAAAAGGTGATCTTCTAAGTCCATTTTCTGGTGGTTCTTGGTTCATCAGGCCTATGCATGGGATAACGCTGAATCCCGTTGAGTTAATATTTCAACAAATTTATGCTCTGGGTTGTTTTGTTCCATGGATGGTGTGGCCAGTCATACTCAAGCTCTTAGGTTAGTTTTCCACGTTTATCTCTTAGTTATTTAGTTTCATCAGATGTCTTCTTCACCATGACTAGCGTATAAATAAAGGTTCTCCCATCCCTTTTGTAATCACTAATTATTATGAATATTCTATGTACGAGAATAAGAAGAGGGAAGGAGAGGAGTTTAAATTTTTTTATATGGAGTGATGTGAATATGTTCATTTCGCGTGTTCAAGGATTAAAAAAAAATAGATGTTTGAATTACTATTTATTTAAAGAATTGGATTCCTTGATAAGCATATGTTCCTCTTTATTGAGTGAATTCATGCCCTGAAACTTCATATATATCTTGTTACTTCATATATATCTTGTTACTGGAGGCTATTTTACTCAAGTTCTTGTTTTCTCTGAAACTTTATATATATTCCTCTTGATTCGAAGGCAAAGTAGGAAGATATCCAGAGGAAGCTAGTTGATCCACTATGTATTTTGTCCAATGTTTTAAAAGGCGCGCTATTGCGTTTTGCGGGCCCAAAACGCAACATTGCGGTCAATGTATTACACGATGCTCAAAAAGCGTGCGCTATTTGGCGCAACAGGAACGCTATTCATGTTTTTGTTAGAAATCACAGTTTAGTTAAGGAGGGGAAAAAGTGTTACGTTATTTCACGTACGGGCTTTGTTTGGGCGAGGTATTCTTTGTTCCAAACCCTCAATTTACTTATTTACGAAGGTCTCAATGATATTATTTGCTTATTTTAAAAAGTTTAGCTTAAAAGGTTACCTTTATTTAATATTTTCTATTCCAAACTCTCGGTTTACTTAAACGTTTACTTATTTTACATTTTTCAGTAAATAATGTTTTTTATTTTATAATTTCCAGTTTTAAATGTTACTAATTTTTCAAATCTCAGTTCAAAATGTTTTTTTTTTATAATTGTCAGTTTAAAATGCTACATGTGTCATAAATATTTGTTTAAATTGTTATTTATTTTATGATTTTTGACTTTAAATGTTACGTATTTTTCAGATTTCTGTTTAAAATGTTGTTGTTATTATTATTATTATTATTATTATTATTATTATTATTATTATTATTATTATTATTATTATTATTTTATTTTATTTTTTTATATTTGTCAATTTAAAATACTACTTGTTTTATAAATTTATGTTTAAAATGTTATTATATTATAATTTTAAGTTTAAACTTTACTTATTTTACAAATTTCATATTAAAATTTTATATATTTTATTATTTTTAGCTTTGAATGTTACTTATTTCCAGAATTCTGTTTGAAAAGTTATTATTATTATTTTTTTAATTGTCAATTTAAAAAGTAACTTTAGAAAAAAATAAAAAAAATCAATTTCAATTATAACTTTTTTTACCAATTTCAGTTTAAAATGTTACTTTCTTACAAATTTCATTTTAAAATGTTATTTTTTTTATTTATATTTTATTTATAAGTTTTTTAATTAAAAAGCGGGAATGCGTGAATTGCTTGCGCGATGCGCGACGCGATTAGCGCGACGCTACTTCGGAGCCAGAATGCGCACCCTGCGCAACCGCGATTTAAAACATTGATTTTGTCTATTTTTATGTAATTATGACTTATATTATAACATTGAGATAAGGTTACTCGGGACCAACGATGGACCAAGTCTAGCACGGCAGGACTTGGGAGAGCTTTCATGCTCTATCGAGGAACTTCACTTTGGGAACCTTTGAGGAACTGGTTTGGAGGATTGAGAAGCAAGGCAACATTAAGGCATGACTTAGCCATTTTAGATACACCTGGTAAACCACCCAGCTTTGCCCGTCGATCAGCCTTGAACTACCTACCATGAGCTTACTCTGCCATAGGTAAAACACCCAGTTTTGCCCGAGGGAGAACATTTGAACAACCTTGAGCTACCAATATTGAGTTTATTTATGCCATAGACGCTAAAACTAGATATCTTTTATAAAAGATCTGATGTTCGTTCGTGTAGGCTGGGAAGTGGTGGTGAGAGGTAGGTTTGGGAGGGGAGGGAGGGAGACGGGAAAGAGAAAGCGTGGGGAGGTCAGTTTAGGGTTTTGAAATGGGTGTGGAGAGAGAGCAAGGGGGCTTAGGTTGTATTTTATTTTAGCCGACCCCAAATAATTGGGAAAAGGCTTTGTTGAGTTGAGTATTTTATTTTAGTTTTTGATTTTTAAATTGGGTTGAGGGGTATTTTTGTCCATTTAAGCTAAAAAGGGGAGGGAACCAGATTTTTGAACTTATTTGTAACGGGTTGATAGTTTAAGGGGTGATGTCGGGTATTTTAATTTTGGGGAGTGACCGATAAACCCGAGATAGTTGAAGGGGGGTTTGGCGTAATTTATCCTAAAATATATATTAATCAGAATATATATATATATATATATATATATATATATATATATATATATATAGAGAGAGAGAGAGAGAGAGAGAGAGAGAGAGAGAGAATATTCATTGACCAGTATAAATTTATAGTATATTAAAATATGTAAATATCAAGGAAGTATATATATACACATATTCAAACACAGTATGTGCCAAATTGATCAAAACAAGGAGACTAAATAAAAAATATTACAAGAAATAATAAAGAATTTACAACCCTAAACTCAATTATAGTATATAACACAGGCTTAAGCATCATAAAGCTTGAGATGGTCATCGACGGAAGACTCAGATAAAAGGCATTAGTCTTGAGGTTGTTTTCCTAAGCTTTGCCTCGAGGCTTGCCTTTTGGCGTAAGGCATCAACAGCTTTTTAATATATGCTTTTCCCTAGTATTAAACATAAACTATTTGATGCGAATAGAGAAGATCAGGGGCTTGATTGTAATATGTCAATTGTACTATTTTTATTCATTTCATTATTTTTTTTATTTAGGTTAGTATGTAATATTCCATATAATATTCTAGACTTCTAGTGAGCCCTTTTAATCATTTTATCTTTTTAGGCTATCTTGGCTAACAAGATACCTTAGTTTATAAATAAGTTCTTTGGCCACTCATTATAATCCCTAAATATTTTAAAGAGTGTGTTTGCTTTTGTGTGCCAATTGTCAAGTTACATCACCATACTAGTTATATATACTCCTTCACATATTAAACATCATTTTCATAGGCCTTTCTAGTTTGCATTTTACTTCAATTATTTATACAAGTAACAAAATCTTATACTCCAAAAGTTAAAATAGCTTAGAAAGTATTGCCTCGCCCATTCTAAATTATAGAATAACTCGGCTACAAAAATTTAGGTGGAGCTTTTTAAACATGATCCTTCCAACAGTGTAAACAATTTGTATACATAGCCATGTCAAAAATGCAAATTTTCACCACAATCCCCATCAATCTAAGTATCACAATTCCAACACTTGTGAAATCCCATCACAATATCCATCAATATCCCAATACTTTTCAGCTAGATATCATTGTATTCCACTAACGTTGCTAGAACCATATGATTATTGTGGTCTTATAATTCTCATATTTCTCCAAGTGATGGTAAACAATGCCACTAAAGCATATATAGGCTACGAAGGATAATCTTCGAGCTTCAAAGATGCTAAAGGTTCCCTACTCTGAATATATATATATATATATATATATATATATATATATATATATATATATATATATATATATATATATATACGGTCAGGATCTCCGACGGGTCTAAACGACGGGTTTTGCTACCGTCCAAAAGTCTTGGGACCACTTATACCTTTTGTCTTGTTCTGTGGTTTTTCTAATACAAATTTCTACCCCAAGGATTTCCAAGGTCTTTTAAGCTTATTTTAAAGCCTAATTAATCTGGGAGTCTAAGTGTAGAAGTCTCAGGACTATTACTACTTCTTAAACTTTCTCCGTCACTATCGTACTGGAATTCTGAATAGCGAGGATTGTTTATATAAACAGTTTCTTCTGGGATTCTAGAAATTGCAAGCGGTTTTGCAGGGAAATATTCTAATCTTAAATACCTTATTCGGTATCGTGGGTTTATTAGTCTAGTTTCTTTATATATTTGATTAACAATATCAATTATATCATCTTCTATAAATTTATCTAATTCGCTATCTCCGTAGGATGACAAAAATCTTCTATATGTTCTAGGGGTGGCTGTTTCCACGTTTTTAATGAGGGGTCGGATTCCTCCAGCTCTAATTAAAGTAGCCTTTGTTTCAGCTAACCTTTTACGTCTAACAAATTTTAATACGTCTATACTATCTTCAAGTATTCTAGTGTATTCTAGATATTTTTCAGGTCTTGATAATTCTTCTGATAATTCTTCAGTTCTTAATTTTTGTCTAAAGAGATCACGGATTCCTGTTCTAATTATTTCTATTCTAGGTACTTCTCTTCCTAGCCATTCAACAATCTGGTCTATGTATTTAAACGTTCCACCTGCGTATGTTAAAGCAGATTCTATAAGTTCTTTGTCTTTAGGGTCTGTAAGAATCCAGTCTTGAATTTCTCTAGTTAAGTCTAAATTTATTTGATTAACAAAATCTAAAAAGTCTTTTGTGATTTGTAAGCTCATATAAGATTCTTCTTGAGGAAATAATATGTGAAAGAAATAGTTAAGGGTTTGGTTCGAGTTATACCTTTCTTCTGGTCTGCAATATCTTTATCTTTTTCCCTTTGTCTCTTCAGTCTTGCTATTATTTTTCTCCAGTCTCGATCTCCTGCAACTCTCTCTTTATGTGTCGCACCTCAATCCACTACTTTGGCGGTTGACCCGTTTCCTGCCTGTACGCCTTCACGCCTAACGCCCACCTGGCTAACGGCTAATCGGCACCTGACGGCGGTTCACCAGTATAACACCTTGTGTGCTACACCAGAGGTTCCACACAATAGTCCTCTATGAACAGAAAGTTGGAGATAATTTGGAAAATAATAACAACTTAACATAAGAGATTTCTGGAAAAGAAAACACTTTTATTGCAAATCATAGGTAATTACAACTCTCCCCTCTCCCCTAACTATGAGAGGTTTACTCACTCATAATGTTTATTACAAGCAGTCTAGCTATCACTCACTCTCTCTCTAGCTATCGATATCTTCTACAACTCCTACTACTCCCTTTTATAGATCAAGGGAACCTAAGATGACTGGTAACCGGCAAAAACAAGAGATCCGGTTATGAAAACATAATTATTAAAGCAGTATAGTCTTTTAGGAATCTTTATCTCTGGGTCTACAGCTTTGGACGTCTTTTAATAATGGGGGGACCCCTGAACGAGACAGGACAGCTGGATAGGCGTGCTTGAGTCTTGTCGTCTTCATGATAATGCAGGAGCATTAAAGTCTTCGTCTTTTCTGATGGTCCCTTATGGGGTAAGGTCTTTTTACCATATGAAAAGCAAGGTCTAGGCGAATGATTCTTCTGTCTTTAATAATTCATCTACCACTGAGGGGCTCTTCTTTGTCGTGTCTGTGTCTTCTTCTGCCTTGTCTTGGTTTGGGAGGGAATTATTGAAAAATTCGTCAATAAGGCCCACAGTTCTGAGGCTGGCTGGCAAAGCTATCTCCACCATGTCTTTGGATTCTTTCTTAAGCCTTCCGTTGAATGGCTCATCAGCTTGGATTATCAAGTCTTCTTTGTGGTAGGCAGTGTACCATCTGTCTTCTCCTGTTAATAACTCCATGATTTCAATTGTCTCCATGGCTTGAGAGATCTGGATCTTGGACTTATCAATAATTAAATCTTTAATCTCGTCTTCAGATAGAATCTCTACGTCTTCAAATATGTAACTGGAAAATCTAACAAGTTTAAATCCTTCGACTCTCATTCCTCTACAGGAACTTGGAGCAATCTGATAGCTTCTAGCAAATAGGGGAAGGAAATCTTCAACCTTTTTGACATATTCATGGACTATTTTTCCAAAAACAATAGAGTCTTCAATGTCTTTTATTTGAACGAGTCCAATGAACCCGTGGTCTGCAAGAGTTATATGTGCCATTTCTGATTTTCCAAAAAGATATATTTTTGGAACGTCTTTGAAGAAACCTTTAACTATTAAGGCATCTCCATTTACTCCTGATAATAACATATTAAAATGATCAATAATGTCATTAGATTCTTTTTTAAAGTCTTCAGTTAATGGGAGATTATTATGACCAAATGGTATAACAATCTTTGTCTTAAATGTCTTTTTCTGATAACAAAAATCAGTAGGTCTAGTTTTGGAGGTTTCTCCAAGAGTCTGGGCATAAGTCTGAATCTGAGGTCTAGGCACAGTATTACCACTGAGTTGGGTAACTGCGAGTCTTTGAGTTCTCATAAATCTGGCAATAGCTACCAAATTTTGTTTGAACTCAATCCAAAGTCTATTCTTCACGTTCCACCATATGGCATCTACAAGAGTATTTTCGTCTTCTGAGAATTCTCGTCTAAATTTGATCAAGTCTGGATATCTTTGATCGGGTCTATATTGGGGAAAATACATCTTCCCAATGAGTCTATTTTGAGAAATGATCTCTTGTCTAGATTTTCCAGGAGGAACTAAGATATCATCAAAGTTCTCTAGGATTGGTCTTTCTTGAGAGTCTTGAATATGAGTCTGTCTTTGCGTTACACCAGCATTTGGTCTTACGCGTCTAAGATAGTCTGCAACGTCTTCCCTGTTCAGTCTATTTGTTCCAAAGGAACTCATGTCTTTTAGGTCTTCTGTTTGCAACATAAAACATGAAATTATATTAGTGTTAGCAAACATTGGCTCTCTTGATATAATGTCTGGAATGGTATTTTTACTTCCCTTAATATGAATAACAGAGAAGTCATAACCATTAAGCAATTGCTGCCATCTAATGAGTCTATTAGTCCTTGATTTGGATAAATCTAAGTCTCTGAATTTTACTGCATAAGAAGAGTCTGTATAAACAGTAAAATGTTTAGGTCTAAGAAACAACATATATTTTTCTATTGCCCTTACTATTGCTAAAACTTCTTTTTCATGGGCAGTGTATCTTGTTTCTGGGTCTGTGAAAGTTCCAGAACTATGTCTACACAGTTTCTTCTTTTTTGTCTGATGATCAATGGCAAAGTATACTGCTCCCCATTGCTTATCAGAGGCATCTGTTTCTACTATAAACTAATCTTCTGCATTAGGCAGTTCAAGTAAAGGAATGTTCTTGACTGCATCTTTAATTTGTCTTATTACTATAAAATCGTCTTCAGTCCAATAAAAGGGATTAGTTTTGTCTGTTCCTTTTAAATTGGATGTTAAGCTTTGTCTTTTTGAAGCAAGGTCTTTAATAAAGTCTGCAGCACAATTAAGCAATCCTAAAAATGATTTTAATTGTTTTCTATCTTTGAGTTGGTCTGGAAACTCAAGAATCTTTTTAGTTATGTGTTCTGCCAAGGATAATTTTCCTTTATTAATATGCATTCCCACAAAGTCTATCTCAGTCTGAAATAGTTGCATTTTCCTTTCGGAAATGACAATACCATGTTTATCTAATTCTAAAATAATCTTTTTAAGATGGTCTACATGCTCTATCTCAGTCTTACTTGCTACAAGAATATCATCTATGTAAACAAGGCAAAATTCTGAATAAGGTCTAAATATGTTATCCATTCTTCTTTGGAAAACTTGAGGAGCATTCAAGTATCCAAATGGCATGACTAGCCATTCGTATTTTCCTTGGGGCACACTAAAGGCTGTCCAAGTAATACTGTCTGGATGCATCTTAATTTGCCAGAAGCCTGATTTGCAATCAAACTTACTGAATATTATTCTATCTTCGATTAAATTAATCAAATTATTCTTGTCTGGTATCTTATAAGAATCAAATTCACAATTCTTATTTAATTGTCTGTAATCTATAACCATGCGTCTTTTTCCTCTTTTACGTTCAGATTCATTTTGAACATAGAAGGCCAAACTATTATGTCTACTTTTACTTTCTCTAATAATGCCTAACTTAAGCATTTCGTCTATGTCTTTCTTAAATTCTTCCCTATCTTCTTGTGAGTATCCTTTCTTATAGGTTCCTCCATTAATAGTGGCGTCTGGGTTAATAGGGATGATCTCACAATAGCTTTGGTCTTTATCCCACTTAGCGATGGGATTTTCTCCTAAAGTAGGCTCAGCTAGTTGCCTAATCTTCTCTTTTTCTACTTCTATATCCATTTTCTTTTGTTTGGATATGGCTTGAATCTGTAATAAGGTCTGCTGGGCTTGATCTAAAATGTCTTGTTGTATAAGCGCTATTTGCTTATAACACTTTTGGTCTGGACACTTACACTCTTTTTGTAAGGGTTTAGTTATTTCTAAGGCTTCTTGTTGGGTTGTAAGTCTAGGGCCACCATGCTCAGCTGAAGAACTCTGATGTTTTATGGGTCTATAATTGGGCTTGACCTGCATAAGGTCAAAGGCAGTCTTATGATCTATTAGAGGAGCTTTAATATTAAATTCCTCTTGGTCACTAATTAATATCTTATCATTATACTGGGTATAAGGATGATATTTACTAATAAAGTCTTGTCCTAAAATAAGGTTTCCTGTGAAACTAGGACGAGGATCCATTATCCAAAACCGATGATTAACGGTTTTGTTGGTCTGATTTCCTAATTTAAAATAAATAGGAATGGTCTGGAAATATAAGGTAAATGGATCTCCATTAGCCACTTTACCATAGATTTCTTGAGTACTTTCTAAAAAGTAGTCTTCAGGGAAGGCATTAGCCTTACAAATACTCTGAGAGCACCCTGTATCGATAAAGGCTGAAAGTCTTTTAGGATAGTCTTTATGTTGAACAAATAATTCTACAAAACAAGCAAATGGTTTAGTAGAAATTCCTAAATTATTCTTTTCTAGAATAGATATTCCTTTCTGGGGTTTATCTATAATATCTAAGGGTATTTGTTCTTCTGAACTATTATCAGAATGGTATTCGTCTAAGTCATAGGAAATTTCTTTTCCTTTGAAGTCTTCATTTTCTTGCAATCTTTTGGCTATATTCCTATCAATGTCTTGATAATAGGTTTTAATATCTAAGTCTATTTGAGCGTCATACTGGCTAGTATAAATTGCTCTAAATCTAGTTCTCCAACAGTCTTCATGGTAGTGTAGTTGACAAACAATACAAACTATAAATAATTCTGTTTGTATAGTCTCGAAACATTCTACACATCTAAAGTCTTTCTTGCAACACTTCATCTCAAACGTGCAATAATGTCTTTCGTCAAAGTAACATCTAGGTATATAGGTTAGTAGCTCTAGATTACTAACAGTCCATCTTTTCTTCAGAAAGGGGCTTAATATACATTTATACCAAGCGTCTTCAAAGTCTATATATTCATTATCTAGATTGCCTAGATCAGTCTGCATCATATATAAGTCTAAGGTATCCTGAGAGTCTTCATACTCATCAGTATCACTATAGTCTTCAGAATCGTTGTCTGTATAAACACTATAGATACTAGTGTTATCATCATCTTCTATATCTGATATTTCTATAGCATATAGGATATCTAATTCTTCTTGATCTGCATAGTCTAATATTGTATTAATAATTTTAATAATTTCTTTATCTTTCTTATTAGGGCAGTCTTTAGCAAAGTGTCCTTCTTTGCCGCAAGTCCAACACTCTTTGGTGGCAGTCTTAGATTGAGCTACGTCTTTTTCTTTCCTATAATTAGGAACCTTCTTATACTTACTAGTATTTTTCTTAAAGTATCTTCTTTGATTCAATCTATTTTTCTTAGTCTTTGGATTCTTTTCCCTAAAAGTAGTAGATTGTCTAAATTTATACTTCTTTGGATATCCTAAAGGTTTAGTCTTAAACTTCCTATGTTTCCATTCTACTTTCTTCTTGAATTTCTTAGATTCACTTCCACATCCCCATTGGATTGGAGCGATGTCTCTTTCGTCTTTGATTGGAGGGATCTGCTTGAAAGTTTCTTCTATTAACTTTCCATGGGTTATATCACGTCTCTTTGATATGATATAGTCTTTGGCGAAATTGATTCTTTCACCAAGGGAGTTATTCTTAACTCCAGATACTCCTGGCCAATTCCTATATTCATTAATTAGGATTTGTCCTATGGCTGGTATCTTTCTAAAGTATTCGTCTTTTAAGGTCTCTCCAAATTCTTTAATTTGGTAATATAGCTGTTCATAATTATTGCTATATTCATTTATCTTATCTAACTTGCAAATGCTAAGGAGGGCTAACTTAGTTTTTGCTAGGTCTTGTTCATTGATCTGAGCTAGATGTCCGGCTCCAATGAATTCTTCAGTGAACAATTGAATATATTCTTCAATTGATTGTTCTTCTAGGTTTTCCTTTATCTTCTCAATCTTAGCTAAGGAGTCTTCATCTGTAGCCTTTCTTAAACTATCTAAGTAGTCTTTTGCAATTCCTCTAATGGATTGCTCAGCGTACTGCTTACATGAACTTGCATCCCATTGTTCATTAGATGCAAAACACATGTTCATCTGATTACGCCATTCGTCTAAGGCCTTCTTCATATCTTGCACATTGTCTAGGTTGAGGTATATACCTACTGGATTTATGGCTTGGCTTGCCATAGTCTTGACAGGAGTGAAACTCTTGTCACTAGTTGGGAAGTCTTTTATATAATCAGGTTTAGTCTTAACTATGGTGCTAGAGTATATAGGAATATTTATTCCTATTGGTTTACTAAAAAGTCTAGGAGCATCTTCTAGCCTACTACTACTTCCTATTTCTTGTTTGCTAGGCTCTACTTGTGTAGCTGGCATTAGTCTTTGTTCTCCTTCTTCTATTAGTCTTAAATTTCTAAGAAGTTCTTTAGTGTTCTTAGATTCTTTTAATTTTAATATGCGGTCTTGGGCTATCATATTAAATCTTTCTCTTTCATGAAACCTAACAGAATGACTTCTTTTAAGGTTATCTTTAAATGTCTTCATATCTAATTCTGAGGGTTCATGTCCAAAGTTTTGGATCCTAGCTTTTTCTTTAACTAAGTTTTTTTGTTCAAATGATCTTCTAAGTCTAATTGTCGGAGCTTGTCTAAGTAAATTAGTACTAGTCTTACTACTACATTCTCCTTCTGAAGAATCATTGATTATGACTTCTCCCATATTCCTAAATCTAATTTCTTCGGTCTGGATATTCTTATTGACAATCTTAGGGGGACCAAACTGGATGGTAACGTTTCCAGTGACGTCGTCTTGATTAATAAACATGGGTTTATTTTGTATCGTCTTAGTTTCTTGAAATTCTGGCAATTGCCAGAGAGTCTTAGCTTTCTCTTTCATAGGTCCAGTATTCCTAATACTGTAAGTACGATTATAGTCTGATACATTAGTTCTAACTAAGATTTCTTCATTAAGTCTACCGCTAGGAATTCCCGATTGCATTCCTTCATAAGGAAATTGGGAGAACTTCACATAGCTTTAAAATTTTATATTTATATTAGCGTCTGGGATTATATAGTCTTCATAACCACTAGCATATAAGATTAACTTAAAATGCTTGGCAGTGTCTACGGTTACTGTAAATGCCGGAATGACATTAAAGTATCCTATGTTGTCTGACATTTCTAATTGGGCTATTCCAATAAGACTCTTCTCAAAGTCTTTCCATCTTTTGTCTACTAAACAGCATAATATGTTTATATTATTCTGGGGTCTATGTAATCCTTGGATTCTTGCTTGAAAGAGTCCAAAGATTAGGAATTGGAACTTCCTATCAGTTCCTCTAGATCTAAGCCATTCTGAGTCAAATACTTGGAGCTCAGTATAGGATTTGTCTAACACATGATTTCTACAATGGTAGGTCATGTTATAATTGGGAGTCTTAGGAGTGGCACCTTCTTTAAACAAGTCTATATATCTAACGGCTGGAAGTTGTCCATTATGGATGGAATCTTCCACGATCTTCCAGTCCACTTCACCCCACTCTTTCCATTGGAGAGGGTTGGTGAAATTTCTTTCTTTCCACCATGTCCTAACATTGGAGGATGAATCCTTAAGTCTTTGGAGCATATGATTACTCTGTCCTATATTAGGGATACAGATAACTATCTTACTAGTCTTATCTAATCCATCATTTATGACTCGTCTACCTATGGTATTCCTTTCTATAGTTTCTATGGGAGGGGATTCTTTAAACTTACAGGTGGTTACCTGTTTTTGTTCAAGTCTTTTTTCAATTCTTTCTAAAAAGTCTGAATAATCTTTGTCTTTTTACCTGATTAAGGATTTCTTCTTTAAAATTCTTATTCTCTTTTCTAGTCTTTTCAGAAGTTTCTTCACTATGTCTAGCTAGAGAATTAACGATGGTTTTACCAACGTTAGTGATATAGTCTTTTACTTCATTATCTTTTTCTAGTTGTTGCATAGTTCTAAATTCTATGGCTTCTACAGTCTTTTCAATTTTATCTAACCTAGTTAGAATAAAAGGAGAGTCTATTTCTGCTTGGGAAGGTTTATTATATACGGCCTTAATTCCGTTTATAATTTCACCGTATTTTTCTTCTACTTGGGCCATGTCTAGTCTAAGTTCATTAATAATGCTATCCATTTTAGATAGATTATGTCTTTCCATATTATTAAGGTAATTTGCTAAATTTTGTTGGAATTTAACAAAGTCTGTGTAGAAGGTAGTTAATCCTTCTGTTTTAGCTTTTAAGTCTAGATGCAAGTCTTTAACAAAGCTACTATTATAGTCTTGGGTAGCTGCTATAGATGTAGAAATTAAATTTAATCTTTCAAGTATAAGTCTAGTTGCTTTAGCTGCGTTGGCAATCTCATTTTCATTTATCTTGTAATAAAATTTATCATCGTTTATCTTTTCTAAAATTCTTTGATAGAATTCGGATAAGGTCTGAATGGAGAGGTCTTTTGATACCTCATTCCAGTCTGATCTAACTATCTCCATTAGGAAGATAACTATCAAGTCTAGGGATAAGCTTAGCTTGTTCTTTAGTAAGTTTAATTAACTCACTGTCTTGATTTTTAATTAAAGTCTTAATTTCTGAAATGTCTTTGTTAAGGACTTCTATATGATTAGTCTTAATATGTATATCTTGTAACACGTGCACTAAATCTATTGGGATTTGATTATCTATGTCTAATAATCTTTTAGAGATATTTTTAATCTTAGTTTCTAAGGTATGAGTGTCTTTTATTAATTGTCTTAATATAAGCAGTATACACTTATTTTGGTCTATTATGCTATTAATAGCACTAGCAGTGGCTTGTCTACTGTCAGCGTGTTTGGCTGGGATATGTTCAATGTGTGAACAACCGTCTATGTGTGTGGTTAAACAACCTTCTGAGTCTAAATCAGTTATGGGTATAGGTTGGTAGTCTGGGTTGGTTCCAAAAATATCTTGGTAAATGCGAGGGATAAATCCCAAGGGCATTAAAGTCTTTTAATCGTATGTCTAAAAGGAACGTCTTATGGCTCTGATACCAGAATTGGTTTTTGGTCGGAATTTGGTGGGATTTTAATTACTTAAAAGTCTGATACTAATATTGGGTCTTGAATTATAATTCTTTAAAGGTGTAGTCTTTAAAGGGGTTTTTATAAGATAAGTGGGGACCATAAGGGAGTATGATAATGTTGACTTTAGTATCATACGGGGACCATTTGTTGGGAAAAGGACAAAAGTCCGTTGATAGGTCCGTTAAATGAGTCCGCTCTAGATCCTAATTATATATATATATATATATATATATATATATATATATACATGTGTGTGTGTGTGTATATATATATAAGCGAAGGCTCACCTACATCACTCTATACATTATTTATACATCACACCTAGTTCTAGGTTCTAAAAACTATTTTTTTTTAATTTTTTTTTCTCTTGAATTAACCTTCCAATCAACCTATGTTCAAAAAATTGGGTCAAAATACATTTTGTAGTTATTTTTAAAAAATCCAACAAAAAACTGTTGAAAATACCTTATTTATAATACAAGGGTATGCGCCAGCAAAATTTTGTAAATTTTTTAAACATAGCTACAAAATGTATTTTGACCTAATTCTTTGAACATGGGTTCATTGGAAGGTTAATTTCAAGAGAAAAATTAAAAAAAAAATGAAAACAAAAAAAAATTTGGGCCTAAAACTAGATGTGATACATGGTGTGATGTATAGAGTATGATGTAGGTGGACCTCTCTCTCTATCTATCTATCTATATATATATATATATATATATATATATATATATATATATATATATAGACAGGTTCCTATGAGGCTGTGAGAACCAAGTATGAGGATCAAGTATAAAATGACGTAAACTACGCGTCAATGGCTAAAAAAATGCACCAAACCCTAACTTTTAGAGAGAGAATCTTATATTTCAAGAATGGAAAAGTAATTACAAAAGAGATTACATGGGGTATTTATATGAGAAGGATTACTTGTTAATCAAGTAATTAGCTAAAATGACTAAAAGGACTAACTAATAACAAAAGAATGCCTAATTAGTCCCAAGCAAATGCCTTGAAGGACTAAAAAATAGAAAAAAGAAACAAAAAGAAAATAACAACAAGATTCCCACCACTCTCTCCCCTCAAAAAGAATTCGTCCACGAACTCAATAGAAGGCCTACAGAGTCGCCCTCTAAAACTGTAATCAATGCATGGCCAGGATGCTCCTCGGTCTCATCAAGATACTCTGGTGGATGATTCATCGCTAAGAGGGCTCGACGACGCGAAAGAGAGGAATCTGAAGCTCGATGTCCCACGTTGCCGCAATTATAGCACCGAAATGCAGGGGGACCCGAATGTGTCGCATCGGAAGTAGTGGTGGCTGGAGTAGTGGTGGAAGATGTCAACTGTAGGAGGAGCAGAAACTAATGAAGGTGGAAGCCGGGGTGCTGGATGAGCTATAGGCGCTGCGTGATAGCCTCGGCCTTGGTAGCATACTCTATCGCCTTCAGAAAGGTCGATATCTCTCTCAACCCAAGATCACGCTGAATATATGGATGGAGTCCCAAAATATAGTGGTTGATCCGCTGATCCTCAGTCTCAGGGAGACGAGCTCTAGTGCAAAGGAGCTGGAACTGCTCAGTATACTCTACCACAGAAGACATATCCTACCGGAGTGACTGGATGCGCGCAAAGAGGTCACGCTCGTATGTCGAGGGTATGAATGAGGCCTGAAGAGCGGCCTTTAGGAAAAACCAATCATAAATGGGAGGGAGTCCTGCAGCTATCCTACGGTAGCAAAGATCATTCCACCGAACTCGAGCAAACCCTTGAAATTTGGTGGCGACGGCCAATGTTCTAAAAGGCGCGATGCGTGATCGATGCGTGGAAGTCAAGCATCAAGCATTAGGAGCATAGGCGCGCCTATGTGAAGCATATGCGTGAAAAGGCGTTTTACCTATTTTTCATATTTTTTTAATTATACTCAGGCTTGCAAAATAATAAAAGCAGAAATATAAGCATAAATAAGAAATAAGATCTAAAATAAGTTTTCTTGGTGATTCGAAAAATTACAATGTAAAAGCAGAAATAAGATGTAAAATAAGAAATAAGAAGTAAATCAGAAACTTGTTTTCAGGTAAAAGCAAAGATCGACCGGGGGGGTTTGTTTCTAAAAGCAGAGATCGGCGGTAGATTAAGCAGAGATCGGCGAGAGCTTAAGCAGAGATCGGCTGGAGGTGTTTTTGTTCTAGGTTTTCCCAAAACGTTTATTGTCTTGTTAATGATTCGTTTGGGTTTGATTTTTTGATCAGGGCTTTTGTTTATTAAAAACGGAGATCGGCTCTTTTGTTTTTCATTTTTTTAACCGGGGCACACTTTTTTCATATTCTTGTTTTCTCAACTTAATACATGAGAAAAAAAATGATAATTTTTTTTTTTTAAAACATGAAAAACGACGTAGTTTTGCTTTTTTAAAAACGCAATGCGCGCATTGCGCCCGTTGACCGCCTTAAAAATCGTTGACCCCGCATTTTCCCAAGCATACCCCTAATGCGTTGCGTTTCTAAAAAGCATCACGCATATGCGCGCATTTGCGACGCATATGTGCGCCTTTTAGAACACTGGCGACGGGAATAACACACAAGCAGCCCTGAACCCGCTTGTAGTCAAAAATTGCGCCCATAGCAGTCAGCCAATCGATCATATCATCTAAGGAGAATCGGCCATTGAACACAAGAATATCTATGCGTATATCCCCATGGAGACTCCGAGAAAGTAATTGAAGCGCTAATGAAAGTGGGCCTCCATTGAGCTCCTAGACCCATCACATCGCCCGACGCAGGTGCAACATAAACAGCGTGTATCGATGGCATCTGGACAGGTGGTGGATGAGGAGGATGAACATGTGGGGCCACAGGAGGTGATGGGGACTGCAAGGATGATGGGGACACGTAACAATCAAATCGTCACGCTTTTCGCAATAATAGCATCGGCGGTCCCGTAATGGGACAAAATGATGGGCATTAGATGGGGTAATCCAATCCAAGATGCTACGGTGGGTGTCTCCCGCAATGGAGGATGTAGAGGCGCCAGAATGGGACAGTGAGAGATCATAGTGGGATGGTGTATGATGTGAGGGTGGAGGTATGATAGTCCGGGGCTCGAGTATATCAAAATATCCACCAAGATCATGAGGCTACTCACGGTGGCCTAATGGGGTGGTATAATTGTATGGTTGAAATGGACAAGGGTCGGACGACTGTCCGATGGGTGCGAGTAAACCAGATGTGTGGCTTTGCTCCGGAGTAGGGAATATCCCAGGTGGATCTGAAATTTCGGGTGGATCTGAAATTTCGGTAGGTAAAAATGAAACAAAAGATTTGTGGGGTGGGTTGAGTTAATCCGATAGCCTTATGGCATTAGAAATGCCTTCCTGATGAGGGTTTTCAAGCAAATCAACCCTTATTTTGGTATTGGGCAGTTGGGGATCTACTCCGGCTGGTAAAAACTGAAAATCCAAATGGGTTTATGGCCTATTACGGGTTATAGTAGTCTTGACTGGTTCGAGGAACCCCAATGAGGTTGCCCAACTTTCTTTTGTTCCAATGGGCTGCTGGGATGGAAATTCTAGCTGAAATTGTCACGATTATTGCCGGAAGTAGGTTTTGAATTAGCGATCCGACCAGGTGGTTTGTGTTCTTGATCGGAATCACGAATCTGTTTTTTTCTCATATCTGCAGAGGTCGGACCTATGGGTTTTGCTGAGAATTTTGCCAAGGTTGAAGTTTTCAAATTAGGGCTCATACCTATGGGTTTTGTTGATTTTTAAAGACGGGGTCGGCATGAAATTCTTGGT
Organism: Sambucus nigra; assembly: GCA_949130495.1. Taxonomy (NCBI): domain Eukaryota; kingdom Viridiplantae; phylum Streptophyta; class Magnoliopsida; order Dipsacales; family Adoxaceae; genus Sambucus; species Sambucus nigra. Next base: position 215,254,101 of record OX422210.1, on the reverse strand, counting down.
CGGAGGGGCTTTTTTTGTGGCGGAAGTTCCCCCTGTTTGAACAGATCGATGGAACAATTATGGGGCAGAGGTGGGTTGTCGGATTCACTAGGGGCCGCAAGCAGGGTAGCGGCAGCTGATGGGCGGGGAAAACAGTGGTGGAGGTTGGGCTGGGGTTTTGTAGGTCGAAACCAGTAAGGTTAAAAATGGGGCAGCAGAAGTAGAGGGATATGGGTTCTGGGGTGGAGCAGCCATGGAGAATATGTTGGTAAGGCTGGTTGGGTTGGGGTGGTAGAAATTGGTGGTAGAAGGGGAAACTAGGGTTAGGGTTTTATGAGGATTAGGGTTTGGATTTTGCAACATAGAAAATTTTTGCATTAGGGTTTCAAATTGGGCTTATTGCCTTCTTGACATTTCAGTCAATTCCTTTATTCTTAATTCGATCTTCCCTTCCATTCCTTCTTCTAATTATTGAATCTCTTCCACTTGTGGTTTGGCTTTCCTTGAAGCCATCGAGAAAGTAGTGTACGATTTTGATAATCTACACACACCGACACAAACTAACACACGAATACACCAATATTTGGAGCAACACCCGCTCTGATACCAATTTGACGAAAACTACGCGTCAAATGGCTAAAAGAAATACACCAAACCCTTATTTATATGGAAAGAATTACTTGCTAATCAAGTTATTAGTTAAAACGACTAAAAGGACCAACTAATAACAAAAGAATGCATAATTAGTCACAAACATGCTTGGAGACTAATTAGGAATAATATGCCTAAAAGGACTAAAAAATAGAAAATATAAATAAAATGAAAAATAAAATAAAAATAACAACAGATTCTCATCATAAAAGGTCGTACCCATTACACAAGGCTCCCGCTTAACTACAGGGTCTAGGAGAGGCGGATGTCAGTAGACATTAGCCCCATATATGGAGAGGTTGCTCCCATGTCTCGAACCCGAGACGAATTGTAGCCTGGGTGAGCTCACTTGCCATCGCACCAAGGTATGATGGAAAATATGGGGACCAAGTATGCGGAAAAAAAATGCGCTGATTTTTTTGTATCGTATGCTCAAAATGATTTTTTTTGCTATTTTGAAAAAAACGGTTAAAATATGTCAATTTTAAAGCGGCTTATTAACTAACATATTTTTACCGATATTTTAAAAATAGCAAAAACAAAATCATTTTGAACTGATTTTTTTAGTGGTGGTGGTGGTGCCACACAACAAAATCAACTCAAAAAATATTTTTTTTATTATTTTAAAAAAATTGATCCCGCATACTTGGTTCGGACAAGAGCCTGATTGTATATGCATGTATGTATGCATATACGTGTACTTGGTTCGGACAGGAGCCTGATTGTATATGCATATATATACATATCTCCGTACAAATTATTTTTCTAAATAGTAAAAAATTGCATTTTTGATATTTTTATTATAGATGATTTATGGAGATCATCTACAAAAATATATCATCAAATAATTCATTGTTTTACTTTTTTAACCATTGAAACTTCTGATCTTCATCTCACCCGCTATTACCGCTATCGAGATCATCTCCAACAAAAATCATCAAAAATTTAATTTTTACTATTTCAAAAAAAGGTTTGCGTGGATGTCCACGTCTTCTCAGACAACATGTGTGTGTGTGTGTATGTATAAACCCTGTAGGCAAGCTTGTGACGAGAGACCAAGAGTGTGAACATGTATGACCCAGACAGTGGCCAAACAATCACCCACATGTGAACCTGAACCACCCCCACCCACCCACAAGAAAAATAATAAAATTAAATTAAAAAATAAAAAAAAAATAAAAGATAAATAAAAAAGAAAATGACGTAATCCACCCGTCAAAAGGCTCCTAAAATATCTAACACACTTGAGAGAAATACTCTTCTTCTATATTCAAAATGCAAGGTCTACCTCAAATGGGGTTACAAGGGGCCTATTTATAAGTAGGGAAGGGGAGCACTAAATGGGGGAGTCACACTTTACAAATAAGCCTAATACCCATTTGTGCTCAGCTATGTCCCAACTTACAAATAAATAACAAAACAAAATTACTAAAAATAAAGAAAAATAACAAAAGGAAGTAAAATACTATTATGCCCAAAAATATTCCAAAAATGGCAATTATGCCCTCGATTCACATCAATCTCCCCTCCTTGAAAAAGAGTTCGTCCTCGAACTCAAAGGGGAAGACCAACTGGATCACCCTCCAAAACTGTAATCAATGCATGTTGGGAAAGCTCCTCGGACGCGTCCAAATAGTCAGGTGGATGATCCATCGCCAATAATGCGCGGCGGCGCCGGAGAGAGCAATCAGAGGATCGGTGCCCAACAGTGCCACAGTTGTAGCACCGGAAGGTAGGAGGTCCTGGTGGTGGAGCAGCAGGGGTAGTGGGAGTAGGAGGAACCAGGGTGGAAATCGGTGTAGGCGGCACTCGTGAGGCCGGGAGAGCTGTGGACGCCGTGTGATATGCCTCGACCTTGGCCGCGTACTCAACCGCCTTCAGAAAGGTCGGTATCTCCCTCAGACCAGATCGCGCTGAATATGTGGCTGCAAACCCAATATATAGCGACTGATCTGCTGATCCTCTGTCTCGGGGAGGCGAGCTCTGGTGCACAAAAGGTAAAACTGCTTTGTATACTCCACTACCGATAAGGTGTCCTGCCTGAGAGATTGAACGCGAATGAAGAGGTCGCGCTCGTAGGTAGGTGGAATGAAGGACGCCTGGAGAGTTGTCTTCAGCTCAGGCCAAGTCTGAATAGGAGGCAATCCGGCCGCCGTGCGGCGATAGCACAAGTCATTCTACCAAACCCGCACAAAACCCTGGAAAGGACACGAGCGGCCTTGAACCCGCTTGTACTCAAAAACAGTCTCCATCGAGGCTACCACCGGATCTGAAGAGAACCGTCCATCAAACATGGGCATGTAAACGCGGATGTCCCCGTGGAGGCTCCGGGAAAGCAACTGAATGGTCAAGCTCGCCACAATGGAAACAGCGCCGGTCTCTTAGTGGAGAGTGTCGAGGAGCATCAGGTGGGGGTGGAGGTATCCAACCCAAAATACTGGGGGTGACTATCCCCAAATGTAGTAGCGAGGGGGTGGTGGGAGAGTGCATGGTGTGAAGGCGGGGGTAAGGGGTGATTAAGAGATTCACCAAGGTGGGTGAGGGTTCCGGGGTAATCAAAAGCACTGTGGGGTTGGGGTATAAATCGGGTCAAGGGTTTTGGTTAAAAATGCGGTGGGTAAATGTTATCGTGGGGTGAAGTGGGTTCGGAGGATGTAGATAGGTGGTTGGATGTATAAGGTAGGCAAGAGACCCGAAAAAGGGTGAGGGTCATGATGGGGGTCGGGTGGGTGTGGGAATGACCGGGGAAGGTTTTCGGGAACAAAGGGTTAGTGGGGGTAGATGGGTCAAAGATTTGTGGCGGGTGAGTGTTGGGATGGTGTAGAAGGTTGTCGGGGCGTTGCCCTAGGTGGGTAAGGGGTTCGTAGTGGGCTGTGAGGAGTGGGTAAGGTTTTGTAGGGCTGGGGTGGATTGGGTTTTGAGCGGAAAGGGGGTGGGAGGGCAGGGGGTGGGGTGAGGGGTGTAGGGGGTTCGAGGTGGGTTGCCCAGGGTCGGGGTAGCGAGGTTTTGGGTTCAGCAGGGTTGCTGGTGGGGTTTGGAGTGGAGTTTTGGGCTGGAGGGAGGGGCGAATGTGGGGCGGCTGGGCTGGGGATGATCGGAACATGGTAGGGTTGTGGTTAGGACAGAACTAGGGTTTTGGGGCGTGGTGGCTAGGGTTTGGGGTGTGAGTCGAGCCATTTGAACCATAAGTTGGGCCATTTGAGTTTTGATCTCTTCCATTTGTTGCTTCAAATCAAGATTCTCGTCTTGTTGTAGTTGTTTGGACTTCTTGGGAGCTATTGGGAGCTATTGAAGAGTAGAGAACGATTATTTTTGAAAAAAAAAAGAAAAAAATCACCAATACACTAGCACCAATGTAGAGCTTCACCCGCTCTGATACCAATTTGACGTAATCCCCCCGTCAAAAGGCTCCTAAAATATGTAACACACTTTAGAGAGAGAAATACTCTTCTTCTATATTCAAGGTCTACCTCAAATGAGGTTACCCGTCTATTTATAAGTAGGGAAGGGGAGCACTAAATGGATCTCTAACCAATGTGGGACTCCCACTTTACAAATAAGCCTAATACCCATTTGTGCTCACCTATGTCCCAACTTACAAATAAACAACAAAACAAAATTACTAAAAATAAAGAAAAATAACAAAAGGAAGTAAAATACTATTATGCCCAAAAATATTCCAAAAAATGGCAATTATTCCCTCGATTCACATCAGAAAAGAGTAGCACGAGCAATTCAAGGTACGCTAAGGAGAAGGCTCAAATGGCATCGACTCGAACGAGGGCAATTCGGGGAAAGACGACTACAAACATAAGAAACAATAACAGTATGCGGGCTGGTAAGATTTATATCCCTTAAGAAAAGACAATAAGAATACAAGAAACCGAATGGACAATGGAAGCATGATAATTCACGTCGATATAATTAAGAAACTATAGTATATAACGCAGACTCCCCAATCCGAGCATTTTCACATAATCAATCCCCCCCCCAAAAAAAAAAAAAAAAAGAAAAAAAAACTAACGAAAAACGAACATTTTTTAACAAAGATTCCAACTTAAGAAATATGAAAAGAACCCCCCTAGTTACCATATTTCAATTCCAACAATTAGCTTGTAGACCATATTTGTTATTTGTTACAAATGACAAAGCACCAACTCTTATGCTCGGCTTAACTTATTGGTCCCTCTTACCCTCGTCCCAACCTCCCCACAAAAATCCCTCATAAGTTCCTTGAATTTATTAACCACCGAAAAAAAATATAAATGCCAAAAAATAAATGCGAGTACTTTCAAGGACTGACTGCACTAATACTAGGGCATTCCCCTTGAGCGATGTGTTGCGCCTGTCACCGGTTATCTTGAAAAATAGACAAGGGGCGTCGCATCGGTGCCCAGGCGCGATAGGCAAGGGTTCTTGCAAAAATCTATATGTGTGCGAGTAAAGAAGTTAATCTAGGATAGTAGGCTTAGGTTAACGACTTGGAATATAGGGGCTACGACAGGGATAGGGATGGAGTTAATAGATACCATGAAAAGAAGAAAAGTTAATATAGCTTGTTTACAAGAAACTAAATGGGTCGGTGAGAAAGCTAAAGAAATAAAATATACAGAGTTTAAATTATATTATACAGAAAAACATAGAAATAGGAACGGAGTCGGAATAATAGTAGATAAGAACCTCAAAATTGATATTGTAACCGTTATTAGGAAAGGTAATAAACTTATACTTGTAAAACTTGTATTAGGTAACAATATAATTAATATTGTTAGTACTTATGCAACCCAAGTAGGATTAGATGAGCACACTAAAGTACAATTTTTGAAACAAATAGATGAACAAATTCAAGAAATACCCGTAGGAGAGAAAATCCATGTAGGAGAAGATTGTGATAGTGCATGGAGGATATAATTTTGGAGATAGGAACGACGATGGAGAATCTATCTTAGATTTTACGATGGCTTATGATTTTGTACCAGTAAATACATGCTATAAAAAAACACTTGAACACTTAGCTTATAAAAGTGGACCGTTGAAGAGCCAAATAGGTTTTTTCATTACTAGGAAAGGAGACCGATTAACATATAAAGACTGTAAGGTTATCCAAGGCGAGAACTTAACCTCACAACATAAGATAATGGTGTTGGATATATATATTAAAAATCAATCACGGGTGCGAAATGAGAGATTAACCCATGAACTAGATGATGGAACTTAAAAGGAGAAAAATTAGAACTATTTAAAGATAAAATATTAAATGAAGCATCATGGAATACCGAAGAGGAGACTAACATGATGTGGGATAAGATGGACACATGCATTAGGACAATATCGAAAGAAATTCTTGGAGAATCAAAAGCTAGAGGCCACAATCTAAAGAAGCTTGGTGGTGGAATAAAGAAGTACAAAATATAATACAAATCAAAAGGGAGTGCTTTAAAACATGGCAAAAAACTAGAAACGAAGAAAATTTTGAGAAATATAAATGCGCTAAAAAGAAAGTTAAGAAAATAGTAAGAGATGTTAAGTTATAAGCGTATGATGATCTTTATACAAAATTAGGAACACCAAAAGGGGAAAAAAGTATTAGTAAGCTTGCTAAACTTAGGGACAGAAAAACAAAAGATTTTAAAAGTGATGATTCGAAAGTTTATGGAAAGATAGAAAAACTACTTCGAGAGGTTATTTAATAGAGATAATAGGAGTAGATTAGAGAGAGAAGAACTTAGGGAGACTCGAGAAAATATATTTTTCCGCAGAATTAGGACAATAGATATTAGGATTGCTTTAAAAAGGACGAAAACAGGGAGGGCCTTAGAATCAAATGGTATTCCTATTAAGGTTTGGAACTGCATTGGGGAGGAAGGAGTGTTTTGACTTACAAAATTATTTAATAAAATTATAATGACTAATAGGATGCCCGATGAATGGAGAAAGAGTGTTTTAGTACCTATTTGTAAAAATATAGGAGACATGCAAAGCTATTCAAATTATTGTGGTATTAAGTTAATGGGTCAGGGTCATACAATGAAACTTTGAGAGAGAGTGATTGAATATAGATTGAGATTGAAAACAACTGATAATCAATTTGGGCTTATGCCTGGGAGGTCAACAATGGAAGCAATTTATTTATTGAAGAGATTAATGGAGAGGTATAGGGCGAAAAAAAAGGACCTTCGTATGATTTTTATAGATTTGAAGAAGGCTCTAGTTTTCCAAGAAATATAATATGGTGGATCTACATAAAAAAGGAGTAACTCGTAGATATATTAATGTGATAAGGATATGTATGATGCGGTCATGACTATAGTAAAAATATCAGCCGGAAAAAGTAGTGAATTCTCAATTACTGTAGGGCTCCACTAAATCCTTATCATTTTGCTCTTTTACGGATGAGTTGACGACTAATACAAGATGAGGTACCGTGGTGTATGCTATTTGCAGATGATATTGTTTTAGCGGATGAGACTAAGACGAGGATTAATGCTAGATTAGAATTGTGGAGAGAAAGTCTAGAAACAATAGGATTTAAAATAAGCAGGACTAAAACAAAATATGTGGAGTGCAATTTTAGTAATAATAGGAGGACAAACAGGAATGTGGTGAAATTGGAGAGTCAGGAGATACCTAGAAATGATCATTTTCGTTATTTAAGCTTGATTATCCAAAAAGATGGAGATATTAGTGATGATGTTACTCATAGGATTAAAACACGCTGGGTTAAGTGAAAAAGTGCTACCAGCGTATTGTATGATAAGCGTATACCTTTAAAGTTAAAAGAACAATTTTATACGACGGCCATTAGGCCCGTCATGTTATATGGACAGAGTGTTGGGTAACTGAAAAACAAATGTGCAGAAAATGAGTGTGGTAAAGATGCGAATACTAAGATGGATTTGTGGTAAAACTCGAAAGGATAAAATTAAAAATGAACAAATTCGTGAAACGATAAAAGTAACTCATATAGAAGATAAATTGAGAAAAAATCGACTTAGATGGATTGAACACGTCAAGCGTAGGCCAATGGATGCCCCCGTAAAGAAGAGTGACTTAGTTAGTATTGATGGTAATGCAAGGGGTAGAGGTAGCCCTAAATTGACTTGGTGGGATACTGTAAAAAAAGACATGATCACATGGTTTAACCGAAGATATTGCACTAAACAAAATGGAATGGAAAAATAAGATTCATGTAGCCGACCCCAAATAATTGGAAAAAGGCTTTGTTGAGTTGAGTTGAATATGCATAATGGACCTTTTTGGGCTAATAACTAAGACCGATACAATTATTTGAATTGTATTTTTATATTATTATTTTAAGAAAATAATTAGTAGATAGTTATCCAACTAGGTCAACTCTTTTCTTAAGCTTGTTAGGGTTACTTGGTGCCCAAGGTTGAGCTTTGGCTATAAACATCATTTTAGTTCCCTTGTGGGTGATATTGATTGTTGAATATCATCAACAAATAATAAGAGAATTCTTTTTGGCTCGATTGTTCAGTGTTCCCTCTCTAACTAGTTGGGTTCATTGTTGCTACCTTGTTGTGTGATGATTTCATGCTGATATATGTTTTAGTAGTGACATTGATTATAGATCTTTTTTAGTGATGATGTGGCGATGCTTCACTACTTCCTGCGTTAGCAAATATTAAATACGGATATATTTTTATGATAATAACCATAATATAGTATTTTTTATTTCATTAGTATTTTTACAATATTTTGTTTTTTTACACGTTGATGCTTAAACCCTAGTGGCCTCTATTTTTTAAGTTGTCGTAGCATCATCTTCATCTAAACCTTATTCCATCAAATGGAGTCGACCACGCGGATTCTCTTTTCCATTCATTTCAAATATAGGGAATATTGTCTTCTAAATTCTTTTCTTTAGATCTTTTCTAACAATTTGATGTAAACACACAATTTGTACCAAACTCTCACTAATATTGAATAAACATAATGAGCGATCAAGAGATTTATTTATAACAAAAAAAAGCTAGAGACCTAAATGTAAGAGATAAACCTAAATAATTAAGGATGTTAAATACTAAACCTAATAGTTTAAGGATAACCGAACAAAAACAATATTAAAAATAACAAAATAAAAAGAAAAAAGATGATAAATCCCTCTCGCCAAACAATTTGTCCCCAAAGGGGTACGAGTCCCCCTTTGGGGGCCAACTATCTGGCGAGAGAGATCTATCGTCTTTTTGCTTGTTACTTTCTATTTCGATTAAAAATCCTCGTTATAGGTGTCTCGCTTACTATTAAGTAAAAGTCTATACAATCTAATCCTACTTCCTCTCTTCTTATCTCTAATGAGAGATCCTTTTTTCTTTAATATATTGATTTTTATTTTTTCCCGACTCATCATTCCTGTCATCGTAGCATTCTCATTTCACTTGGATGAATATGTTGCTCATTTTTTTCATTAAGCCCCACATTCTGCTTCATATAGGTTAATTGGCCTAATGACTGATCTATAAAACTTGTTTTTTTTATTTGTGATATATCCTCATATCTTATAAGATACCTCTACGAAGCAAAAACTAAGTATGATAACTGCCAAGAATCAAACTCTCACCCAACTCTCATCGCCTAACTACCCAACTTAAACTCATCTACATTATTGCCAACCATCACATTTTTAACAACTTAACTCTCAACCCCACTTCATTATAACGACAAGAAAACATTAAATTTAAAAGTTTTGCTCATCACTGCTAAAAAAGAAGATATTATCATTGACGGTTCAACGAATTGCAAATGAGATAAATGAGTTTTATTATTTCCTATGGATACCTTTAACGAGATCATCCTCACAAGCTATACCAATCAACCTGCCTAACACATCACTGCCACCAGTCTAGTTGCCTACAATGTCCCCTAGGACTAGCATTAATCATAACATAAAAGTTCATGGAACTTAAACAACCTCAAATCCAACTTCTCCATTTATTACCAAAGTTTTTTTCCATGCCAACACATGATCTAGGAGCACCCAACGTACATTGTCATAGGAGTTCTCAAGATTGATCTTAAATAATATCCCTTCTTTCTTATATCTCAACTCCTCCAGCGCTTCATTTGCGAAAAGAACTAGGTCAAGAATCTCTCCCATTCACAAACACTCATGTTACTGCTATAGTCCCAGCCAAAACCTTTCTCAATTTTGTCGTGAATTCACTTACAAGTCGAAATTATAAGCCTTCTCAAAAAGTTCTTGAAAATCACCCCTTATTTCTGGTATTGCCTCGACTCCTTCACGGCTTCATTTGAGAAATGATATATGTGAAGAATTTATCTCCCCTTGACAAGCGCTCGTGTATGTATAAGTTGTTAGGTTCTATTAAAAAGGATTGAGAAAGGTTTTGGGTGAGACTATATCTCCCAACGTTGGGCATGATGTTTTCTTTGGATTTAAGAAAATAAAGGTCTCATTGAATTTAGCCTTAAGAAAATCATTAGACACCCCATAAGGACCTCTTTGATACTCTCCCATACAGACTGCAAACCCACCATGGAGAAGTCATCTAAACCTGGAGCCCCTTTGTCTCCTCACACTCATACTCAGATAAAGCTTCCTTCATCTTCTTCAAAGGAACTCTCAGTCCAACTTCTCTCTTTTCTCCCCAATACAGCCCAATCCAAATCCTCTATTCCCAAACTCCCACCCCATCCCCTTCTAAAAAGGATTGAGAAAGGTTTTGGGTGAGACTATTATCTTTCAACTTTGGACATGATGTTTCTTTGGACATGATGTTTTCTTTGGAATTAAGAAAATAAAGGTCTCATTGGATTTAGCCTTACCACTTCTCTGAAAATCATTAGACACCCCATAAGGACCTCTTTGATACTTGCTAACCCACCATGGAGAAGTCATCTAAACCTGGAGCCCCTTTGTCTCCTCACACTCGAACTCAGATAAAGCTTCCTTCAACTTCTTCAAAGGAACTCTCAACCCAACTTCTCTCTTTTCTCCCCAATGTGGCCCCAATCCAAATCCTCTATTCCCAAACTCCCGCCCCATCCCCTTCTATACAATTGCTGGAAAAAAAAACACCCCGTCAACAATATCAGCCTCTCTTTCTAAAATATAACCTCCATCATTTTTAAGCTCACACGTCATTTTATTTATTTTCCTCCCCTTAGCAATCTATGAAACATTTCATAGTTCAACCACTGCTTAATTTGCACTAATTCTAGATTTTTGGTTCCAAGATATTTCTTCATTTAAATTAACTCTTCCCATCGGTTTTTGATATTTTTCCTTTCATTCCCCTACGACTCTCATGCAGACCCTCATTAGCTTCCATCTCATTTAAGTCTCAAATCCTCTCCAACATAACCATTTTCTTCAACCTAATATCCCATAGATACCTCTTTATTCCACAATATCAATTTGTTTTTGACATTCACCATTTTTTTATAAACTTGTAACATTCCCATCCTTGTCCCACACTCCCCCTCCACCATTAAAATTCTTTTCTTATAATTTTTTAACATGTCACCCCAATTTTCTCATATTAGTGTCAAGTATAATGGGACGATAATTCGAAGTTAACCTTACCAAACCAAACCCTCGTCTCACAATCAGGAACATTTGCTCCAACCCCAAGGAGAACAAAAAACTATCCAATAGTGAGCATACTAAGTTTTCCCTTATGCACAATTTGTGGTGCACGGAATAAAGAGGTAGGATGGGATAATTAAATCCCATACCATGTTTGGTGTCGGATGGGATGGGATGGGATTTGAGAGCGTATAAATTACCCTGAATAAGGCTCTTATCAACTAATTGGATAAAACGACCCCACATAGGAGGTCGTATCATATCCAACTCTTTTATCCGGTTGATCAAACAGAGCCTTAGAGGATTTGCCCCTTCTGACAACCTCTCGTGTTCTCTCTTTCAAAATTTCCCACTTTCACTCTCACCCCCAATTCTCTCTCAATGGCTCTCCCTCCACCTCTGCATCTCCCTCTCACCTCTCATCGCTAGTCTCACCCACTGCTCCTGCAGTGCACTAGTACTATTTTATTTCTATTTTTAGTTTTATTTTATTTATTTTGGGGGGGGGAGTGGGGGAGGAGGGGGGGGGAGGATGAGGATGTGTGAATTGTGAGGTCTAGTGAGGAAAAACGATTTATTAAGTGTGATGTGAATCGAGGGCATCATTGTCTTTTTGGGTATATTAGTAGTTTTATTTTCTTTTTGTTATTTTTCTTTATTTTTATTAATTTTGTTTTGTTGATTATTTGTAAGTTGGGACATAGGTGAGCACAAATAGGTATTAGGCTTATTTGTAAAGTGGGAGTTCCACATTGGTTAGAGACCCATTTAGTGCTCCCCTTCCCCACTTATAAATAGACCCTTTGTAGCCTCATTTGAGGTAGACCCTGATTTTGAATATAGAAAATAGTTGATTTTCTCTCTAAAAGTGTGTTAGATATTTTAAAAGCCTTTGACGTGTGGTTTACGTCAAAATGTGTTTTGGGCATGAAGCCAATCTATAGTATGCAGAATTCAGCAATTCCTAGCATTCCTAAGTTGACTTTATAACAATATTCATAGAATACAAAACAAATTAAAAACCATAAATATTATGATAAGAAAGTGCAGGAAAGGTTTACAGTAACACGAACCGCTGGATGAAGAGTGTGATTCACTACTGGAGCTACTTGAACTACTGCATTTACTGTTCCTAAGGGCATTATCCTTTTCTATCTCTACAGGAGGGAAGCTTGAAATAGGCAGATCATTCCCACCAATGTCTACATCTTCATCAATAGGGTCATTGCCTGAAAATAAACAAGAAATAAGAAATCAATTGGAAAATATGGAGCCCCCTGATTATACATTTGTCCAACACTTAACAGTGATTGAAAATAACCTTTGCATGGTTGCACTGGTGAATTGCTAAACCCCGACTCATTTTGAAGCTACGGTAAAAGCATACAATTTGTCATATATATGCCACAAGTATTTCATAATTAAAAAAAGATAAACAAAAAAGGAGAGGGAGAGAGAGAGAGAGAGAGAGAGAGAGAGAGAGAGAGAGAGAGAGAGACCTCCATCTCACGAGTTTCAGCTTTTCCCTGTTTTTTATGTTTTTTTACCATAAAATCATCTAAAAGCTTCCGCAATGTGAACAGTGTATCATCACTGAGAGTATCTATATCAATCTCAATCTCATCCTCATCTGCTTCACTTGCATTAAAAGTATTCTGTTTCAGGAAATCAATAATGCTTTCAGGCAATTCTGCCAATGAAGCCTCCAACTCTGTGCTAAGTTTAAGCTTCTCAACATCTGTCATGATCCGTTTAACAGGTTCTTGTTTGAACTTATTTTCTGGCATTGTGATTTTCTTCTTTTTTGATAGGGGCATCAAATTAGTAGTTTCAGGTTCTATGAAAGCACTTTGTTTTGAAGGCCCTGGTGCATTCTTAGTGGTTAGGGGATGCTTCTTTTCAACAGACTTCCATCTCATTTCAAAATATTTACTTAGAATCTCAGCCATAATGTGTACATCATTTCCTGGTGGATTGTAAGTCAATGCATTTGAGAAAGTGAGCCTAACATCTGCAGCAAAGCTCAGCGGATCCAAGTATTCACCTGAAGCTAACTTGGTTTTCACTGTCCCCAAGTCCATTGGATGCTTAATAACATTGAAATAATCTGGGATGTTCAACTTCACTACATCAACTGGAGTATTGAAGACCCAAGCATGCTGGTGCAGCATCAACCTACTCAACAGTCTCTCACACTGTTTCATTAGCATAGCAATCGAAGAACTTTGGGGGAAAGCCTGCTTCACCGAATCAACTCGTCCTGTTGCAGGTCGTTTCCGACCAGGAGGGCCCCGTTTCTTTCCCTGAGAAACAGAAACACCTACTGGCCTCTGTAGAGTTTCAGGTACAACTCTCTTTTGTCCATCACTACAGCTATGAATATCACTAGCTGGTGACGGAACAACAACATTTGAGCTCATTGAAGCAATTTTTTTTTGAAGAACCCTAATTTGTTTGAGCTCACGTTTCAAAGTCAGCTCCAAATCCCTCCTCTCAGAATGAGACATCTTGGACAATGACAAAACTTGGATGGGGACCCCAAATCGTTCGCGACTGTCTACATTCAAACTAATGCATTTCCTTTGGGGAGCACATGAATCCTCGGAAGCAGCAATTTCAGTGTCAACCCTTCCCGAACTACCAAACCCTTCTGATTCAGCCATGGTCTCAACCGCGTGCCAGTAATCCGGCACAAACCCATATGAATATCCTTTAGATATTTTTCTCGTTTTCCCCATCATCAGACCCTTTTGTAAGCACTTCTTCGGCTCCCTCTGTCCAGTGAACTCTATGGGAAAACTCGGTGCCATAAAATTAACACCCAATAACTGCACATATCAACTCTTTCCTTCACAATGAATCCTCTTTCCTCAATCTCATAAAGACCCAAATTCACCAATATTGTGTTTTCGCAATTGCATCAGTATTAGATAAATTCCATAGTAGTATCCTTCATAACCATTTTCGTTCAATATTACAACTGAGATGAAAAAACAGAAAGAAAAAAATAATAATAACCAAAAATCACCTGCTAGATCCTCCGTTTAGAACAACAAAGTTGATAGAAGTAAAATTATTATAGGTCGTCCAGCAATACAGGAACCAAATTTCAAAATTTTAATATGTTAACGAATAATTGAAATTAAAGGTGAGGAAAACCCTAACCTCGGAGCATTCACATTCACCGAGTTTATGCAAGCAACGAAGATTCGTTAACTTTATCCCAACACTAGGGGAAAAAAGATTATCTTTTTATCCCAGTAGTTGACTATCCTAATTTGTTGAGTTCAGATCGAAAACAATTGAAACAAAATGACCGAGACGAACATAAACTAAACCCTAGATCGAAATGAGACGGAGAGAGCGAGTACAAAAGAGGTTAAAAGATAATTTTATTAAGTATCGACAAATTCAAAAGTTTTAGGAGCCCTAGAAATGGTTCAAAAGAGTTGAATTTAAAAGCTGGATCTCTAAGCAGAAGATTTAGGTTGGGGAACGTTTGAAACCCTAGAAAAGGTATTGGCTAATGATAATTACCTGAGGGTGAGGGAGAGGGAGAGGGAGAGGCTTCTTGTCTTGTGATGAGAGAGGATGGGTTGCTCCTCTACTTAAAGGCGACTTGCTTCCTTCCCCGCCGCTCTTTCACCCATCTACGCCGTTAATATCCCGATGTCATTAGCTTATCATTTATTTTTATTTATTTTTAGAGAATTAAGGTAAAGTATACTTCTTATATTTGAATTTTTAGGATAATAATTTTTAAGTTTATAAATTTAGTCACTGCAGTACAATAGCATTTATTTGTGTGCTCTAGGGCTGCGTTTTTTTTCCGAACTTTCCGATTTTTCCAATTTTCGATCCGATTTTTTCCGAATTTGGAATGAAATTTTAGTTTGCCGATTTCCGATTTTCCCGAAAAAAATCGGATCGGAAATCGGAAATAATTCTGAATTTCCGATTTTCCGATTTTCCGATTATTCCGATCCGATTTTTCCGAAATTATGCCGATCCGATTTTTCCGATTTTTTTCCGAATTATTTCCGATTTTTTCGGAATTATTTTCCAATTTCCGATTTTTCCGATTTCTTTTCCGATTTTTTGAAAGTTTCTCATATCCCACATCGGTTGGGAGAGGGAGAGGGCTCCAAAATATGCTCTATAAAAGGAGAGTATCCTCCTAACTTCTACACAAATGAAAAATGAATCAAATCCTCATGTGTTTACATGTTGGGTTAAGCTATTTTCATTGTTTTTTAAAAATGAGAATTTCGAGTAATCGAAAATCCATAATTTATTTTTTTGAAATTTTGGAATTTTCGAAATTTCTGAATTTTTAATATATTTTGTGAATTTCCGATATTTTTCAATTTTTGCCGATTTTTCGATTTTTCCGAATTCGGAAATTTTTTTAATTTTCCGAAAAAATCGGATTGGAAATCGGAATAGTTATTTTATTTCCGAAAAATCGGAATTTTTTCCGAATAGGCATTTTCCGATCCGATCCGGCCGAAACACAGCCCTAGTGTGCTCCCTTTAGAGTTAGGAGTTCATTTTTTTTGTCCGCGCCAGCGGTACCATTTTTCATGGTGTTTTTAATACAGGGACTAAATTTATAAAATTATTTGGACTGTCCTATTTTTATACACTTTGAGAATTATGAGGACCTTTCTCCAAAATCCCCCTTTTTTTTAGTAATCTATATATGTATCTGTGTATATATATATGACTGTACCCTAAAGTTATAGTTTTTAATCTCGAGTTGTCACGTAAATTTAATAATTGCTCGGTACCCTCTCTCTTCTAAAGCCACACATCACATTTATCATTTCAATTATCCATTTTTTAATAAGTCTTCTCCGCTTCTCATTGTTTAAATACATTAATGAGAGAGTATGCGCTTGCATTCAAATGAGAAAATTATATATTAAACACATTTTAACTCAAACAAACCCTAAACATGCAACTAGGTGTGATTTAATCAAGAAGTACATCATGAAGATTAATTAAACACACACAATTGAGGAAAAATCCCCCAAAGGGGCAAAACCATTTATTTTCATTATAATAAATATTGTAACTATACAATTTCGGATTACAATGAAAATACAAGTGACTAAGAATTACCCTCAGGTGTCGGATTCTGTAGTCAGCGGCTGGAGTTATCCCTTTCCAGTAGGGTTGCAATGAAGAAGAAGTACGGTCTTCTCCACAATGGTATGAACAGCAAAAGTGTGTTCCTGGGTTGCAAAGTGATTCACAAGTGTTTGGAAATTTGTGTAAATCAAAAACCTAGAGTCTTGGTACTCAATAGGTGAAGACTTAGAGTTTTTTGTACTCTGAAAATCGTGTGTAGAAGTCTTCGAAAACCACGTTCCGTAGTGATTTTATAAAGGAATAACATGGCCTAAAAAATCTCTGCACGATATGTTTGAGATTATCCCAGGCGGGGCGGTCCGGGTAGGCGGATCGATTCTTTTTATTTTAGGCTTCTTCGGTTCGCTTGCGGTCCGGGGTGTACTGGCTTTCAGCAGGCGGACCGGTCCGGGTCTGAGGCGGATCGGTTCTTTTATTCTAGGCGGACCGGTCCGGCCTGTCAGACTTTGATTCCTCTTCTTCTTTTGATATTCGGATCCGTTGATGACTGTATGAATCTTGAATTTCTTCAACGGTGTAACGGCGTGCGACATAACAAATTGATAATGGATAAAAATGTCCTTACAATTAATATCTGACAAATAACTGAAGGTTACTGAAGATGTTGAAGGGTCACGCTTACGAGTTATTAAAGAGAAATTTTGGCATCAATGTAAGGAGGAGATGTATTTCTCTTTCGTCGTCACATTTTCTTTCCCAACCAAAGACGCGTTTTTTAAATTAAGAAAGGGAGAAGATTTTCATTTTCGGAAAAAAAACGCAAAAAATCAAAACCATTTGTTATCTGAAATAAATAATTTTAGATCTTGTTGTTATAAACCTTGATTGATTAAATCATTTCACAAACTCCTTTCTCTACACCTCCGTTCACGGTTTATTTGGGCAATTTTTTTGATTTTATTTGTTCCTAATTTCATTTTTAGAAGGATCGATTTTGAGCCAAGTAAGTTTTTTTTTATTTCTCCTTTCTCTCTCCTCACGAACTATGTATTACTTATGTAAAGACCATTTTTTTGCTAGATTTTAGGTTTCTTTTAACTTTCAACTATATTCATATATCTATTTACGTTTTGAATGCGTTATTATAATATGTAGTTGTGCAATTTAGTGAGATTGGGATTGAGTAAATATTAAGCTAGCACATTGCCAAAACGTTTGGATGTGATGAAGGAGGGACCAAACGTATTTCTGGTTGAGTCCGGATTAAAATCATTTGGACGATCAAAATCTTTTTATTCAGAAGCCATTGAAGATTGCTCAGAGTTTATCAAACGGACATCCGTTTCAGTGGATGAGAACTAATCATCCTCGTGAGTTTTTTTTGTGTGTACAATTAAATAAATTGCCACTTTTTAAACATTTTTCTTTCCAATGAGTTTTAGATTTCTTTAATGTTTTCTCATGTTATTTAAGTTCTTCTATAGATGGATCTGTTTATGGAACCTAACTTATTTTTTAATCGCGGTGATTAAGTGCTTCACTGTCAATTTAAGGTAAATTGACATTTAATGGTAATAGTTTATGGTATATATAGAACTCATTTTAGCACACCCATATTTGCCACTTTTAAGTTAAAATAGTATCATTGTCCATCTAATTGTAGTATTCTTCTTTTACTTATATTTTGTCCAAATGGGGTAGATTGTTGTTGGAATAGCTAAAATGAGTACTCCTTGTGCAAGTTTTCTTTTAGTGGACCTTCTCATATATTTAGGGCTTGATGTTGCGTAAGTGTTTCTAGACTTTAGCTTTCTGTTTTTGCTCAACTAGCTTGAGTGGGATTGATTGTAAATTGCATGACAATAAAATTATTCTTTTACATTTTATTTGACTTTTAAAATTGACACATGTAGATTAATTCCATGTAAAAACAGCTTAAAATCATATATACGCATGCGTGTGTGCCGTGTATTCATTCCCTATGTTTTAGTTTTGTCAGTTTTTCACAACCAAAATCTACCAAAAAAATCCAAGATAGATATATTGTGTGAAACAGACTACAACAACAAAACAATATAGTTTCGATAAATTCGGACACGCATCGCATGGTCTTTATGCTAATATATATAAAATTGTAGCCTACAATTGTTCATACACCGACACGTGTACTGCATTTAAGTTCTCCTCTTTTATTGTAAAAATGTGTACCTTTTTTTACTTTGTCTCTCTTATCCCTCCCTCTTCCACCTCTTTGCATTTTGAGCTCTCTTTATCGCCTCTTTTAACATTTCTTCTCTCCGAATTTTAAATATATATGGAATGTAACGAATAAAAAAATGAAGTCTTAAAAAGTAAGAAGCTAAACGCTTGAGTCTGAGATGGTGAGTCTTTGGCAGATCTTGACTCTTCCAACCAAGTCCACTAAATCTATCCCAATTCGTAATTTTTCCAAATCAAGCTTTCCACGTACTGTACTTTTCACTTCTTTATGTTGTTTTATTTTATCTCAATCTGTTAGTTAAGTCAACATATTTGAGTGTCTCATACCAAATGTAAAATAATTTAATAAGAGTAATGAATTAATTTTACTTTGAAAAAAAACTTTCCATGGAAATAAACACATCTTGGATTACAATTTACGAGCTAAAAAGATGTGGCAATTTTTTTTATTTTTTTGATTAACGAGGTTTGGTTCCTTACATTTTTGTGTTTTATTGGTGTGGTTTATATAAGATCTCAATCTTATTATTTTTTTGCCTAAATATATTTTATGTTTCATGGGTTTTAGTGTTAAATATAAATAGAGCTTCTTTTTTTTGTTAATTATGATTTATTTATTTTATTGTAGAGATATAGAGATTCTTTGAAAATTTTGCTTCATTCTTTTTATTCTAACAGATATTCTCTGTAATTCCCTCTTTTTTACTCAAATATCTCATAATCCTCAATTATCATCCATATACAATAGAGACTAGAGAGAGTTAATGGTGTTATTATGAGCAGAAACATATTGTCTTCGTACTTCCCCCAAAAAATCATCCGCAAACATATGAATATGAGTGCTCCAAACATGTTAAGTTTATATATACACTAATTTATAAGGTATACAACAAAAGGCGTCGGATTTTAATAGCTGAATATATATATATATATATATATATATGTTGATACCAAATTTATCCTGCTGACGTGGATTTAATACGTGGAGACACGTGTCAATCTACATGGCCCCTACAAATATTTTTTAACAACACCTTGACTCCGAGGAACTCAACCTCCCCGACCAACTCAGACGCTTCGAGCAACAAGTGTTCTCCGAGGAACTTTACTGCATCGATCAACTCATGAGTACCGAGCAACAGAGGCGGTCCGAGTTGCATCTCGTACAGAGCATTAATATCAGGATAACCAACAAATTGACTACATATTAAATGCTTATTATTATCATACAGATGTACACGCCTATTGGACAGCTATGTATTACCCTTTCACATGTACAACCTCAGGGCTATAAATACATTGTATCGTCCTCATTGTAAGGGGACTCGGAATTTCTTGGTAACACCTGTTATCGAGAATTCCCAAACAGTCAGCAATAACAAAAACAGTGGATGTAGGCCATTCTTATAAGGCTGAACCACTTTAAAATTCTTTTGTCTTATTTATTTTTATCTGTGATTGAATAATTAGAGATAATCTAATTTTTTACATCAACAGATTGGCGCCGTCTGTGGGAAACGACTGTAATTTTTGTTTTTCACCAAAATCATTCACCACCAATGGCTGATAATCCTGAACCCAGTAATCGAAACGCTGAAAACCCCCCAAATCCATCCACTCCTCCAAATATCCAAGATCTGGCCGGAATAATGACTAACTTAGCCCAAGGCCAAACATCCATGCAGGAAACTATGCGACAACTCATACAAACTGTCCAGGGTGGAGCATCTACTCATTCAGGACGACGAAGCGTTCAAAGAAATATACGGTTGCCTTCTAGGCGAACATTACTCTTAGAGGAATCTCTATCCAGACGTGCCGATTCATATCGCACTGAGAGATCTGATGATTTCTCTTATCAACCTGGTCGTACTTCATCAGTACGAGCTACAGATACTGAACAAAACATCACTCTCTCTCCAGAAAGGACTAGTGCATTGGAGAGATTAAGTAGGGTCTCTCATTTTGATCGTTTGGGCCCTAGGAGGAATAAAAGTCCTCCTAAAGCTGTGTCGAGGAACTTTCAATGACCATCCGACCTAAGAGAGGGTTCTGCCCAATCACGACCAACTGCTCGTAATGAAGGATCCCAGGAAGAGAATTTAATACGATTAGTTGCTCGAACCAACAGGCCCGAGGAGGGAAATGATGCATGGAAAGGCTCTATTCAGAGGTTGGAGGATATACTAGGGGAGATGGTTAAGGCTAAGAATCCTCTACATATAACTTTTGTCCAAGGGACACCTTTTATCCAAGCGATTGTGGAGTTTCCCACACCATCGAAGTTCAAAGCACCTATTGTGACTCCTAAATATGATGGAAAAACTGACCCTGTCCTTCATATAGAATAATATCAAGCTGCTGTCGACATCTATGCCGTGCCGGATGATATGAGATGCAGGGCATTTTCGGGAACTCTTACCGGATCTGCTCAAATATGGTACAATAATCTTCCTCGGGGGAAGATTTCAACTTTCTTTCAATTGGCCGAGCTCTTTATTGGAAATTTCTATTTTGGAGCAAAACCAGTCAAACGAGTAGCACATCTGTTAAATGTTAGATAAAAAGCAGGAGAGAGCACCAGGGATTATATAACTCGTTTCAATAACGAGAAGCTCCAATTTATTGATTACGAGGAAAAGACAACAATAACTGCTTTGATGAGTGGGTTGTTGCCCAATAAATTGTACTACACTTTGGCCAAAGATCCACCCAGGACCATGTCGGAACTAATAGCAAAAGCAACCAAAATCATGAATGCCGAGGAAGCTATGGCTGCGAAGAAGAACATGGACATTAAGGAGACCAAAGTTGAGGCCGAGAAGGTTGAGAAGAAAGATCAGAAGAATAATGGTGGTAACAAGCAATCAAAAGCAAAGCCGTCATGGGAAACGTTGAAGAAATTTGGAAATTATACTCCTTTGAAAGTAGACATAAACCACGTTTTGGAAGAAATCAAGAACAGCGAGGAGCTAAACTGGCCAGAAAAAATGAAGACATATCCTGACAAGAGGAATAAGGCTAAATATTGCGAGTTCCATAAAGACCATGGTCACACGACCAAGAATTGCATAACTCTTCAGAATAAAATTGAAGCACTCATCAGACGAGGAAAGCTGGCCAAATATGTTGATCGTAGAAATGAAGGAAAGAGCAACGACCGAGCAAGACAAAGGTCTAGATCTCCTCGTCAAGAAAAAGAAGACAAGAAAAGAGATCATGAAGATGATCCAGAAGACGACCATGATCTCCCCAAATGATCAAGACAGCCAGAACGGGAGGTATTTTCAATTCATTTTGGATCATTTGATTGTAATGTTATTACAGGTGGAGATGCAGGAGGTGGAGACCTTACTGCAGAAAGGAAAGCTTACCTCAATGAGGCCCAAGCTTGTTCATACATTCAACGAATAAATCTAGCTGAGGATGATCGCCCGAGGAAGGTGAACAAAGATAAACTGATCATCGGTTTCTCTAAGAACGACCTTGCAGGAGTGCTATATCCTCATGATGACTCATTGGTGATCAAAATGAGGATGAAGGAAGTAGTGATCTCAAGAGTACTGGTGGATAATGGTAGCTTGGCGGACACTATGTTCTATTCATGATTTGATAGCTTAAATTTGAAGTTATCTCAGTTGGAGCCTTATCACAGGCCCCTCCTCGGTTTTACTGGCGAGAAAGTTTTTCCACTTGGGACGATCAAGTTGGATATGTTCATCGGTACATGTCTTGTCGAACAGAAAGAGTGTGCTTTTTTGTGATGGATAAGAATGTCCAATCAGCTTACAATATCATCATGGGAAGGGTAGGTTTGAAGAAGTTCGAAGCAGTACCATCTACCGTACATAAATGCCTAAAATTTCTAACCAACTTTGGAGTAGGAATTGTGAAGGGTGATCAAAAAGTAGCTCGGGAATGTTATTATTCATCTGTCGAGCAGGAAGAACCGAAGGAATCTAGGAAAAAGACTACTACCTATCAAGTGGATGAAGGTGCAAAAATTAAAACATTAGATCCTAGAGATGACACGCAACTTGTGAAAGGCCAGGTGGCAGAAGCTACTAAAAATGTCATTCTGGACGACAAGCACCCAGAACGAACAACTCAAATAGGTTCGTCCTTGGATGCCTCACTAAAATAGGAATTGATAGTCTTCCTAAAAAGTAAAAAACAAACTTTTACATGGAGTCACGAGGACATGCCAGGAATAGACCCAAATTTCTTATGTCACGAACTCAATGTGAATAAGGAAATCAAGCCAGTGAAGAAGAGAAGAAGAGTGTTCAGCCCCGAAAAGAACCAAGCTATACAAGAGGAGGTCGAGAAGCTCCAGAAAGCTTGCTTTATTGAAGATATCAAATATCCAGACTGGTTAGCAAATGTGGTGATGGTGAAGAAGAAGAACAACAAGTGGAGAATGTGTGTAGACTTCACTGGCCTCAACAAGGCATGCCCAAAGGATCATTTTCCCTTACCTCGAATTGATCAAATAGTGGATGCTACCTCGGGACACGAGCTGTTGAGCTTCATGGATGCTTATTCTGGTTACAACCAGATTAAAATAAAACCTGAAGACAGGGAGAGTACCTCTTTCATTACCCCTAGGGGAACTTATTGTTATAATGTTATGCCTTTTGGTTTGAAAAATGCAGGTGCAACATATCAACGGCTGATGAACAAGGTGTTTGCAGAACAAATCAGTTGCAATATGGAAGTTTATGTTGACGATATGCTGACGAAGTGCAAGAAAGTTTCTGATCATCTAATTGACCTAGGCCAAACCTTTGATCAACTAGATAAATACCAAATAAGGTTGAACCCTACAAAATGCATATTCGGAGTACGAGAAGGCATGTTCCTCGGGTATATTATCAACCGACGAGGAATTGAAGCAAACCCTGAAAAGATCAAGGCTCTATTGGGGCTGCGATCTCCAACGATGAAAAAGGAAGTGCAAAGTCTCACATGGCGAGTTGCAGCACTTAACAGGTTTGTATCATGAGCAAACGATAGATGCCTCCCATTCTTCAAAACACTTCGAAAAACGTTTGAATGGAATGACGAATGCGAGAAGGCCTTTCAAGAGTTGAAGAAATACTTAGGAGCACCTCCACTGTTGTCCAGGCCAGTGATGGGAGAGAGATTATACTTGTATTTGGCAGTTTTGGAGAATGCAGTTAGCTCGGCATTGATAAGATTGGAGGATGGAGTGCAAAAACCAATTTATTACACTAGCAAGGCCTTCTGAGGAGCAGAGATCAGATATCCAAGACTAGAAAAGTTAGCGCTAGCTTTGATCGAAGTGAGTAAAAGGATGAGGCCGTACTTCCAAGCTCATACCATAGTGGTATATACTAATATGCCATTGAGGCAAGCTCTTCATAAACCAAAAAAATTAGGGAGATTGATGTATTGGGCAGTAAAACTTGGTGAATATGATATAGTTTATGAGCCTAGATCGTCACTTAAAGGGCAATCAGTAGCAGATTTTATAGCAGAGTTCACCTATCCTGACACCCCCGAGGAGCAAAAGCTGAATATCGACCAACCTATAGATATTACAGGATCATCAAATTTAAAACCCGATCAACTTAAGTTGGTTGACGAACAGGAGAAGATGGTCGACGAGCAGCAAGAGGTGCTAGAGGAGGATGTAAGGAAGCAACAAATATTCAACCGAGGAACTCTGTCTAACCAAGAGTTTGATAGGGATATACCTGTGTGGAATTTGTATGTAGATGGTTCTTCGTGCACTACAGGTAGTGGAGCAGGGATTATTTTAAACAGCCCGGATGAGATTGATGTGGAGTATGCTCTGCGCTTTTAATTCAAGGCTTCTAATAATGAGGCTGAGTATAAAGCTATGATTGCAGGTCTTAGTTTGGCAAAAACCATAGGGGCAGAACAGGTTATCGTATTCAGTGACTCGTAATTAATCGTAAATCAAATGTTGGGGGAATATGCAGCCAAAGGAGAATTAATGATCAAGTATCATGAAAAAGCAATGGAGATTTTATCAAGTCTGGTGGCAGTGCAGATAATTAGAATACCAAGATTGGAGAATGCGAGAGCAGATGCTTTAGCTCTGTTAGCTTCAGCCACACGCACCGAGCTACGAAGAACAATCCCAATTGAAGTCTTGGCTAGCAGGAGCATCGACGAAGATCTGATGATGAACTTATTACCCTTGATTTAGGACCATCTTGGATGGATCCTATTAGGGCATATATTGATGAGGGGACATTACCAACAGATAAACTCACAACCAAGAAACTGAAGTTTAAAGTTGCTCGTTATGTATTGACTAGTGGTATTTTGTATAGACGAGGAATTATAGCAGGTTTGCAGAGATGTGTGCATCCCTCTGAGGTGAAAGACTTGATTGAAGAGGTCCATAAAGGGTCCTGTGGAGCCCATGTAGCAGGTCGGACGCTTTTCTAAAGAATAATGACACAAGGATACTATTGGCCAACGATGAGGGCTGATTGTATAGCCTATGCCAAGAAATATGACAAATGCCAACGCTTCTCCTCTATCCGAAGAACTACCCAGGCATTGTTAACACCCATTACTTCCCCTTGGCCATTTGCCATGTGGGGAATAGACTTGGTCGGTCCACTTCCGACTATCAGGGGAAGATTTAAATATCTCATGGTCGCGGTGGACTACTTTACTAAGTGGGTGGAAGCTGAGCCCCTTATTGAAATGACATATGACAAGGTATACCAATTTATTTGGAAAAGCATCATTTGTAGATATGGTCTTCCTCATGCATTCATCACAGACCATGGAACTCAATTTGACAACGAGGAATTCGCTGCATACTGTCATCAGTCAAACGTCTTAAAGACCCACTCTGCACCAGGCCATCCCCAGAGCAATGGACAAACTGAGGTGACAAACAGAACGATGCTGAATGGTTTGAAGAAAAGACTGGATGATGTGAAGGTAAATTGGATCAACGAGCTACACTCTGTATTATGGGCTTATCGTACTACTCCCCGAGCAGCAATAGGAGAATCTCCATACATGCTGGCATTTGGAAGTGAAGCTGTTATACCTACTGAGCTGGGCCTCCCAACACACAGAGTGTTGAATTTCAATTCCCCTGTCAGCGACTTGATGAGAAGGTTAGATTTGGATATGCTCGAGGAAGTTAGAGAAGAAGCATCAATCAGACATGTTGCATACCAGCAGCGGACAGCTCTGTTCTACAACAAGAGAGTAAAGAAATATGATTTGAAGGAGGGGGACTATGTGCTAAAGAAAGTAATTCAAAAACACAACAAACTGGAGGCTAACTGGCATGGACCCTATAGAGTGACAGAGGTTGTTCGACCAGGGACGTGTAGGATTGAAAATTTGGAAGGGGAGGAGTTTAAGAATGCATGGAACGCAGAACATCTTCGCAAATATTATCAGTAGTTCAATCCCTATGTAACACAGTCTTCTTTAATATGAATAAAAATTTTGGATTTTTTGCCCAATTCTCTCCTTTTGTTGAATTTTTTTTCGGAGTACTAGTGCTACACACTACGCATCAAGCCCAGAAGAATAATCCACCAACTAAGGTTGGTCGGGAATAAAAATCCACCAACTCGGGTTGGTCGGGAATAAAAAATCCACCAACTAAGGTTGATCGGGAATGAAAATCCACCAACTACGGTTGGTCGGGAATGAAAATCCACCAACTACGGTTGGTCGGGAATGAAAATCTACCAACTACGGTTGGTCGGAACATTTTGGTTAAACAAAGCAGGATCATGTAATAAAAGTCGTCTAATGGCTTAGCATTAAAAAGTGATAAGTCATTACAATAAAAAATAAAACAAAATGTTTCATACTTGTAACATTTTAAATTACCACCAACTCTAAGTTGGTCGGGAAACAAAATATCACCAACTTTAATTAGTCGTTAAATTATTACCAACTCAGAATAGTCAATAATAAAATTTTCACCAACTCTAGTTGGTCGGCAATTTAAATAGCACAAAATATTGTTATCTTTTTAACAGATATACATGCACATTCATTAGTGAATAAAAGAAATGTTTTACAGAATATTTCCAAAACAATGACAAACAAGATTGCAAAGAAAACTAGAAGTTTTTCATTAAATCCAGAACAAAATACATTAAGAATGAAATACATAAGAAATTATTACATCAAGAATCCTATTATATTGGTTTCTTCCCCTATGCCTTTGAAACAGGTTCTTCACCAGCAGGAGGATCGTCTAAAGCATAGGGGGAATTTATGAAATTCAGATCTTTGAGATATATCGAAGTTAGAATGAAGACTGTAGTCGCCGAGATACTTTGAAATTAGGCATTAAGGAATGGCCCGAGCAGGAATCCAGCTCATATCAAGTTTGAAAGGTGGCACTGGCAGGTCGAGCAACCCAGGATTATGGTAATCCCACAAATAGTGACCCTGTTCCAACTGCAGCACACCCAAGGCATTCGGCCATCCTTGCTTATACCCTTCGTTGTTCGTTTACTGGATCCGGTCATCAAGATGATAGAGGGCTTCATTATAACCAGCCATCCAGAACTCTCTGGGCTGTTTGTGGAATTCGTAGGTCAACCTCTCTAACTGTTCGTGAAGATTCTTCACCAGATTTGTTTTGTTCTCCAAACCCAAATTTTGGGCAACAAGTTGCTCGTCGAAGGTCTGAATCTTCTTAGACATCTCAGTTAACGCTTGATTCTTTAACATCAACTGGAAGGCCTGATTCTCCAAGGCTGACTGCGTTCTAGCTTCTTCAACAGTTACCCGAGCAGCCCTTGCTCGTCCCCGAGAAGCTCTTGCTCGTCCCCGAGCAGAAGTAGAAGGCCCAGTCTTCTTTAAAGTTTCCAATTCATCTCTCAAATTGGCATTTTTGACTTTTAAGAAAGAGAACCCCTCGTTGTTGACAGGGACCAAAGCGCTCAAGGTAGTTGCAGCAGATTTGAGCTGAGATATCTCTCCTCGCAGGTTATTATTTTCCTGTTCCAGCAACTTCGTGATCTGCCTATGCTCTTCAACTTCGGTCTTCAAAGTTCTCTCCTTCATGTCATAGGCAGCGACCAATTTATTATATCCTTTATCAGCACTTAGTTGTTGATACTTCTTCTCATATCCCTGGTGCAAAAGGACTGTAGATTCCTTGTATTGTTGATGAAGTTCCTCGAGAGTGCCCTGGAGGTCTTCAATCATTTCATAATATGCCACATTATTAGCAACTGCACGGTCGAGCAAGCATTTTAAATACTGGTAGGCCTCAACTGCTCACTCTGAAGCATCTGGACCGAGGATGTCGACAATTTGAGTTTTAGTCATATCTGCATGACCAGCTTTGAAGTATTTATTGCATTGTTTCAGCAATTTTGTATCATGAGCTGATAACAATTCCATCCTGACCATAAACTAGTAAACAGAAGAGATAGTAAGAATCAATAAGAGTGCAAACAGAGCAAGAAGAAGAGAAGTAATATGAGCAATAACTCCAAATTTTATTACATCATATACACAGCCCAGAGTTACATTTAACAAAAAAGCAAAGAGAAAAAGTCCAAACAACTCTACACCTTCTCCTTGTCTCCTAAAACTTTCTCGGGAGGCTGGGACGAAGAGGTAGGTTGCTCGGATGGCATAGAAGGTTGCTCGGAAGGTGTTGGAAGTTGCTCGGTTGAAATGATGGTTGGTTGAAGTTGCTCGCAGGAGGTCTGGACAACTAGGGGATGAGAAATCTGATCTCCAATCACCATAGAGGATTCCTCGGAGGCAGCTTCGTCCTCTTCTTCTTCCCCGGGAGAGGGAGGAGGGCCAGGAATGTGTCGCTGAAATAGGTCTGAATTCTCATCGACATTCATCTCTCTCAGAGCAGCAACCCAACCATCCCTGAAGTATTTGAGGCTGCCATACTCCATTTGTGAGATCATGGCAGCCAAACCCTTATTCCACCCCTTATCCCAGCCAGGGCTAAAGGATTTCTTAACAGCCTTTCTCCTTTTTTCTCTCTCCGAGGAGGTCCTTTCCCTGAGGAGCTCCTCGACATTCTTCATCTTATTCTCAACTTCTTCCTTCTGACGACCAACGTCACGAAGCCTGTTTAACTCTTCCTCAGCAGACTTGAGCTTACTTTCAAGCTCTCCAGCATTTTGGAGCTTCCCCTCGAGCTCTTTATTCTTCCTTTCCAAGTCTTTTATTTTCTTCTCCAAACCCTTGGAGACTTCAACATCCCGATCCCTCTCTTGCTCGGTGGAATTGAGTTGCTTCTCCCAAGCAGTTTTATCTTCGTCATACTTCTGACGAGAATCCTTTAAAGACTGCGTCAGACCTACAAGAGCCTCCTCCACACCTGACGAGGAGCTCGAAGCTTTAATAGCTTCATCCTTTTACAAAATGGTATTGAACCAAGTTACCAACTGGAAAAAGAAAAAACAATTGTAAGTCAGTGCAAGCGTATAACATTAAAAAATGAAAGTTTAGATTAATAATACTTACTGAGGCAATATGTTGAGCTGTCAAGGTGGTAACCCTCTCCCGATAAAGATTTTCTTCAACACCTTGGATCTCGGGGATAATCCAAGACTTCACCGAGCTCATGGCAGAGCTCGGAGCAACAAAAGTGGGAACACCACTTCCAGCAGTTAGAGGCTGAGAGATGGATTCAGCCAATTTATTCGAGGAGCTTTTCTTTAACTTCCTCGTGGGAGCAGGAACATTCTCGACCAAGGATGTTGTCTTGGTCGGAGATATAACTATAACCTCGTTTGGAAGAGAGACAACAACAACCTTGCTCGGAGCCATAGGGGGCTTCTCAGCAACTTTCTTAGTAGCAGCTAAAGGGGGTGCATTAATTTTTCTTGTCCCTTCTTCAGGGACATCCTGCTTGCTTTTCTTGACCTCTCCAGCAGTACAGGTAGATTTATCAAAGATGGCAGGAGCTCTTCTTCTCTTCATTCTATCACTGAGAGGAATATGCGATTCAGGAGAAGAATCTTCAGAAACTGGTGCTGGTTCTATGTCACTTATCACTGGACGAGCAGTAAAAGACGAAGTATAACTCTTGTACTACAACAAGTACGAGGCTGATCTGATATGTTCGTCAGCAACAGTTTGGTGCAAACCCCGGATAAGTTTCAGATGCTTTAAATTAGCTTCTGTCTCTTTTGGAGACCTTTTTTTGCTATCAACTGCGAATAAATAAAAATTAAAATATCAGTGACACATTTTATCAAACACAAAGAAATCATAATTTCAAAAATAAAATAAAAATAAAAGCAACCTATCCCGTTGCCATAGAGAGGGCATCTAGGACCCTGATAAACATCATTTCCATTTAGTGGAGCATGTTGTCATTTTTTCATAACAACACAATGCTCAAAGTAATCCATGTTGGCATCTAGGAGATTGACCACTAAAGCCCTATTTAAAAACCTAGTTTTTAAATAAAAAGTACTGTCAGTGACAGCCCATTATAGCAAAACATAATTTCTGGAATTTCTATACGGGTTCCATGAATCTGATTTAACTTATGGACTCCATTAACTATTCTCCATGTATTGGGGGCTATTTTTGCAGGTACCGCGTCAAAATATTGACAGAATTTCAGACACAAGGGGTTTGGAGGAAAAGAAAAGCCGCATTCGGCCACAAAGAGACTGGGGAACCAATGTCCCTCAGCCAAACGAAAATAATCTGAAGGTTCAAAAAGTTCTTCCAGTATGACCCATGAAGGAATAGAAAAATCAGAACGAAATTTATCAAACGACTCAACAAGGTAAACCATGATGAATAAAAGAAATAAAAGAGAAGGAAGAAGATCTTACAGAAAAAGGATGGATCAGTTGACAACGAACGATGGAAAGAATGAACGCAGAAGATATAGAAAAAATAAAGAACTCAAAGATACAGATTTGAAAAAGTAAAAGACGATAGGATTTTCTACAACGCTTAAATACCTTACCTTGGGAAGGGGTAAAAATAATGATTACAAAAAAGACGTTTGCGCTGCCGGCGGCTAAAAGGACAAAAAGGGCACGGAGACCGAAGCAGTTAGAAAAATTCGAAAAGTCTAATTCTATGAATTCGAAAGGAAAAATAAATACAAGGGAAACACTCCTAAAATTCAGGATGACCATTTAATCCCGCCATATTTCGAGAAGAATATTTCACACTCCTCAACCTCGAACTATGAAACATTGGGGGCTTCTGTTGATACTAAATTTATCCTGCTGACGTGAATTTAATATGTGGAGACACGTGTCAATCTACATGGCACCTACAAACATTTTTGAACAACACCTTGACTCCGAGGAACTCAACCTCCCCGACCAACTCAGACGCTCCGAGCAACAAGTGTTCTCCGAGGAACTTTACTGCATCGATCAACTCATGAGTACCGAGCTACTTAGGCGGTCCGAGCAGCATCTCGTACAGAGCATTAATATCAGGATAACCAACAGATTGACTACACATTAAATGCTTATTATTATCATACAAATGTACACGCCTATTGGACATCTATGTATTACCCTTTCACATGTACAACCTCAGGGATATAAATACATTGTATTGTCCTCATTGTAAGGGGACTCGAAATTTCTTGGTAACACCTGTTATCGAGAATTCCCAAACAGTCAGCAATAATAAAAACAGTGGACGTAGGCCATTCTTATAAGGCTGAACCACTTTAAAATTCTTTTATCTTATTTATTTTTATCTGTGATTGAATAATTAGAGATAATCTAATTTTTTACATCAATAATATACATAATAGAAGTCCAACATGAGTAGAAGAGGATGCATGGCCCTAGGGGTGTAAACGGGTCGGGTCTGGATCAGGTAAGGGTATATCCAAATCCGATTCGAGTATATTTTTAGCGGATTGGGTCTTACCCGATTACCCGTCGAGTCTCACAAAATGGATCCAAACCCGGATCCGTTAAGGACCCGAAGACCCGACCCGACCCGAATAGCTGTAACTAAACTTACTATATATATATATATATATGTATAACTGTTACTATATCTATATATATATCTTATTATATATACGTATGTAGTTGGGTTGTTGGGAAGCCTCCAAAAGCTCAATCCTTTTTTCTCAGATTTTTGACTTTTTAAAATTATATAATAACACGTGTCCCCATACGGGACTCTTATTTGTAACCACCCACTACAAACCTGTACTCAAGAAACCACCTACTACAAACATATACTTATAAACTACCTCGTAACTACCCACCACATTTCCTCTCTACGCTCTCTACATCTCCTTCAACCCTGGACCACTCTTTTATACATCACTTTTCTCACATATCTCATAATATGTACTAAAAAAGGTTATATATTTAGAAGATACACAAACATATATACAAACACAACACCTCTATTTCCTCTCCATTGTTCTTTACATTCCCAAAAGAACACATCCATTACTTAGTTTTAGTATGGAAACATCGATATTAAAGTCTCATCCTTTACACAAGTTTTCTCTCCCAATACTAAAATGGGGTCAAAAAATCATTTCTGCAGACTCTCAAGTTCCCAGAGGAAATTAAAAAGTAAGGGTTCTGAGGAGGATGAGGAATCTTTAAAGCCGTGGAATTGTAGGCCGATGAAAGTTGGGTTGAGATTGAAAATGTGACTAAACCCATGAAATTGAGAGGTAATGTTGAGGGAGAAAATAGGAAACTTTGGATATCATTATCTAAGGAAGACATTGAGGAAGATATTTATACTTTGACAGGATGGAAGCCATCGAGGAGGCCTAAGAAGAAACCCAAGACTCTACAGAAACAACTCTATCTATCAGATTCTTTCTGTTTTTTTAGGTGTTTTTAGCGTATGTTTTGTATTTCTCTAATTTAGGCTTTTAAGAAATATTTGTTTTCATGGTTTATGAAATCATCATAAAGAGAATTTTTTGGTTTAGAGCTTCAATGATGGTACAAATATTTTTGTCAAAGTGTATCACCTTTCCATGTTTTTTTACAGACAACAATTGGTTATCATGTTGGACTAATTATCTGAAAAATTATAGGGCACATGTTTGATAAAATGTCCATGTGAGCGATTTCGACACAAGATTTTTCAAACTAGAAGAAGAGTTGATCGGTCAAGGTTTTGGTGCAACTATAAATAGGTTTTTATCCACACTTACATGTCCGTCGTCTTTTTCTTTAAATTTTACTTTTCACCCATCGTCATTTGTGTGCAAATATCACTATTCGGAAGTGCCAACTTGCCTATTACCTTTATATTCCTACTCTCTGTTTTTTATTTTTTCATCCTCTTAGATATTAGTTTCTAATTTATGTTTGGACGGAGGTTTATGTATGTGTGTTCAGGTGTGTTAGGGTAGGGGAGGACAAATTTCTAAAAGAAGATAAATTGGGATATCTTCTTTCTTGCCACACACGCAGTAGAAGAAGGCTTGAAATTACCAATTATTGATCTTTATGAATTACTTTAAAAAATTAAAAAAAATATCACACTTTGACTATCATTTAATATCTCACATGTCTGTGATCCTGTTGTGGTGTGTGTCTACTGTGTACAACTGTCATTTGTATCGTGTTACAAAAGTGTGGTGATTTTTTTTTTTAAAGTAATCCGGAAAGATCAATAGTTAGTAATTTTTACCCCAGTCTTCTTCTACTGCATGTACTTTCTTTTGTGTCATGTTACAAAGGTCTCTCTTTCTTAAGATGATACAAGCCGACGAGAAAAATCGAGTTTGTTTTTTTATTTGGCATCTCAAATTGATGAGATCATAAAATTCTTATAAATAAAAAAACCTACCCCCACTTTTTTTAATTTTATGAGAAATTTATATGTCATTTAATTCTAACTAATTTTAGTATGTCCTGTTGTGTTTCAATGTTATGCTTCAGATGATAGGACAAATACAATGTATAATGTGATTTTTTTGGGTTTAGTATTATGTGATGTCAAGTAAATAATTTATTTAGCTTTTGTAAAGGACATATAAATCCCTGCATCTTAATATACTTTATGATCGTACCATTGATAAGAATTCCCTTTTTTAATTTCCTTTTCAGTACCATACACTTTATGATCGTACCATTGATACGAAGTTCTTTTCTAATTAAATTTTCAGTACCTACAACAAATTTTTCAAGTACATATGTATCGCCTAGCAATACTGCAACTCTCTAAAAAGACTCATCCCACCTAAACCTCCTCCGATGAATTTTTTCTAGAAACCTCACATGTTTAAATTCTCTATCTCGCTTATTTTTTAAAACTTTAATGTAGCATATATGCGCATACGAAGTTTCTACAGTG
This sequence comes from Sambucus nigra, assembly GCA_949130495.1. Classification (NCBI taxonomy): domain Eukaryota; kingdom Viridiplantae; phylum Streptophyta; class Magnoliopsida; order Dipsacales; family Adoxaceae; genus Sambucus; species Sambucus nigra. The sequence continues at coordinate 215,220,284 of OX422210.1, read as the reverse complement.
TATGGTTTAGTGACAGACATGTACAATAAAATTCATAAGAGAGAGATGGAGATGTTTATAATGGTGCATCCCAAAATATTATTGTATTTAACTATATTCAGTTTTTGAATTAGATAAAAGTAAATTATACAGTAAAACTAAACTAAAGTTAAATTACAAGTTATCATAATATTATAAATACAACAAACGTACTTTTATATACATATAATCTTAATAATGGTATATATAACTATTTTACTAAAAGTATTAGAAAGGTAAGGCGTATGGTTCAAAATGTCATTATAAGAAAATTAACAGGTGATGGGGCATGTGAATGGTTAGTTAGTTGGTAAAATTAAGTTTTAAGAGAATCATTTATTAAGCGGAGAGAAAGATGAGAGATTAAGGCAGAGTTGTGATGTGGGAAGGAGAAGCATTTGGTGAATGGGTTCCGGGTAATAGGGTAGTGTCAATACATGTATGCATTATTGATAATATAAAATATTTTTTAAGAAAAAACAAAGACTAATACAACATAGAAAAGAGAGAAAGGTATAGAGGTTTGTTGAGTTGCATTGATGAAATTTTTAATGGTATGGAAATGTAGGCCCTGATAAAACACAAATATGACTTTTATGTTTAACATCAGATTAACTATGCTCAAAATTATGTTTTTGACTAAATCACTTGCAGAATTTTCCTCATTAACCACCCATTTTTAATTTTTTTCATGTGTTCACTTAATGTTTTTAGTCATAACAATTTACTTCAATTTTTTTACTATGTATATTATTTTTATATGTAAAATGCTTGAAAGCTATAATTTTATATCAATACATATTTTCTTTTTAATGTGTGTATTCGATTTTCTTATAATTATTCAATTCAATTAACTATTTTGGCATGTAGTAATTTTTTTTTTATTAATTGAATTTTCACTATGTCTCTTATGAAAATAAATCGTCATAGATATTTTATGAGTTAAAAACTATTATTGATTTTTTTTTCAATTACTCATGTTGTTTCTTGATTAAATGTGGGTACTTAAGTCATTTTTTCAATTATTTAATACACATTAGACGGGCCAGTGTCGTATTTGTTGAAAATTTTAACACAAGCACAACACATACACGATACATTGTCTAAATTTTGGGTCTATTTTGCGTCATATTATTTACCATAGGCACACGTGTATGCTAGATTATGGGTGGTAATTAGTGTCTTGAGGTTGTGTTTTGACACGAACAAAACAAAAATTTGATTACTAAGTACTGCGTGCCTTAAATTAGGTATAAGAACTTAACTTCAAACTTTAAATGGTATTGTGTTTCCAGGCTTACGATTTGGTGTGATTGTAGCAATGGGTCTTATACTTTTACCGGTTTTTCATTTTTTTGAATACTAATCAAAATTATATATTAGATTACATATTAGAATAATGTATTTCAAAACACGTTACACCCGACCGTGCATCGCACGGGTCACCACTAGTTACTATATATATAACTGTTAGTTATAATTGTTACTGCATATATTATAACTGTTACTATATATATATATATATATATATATATATATATTACTATAATTACAATTATAGTAATATATATATATATATATATATATATATATATATATATATATAACTATAATTATATATACTATATATATATATAAACTAACTATATTATATATAAATATATATTTATTATATTATATATATACACATTCGGGTCGGGTCCTTATCGGATCGGAGTCATGTATATCTAGATCCGGTCCATTAACTAATCGGGTCTATAAAATTTGTTCATATCCGTTAATTCGTGTCGGATCCGGGTCTGGTCCGGGTCCAGACCCGATCCATTGACAGCCCTACGTGGACCCTTTCTTTAATTAAGCATCAATCGACATAGCTCCCCTCTCATTAGTCCGTACACGTGCCCTCTGTTTACAAATGGCTAAACGATTTGTCTACCCATATCTAATACAATATATCTCTCATGTCAATTCCCTCACCCAAAATCGTCTAAACCTAAACGTCTCTCTCTCCGTCCCACACAAAACGTCTCCACCTATTCTTCTCCTAATGCAAAGACCTAAATTCTTATGGCTTTCCATTTTTAATCCATTCACTACACATGACACCTCCTCAAAATGGTTTTATATAAACAATGAAACATGTGGCAAAAGTCATGCTCCCAATTCCATTTTCTCAGCATTACGTAATCTCATGCGTAATAGTTTTTATTTTTGCTGTGATTTTTCATGATCGACTCTGTTTTTTGTTCATACTATGTTCACTTACTTTCTCCTTAATATTTTTTTGTTCCAGGAAGCTGTTTCGATTGACATTTGGAACTCTCCGTTTAAAGGTAATCTCTTTTTTATTCATTCGTGTAGTGCATAATCATACATGAAATAGATACATGTTTGCATAAATTTCTGATGGCGTGAGTAACTGAAGTTTTAGATGTTCAAGTAAAAGTTTATAGTATGTTCGTAAGGTTGTGTTGCTGTGTAATTTGAACTGTGGTTTTAAGCTTTGTACCTTTTATTTGCAAGGTTATAACCATATATGATGATTCTTAATCCTGAACATCCACATCTTACTGAAAATGCATCAGATTGTGGACATAAATATTTATCTTCATGCCACTCGTATGCAGTAACTTTTGAATTAATAAATAAAATTAGTTTTGTTACTTGTAGATTGATGTTTATTTAGAACTCCTACATGATGCTATTTTTACATTAACAATTTTATTATATTATTTGTTACATTACTTAACTACTGTGGCAGTAGCTCCTTAACGAAATATGTATATACAAGTTTACAAGAATAATGATTTTATGAAGATATTTAGTTGCAAGAATATATTAATTAGCATTCATTATATCAACTCATAAAGGAGATATGTATAGATGATTTTTTAATTGTGAAAATCTTTGATAAATTTAGAATAACAAATAAATGTTATTTACCCTTCCTCATATGCGCTCTCTAACGTTATCCATTTTTTTTATTAAAATACTTATATGTATTCATTTAGGTTCCATTCCTCTAATTAGTTTGGTAGAGAGTTAACAAAAAAGAATATATTCATAACGCATTTTGTCATTTTCCGTAATTCCCTATATTCATATACATTAACCAACCAATAGTAGTTCCTTAAAGAAATATTTATTTATATATATATATATATATATATAATTTTACCAAGAATAATAATCTTATGAATAATTGGAATTTCAAAAATATATTCATATCCATTCTTCATATCAACTCATAAAGGAAATATGTATAGATAATTTGTTTATAGTGAAAATTTTTGATAAATTTTGAATATCAAAGAAATATTATTTAGCTTTCCTTATATACACTCTCTAACGTTACAATTTTTTTTTATTAAAATACTAATTTGTATTCATGTTTATTCCATTCCTGTAAGTAGATTGGTCGAAAGTTAAAAATAATCAATACATTCATAAACCATTTCCTCCTTTTCCGTAATTCCATTTATTGACATACATCAACCAACATTCCATTCATTGTATATCATAATCATATAAATCTAACTTATTTTTACCATTTTAAATAGTCATTTAGGATCATTATGATCCAGACCGAATGCGAACATCTTCTGAAGTCAGACATAATGTTCTCAAGGAGAGAAATTATTGATGTCGACAATCCAAGCCCTCGGGAGAAAAGATGTTTATCACGTCGTCAATCTCGCAATTTTGATTCATCCATCTTTGAATAAAAAATGAAGGCAAAAAGATCAAGATTAGATAAAATTTCTTTTGTACTTAAGACCTTAGAGAGTACATCCGTGATGCAAACTTACACTAAAGATGGAAATGTTGTTAATTGTCCAAACGTTGAGAAAGCAAAATCAAGCATACGCAATTCCCTAGTGCAAAATCTTCATTCCTCAACTGATGTGAACAATGAAGTCCACCATCCTATTCCCACAACTTTCATCAATCTGGACCCCAATTCTGATGGTGAAATGAATGTTGTGCACGTTATTGTCTCTGATGATGAAGAGCCAATCATTGATCCGTCAAACGCTAATCATGTTTTAAATTCTGATTATTGTGATTACGACTAATAATTTGCCAGTCCAATTTTATATCCTTCACACGAAGAGGATCCCTCAGAGGAATCAGTATCTTTTTAGATATGATCTTTGGTTCCATCGCTTGCCCTTAGAAATAACTATTTGTATTACTTTTCTTAAAGATTTCTGTCTGTTTTCCTTTTTCTTAATAAATTTCATTCATTATATATTTGGTATGTGGAGAAGGATGTCATAATGGTACTATGCTTTGTTTCTCAGCCAATGTAATACACATTGATTAAATAAAAAGCGTTGTTTTCCCATTACATTATTGTATCATGTTTTCCTTATACTATGGTTTCAATGGATACATTCGCATTACTTATGTCATCTATTTGTCATATTTCTGTGCATCCAACATGTATAAATTTTTATTGAGGATAAATGATCAAACATTTGTATTCCAAAAATGTTAAGATGTCTAATCATTTTAATTTTCATAATACTGCTAAATTTATGTACATGTTATGTATAGATAGAATATAAAGAAAGATGTAGATTGGCTAATATGCATAGGCGGCTCCTGCATTATTCCCCATATCGTCAAGCAACAAACACCTCCATAAACACTTCTTCTTCTATTACATTGCATTTGAGCACAACTATACGATCGACATACTCACATACGGAATTAAACGTTACCGGCTCCCCAACGATGAGAACACATATGAAATCTATTTCTTCAAGATAAAATGTTAACGCTGATGGTTCTATTACCACTAATACTTTAATAGAGAATTTTGAAGTTTATACACCTGTAGGCATTTATTGTGGATACACGTTAGAATGGGCAATGCGTGCCGTGGCAAACGCTATTTCCTCAACTGTTTTAATAAACCAACCCGTTATTAATACCGAAAAAAATTTGGCCAGTATGATTTTTAATATTTACCGACAACTTCCCACTCTTAAAAAAATTATAGGTAATTTTAATAAGATCTATATGTATGTAATAAATGTTTGTGTTCTTTACAACAGGTAAGCATAAATGATCTACATCTGGTGCCCATCGTAATATTCACCCACCAACCTTATGGAAGAATAGTGAGAGAATATAAATTACTAAATTTGTAACGTGGAAGCGTTCTAACTTATAAATAAGCATTCATTTTAATATAATAAAAAAAATTGTGTTATAACAGGTAATCAGCGATGATCTAGCTCTAATAGCCATCGTAAACCTCTACCATCAACTGCATGCAATAATAATAAGACAATATAAGCTAATAAATTTTGAACTTAGAATGCTACTGTAATACTTCGTATTTTTATGATATTTATTTACGGGATTAATTGAATTAAATGTGTATTAATTGGAAATTAATACGGATAAAAGTACTAGCGAGATGCGAGTTGGTATTTGATTTTGATGAGTAGATATAGCTATATATGATTATTGAATTATGAAATTTGTCGTGAGAATGAAATACGACAATTTGGAAATTTTGTTGGGACGCGTGTGACAGTCGCGTCAGGAATATAATTATTTGAATTAAAAAGTGAATTTTATTTCTATTAACCGTATGGTCGTTTTGAGTGCGCCAACGTGTTCGGAAGGGTCGAAATAGTCAGAAAACACTAGCCGGGGGTTTAGTTTGGGTCCCGGGGCATTTTTAGGTCATGCCGGCAACGTATAAGGGTAGTTTGGTAATTTTGGATTTTTGGGAATTAAAACCCACGAAAATTAGGAATTAATATCTGATTTGGATTTTACCCACTAAACCCACTAACTATCCTAAATGACTTAATGGGCTACGGGAGTTATTGGAATTAGTTCCAAAAAGTTTCCTAAGGCAAACCCTAGCCACCATTGTCACCTTGGAGAAGAAGACTTGTAGAGAGAGAGAGAGGAGAATTCTGCAGAGAGAGAGGGAATCATTCATCAATTCGACATCAAAATCAGAGATATACATAAGACAAGTGGTTTAATTTACATATTTTTGCAGTGAATGTCTCTTCCATGCTTAGACAATTCTAAAATATCATTTGTTTGGGAGATTGATGAAAACCCATAAAATTGGAGTTATAAATTTAATTTCGGATATAGGTTTGCATGTAGAAATGTTATTGGATGATTGAACTAAAAGAATTATTACTTTCTGTGTCACAAAAACGGATTTTATTAGGCTCATTGATGATCTAAAATTTCTAGGGTTCATGTTCTTGAGATTTGGGGAAAAATGTAGAGTTTTGATATTTGGATGATGTTTAGGATGAATTAACCTCACCAAACACGTTAGTATATGACCTAAGTGTGTTTAGGAATGATTAGAAACCTTGAACAATTGTTGGATTGATGATTAGATGAGATTAGAGGTGAAGAAAAGATGGAAAAACGAGAATAGGAAAATCTGGGCTCGAAACTGGCCTCTCGTTAGAAGACCTGCCCAGGTCGTTCGAACGAGCTTCTAACGAGTTGACAGTTTGCCTTCTAATGAGAGGGATGTTCGTTCGATGCCTTTCGTTCGAACGAGATCTCGTTAGATGTCCAGTTCGTTCGAACGAACTCTCGTTCGAACAGCCTCGTTCGAACGAGACTTCTAACGAGTTGACAGTTTAGGCTTTTTGGCCTGTTTTGATTTCACGTGTCCCGTAACCTTGTCTAATTGTAGAGATACCATTCCCTTGATGATAAATTGATATAGTTGGGACATTTGGGATATATTGAGGAGTAAAACCTAGAAGAGAAAAACGAATTGAATGGAGATTGAAGGACATTTAGGACGTGAGTGACTATTACGATGCGAAAATTATTGACGACTTAAATAATTGAATTTAATCGGGAACATGTGAATTGTGTAACATTATAAGTCGGTACGAGAATGAGAAGTGTACCACCAATAAATTGTGATGATTACTAAGATGTGTGCATACTTAGTATATGTATATGATTTTATGTGTATGACATACCTACCATACTTTCTATCACGGGAGGTTTGCGTTCGCTTAGGGCCATCTAATCTTTGTGTGCCTACGGGGGGATTTAGATTGGTACCTCGAGAACATAGGTCAGAGAAGGACTTATTGGGATGTTAATAAGTCTGCTGATTGTGGGAGCGTAGGTATGTGCGTGACCCATGTGATGTGACTGTGTTTGCCTCCATTGTTTGTGATTGTTATTATCTGAGAACGATTCCTGAGAGATTCGGAATGCGTGATCCTTATGTACGTGATGTACCAGGATGGATAGCAGAGTATGTGTGCACCGCAGCTTAGTCTCAGGGTGCTTGTATTGTATATTTATGACGCGAATGATATACACTTAAATTAATATGAACCTTCATGATTGGTATTGTGAGTATAAATACGATAACGCTTTGAGTATCTATAAAGGGATAACCTGAAATGAATTGTATTGCTTAATTGAGAATCCGAGTGTTTGTAAAGCCTCTATTTAAATTGATAACATTAGAATGTGTAATGGGAACCGAGTAGAAAGTCTAGAACTCATGTCAGTGTAGTTAGATGTAATTATCACTTAGATGGGTGCTATACGTTAGGGGTGCACAATTAGACGAGAGGTGAGTATTTCATGTGAGTGCACGTCCTAACATGTATTTTGCATTCGTTGTTTTAATGTTTTTAAAGCACTTGCTATTTTAAAATACTCTCCACTTTCGGGCTCTGACCCGTTTGCTTTCAAATCTATTTTTTGTAAAACCATTTTAGGTGCCCAGCCACAAGGACACCATGCTTAGGATTCTCATTCAGGTGACGAGCTGTAGCTATTTGTGGAAGTTACAGGACTTTGCATGTAGACGCTTTATTTATCTTGACTCTATATTTCAGCTTTCATCAGTTGTAGGGCATGTCGCCCATTTCTATTAGAAACATTTCCTATTTCAGATTTTCAGACTTTTGGCATGTAATTAATTCAGGATACATTGTTTACTTATTTCAGTTGTGGGATTGTTGCGAGGAGTTTTCCTCCGGACTTATCATTATTTTGTTGGTTATTCTATCGCTTCGTTATGGTGAATGGTTGCTGTTCTTTCATTATCCTTTTACTGTATGTTAATCAGACTTAATTTAAAATTTGGCTACTTACTTTTTAAATACTAGGTGGTTAGTAATCATTAAAATGTTTTCGACAGTGATGCTATTAACTGAACCAACTTGGCATTTTGTATTAATTTAATAAAGGAGTAGCTACCCGGTATTTAATTAGTCGGGGTGTCACAGCTACAACCTTTTAAAAAAAATTACTATATTCATTACTTAGACTAATATTTTATAGGTATGAATTCCGTTCCCTGGACGTTTGGACCTCCTTTAAAGCAATGTAGATTTTGTTCGGCTATTATGTGGTAAGAAGAACGTAATGGAAAAAATAAGCAAACAACTTCTCCTAAATTCTCCCTTTGCTGTCAAGAAGGGCAAATTCGACTGCCACTGACTAAAGAGCTGCCTACGTTCCTTATGAATTTTCTATCATACAACGGAGGTGTGCGCTCTACCAAATTTAGAACTAACATTCGTGCATACAACTCTATGTTTGCATTCGCATCCATAGGAGGAAAAGTAGACAATAGTTACAACAATAGTCGTGGCCCATGCGTATATCGAATAAGCGGACAAAATCATCACAAAATTGCGAGAAACCTACGTGTGATAAAGATTCGAAGAGATGTGAAAATTATAATTACAATCTTATTTAATTAGTGTTAATTTATGAATCAAATCAATTAAGCCCTTAAACACAAAAAGCAACGTGCGTGCATGTGTCAAACCAACATATGTAAAGTATGCGACACAAAGTTAAAAAAAATCCCCTCAGGGAAAAACCTTTTATTTCTAAAACTTTGACAAGTTTACAAGACCATTGACTTACATACAACCTGATAATTGCCCACAAGTGTAACGCACAGTGTCCTTGTCAAACCTTCAAAGCAATGACTAGAAATCAACAATAGTTCACATGCAGATATACCACAGAGATACGCAGTCTTTAGCAAAGAATCAACATGCAGAAGATCCTCAATGACACGCAGTCATAAACTTCGTAGAGACTCCCTCGACAATAGCATGCAACTCTTGGTTATAGAGATCTCCCCACAAAGTATGAACAATAACAAACTATGTTTTGGGTTCCACAAAACAACTCACATAAAAGCAATTGGGATTGTGAATTGTAAAAACAAAAGTTATGAACCCTCAAATGGTTGGAGAATAGTATAAAATTGTATTATGTCAAAATCAATTTTTTCTGCACACAAAAATCGAGAAGTCTGACACCCTATTTATAATAAAAATCAAGGCGGTGATGTGTCAGAGCAAAACACCTGTCGTTCGAACGAGATACGACATCGTTCAAGCGAGATAGGTTCTCGTTTGAATGAGAACGCTGTCGTTTGAACGACAGTCCCTAATTCCCAAAAATCTTTAGACTTTTAAATAACTTGGAAACCTCAAAGATTAAAATTGTTCACGGGATCAGAACTTGTTTATCCAAAACTTTTATTAGAAAATATTTTCGAAAAAAAAAATCCTTTTATAAAAATTTCAAAAGCCATTTTTTATAAATAGAACAAAATTTAACTTTTATAAAAAATATCCCAATACTTTCAATGTAAAATATAAATGGAGCTTAAACACATTTGACCAAATTCATCCTTGTTGGGCTTGAATGTTGAAGTCTTCTATGCAATTCGGATTCGTCTCTTGTAGATGTAAGCTTCTCAATCCTTTGACGACTTGTAACAACTTGTAGCGGTATATGACATAGTAAATTATGACGGACAATGTCCTTACAAATCCCCCCTATGTCTATGCCGATACAAAATAAAAATATTCGAATTATCAATCTCAAATGACCTATACAAATCTACCCTCCCATAAACTCAAACGTAGAAAGATAAATTGTCAAGTCTTCAAACTTTTCAAACTTTACTTCAATAGTCAACTTCAAAACTCCAAGATTTTCTCATCAGGGTGTGCAATCCAAAAATCTTCAATTGTACCTACACACATGAGACAAAGCAAATGCCTCATGACGTATCGAGTTTGAAATGATACAAAGCATAAACATAAAAGCATAATCAATTATCTCCCATACATAAACTCCCCCATAAAATCATAGTTCGTTCTCCTCCTTTTTATTTGTCTGAAATAGACAAGGAAACGAATAAACCAAATGAATCAAATCGGGGTGACACGATAAACCAAAGCTAACAAACTAATTTGATTTTTCAGATTTTTCGTATAAACATGCAAAAATGATGTTACAAAATCACACACCATGAATTTATAAATTGTGACAGACAATGTCCTTACAAATTTCCCCCTATGTCTATGCCAGTACAAAATAAAAATATCTGAATTATCAATCTCAAATGACCTACACAAATCTACCCTCCCATAAACTCAAACGTGGAAAGATAAACTGTCAAGTTTTCAAACTGTGCTTCAACAGTAAACTTCAAAACTCTAAGCTTTTCTCATCAGGGTGTGCAATTCAAAAATCTTCAATTGTACCTACACACATGAGAGAAAGCAAATACCTCGTGACGTATCGAGTTTGAAATGATATAAAGCATAAACATGAAAGCATAATCAATTCCCCCCATACATAAACTCCCCCATAAAATCATAATTCGTTCTCCCCCTTTTTAATTGTCCGAAATAGACGAGGAAAAGCATAAACCAAATAAATCAAATCGGGGTGACATGATAAACCAAAGCTAACAAAATAATTCGATTTTTTAGATTTTTCATACAACGCATGCAAAAATGATGTTACAAAATCACACACCATGAATTTATACTAAGACAACCAAATCATGGATACGGAATGAATGGGTGTGAATAGATTCAATAGAAAAATCAACTCAATCATGTCATGTGTGCAAGATGCATAAGTGTACTCCTAACGAATGAACATAAAAAAAGTCCTTTAGAATTGTTGAATTTAGACGACATCGTCTTAATCATATTAACAAATCAAAATATAAATGATTTCCACACCAATAACGTCCAAAACTATGTAATGATTTTTCATGACTTTCAAGGACATGCGAACCGTTGAAAATTCCATTCAAACTCCCTCAGTAAAAGATAATGCCTTTTATTTATTTTTTCTTATGAGGTGATGAAACTAAAACTATTGGCCCATTTTTGGCATATATTTCTTTTTATTGCCTTTCAATTTTTTTCGAGCTCTTTTAAACCTCATTGGACCCCCGATAATTTTCAAATCCTCACTTTTTAAGGTCCATTTAAATGGTGTCTTAATCGCAAAGGATAAGTGATTACCTTTCGTAGCCCTTCTTCGTTTTTCAAAATAAAATCACACAATCTCATAAACGGTTTATATCATGCACTACTTTTGTCAAGTTTTATTGCATTTGGTTCGTTGTATAGATAAAATTGAGATGGAAACACTCAACCAACATGTGATAGACAAGCACAAAAGTCAAACAAATCCGTGCATGTGTGCAATGAATGACAAATAAAGTTAATCATGTAGGTAGTAACACTTTATCATCTCAAAGACTCCAAACTTTGTAAAGCACATAAATGACTCAACATATTGTCTCAAAACACTATCAAATAGTCACATGGATAAATGGAATGAAGTTGTGACTTGGTCATCCTAAATGTCAATTCATATAAGGTGCAAATAAAATACAAAACTCTTTTCGAATTTTTCAAATTTTTCTCAAAAAAGAAAATCTTTTTGTATTTTTTCGAACACTGCTCAGAAATAACCTAGCAGTACCAAATAAGTATAATAAGATAAAACAGAGGACTACAAGAAGAAAAATTAATTCCAGGGGTCGTTCGAATGAGACTCCTTGTCATTTGAATGACATAGGATCTCGCGAGAAGGCTTCGCACGAGATGAGCTCTCGTTAGAACGAGAAAAGCAAAAATTCCCAGATTACTCAAAATGTCATGCAGTTTTGTCCAGTGAGAAAATTTCGAAAAAACAGTTCTTGCAATGGGCAAACAGATCCAAAACAGTACAAAAAATGAGAAAAGCAAACAAAAATGATAACAAAGTATAAAATAAATGGTACATACTAGCAATAGGTATAATATAACATCATGCAAATCAACCTATGCTAGTAAACATTTCTAGACCTCAACCGAAAGGTGCGGTGGAGTTTTTCAAAGACAGTGACATATTTTAAAATAACTCCATCAAATCATGAGAAGTCTTGACCAAAAACTTTACTTACTCTCGAATATGTGCAAACTCTCTATCATTATGTGCAAGCAAAGTATCGTGGGTGGGTGCATGTGTGCAAACATGTGTAGAAGTAAAACGTGACACGTAACCCAATTTAAAGCAAAACTCCCTAAGGTATCCTCTCTTTTGCAATGGGAGCAAACATAAACCGACCTAGATACACCTCTCTCAAAAGCTCTAGGACGTGCTCTCCTAAAAGGTACGGGATGCCTAGGTGGGTTGGGTCGAGTCACTAAAGTAGGAATCGACTCAGGTGTAACAATAAAAGTGGATACACCGTCATGACCTTTTATTAAATTCTCACCACCACCCAAAACGGGATTAAGAACCATCTTTTAAACTTTCTTAGATGTGTTATTTAAGGGGAATTTGACCTCCCAGGCACATTCGAGATAACTCTGGAGTTGGGATACACGTGTCATCAGACTAGACACCGTGTTAGTCAAGTCACACTTTTTCCCCCTTAAGGCTTCTTTCTCTCTCTCCAAATATAAAACCCGACGACCTAAATCATTATTATATTTCATTGTTTTCAAGGTCTCGGTGTACAAATCCCTAAAAGCTTTTTGGATCTCACTTTCATCTCCACTCTCAAACTCGCTCTCATCTCCACTAGAAACACTCGAGTCATCACCGTTGCTCTCGTGAAAACTATCATCGTGGGACAAAGTGGGTGTACTCACATGACTCAAAAAAGCTACACACATCCCATATCCTAAACCTTTACCGAACTCATCATCCTCATTTCCCTCTTCTCCCTCACTATCACTAAGGGTGGCTGGCATGACAACTTTCTTCTCCTCTCTCCTAAGCCTAATGGGACACTCAAATGACTTATGCCCTCTCCTCTCACATTCAAAACATTTAAAATTTTCAAACTTTCCTTCATCCTCTTTATATTTCTCACCGCTTTCTTTGGCCTTGTCTTTCTTTTTATTTTTCTCCAAAAAATTTTTTTGGAAGAATTTTATTTCGAAAACTGAAGATTTTTTTTTAAATTCTTTGCAAGCAAGGCCATGTCAAAATCAGACTCGGACTCACAAAACCTCACTTTCTTTTTTTTAGGTTGGACTTTAAGCGCTATCCCTTTATGCTCAGGTTTGACAATGTCGGGAAACATGTCAATTTCGTATGTTTGTAGGTCTCCAACCAACTCTTCTAATTTCAGACGATTCAAATTTCCTAAGGTATTCAAAACAGTCACTTTAGGGATAAAACGTTTAGGTAGCGATCTTAAAATATTTTTAACCACTCGTGCATCAGGTATAGGCTCACCTAGGTTAAAACTAGTGTTGACGATATCAGACAAACGTGCGTAAAATTCATCAAAACACTCAGACTCTAACATAGTGAATGTCTCAAATTGAGTGGTCAAATTTTGAATTTTAGACTCTTTGACCAAGTTAGTGCCCTCGTGGGTGAGTTGCAAAATATGCCATGATTTTGTATACGTGGTGCACATCATAATACATCAAACTCGTCAGGGGTGACGTGTTCGAAAATCTCACTAAGCCCTCGTGAATTGTAAGTGCTTCACCTAAACTCATCCTCAGTCCAGTCTGACAAAAGTTTTAAATTCGTGACATTATTTGCGGTGACAGTGGGAGGATTCCAACCTCTTTCACAAATGACCCAAACTATTTCATCGATTGCTTGTAAATGGGATTTCATTCGGACTTTCCAGTAAGCATAATTAGTCCAGTAAAAAAATGGCAACCGACTATAAAAGTTTTCGTTTGGAAACATTGCGATTGCGACAAACTTAAAATATGATTTTTTTTAAATCAATATCACACAAATTTGCGAAAAATAAGAATACGCGATAAATTAGCGTAACCTCCACTAATGCTAATTTGATAAACCTACGTGTGATAAAGATTCGAATAGATGCGCAGATTCCAATTACAAACTTATTTAATTAGTGTCAATTTATGAATCAAATCAATTCATCCCTTAAACACAAAAAGCAACGTGCGTGAAAGTGTCAAACCAACATATGTAAAGTATGCGACACAAAGTTCAGGAAAAATCCCCTCAGGGCAAAAAAAAAATATTTCTAGAACTTTTACAAGTTTACAAGACCATTGACTTACATACAACCTGATAATCGCCCACAATTGTAACGCATGGTGTCTTCATCAAACCTTTAAAGCAACGACTATAAATCAATAATGGTTCACACGCGGCTATACCACAAAGACACGTAGCCTTCAACAAAGCTTCAACATACAGAAGATCCTCAATGATACACAGTCATAAACTTCATAGAGACTCCCTCCACAATAGCGTGCAACTCTCGGTTGTAGAGATCTCCCCATAAAGTATGAACAATAGAAACTAAGTTTTGGGTTCCACAAAATAACTCACACAAAAGCAATTGGGATTGTGAATTGTAAAAACAACAGTTAAGAATCCTCAAATGGTTGGAGAACAGTATAAAATCGTATTCTGTCAAAACTAGTTTTTACTCTACGCGAAAATTGAGAAGTCTAACACCATATTTATAATAAAAATCAAGGAGGCGATGTGTTAGAACAAAACACCTGTCGTTCGAATGAGTTATGACATCGTTCGAGCGAGACAGGTTCTCGTTTGAACGAGAACGCTGTCGTTTGAACGACAGTCCCTAATCCCCAAAAAACTTTAGACTTTTAAATAACTTGGAAACCTCAAAGATTAAAATTATTCACGGGATCAAAACTTGTTTATCCAAAACTTTTATGAGAAAATGTTCTTGAACAAAAATAAAAACATTTTATAAAAATTTCAAAAACCATTTTTCATAAATAGAAAAAAGTTTAACTTTTATAAAAAAAATATCCCAACACTTTTAATATAAAATGTAAATGGAACTTAAACACATTTTACCGAATTCGTCCTTGTTGGGCTTGAATGTTGAAGTCTTTTTTGCAATTAGGATTCGTCTCTTGTAGACGTAAGCTTCTCAATCCTTTGACGACTTGTAGCAACTTTTAGAGGTATATGACATAATAAATTGTGACGGACAATATCCTTACAAATTGGATCGTTACTACCGATTGAGGGCGAACGTCCAAAGTTTGCCCAACTGTACATCTACGACACTGAATCAGAGGTCTCAAATCTAGTGGTGGACAAAAAAAAGACCGACCCGATTGAACCGGACCAAACCGGGCCCATTTATATAGGCTTTTTTATAAATCAGTCTTAATTCGGTCCTAAATTAAGAGACTCGAAATATTCGGGTCGGTCTAAAAAATTCATTTTAAATTCGATCTTAGGACCGGATCGGACCGGACCATTTAATTTAATATAATATAATATAATATATTATATATATTAATTTTATATACATATATCATAAATAAATAAAATATAGAGGGAAGGACACCCACAAAAACCACGCACGCACGCAGGCAGCTCAAAAACCACGCACGCAGCAGCTCACAACACAACACAAAAACCACGCACGCAGCTCACTTTTCTTCTCTCTCTCAATTTCATTTTGTACCCGGCGGCAGCTCTCTCTCCTAAAAAAGAACCCTACGCACGCAGCTCTCCTAAAATAATGTCCATTTTAGGTCGGCAACTCACTACGCACGCATATCTCTCCTCATAGATCTGCTAGCGTTTCTCTCTTAGCGCTTCTTTCTCAAAAACCCACAAGATCTCCATTATTGGGCAGCTCTCATTGTTTGAAATATCTGTCATCGGCACCATGAACACAAGATCTGGTGCCATAATAACCAGATCTAGCAGCCCAACACAAGATCCGGCAACCCCCAACACCACCGCAACTGTTTCGGCACCGGCGACCAACGATCCAACGGTATTACTTTACCTCATACAATTTGGCTCACAGTATTATACATCTCTTATGATTTTCTGTTCTCCTACATCATTATACAACTGTCATTAATTTTTCTTGTGATTTTTTTGTGATTTTCTGTTTTATTACATCATTTTTTTGTTCTACTACACCATACAGTTGGCCGTTGGGTTCACACGGTTTGTTATTATTTTTGTTCTACAGTTTTTAAATCACACCAACTGTCATTATTTTTTTAATGTCTGAAGACTTTTGTGGGGTTACAAATATACAGTTTGTTATTTTTTTTCTGTTTGTGGATTTTACCCGTACTCCACATACATACAGTTTGTTATTGTAATGGTCAACTGCATTTTTTTGGTTCTTAGTTTTTCGGCCCTAATTAATTTCTTGTAATGGTCAACTAAAAATACATAAATGGTAATGGATGGAGTTTACGGATTGTGGATTTTATAGTTTGTTATTTTTTTTCACTTGTAGATGGATGGAGTGAGTGAAGATCCGGCTAATGCTACC
Organism: Sambucus nigra; assembly: GCA_949130495.1. Lineage (NCBI taxonomy): Eukaryota > Viridiplantae > Streptophyta > Magnoliopsida > Dipsacales > Adoxaceae > Sambucus > Sambucus nigra. Next base: position 215,203,666 of record OX422210.1, on the reverse strand, counting down.
TTACATGGTTTGCCAAGAACTCATCCCGTGCAACACAATCGGAAAAATGCATCTACGGTATGGGGTCACTTCCATAGAAATAATGATGTCAAAAAGCCTAGAGCTATTTGCAATTATTGTGGCGTTTCTTATGCCTGTGACTCTAAAAATAATGGGACTAAAAATATGAAACAACACACTCCTTCTTGCAGAGAGCTCCCCGCTAATAAGAGATTGTTAGAGGAAAATGGGCAAAAAAATTGTCATTTATGCCGAAAAAAGAACCAAATGGAAATGACCCAAGTTTAAATTTATTGGCTATCTCTTTTAGTGCGGAAGCTTTTCGGCAAGGGATAGACGAAGTGCTTATAAATGATGAGCCACCGTATAAATTTGTGGAGAATGAGGGGTTTAGGAGGTTTATGGCTCTCGCACAACCAAAATTGCATATTCCTAGTCGTCGAACAATTACACGAGATTGCCTAAACATATATGTGGATTTAAAGAAAAAGTTGTAAAAAGATTTGAAAGGTAAAAAGATTTGCATTACCACCGATACATGGACTTCCATTCAAAATATAAATTACATGTGTCTCACCGCACATTATATTGATAAAGAATGGAACCTACACAAAAAGATTTTGAACTTTTGTCAAGTCAAAACTCATAAGGGTGAGGAATTGGGGCAAGTTGTTGAGGATTGTTTGTGTGATTGGGGGATAGATAGTATTTTCACTCTCACAGTTGACAATGCTAGTTCTAATAATGGTACCATTAGTTATTTAAAAAGAATGACAAAACATTGGAATGGTACCATTTTGGAACATGAGTATTTACACATGAGATGTTGCGCACACATTCTCAATATTATTGTTGGAGATGGATTAAGGGATTTGAATGAATCAATTGTAAAAGTGCGTAGGGCGGTAAAATATGTGAAATCGTCACCTTCTAGGTTAGTAAAGTTTAAAAATTATTGTGAGAAGAAAAATATAGAATCAAATGGTTTGTTATATCTTGATGTTCCAACGAGATGGAACTCCACATTTATGATGTTGGAGGCGGCCATTAAATTTGAGAAAGCATTTAAAAGGATGGAGTAAGATGACAATGATTATTTGTCCTACTTTGGTTTAGAGGAGGAAAATGATGGTGATGGTGATGAGAGGGGAAGAGGGTCGGTGTTTGGAAGAAATGTAAGACCTCCAAAATTTGAGGATTGGGAAAAAGCTAAGAGTTTTGTGAAGTTTCTTCGAATCTTTTATAATGCTACCCTAAAATTCTCGGGGTCTTTATATGTTACATCCAATGCTTTTTTTCATGAACTTGTGATTATTGAAAGTAAGTTGGTGCATTTGAAAAATTATGGTGATGATTTTTTATCTTCAATGGCCGGGAAAATGATTGCCAAATTTGAAAAGTATTGGAATGTAGAGAAAATTAACTTCTCGTTGTTTATTGTCATTGTCCTTGACCCACGTTACAAGTTAAAGTATGTTAAATTTTGGTTTAGTGAGTTGTATGGTTGTGTTAAATCAATGGAGTTGTCAAGAAGAGTTAAAGATGCATTAATTCGTTTGTTTGAGTGGTATGATGGTCATAAATCATCTAATGCATCTTCACACAATATGAATCCACCAATTAATGTGGTTGGGGTTGATGAGGATGAGGATGAGGATGGTCGTGCATTTTTAACATCTCAATTTAAAAGGCATTTAGAGTAGGAGGATAATTTAGGTGCAAAATCGGAGGTGGAAAAGTATTAATTGGAAACTTGTGAAGTGGAAAATGATAACTTTAATGTTCTTGGTTGGTGGAAAAATAATCAAGGCAAGTATCAAGTGCTATCTCGTATGGCACGAGATGTATTAGCTATTCTCGTTTCTACCGTTGCCTCCGAATCCGCTTTTAGTACCGGTGGTCGTGTGCTTGATCCTTTTCGTAGCTCTCTAGCTCCTACAACGGTGGAGGCACTTGTTTGTGCACAAAATTGGCTCAAATCTTCAACAAAACCTTTCAACATTCGAGATGCCATGGATGAAATTCAAGAAATGGGGAAACTTGATGCGAGTAATAGTTAAATTTAATGTATATTTTTCATAATTTAAATGTTAAACTTTTGTTATTGAATTTTTATTTGACATAATCTTTATTTTGTATGTTTTCTAGAAATATTGGGAGAAAGATTCAAGACCTCAATTTCAACTATTGTGGTGGATTGCTGCGCCTTTTGGAGGAGACTCGAGGACTTTGTTTTACCTTACTTTTGGTTATAGTGGATATGTAATATTTTCTTATATTGCTTGCTTGGGCTTAGTTGGATATGTAATATTTTCTTATGTTGCTTGTTTGGACTTAGTTGGACATGTAATATTTTCTTATGGTTGACATGTATTACTTTTGAAGCTATTTTAATGTTTGCATATCATTGTATATGTTGGAGGTGCAAAATAACACATTTAAAGGTGCAAAATAACATGTTTTATTCTACTAAAATTGGGCAAAACAGGACAGCACATTTGAAGGGAAAAAACAGCACCTTAAATGGTGCAAAACAGCACCTTAGATGGTGCAAAATAGCACATTTGAAGTGGCAAAACAACACCTTAAATGGTGCAAAACATCATTATTTCAGTGGCAAAACAACATTATTTCAGTGGCAAAACAGCACCTTTGATGGTGCAAAAAAGTGCACCTAAAAGGTACAAATTAGCCTTTAAATAGTACAACCATAAAAAAATGAACAAGTTTTTATTGAAAAAAAAGTAAATAAATGTAAATGTGGACCGATTATTAACCGAACCGGACCGAAAATAGCCTAGATCGAATAAATAGGCTAAACCGATTAAATCGGTCCAAATACGGTCTTCTCAAATATAGGACCGAATAATTCGGTCCGACACCTAAAATGACCAAAAATCGGACCGGACCGTGCCCACCCCTACTCAAATCGTATATTTGCTATACGATCACCAAATAGTCTCTATAACATCGACCCTGTCATTATTGCCAGACACATAAAAATGTTTGATGAAAGCAACGAAATGGCAAAAGTGTTAAGAATGTCCTGTGATCGTTTCAAATAATTTTATTTTGCAAATATTCCTCTATGTTTATTGGGTAGAAGACGTTCTGACCTCCCCCCTCCCCTGTTTATAATTTACCACAAGCCTATGAGGTTGCTAGGTTGATAGTTGGGTACAATGATACTAATTACATGCGTGATATTGTTATTCATCATAAGTGTATCAGGTTGCAACGTATAAGCGAGTTACATCCCTTATTTTATGGCCATGCAATATCCGATAATTTTTCCATACGGAGAAGATGGATATCACACCGACATTCGATAGGTAAATAATACGGGTCATCGACATAAGAAGGGGGAATGCGTAACCATACGGGAGTTTTATTCCTATAAGCTACAACAATGCTCAAATGAATTAAATGCGACACACATTTATGGGCATTTATTACAATAATACATTATTGAGGCATACACATATGTAGAGGAAGAGAGACGGCGATGGATACGCCTAAATCAATCCCAATTGCGCTCAGAGCTTTACAAAGGTCTTAAGGATACAGTCTTAAGAGGCAACATAACACTGGCATCGGTTGGTAAGCACATTCTTCTCCTCTCTACTTTTACAGGCGGACCAAGATATATGTCTCAAAGCTTTTAGGATACTATGGAAATTTATAGATGGTTTGGTAACCTAGACATATTCAGCACTTTCACAATGAATCCCAGGTGGTTAGAAATTAATAATTTTCTTTCACTAATTCCTGGATAACAACCTAATGAACGGTCGAACATTGTCGCAAGATCATTCAAAATAAATCTTGATAATTTTATGAAAGATATAAAAGAAGGAACACGATTTGGCATTGTCTCAACGAGTAACTACATTTATTTTACCTTTTTTTACTAACACAATTACAATATAATCTAACTTCTTTTCTTTTGTTTTACTTAAAGCTATTTATACAATTGAATTCCAAAAAAGAGGATTGCCCATGCTCATATCATATTATTCCTACATCCTGACAATAAACCTCGAACATCGGCCCAAATAGATGCAATTATTTCAGCTGAACTACCAAATGAACAAGATGATCCTATTGTCTTCAAAGCTATCTAACAATATATGATGCACGACCCCTATGGTGAAGCAAATTGTAACTCACCATGTATATCCGAACAAATTTGTTCGAAAACTTTTCCTAAGCCATTCGCAAATGAGACCTCCTTTGATGAAAAAGGTTTCCCTATTTATAGAAGGAGAAATGTTTGGGTTCTTGTCGAGAAAAATGGTATTAGAATCGATAATAAATTTGTTGTACCTCATAATAAGGACTTGATTATTACATACGACACACATATTAACGTTGAGCTTTGTATTAAATTTAAAGCTATTGAGTATCTCTTTAAGTATGTCAACAAGGGTGTTGATAAAGCAATGACTGTGCTACAAGAAAACGTTATTCATTACTATCAAACGGGCAGGGATGATTTTATACCTATTGATGAGATTACATAATTTCTTGACTGTCGGTACGTATCTACATGTGAGTCTGCTTTGAGGATATTTAATTTCGATGTTCAGCATCGTAGCGTAGCAGTTGAGAGATTAACGTTCCACTTACCAGATGAGCAACAAGTAATATTTAGGGATTCTGAAATATTAGACAATGTTATAAATAGGATTGATACAGAAAAAACAATGTTCACTGAATGGATGAGGATAAATTCTGAAAATCCAGATGCCCGTCAACTTATATATATTGAATTTTTGACAATATGGGTATGGCTATCGCAGTACAAGCAATGGAAAAGAAGAGAAAAATAAGATTGCATAGGTAGGATCGTATACGCACATCCAACCTCCGGGGAGAGATTTTACTTGCGAATGCTACTTAACATTGTCTGTGAACCACACAATTACGAATAAATCAGAATAATAAATGGTGTTACATATCAGACATTTAAGGCAACATGTTATGCATCATGTTTATTAGATGGATACAAAGAATGGCATGATGCACTGTCTCATGCTTTGAATCGATCAACCGATAATCAACTTCACGAATTACTTATTACAATGCTCATTTTTACGAGGTAGTTGATCTATTAGCTCTTTGGTAACAAAATTGGCACATTCTTTCTGAAGATTTTCCATACATGCAAAGGAAAAAACTTTAATTTCCAGAATTGCTCTTAACTGATTTTCAAGTCCAAAATTCTGCCCTTTATGAAATTGAGCAAATAAAGAGTCATAACAATAGAAGTTTGCAAGATTTTCCTCCACTCCCACTTCTTGATGCTTCGTTGTTAAGCGATATGGGGAATCGATTGATTCGTGAGGAGACATCATACAATATTGATGAAATTGCTTCAGAATATGAAAAACTACATGCTGGCTTAAACGAAGATTAGTTATTGGTATATAACAATGTCATTGGTTCGGTTAATCATTAGAAGGGAGGATTGTATTTTGTTTATAGGGCAGCAGGAACTGGAAAAACTTATTTATACAAGACTATCATTACCCGATTAAGATCCGAGGGTAAGATTGTTCTTGTTGTGGCCTCCTCTGGGATCGCGTCATTATTACTGTCGGGCGAAAGAACATCTCATTCACGTTTCACAATTCTGATTGACATACGACAAGGCACCAACCTCTCTGAACTCATTCGTAAGTGTTCGCTAATTAGTTGGGATGAATCTCCTAAGGATCATCGTCATACATTTGAAGCAGTTGACAAAACACTACTCGATATCCTACGGTTTGACGATCCAAACTATAACGATAAAAATTTTGGCGAAAAAATGGTGCTTCTTGGAAGAGACTTCAGAGAAAAATTACCAGTTATCCAGAGAGGAATAAGACATGATATTATTTAGGCTTCATTAAACATGTCACCGATTTGGATTATGTGTTTAGTCTTTATACTGAAACAAAATATGCGAATACAAGACACATCTGAATTTTCATATTAGGTTCTTGGAATAGGAAAAGGGAAGATATGCTCAACTTCTTTTAATGACGAAATTGATAAGAAGTGGATTAAAATTACAAATGATCTACTAATTCAATGCATCAATAATCCAGTTGCAGCAATTGTGGAAAGCATATAGCCCGATTTAGTTAAAAACATTAAGAACGAAGAGTACTTGAGATCATCTGTAATTCTAACACCAATTAACGATGTGGTGGACGATATAAACCACTTTATTCTTAATAAAATTGTAGAAGAGGAACGTATGTACCTAAGTTCTAACTCAATTTGTAAGGCATCTGCAAAAATGACTGATGAAAAGATGCAACTCCATGTGGAGTTTCTAAACAGTTTGAATTTCAATGGCTTACGTAGTCACTATCTTCGTCTAAAAGTTGGAGTCCCCGTGATCCTATTGCGTAGCATTAATCAAAGGGAATGACTCTGTAATGGAATACACTTAATTATTACTCAACTGAGTGAATGGATCGTTGAAGCCAGAGTTCTTACTAAATCACACATTGGGAAAAAAGTTTTCATTCCAAGAATTTTCATGACGTAAACAGATAAGAAACGACCATTCATACTCAAACAGAGACAATTCCCTTTGCATTTATGTTTTGCTATGACTATAAACAAGAGTCAAGGACAAACTTTGTCCAACGTTGAAATTTACTTGCCATAACCAGTATTCTGCCATGGACAATTCTATGTAACTGTGTTAAGAGTGAAATCGATATTTGGTTTAAAAGTACTTATAATAAATGATGATTATATGACTCAAAATTACATTAAGAATATCGTGTTCAACGAGATATTCCAATACTTACAATCGGGTAAATAAATTTTCCTATTCTTACACACATTAACATTTAAATTATAATATCATGCTACTAATAAAGACATCACCATTACAGAAGTACTTAGACACTTACTGTATTTTCCTAATCTGAATGCAGCTCCAATATGAATGACTGTTATGCATTGGTATCCCAATTAACCATTGAATAAAAAGTTGCTCAATCATTATACGAGTAACAAGAAAGTGGGATGTCTTCAATTTTATGAAGAACAACGAGCTTATATCTGTTGATTGCAATCTTTTGGATGAGAAGGTATGTATTACTAATTATGTTTGTCCTTTATTTCTCATAATGATATTGTAACTTCCATAATATATTTTATTAAATTTTTAAAAATCAATGAACAATATGTTCACAGCTAGTAGGATAACAATGAATGACTATTTTATAATATAATTATTTATACACTTTTTTATTTCATATGATATTAATGACTTAATCCTATTTGTAATGAAATCAGACCCGACATTCTATGATAGAATTTAACTGATTTAACATAATTAAATCATCCTTAAACTACCTAACGTTACGGAAACAAGCCTAAGGTTATTTAAAATAATTAACACCATTCACCAGATAACAAAAATAGTGGATTATTACTTCAATTACAAAAATTTAGACCTTTATTCATTAGTGTCAGACCCTAAATATAGTTTGTTATATGAACAAACATAAATTCATTTACGATTAATAATTTCGGGAGGCTGTATAAATAAAAAGTAAATAATATAACGACTTCAATGAGTACCAACTTTTGTATACACCCAATCAATTAACCATTTCCATTTCTACACTAATACCATAACAATTCTAATGTACATATTATCTTCTATAAGCAACACTAACAAGATTATTCATTCAATTTTATAAAGTTTGGGTAAATCTTTCCAATGGTTCAAATATGGTAGAAAAAAGGCATACATGATTTTGTTTGTTGTTAGACGCAAATGGCGACGACATTTGGATACGAATGAGGAGATTAAGAGGTTTATATTATCTTCAAACGTTAATTTTATAAGAATTTGGCTTCAATCATCTCGATCGCTATGTTAACAGTTAGTAGGATAGGAATTAATGACTATTTTATAATCTAATTAGTTCTTTACTTCATTATTAAATATGAACGTAATCCCTTAATTCTATGTTTAATGAAAACAGACTCAACATTATATTATAGAGTTTGACTGATTCAACATGAACACATAATCCTTAAAGTACCTAATGTTACACAAATAAGCATAATGTTATTTCAACTAATTGACATCAATCAAGAGTTAAGAAAAATAGTAGTTGAATATATAAACTACAAAAGTGTTATACCCACTACAAGAAAAATGATAATTAAGGACACATATATTAGAGACAACTTTAAAATTGCCCTTTAAAAAAATAAATAAGGAACAGCAAATTATAGCTGTCGTTTTAGATCTATTATGAAGGACAACTAATTTTTTAAGCGTCCTTTCTAATAGTTTTAAGGACATCAAATATTTACTGTCCTTTATAAGTCCTCTAATAGGACAGCAAATACATGTGCTTTAAAATTTTCGTTTCCCTCTTTTTTTCCCTCCATTCCCCAAATTATTTATTTATTTATTTTTGCATTCCCTTTACTATCAAATAACTGACTCACCCACTTATCTCTTTACTCACCCCGAGCAAATACCTTCGGACTCACGATATCGTGAACCAGATACCTTCGGACTCACCCGCTTATCTCTCTCTCTCTCTCTCTCTCTCTCTCTCTCTCTCTCTCGTGAAACAGGTATCTATATTTGTTTTATCAATACTTTCGGAGCTCCGACCGTTGATGACTCAATTGAGACAACACTGGTTTTATGTTGTATTTTGTAATCTAAAACAGATACCTTCGGACGATTTCATCAATACTTCGAAGCTTTTGTGAAACTCGCTTCTCTGTTCTCCCGCTCTCTCTATTGCGCTCTCTCTCTCTCTCTCACATAAAACATGTCGGGTTCTCTCCCAAAGAATAAACTCTTGAAGAATAGAGGTATGCGGGATTACTAATATATAACTGATTTTTTATTTGATTTTGTGTTTGATTATATAACTGATTTTGTTTTTGATTATAGAATTGATTTCGTTTTTAATTATAGAGCTGATTTTGTGTTTGCTTATAGACTGATTTTGTGTGCAAAGATCGGATTTCGTACACAAGACTAAGGCGTTTTGTGAATTTTGTTGAAAAGGGAAACATTTTCATTGCTGGTGGGTTCTATACTGCTAATTTTGGATGAGTAGTACTTTTAAAATCGGGGTGTTCTTGATGCAAGAGAATGCAATAACTTTTTCAGAAATGTAGAGTATATTATATTTAAGGGGCTACTGATAACAATTTATTTGAAATGTATATACCAATTATGTCATGTTTTATTATTGAGAGTTTCTTGTCCAAGACAAGAATTTGGCAAGTCCCTTACATTTTTGAAGTCCAAATTTGATAGTGCAAGTGAAGCCAAAATTAGTACTTTAGGTTGTTATTTGACATTGCTAAGGTATTAAAAATGCATCAATTGATGTGTGGTGTCCAAATGAGCATACGGGTCCAAAAGATATTAATCACCGCAATATTGATAACTAAGTAAGTCAGATAAAAGGATTAGTTTTGGGGTACTAAATATTATCTCTGGTTGAAGCTCTCGGTCGAAATTAACAATTATGTTTACTTTCTGGATTGTCTTGAAATTAACAGTTGTTTTAAAAAATATATATAAAATTACATGAAATTCTAATATTAATCTGCGCATAGAAATTCAACATGCATTAATAAATTTTGAATGTCATGTCATCCACAATGGGATACTTTAAATTTATGGGTTTAAGGTGCGAAAGTTGGGGTGAACTCACAATGGGATTTCCGTTAATTTTTTGGGGAACAAATTATAACTTATGAACTACATTACAAATAAGTTATGAATCATACATTGCAAATTTTGTGTGCCAAGACCTTTCGCTTTCAAGCTGTTTCGAAAATCGATATTTATAAGTCTGAGCCTTGGGAGTTTGCAAGTTTCTTTTTTATGATGTAGTTTTAGATTTATATTAATGTATGTCTGAAAATGTGATGATGAAGATAAGATTTTTTAGAATGAGAAAATATAAGCTTGTGGAATGATTTAGATTTAAAAGTAATCGCATGTATGTTTTTGTGTGTGTGTGTGTGTGGAATTATAGTTGGAAGGGTGGAAATGAAATAAAGGAGTTTGCAGGTTTCTTTTTTACGATGTAGTTTTAGATTTATATTTATGTATGTCTGAAAATGTGATGATGAAGATAAGATTTTTTAGAATGAGAAAATATAGGCTTGTGGAATGATTTAGATTTAGAAGTAATCGTCTGTATGTTTGTGTGTGTGTGGAATTGCTCAAACGATATTTCCTTTAATATTATGTCACACTAACTCTCTATATCTTGTTATGTTTTAATTGTATATCTTGTACATGTATGCTAATATATTTTTGTTGTTTATCGAATTATGTCTTAGGAGTTGATATGGATAAAAGTTGGATCGAATCGCATGATTGGAATTCAAAAGAATACATAGATGGGGTTGAAAGGTTTATTAGCTTTGCATATAGGAATAAAAATATGCAATCGTCATGCATCAAATGCCCTTGTTGTAAATGTGTAAATCGAGTCTACCACAACCTATACACTGTGAAGGGTCACATAGAGATGCATGGTTTTGACAGGAGTTATAAGGATTGGATTTATCATGGGGAGTTGGTCGATGAATTAGAGGATAATACATGTAATTTTGGTAATGATGTGTCACTTGATGATATATCATATGGATCGATCTTGGGGGGAAATATGATTGCAATGGTTCAAGAGGGAAGGGGAGTTCCACAAACGCATGCAAATTCATGTAGTGATGGACATGGAGTAAAAGATGTGGTGCCTGATGGTGACATGCCAAAATATTTTAAACTCCTAAAAGATGCGGAAATAAAGTTATATGAAAATTATTCGGAGGGTATTACTGAACTCTCATTTGTAGTTGAACTCTTGCACTTAAAGCAACTTAATGGATGGATGAATAGTTCTTTCACAATATTACTAAAACTATTGGAGAAGACATTCCCTAATGCTAGAATTCCAAAATCCTTTTATCAGGCTAACAAGCTCACTTCTGATTTAGAATTCAAGTATAAAACGTGGGATGCGTGCCCCAATAATTGTATGTTATTTCGAGATGAAAATGCGACTTTAGAGAAGTGTGTCATTTATGGGGCTTCCAGATATAAATCAAATGTTGGGAGTGATGTTGATCAAGTGAAACAGAGTAATCAAAGTACAAAAGTAGCTTCTAAAAAGGTAATGTATTTTCCTTTAAAACCAAGATTGCAAAGATTGTTTTGGTCATCACATACTGCTTCGTTAATGAAATGGCACACCGAGGATCGTATTGATGATGGTGTGCAAAGGCATCCGGCTGATTCTCGTGCTTGGAAAGCATTTGATGAGTGTAATCCATCTTTTATGAGTGATAGTCGTAATGTTAGACTTGGTCTAGCAAGTGACGGATTCAATCCCTTTGGTAATATGAGCGTTGCTCACAGTACTTGGCCAGTTGTACTCATGCCCTTAAATGTGAGCCCATGGTTGTGTATGAAGCAATAAAACCTAATTTTATCGATTCTCATTGATGGGCCAAAAGGTCATGGTGATAAAATTGATGTATTTTTACAACCATTAATTGATGAGCTAAAAGTGTTATGGAGTGATGGAGTGACTACTTATGATGTATCGAGTAAATAATTTTTCCAGTTGCATGCAGCGTTGTTGTGGACAATTAATGATTTTTTTGACATATGCCATGCCATCGGGATGGAGCACGAAAGGTGAATTTGCTTGTCCTTGTTATAACAAAGATCATCAAGCAACTCGATTAACTTATGGTAATAAGTATTATTATTGGGGTCATCGTCAATTCTTACCTCTGCTCCATAGGTTTCAAAAAGAGAAAACAACTTTTAATGGCAATGTTGATTTCAGACCACCTCTATTGAAATGATGAGGATCACACGTTTTGTAATAGTTAAATGAGCTCGACATTAGAACTGAATACAAAAAGGAAGATGTTTTTAGAAAGAGGAAAAGAGAACAATTAGAAAAAGAACTTGCGAAGACAACAAAAGATGTGGTGCCGAAGACGAGATTAAATTGGAAAAAGAAAAGTATCTTTTTTTAATTGCCATATTGGGAGCATAATTTGATTCGCCACAATCTCGATGTTATGCATATTGAAAAAAATGTGTGTGACAATATCTTATTTACATTATTGGGCATTAAAGATAAAACCAAAGACAATTTGAAGGCCAGAAAAGACCTGCAAGAGATGCGCATCAGACGACCACTACATCCCCAAACACGCGGAAAAAATTTGGAGTACATAGCTCCAGCAGAGTTTACAATGTGCAACAAAGAGAAGGATATTTTTTTAAAAGTGTTGCAGGATGTTAAAGTACCAGATGGCTATTCATGAAATATTTCGAGATGTGTTCACCCTCAAGAGCGAAGTATATGGGGACTAAAGAGCCATGACAATCACATTTTAATGCAACAATTACTTCCAATAGCACTACGGAGGGTACCGCCGAAACATGTTGTCAACCATTAATTGAACTAAGCAACTGCTTTTCAGTGTTGTGCTCAAGTACAAATACTTTGGTTGATGTAGAAAAATTGGAAGATCGTATGGCTCTTACACTTTGCACTCTTAAGAAAATATTCCCCCCGGGATTATTTGATGTGATAGAGCACTTGCCAATACATTTGGTTGATGAGTTAGTAATTGCTGGTGTAGTAATCTACCGTTGGATGTATCCAATTGAAAGGTATTTGCATACTCTAAAACTCTTTGTGCGGAATCGTGATCATCCTGAGGCCTCAATTGCTAAATCTGTTATAATGGAAGAATGCACCACTTTTTGCTCAAGATATATGGATGAAGATGTGGAAACCAAGTCTAATCGGCCTTCCGAAAATGATGATGGAGGTAATGACCTTGGGCGTGGTGTGAGGTAAGGTCAAAAATTCCGGCTTGATTCAGTAACTCGTATACAAGCGCATCGATATGTGCTTGCTAACAATGATGCAGTTGCACCATTTATTGAGTAAGTTATATATTAGCCATAAGTAATTTTTATATAAAATGCATTATTAAATTCCCTTTCTAACTTGACACGCGTATGATATTTTCAGAAAACACATTGTTGAACTTACAAAATAATATCCTCACGTTTCACAAAAATATTTTGTGCAACGCCTTCACAATGAACATTTCCACACTTGGTTTAAGGATTATGTAAGTATGTTTATTCATTTTTAGTATTCTAATTATATTTCCATATCGTAGTTTTCTTATTTATTAAAATATTAGGTGGATGGATTGCCAAAAGATATCGAATTTTCTAGCGAAATATTGAGTTTGGCATTGGGTCCTCTGGAGGATGCGTTAAGCTTCAAGTCATATATTATTCGTGGGTTTAGATTTCGATCAAAGGAAGTTGATAGTCGTCGAAAAACTCAGAATAATGGAGTTATTTTAAAAGCAGAACAAAAGAGCTATGCTAGTCGAAAAGACTCTAATCCTTTGTCTGGGGATGTTACTTTCTATGGAAGACTGACTGACATTATTGAAATTCAATATTTTAATGGCCAAAAGTTTGTACTATTCAAATGCAATTGGATAGAAAATCGTTTGGGGAAATGAGTAGATGAGTTCAACTTTACATTAGTAAATTTCAACCACTTATTGTACAAAGATAATCGATTGAGCGATGGGCCTTTTATCTTTGCATCTGAAGCAGAACAAGTGTGGTACGTGCAAGACCCTTTGGAACCAGATTGGCATGTAGTTGTTCAAATGACGCCTAGAGATAAGTTTGATAGTTATTCAACCACAGAAGAAGAATTAGAAGTGCATCCATTTGAGCCGTTTAGTGTGCAAGAGTTAGAACATGATCAAAACGTCTCTTATACGAGACAAGATGTAGATGGATCCGTAATTGATACATCTATGCCTGATGTTGATGATTGTGAGGATGATATGGACGAAGACTGAGAGTTGATAAGTTGTAAATTTATATGTAAGCATTATGACGTATATTTCTTTTATTTTTATCATACGATTTGTTATGTTTTATCATATTTTTTTATTAATATGATAACTAATCATATATATTATTTTGTTGTAACAGATTCAGTATGATTAGATCCTCGTTTACTAGTGGAGCGGCACATGCATCACCCCCCATCTCAGATTCAGGTATATAAATTTTTAATTCTCGAGAAGTTCAAATATTGCACTTGAAAATAAGACTAATATTTTCATTGAGTGAATTAGCTTTTATGAAGCTAATATTTTCATAAAGGTGAATTATCTTTCATTTTCTGGATGAAATGAAAATAAATATATATGATTCCAGGTTGTTTACATCAAACAATAAATGAACAAAACCTACTTTAAAGTTTGATTCCTTCTAACAATGGATATATGAAGCTGTAACTTGATCACCATTCTCCTTAATAAGCTGAAAAATTTCAATAAGTGACCAAGGAGGTTTCTTAAGATTTCCTTGAATAACATAAAGAACAAATTTAGAGTCTGATTCCATAACCACGTTTGAGAGGTTTAAAGAGGAACAAAATCTCAAACCCCTTAAGATTGCCATACACTCGGCCTTATTATTAGAATCCAACCCTTCAAAATCTTAAAAGGATTTAATAAAACAAACTTTATAATATCTAATGATTCCAACAGACCTAGCCAAACCTGGATTACCTTAATATCCCCACTAGTAATTAATTTAAAAAAAAATTGAGTTGGTCTAAGCCACTTAGTCAAGTGTAAGATTGAACATATGAGATATTTCAATGAGAGATCATTTTGATCTGAGGGTATTATTGGAACTATAATATATAATGATATAACACTACGCCAAAACACGTCATTAGTAACACAATTTTACCATTACTAAAAATATTAGTAACACAATTTTTCCGTTAGAAAAAAGGCATGGGGCACGAAGCTAGTAACGGTAAAATTCTGTTACTAATAGTAACGGTAAAATTCAGAATTAGTAACGGAAAATTCTGTTACTAATAGTAACGGTAAAATTCAGAATTAGTAACGGAAAATTATGCTACTAATAGTAACGGTAAAATTCAAAATTAGTAACGGAAAATTCGTTTGCTAATAGTAACGATAAATTCCGAATTAGTAACGGTAAAATTCTGTTGCTAATAGTAACGGTAAAATGCAGAATTAGTAACGATAAAATTCTGTTACTAATAGTAACGATCAAATTCAGAATTAGTAACGGTAAAATTCTATTAGTAATATTAATACATATTTTAAAAAAAAATCAAAATCCAATATCCTGATTATTTTTACCACACGATTTAAATCCTAAGAACATATACAAAAACAAGGGCATTATATTCAACATTTACATTTATATAAGCCTCCACTCTTTATTTACAAAAGAAACTTAAACCAAACAAATGAAACATCGTAATACAATCGCCTCGAAAGGTTCATTATTTTAATAAAAGCATTCAATATAACATTCAAATACAATCATCCCCAAATGAGATATTTTTATATTATAACAAATCAAATGAAATATAAAAAAGAAGTCCGTTGTTGTTGACTATCAACTTTCGTTCTATTATCATCGCCATCAACGCCGCAACCCGCAATGCTCTATACTTGATGAGGATCCAAAAATGACATTCTGTCAAACAAAATAAAATTATCATATTAGTTATAATATCAACATTTAGTCATACAAAACTAATTTAGTACAAAAAATTATCCACTGGCAAAATTAATTGCACAAGTATGTGAACTTATAATATCACATTTCACATAGGAACAAGTATGTGAACTTGTAATATCACACTTTCACATCAGCACACAACACATATGGTTTCTAACACAAATTCAATTTTTTTTGGTACAACTAACACTGTTCACACAAACACAGAAACACACACTCACGCTACACACAAACACTGAACACGCACTTCACACTATTCACACAAACACACTATGATAAAAAAATGAATTAAAATTTCTCTGTACTATATATCCAAGCATTTAATGTGCATTCATGAATTCTGGCTATTTTTCATAAATTCACACAATGTGAGATGTAAGAAATGCAAAAGAAAGAGCTCAAGTACAAAAAAGTAAGAACTTGGTAAAATTCATTCCGGACTTACCTCATCCAATATAATACGATCACTTTTGACGGAGTGCAAATTAGATCCCATAATACTATTGTCTTATGAACATCCTGCACACATGCCAATTTTTGTTATTTAATGATAAAGTCCACTTCCACAAATGCACATAAATGACACTACATTTGGTAATAAAGACAATATCAATTTACAGTGGCAGCACACTACGAGCCCTACTAAGATTTACTATAACTAAACTTTAATTAAACAAAAGTACATCAAAATGTATGTAGTCCAAGCAATACAGGCAGTTGGGAAGCTTACTGAATTCTGCTCTAGAGGCAGTGTCTGAAGAAGTAATCCGAGAACGTCACCATTCCGGTCGGATCATTTGCAAAACACGATACAATTTGGGCAGGCTCTCATGTTGTTCTTGCTCCAAGAATCATGTCCAAATTCTAGGTGGATGAGAATCGGGGGATAATGATATGATTGCCCATGACTTGTCATGATCTCTCGTAATCAATCCGTTGATACCTGTAAGAAACATACTTAAGTTTACATCTGGGATTTGTTCTATTACAAAGTAGGTAAAAGATTGAGGAGTATTATGGGCATTATGGGGCTTATTGTAACTGAGGGCCATTATGGGCATTATGGGCTTAGTGTAACTTATCCTAACAGAGTTACAATAAGCAAGTATAACAGCCCCTGTCGAAATATTAGATGTATTTTCCTAAGTCTCATTTTCAGTATGTTAAAAAAACTGCTTTGGTAGCAGATATGCTTTGTCGCGACAGAGCGAAACATAGGTCAAAATGCTACTACATAAATATAGGCTAGGCCTATGGCCAAAGCATGACTTACTTTTTTTCTTAGCAATGCACAGCTGGAGGAAGCACATGGTACAATCCGCTCATAGAAGGACCCTTTTCATTAAAAAGAATTTATTAAGTTTATAAATAAATCATTATGTAGGCTAGTCATACAGTCTCCTCCACTATACAAATATGTACGGTTTTGTATATATATATATATATATATACAAAGCAGATAGGTGGAGATGATGATACCATACCTTCGAGATAGGTGGCTGTAGTAGTTCCGGTAGGTGGTTGCCGGTGGATGTAATCAGAGGTGATGGGGGGGAGGTAATGCTGGATCCATCAGTTCTCTTGAAAAATCAAATCTCCCATGCTACTAAGAGAAATATTTTTCACCAAAAATGAGGAATACATAAAATAGGTTTCACATTAGAGCCTGATATTCCTCTCATATATTATAGCTGCAACATCACCACCATAAAAATGAAAAAAAAAGTATTTTCTATTGAAAAAAATGTAATGTCAAGCACACGTATTAGCGTCACTGATATGATGTAAATTCTCAAAGAAAGTAGAGAGATAGAAAAGTTCCGTATTAAACTTGTTACCTCAATCAACTTTAGTTCATCTTTTATGGTTGCTTTCTTGTTGTTTTCCCATGCTCCAACGGCAAATATGCTCTTATGAGCTCTATTTAACAATTTCAGGTCGTTGATTGAGTACATATATCCACCACAAAATAAAAACTAAACTATGATGTATAGGGGTAAAAAGCATCAAATTTGTTGTTCTCCCCAAGTTCATCATTTAGCAAAATATTGCAGCCTCTTTCGGACCAATTTTTAAGGCCTTCCTCATATATTGGATTCCATATCATGTTCCCACTTCTAGTTTCAAAACATCCAGGGCTCCTAATCTATCAATCTACAGATGACATATACAAAGAAAAGAATATAAAAAATAAAGGAAAATAAAGCTGAGCCGATTACAACCAAAACCAACTGAAGCAGAACACTATCTTTTGAACTTTTAGTAAGTGATTACAGTCGTTAATGCACTTTGAATAAATGGTAAAATGGGTTAAGATAATGAACTTACATTAAGCTCACTAGAACTGGAACTGGAACTGGAGATAACTACTGATTCAATCAGAAGGTCTACTCCAGGAGGTGGTCCTTCCAAATAAATACAACCTGGTCAGACATAGTTGACAATGAAAATGTCCCTTCCAGCTTCTTCCACTGCTATTTTGAAACGGAGGTACTGTATGTAGCGACTTTCATTAACACATTGACTTCCTAAATTATAAATTTGGGGTCTGATCCCCAGCGATTAAAAACAATAGAGATCGGTCCATGATAATTTTGTCTTAAGGTTTCAGTCCTTCACCCTGCGAATTTAACTATCATTGTGCACACAATTACTTTGCATAATCTAACTATGTGAGATAAACCTATTACACAAAATAACAATTATAGAATGACAAATTGGATAATATATTTATGACGTAGTTTCAGTATGCAAAGTGATCGTGGTATCCACAGAGTGAGGGAGGATCACATCATAAAGTTGAAACTATTGTGAACTCCACCCTACACTTTCTTTTGTAATTTGGGGAACCAAAACCTAAAGGCCCCTTTTTAGATAGATCAGGGCAGTCAAATGAGAAAGCTAAATACATTACCTAGCAATGAACATATAGCAAGTTGGTGAATCTCAAAATTTTATTCTAAGAGTAGCTTGCACTGTGGTAGAACCTTGAAGAGGCCCTGATACCCCAACACGAGCAGAAATAGTGTAAGTGCAATCTCGAGAAACTATGGTTGTGATGTCTTTCTCCAATCCTTGCCAATATTCGCTGCGATTCGTTATAACTACAAAACGACTGCCTCTCTTTGCTGAGATACCTTCATTGAACCAAGACTCGGATGAAATGACAGATCCATTGCAGTTGTTGGGGTGCCAAAAATTTAGCTCCTCAGAGAAGTCATGGTTAAGTATGATATTAGTATCCGAACTGCTCCACGAGTTGTTCAGTTCCTCGTTCAATATCTGTCAGGAAAGAATAGGAGTGCAAGCACAAAAGTAATATGATTTCAATATGAAATATAAACAATCCTTCAACTAAATATTGGTATCCACCAAGACTAGTGTTATGACAGTGTTATGACGCTTACCTTGTACATGTTCAGGAACCACTTGAGGTGTGATTTTAGAGTGATTGAGGGTGGAATAAAATGGGACTATAGGGATCCGTTCGTGGCGACGGGCAAGAGGGTTAACAGAGTGGATGTCGTGGTCGCACGTGACACATAAAGCCTCGGCGTACGCCTTGCACGTGACGCTAGCGGGTGCCATCTCGCAGACCTCGCACATCCAGATGCGCTCGTGCATCGATATGCCACTATGGATGCTTTTGTCGCAAAACCTTGAAATTTATGAGGGGTAACCTAACCCTCCATATATCTGCACCTACTACGTAATAATCTGGGAGCTGCGCCATGACAATGTTTATATAAGGGAGCCAAATCATCTGCAAATTATTAACAAATGTATAATAATTAACAATATATCAAGGTTTAATAAAATGTACATCATTAATATAAAGAAAAAATATTTATGCACCTGAGATGACCGCATCAGATCGGGCTAGTTCCAAAAATAAATGAGAACATGCATGGGGGTTTCCTGCTTAGATAACGGGGTGAGCCATGTGAAAATAAAATAAGTATCAATGAAAAAATGAATAACAAGTGACAAATGAATAAACAATGGTATTATAGTTTACCGGCATCCCAAAGTCCCCAATGGTAGTGGCTCGACGCCCTCAGCAGGTGAAGGCTTAACGTGCTCAAGTATCTGTCGCTCCAGTGCCAAATGGGATAGACGCTCGTATGCCCATAACTGTGAATGAAAACAAAATTTAATTACGTATAATTATCTTACAAATATGATGCCATTTAAAACTCAAAATTTGTAATGTAAATGTCTTGTACCTGATACTTCGTTTTATGCAACCACTGACACCTGCACTGCTGCTGAGAATCGCGAAAACCTTCATCATCATTATTTGTTATCTAAAGAAATGATAATAAAAATTCCGTATCAGTAAGATATATGGGTATGTGTTTGTTTGCGTGTTGTTGAAATCCAACCACGGGTAGAATAGAAAGGCCAATTATCTAATAACATAGTAACACAAAAGTGAAAAAGTAGTGTTTATGTCAAGTGGTACTGACACACTTGATCTCAACGAAAAGGAGGGAAACCGCAAAGAATAAGATGAACCTCAAATCGTATTGATGATTATTATGACTCACTTCTGCTTATGCATTTCTACAAAAATGAAGTTTGTGCATCAACATGCTATGAGATGGAAAATAAGCCAATGGCTTTTATTTATAGTAAGTCATTGTCGAATTATCCTATTAGCTTAAGAATCTCACAATACTTGCTAGTTCCTCCTCGAGCAATCCCGAAATTACAACTAATGGCTTTTATTTATAGTAAGTCTAATAGGATAATCAAGGAAAAGAAATGAGGGATTCAGATCAAATAATAAAAAATATTTGAACAAAATATATTCATCAGTGTCTTCTTAATTTAACAAAGAAAATTTCACCTTATATTTTGTGATGATGTTTTTGAGAAAGGTAATTGTGATCATCATCCTAAATCATAATGAACTGTAGGCCTGGAATGTAGATAACACTTCCCCAACCATCTTGAGGTCTATGCTCTGAAGAGTTATTATGAAGGTGGGATGAATTTTGCAAATCTTTTTCTAGAAACCATTCAAATTCCTCAACCATGTGGTGCCTTGATAAAACTCCGTTACAAGTTATGGAAGAATCTTGGAATACTGATTTTGAAGCCCCTCCCATGATTAAATTTTCTATCAAGCTTAGAAGGCGTTCAAAAATATAATAATACAAATTATATTATGTTATTTTTAAGTAATACAAATAAGTTTCATCATTATTATGATTCTCAATGATGAAAGTGTAGGTTTTTTTTAACTCCACTAGGGGTTTAAGACAAGGAGACCCTCTGTCTCCTACTCTTTTCATTTTAGTCATAGAAATTCTTAGTATGAAGATTGATGAATTGTTTATATCAAACCTAGCTAGTCCATTCTCCCACCCTCTTAGAATAGTCCTAGTTTCTCATTTGGGATTTACAGATGATCTCATTATCTTCAATAATGCAGGCAAAAGATCCATTAAAAATTTATTTCATGTGGTGACTGACTTCGAATCCTGCTCAGGGCAATTAATAAATAGAGGCAAGAGTGCATTTTACATGGGCAAGAATACAAAGAAAGGCAAGTTGAAGTCTATTTCTCAACAAACTGGTCTCTCTAATAAGTAATTACCAATTAATTCTAGATATTGGTAGAAAGAATATCTTAACTTTTACATAAATGATAAATAATATAAGGAACAAAGTTTTCTCCTGGTCTTCAAAGCTCATCACTCAAGGGGGTAGGATTACTCTTTTTTAAATAATGTGCTTTCATCCATTCCCCTACATATTCTATCTGTTATTAGTCCTCCCTTAGCTATTATTAAAATGATCCAAGATATCTTCAGTAAGTTCTTTTGGGGGGACTGCTCCAAGGAAAATCCATATTAGTGGATCAAATGGGATCAAGCTTGCTTCCCTCCTGCTGAAGGGGGGTGTTAACATTAGATCATTGGAAATAATCATTGAGGCTGCTAGCTTAAATTTATACAAGAAATGTAGATTTGATTCACGGCAATGGGGTTCCTTCATGAGGAATAAATTTAAAACTATTTCTAGCTCTAACAAAAGCGTTAAAGCCTTCAATAGAATTATAAAAGTCTAAGAAAAGGTTGCTGACCTAATAGATGAGAACAAGGAGATTTAGCTTCCTTCTCCCACTGGGAATATAACCTTAAAATGGCCTACGAAGCAGTGAGGCCTTCTAGCCCCGCTTCATTAAGTTGGAGATGTGTCTGGAGTTATAGCTGTCCTGCCAAAATCAGTATTTTCACATGGAAAGTTTTTCATAAAGCTCTACCTATAGATACCGTTGATCAAGAGATAGGTAGCAAGCTTCTAGATGAAGAAGTTGGGAGAACGATTTAGAATCCATTAATCATATGCTTATTAAATGTTCAGTTGCAAATGAAGTGTGGAATTTCTTTATCTTGAAGATGGGTGTAAGGATGAATTTTCAAAATTATAAAAGCATGCTTATTTTTTAATGGCTGAAATGCCAATCATAGATCACCAACAATTTCTTCATACTAATCTGCCTAAGATCATTATGGTTATGGAAAGCCAAGAATCTCAAGCACTTTGAGGGCATGATTATGAATTATGAGCACATTATTTATAATGTGACCTTATTGATCTTAAAGTTTGCTTCTCTAAATGTGTTTAAAAATAGAATTAAAAAGGATGATGCATATTCTATTCAATGGTTCAACTTAAAAATTAAGACTAAAGTGCTTCACATCTTCAAATGTATATGGACTAAGACTCCAGTTGGTTACATGAAGCTAAACATAAATGGGGCCTCTCAAGGGAATCCTAGACCTAGTGGCATAGGTGGTATTATTAGGAATCACTTAGGTAATTTTGTGGCATCATATAGCATTACAGTTGGTAGGAAAAATTCATTCCAAGATAAGTTATTGCTTTAAGAGAAGGTATCAATTTGTGCAGTCAATTGAATCTCTTAAAAGTGATTATTAAGTCTGATTCTGAATTGTTGGTGGATTTAATTTTGAAGAAGGGAAACCCCCTGGTTAATATTAAAAGATTTGAAAAACTCTCAATTACCTCTCATGTTCTGACACAAATGATTTTCTAGAATTCTACATCATGTTTATAGTTTACAGATCCCGTCCTTTTGTCAAATGTGGTGCATATGACAGTTCATGTGAAATCTTCATGCTTCCTTCTTTTTGTTTTCTGATTGTAGTACTTTTTCAAATTCTTAACACTATACCAGGACTAAAATGAAAAAATTAAAATACACCTAAATTAGCAAAGGATAAAGAAATATAATAACCATTGACTGATGCCTGTGAAAACATCCAGTCAAATTGGATTAAGAGGTCCTTTGTAAATAATTAAGTGAGGTCCACATGGTTTTTATTTCACAAAAAAGTCCTTGCTGTAAAATGGAACGTTTGGATGCAATCCCTATACCTCTTAAGAAACTTTTGGATTCTTCTATATACTGATAGAAGTGTCTAGACTTTTTGCAATTATTGTCTCCCTCGGATTCTAATTGTGAAAGACCCTAAAACTTGTTGTTCGACCTGTGATGACCAAGCAAAGAAACAGAGCCAACAAAGCACACTTTTGCTCCAAATACAAATTAATGAACACCTCAGAAATACTTCAAAACAACTTAAGAAACTGCATAACCTACCTCATGAACCAAGACCTGCTTTATAGCCAACGCAAGAACAAACTAGATCTGTAGCCCTGTTTAACAAAAATTTAACGCATTTATACAACATAATAAACTGATTCTTTTACAATAACTAATCATACAAAACAAACACTAACCTTGAAGTTTATAAAGTCAGCTATAAGGGGGTCAAATGAAAGCAATGAATCATCTATAGCAACTTCATGCTTCAGGGTACCTGGTAACCAATCAACTTTCACATTCTTATAAGTTATAGCTTGAAAACCCTAGTTTTGGTTTCCAAGCTAGGACACCATCGTTATAACTTGAAAACCCTAGTTTTCCACGAGATCTTTAAACTGACAAATCAAAATTACAATTGAATAATGGAGTTTTACCTGAGACATTGTGACATCGATTTTAAGATATAAAAAGAGAGAGAGAATTTTGGATTGGCGTGGTGGAGTTTGGGGTACCCTAGATGGAGGAGACGTGAGTTTGAGAAACCCTAGATAAACAAAGTGGTAGAGAAGGTTTTTCATTTGGATGTGTGGAAGTCGAGGAGAGTTTCTCTAGTTTGGGGAGCAACTTTTTCTTTTGTTTTTTTATGTTAATTTTTAAAATAATGAATTAGAATTAGTAACATATATAGTTGATTATTAACGGTATTATAGGGTAAGAAATAGTAATGCTATAATTGTGTTAGTAATCATAAAATTAGTGTGTTACTAAAAGCTTGTTTTGGTGTAGTGTAAATCACCTTATTGGTGATGCGCTAATATCCATTTTGACACTTTCTTAACACTACTGGTTCCTGATAAACAAATTTTCCATAAAACCACTACAGGGATGATGGCAAATAAGTAAGTAAGAAAGTCTTCTCTTGGATTTCTCAACCACTAAGACATTAGCATAGAATTGATGGAGATTAAGGAGATCTTAACAATAAGAAGGTTAGTAACAAAATTCCAAACTTCACTAGTAATAGGACCATGGATGAATAGATGATTTAGATCCTCTTCAACTTGATCATAATACCTACATTTAAAAGCCAATAATATCCCCATCTTTTGAACATTCTTATCAATAGGGACACTATTATGATATCATTTCCAAAGGAATATTGATATTTTATGAGGAAACATAGAGTTATAATTGGACATTCTTAGAGAAGAAGAGGGATTAGATGACTTGATGATCTACTAGGCGGACTTGGAGGAAACATTTTCATCATGAGAAAGACTAGTATAAACTGCCATCTATCTCTATAATGAGATTTTCTTTATCATTTTTTATCACTAAAACTATTTTACAAGTACTTTAGCTAGTAGTAGTTGAACAGTCCTTATATCTGTTCCAGAAGAAATTAGCATATAGGCTATCTTGAGTCTTGAGATTACACTAAATCTCCATGATAGCTAATTTACAAATATCTGATAGAGATTCAAAGCCAAGACCTCCCTCTTCTATCGATATCATAGTTTTCCATTCAACTAGTAATAATTTTCCCAAATGCAAGAGAAGATTTCTAAAGGAAATTGTTAAAAACTCTTTGAATATGAAGAATGGCTCTACATAGGGGATTAAATGTGGTAAGGAAATGGATGGGTATAGAAGATAAAACAATTTGAATAAGAGTTCTCCTACTAGAAAATGAAAGAAATTTGGATTTCCAACCTGCCACTTTATGTTTTATTTTACCATTTCACTGGTCGTACCTTTGAAATGAATAAAATTTCAAGCTTCAAGAACAATCATATAGCAGATGAAAGGGGGAAAAAATCGTCTAGTAAGAAAAGTGATGGATTAAGACAATTAAGGACACCGATTGAGACACTAATTTAGTAAGACTTATCCAACCCGCCAAATTGGGTTGAATATGGTTCCAGCTCATAATTTTGCTGCTGAGTTTGTCTAGAACGATGGTAAAATCATTCACCTTCCTCTTACCAACTGTAATTGGCACCCTAAGATATAGGAACGGAAGAGATTTAGAGTTATAACCAGTATTATGTTTAATAATGTTTCTCCTAAAATTTAATGCTTTGGACGATACATAGAAACAACTTTTATCATGGTTAATTGTCTTAAAATTTCAGAGATACATACAATAATGAATTTACAAGTGTGTTTGAATGCTCCTAAAATTTCGAAGAAAACTAACTGATTTTCCCCTATTTTCGAATCCTTATGGCTGCCATTTCATGACCACCGGACAAGGAAAAACCACCGGACAATTACCAAACCAAATCTTTTGCTTCCTTTTTTAGATCCTCAAACACTGAATCAATCAAAATTGTTCCTCCAACTATTTACAAAGGGGAACCAAGTGTTAATTTCTCTGTCGATGATGTGGAGAAACTAATTCTACTCTCTAAATGTACTCTCATTGGGCGATTCTCTTATGGTAGACAACCTTTTGAGGCCATTAAGAAGGCTTTTTATTCATTTTCACTAAAATCCTCATTTTTAGTAGGATTACTAGATAATAAACATGTGATGATCAAATTACTTTTTGAGGAGGATTATTTGCGGCGTTGGATCTGAGAAAATTGGTATAACTTCAAAGCTCAAATGCGTATTATGAAATGGAACCATGAATGCGGATCAGATAGTGATTGTTCAATTATTCCATTATGGATTTCATTTCCATGTCTCCCAGTTCATTTTTTTATAAAGTGGTCTTATTTTCGATTGCCCAACTCATTGGTGTCCCTTTAAAATCAAATGACGCTAATGCTATGGTTTCAAGACCCCGTCAAGTGCGTATATGTGTTGAAGTTGATGTGTCTAAGAGCTTGCCTTTAATGGTTATTCCAAATCTATACCTCTTGAACCAATTCCTCCTAATTTCGAGCTCGGTTTATTAACTAGTGTTGTGGCGCCTCAAGAACTTAAAATTAGCGACATAAATATGGTTGATCTTTGTTCAAGGATTAACTTTAAAGGGGAAATAGCTAACATTAATAACAAGATTTGGGTTTTATGGAGGCAATATTGGTTGGTTGAATCATTGGGTAATACAGAACACCTTTTGTCTCTCAAAGTCAGTTTTGATGTGCTTGATGCTCCTATAATTTTTTCTTGTGCTTATGCCAAATATGATAAGATAGACAATATGGAGTTATGGTCTGAACTGCATAGAGTGTCTTCTCTAGGCAGATTTGATTGGATTGTTCGTGGTGACTTCAAAATTGTTGCATGTTAAGAATATAAAGTCAGGGGTAATCTAATTGATTTTGATGTGGTATGAGACTTTACCACTGAAATTAATCAAACAGGTCTCTTGGAATTTGCTTTTTCTGGCTCCCGATTCACTTGGTGTAACAATAGGGATGGCTCCTCCCGTATTTGGGCCAGACTTGATCGTGTTCTTGGTTCTAGTAATTGGTTCGCAGAGGGTATTCTTCCATCTGCTTTCCATCCGCACAGGAAAACATCCGATCATTGTCCTATTGTGATGCAAATTAAAACTGAGGTTAATTGGTATCCTAAACCTTTTAAAATTCTTAATTTTTAGGTCAATCATGATAAGTTTCTGGAGGTGGTTAATTGTTGTTGGAACTCTGCAGTTGAGGGAAAGCCCATGGTTAGATTTGCTGTCAAACTAAAAGATCTCAACTAAGTTCTTAGAGTTTGGAGTAAGGAGTCATTCGATAACATTTTTCATAGGGTTCAAAAACCAGAATATGATTTGCTTCTTAAAGAACTAGCCCTTGATGCTCATCCAACCCAAGAGTTGAGGGTGGAGTTCCATCAAGGAAGGGTAGTATATATATAAGATTTGAAATTAGAGGAGGATTATTGGCGCCAAAAATCACGGTTGAAATGGGCAGTTCATGGGGATATTAGCTCAAAATTATTTTAATCCCTCACTAAAAAAAGATTAAAAAGTTATATATTCACAAGCTCAAGGATGAATAGGGTAATTGGGTAATAGATCCTAGTGAGCTGGAGAATCTAATAGTCGATCATTTTCAGGAGCTGCTCGGAACCAATTCAGGCTTGCCCATGTATGATGACATTCTTGAACACATTCTGAGCCTCATTTTGGATGAAATAAATAGTACCTTATGCACCATTCCATCACTTAATGAAGTTAAAGAGGTGGTTTTTTCTTTGGACAAGAACACTAAATTACTGGTTATAACTTTAAATATCTTCCGTTCCTATATCTTAGGGTGCCAATTACAGTTGGTAAGAGGAAGGTGAATGATTTTGCCATCATTCTAGACAAACTCAGCAGCAAAATTACCAGCTGGAACCATATTCAACCCAATTTGGCGGGTTGGATAAGTCTTATTAAATCAGTGTCTCAATCCGTCACTTTTCATGTCCTAGCAGCGGCACACACTACGAGAAAAATGACAATTAAGGACACCGATATTAAATGAGATAGTGCTGAATTATGCAGGTCTAAATTATGCATTTACACTTGCATTTGCATTTGAATTAATGCTGGCCTTAATTATGCATACTGATCTGATTTGGTACTAAAGTATGCATTTGCCTTGTTCACTTGCTAAATAATGCTTTGATGCTTTGGTGCTAAATGATCTGGTGCTTTGCTGCTAAATGATCTGGTGTTAAATGATCCGCTTTGGTGCTAACTGAACATAACTGATCTCTTGAAATTTGGTAACTAATAACATTCATGGTGCTTTAGTATTGCACTGATAACTGAAATTTGGTAACTGATAACATTCATGGTGCTAACCGAACATTAAATATAAAATGTGTTACTGATAACTGATCTGAAGGCTATGATACTGAGGTATATTCGAATGCAAAACTCAAGTCTAAGCCCTTAGCCAAATAAGAACATTTTGAACGTTATGAAATTATGAACATTTTGAACTAAAAATATTGTAATTCCAAGAGTTGGCCTTGATTTGTTGCTACTTATTTACTTATAGAACTATCATTTACAAGAAGCATACTTTTTTTAAATAGGAAGTATCGATGATACACCCTCCTGTGGAATGACAAATGACTTGCAGAGCATCTCACATGATGGTATATATTAAAAGATATCTATACATCAGAATTTTATAAATTTGTATATATGCTTGCTCATTACTTTTGAACAGGTGATACTAATAGCACGTCTTCTCATAAGAGGAAAGTTGGAGGGAGTGCCAAACAATGTAATGAATGGGGTAATGGTGAGAAAAATATACTTGGTTGGGACGAAGATTGCCAACCAATTGGACCATATGCGACGAAGTTGGCGAGTCAACTCGGATATTATGCACGTTAAGGGGATTTGTTTCATTTGACTTTGCCTTCTTGGACAAAAGCGAATCAACGAAAGCTCGACTTTGTTCGGGAACAAGTGAAGGTAATATTAAATTAATCTCGTATTAGTAAAATCAAATATTTAAAATTATTAGTATTTCTAACTAATGTATTTTTTTTCCTTAGATTAACACAAATGCGCCAGACAATTACCGAAATATATGTTGTCGTAAGCTTGGAATTCAATGGAGATCCTTTAGGTATGAGACCAAGAAGAAGTATTATACGGAATTGAACACGGATGCAGAGCGTTTAGCAATGATACCCCCCCAAGTCAGCTCGAATCAATGGAAAGTCTTAGTAAAACAGTGGGGTCAAGAAATAACAAAGGTATTACATTGAATTGGTAGATGGAATTTTACATGTTATTTTTTTAATTATTGATGTTATGTTGATGATTAAACAGGTTGGATTACATGTAAAAACAAAGAAGACTCTATCAAAATTTTCTAAAAATAATACATTGAATTGGTGAGGAGAGTATATTGATGATGCTCAAAATAGCACCACCCTTCAAGGTTTTCGTAAGCTCAATTTAATTATAACAATGGTAGCACAGGAACATACAAGTAAAAAAGATAAAGATGAGGAGAAGAGGATGAACACAAATGCTTAAGTGGTTCAGCCAATTAGGCCTACGTCCACTGTGCAAGTGAGTGAATAAGGTCACTGAAATAAGGCACTAACGGCCATGGATATAATCTCTCAAGCTTTATCTCTCTACTGTGTAAATTGGTAGAGTTTCAGCTAGGGTTGTAACTTTTTTATCTCGCTCCAGGTAGGAGAAGACAAGTATATATAGTGTGTGGGGGGTGTAATGCACCCCCTATGCGTGCAATGAGCATGTGTGTGTTGATATGACCAATCTAATGAAGACATCTGTCACTGTCACACATAGATAATGATGATGAAATATTCCCCCATGTGAGGGGATTGATTTGGTTACAACTAATTTTGTACACGTGTTCCTATCCTCGCATACGCTTGTCGATGCTCGGCTGTCTCTTATTGATACCAACCTCGGCCTGGAAGAGTACGAGGTTGGTGAGGTCTGACTTCTGCTTAATTCGAGATTATTCATGATGATCTTCGGCTCATTAGGAAGGCTGAAGTAAGACAGGTGGAGTAATAACGTCAGTCTGGGCCGAGGTTATGTTGGAGTAGATGGAATGTCGGCTGACTCCCAGCCAAGATCGGTCACGAGAGTTGTGGTCCTTGCTACCTCAGCTCGTTCCTAGCTAAGGTTGATGAATAAGGTAGATGCTATCTCTGATGCTGCCCGACTGAGGTGATTAGTAATGTCGGCCATGGCCGACCTTGTGTAGGATGGGAGTGCTAGTAGCCAATCAGGAGCCTTTGTAACCTCGACCCTCTCATATGCCGAGGTTGACGTCTCTGAGTTATCAGGTACATTTAGGGCATATCAATCACCCCCTAGCCCTTAGTTACCTATGTGAATAGGTGATTGAGGGGTATTTGCAAGGCCGAGGCCAAGTTTTCTTGTGAGCCAATACTATCTTGACGCATGTCACTTGCTTAAGTGATTAACATGTGTTTAAGGTTTGTATCTTTGGGTTCCCAAGGCAATAATGGGCCTTGGGAAATGCGCCAAAATGATTGTGGGTTTAAAAACCCCCCATTTTCTCTTTCTTCTTCATTTCTCCCGCCAGAGTTCTCTCTTTCTGCCATTTCTCTTCCAAGAGCTTTGCTGATCGATTTGGGATTTCTTTGTTTCAGATCCACTTCTTGCTCGTTTCATACTTAAGCCGGCATTATCTTCTCTTTATATCTTCATCCCCAGCTTTTAATAGACATTTTTGTTTTTTTCGGCGAATATTTAGGTCTCCAATTAGGGTTTTATTGGTTTTCCAGTGATATCGCCTTTTTCCGGTGATATTATTCTTGCTCTAGAATTCCTCAAAATTTAGGTTTGATCTTTTAGTTAAGTCGTGCCAAGTTGTTTATTTGTGGCTTTGGGTCTCAAGTGTAGTCTCGTCCTTACATGCTCACACCTTTATACCAGCTTTTAGAGGATTTCCCCTCTCTTAGGGAGAAGACCTTAGAAAAGATTAGGCAGATAGAGCGATCCCAAGAGGAAGCTCGTAAGGCTGAGGCCTTCCCCCTTAAACCTATAGTTATACCCCATCTGAAAGTGATATATCCTGAGCCATCTGTGCCTGTAGAGGTCCCAATAGAACATGTCCCGATGTTTGAGTCTGAATTGTCAACCTCAGACCCTATGTTTGTGGATTCTTTTTAAGAAGCCAGGGATTATTCCATCAAGATGGATCAAGCCCCTGACCAAGCCGAGGTTTCCAGCCGTGCCTCGTCTAAGAAGAGTTCTAGCACTTCGCACTCTTCCTCCGATGTCGAAATTGTAGGACCTAGTGTGGCTATTCCGCCAATATTTGATGTTGTTCCCTTATCGACCGCCACAGGGGCTGAGTTCGCTCAGAGGTTCCCTGATGGTGCTCCCACCCCTGCCTAAGCCGACGTTGTTCAGGATGAGGATGATGGTAGTGAGAGTGATGTTGACACCTCAGAGGCAGTCGAGATAGAGAGCACTATCAGCGAGCTTGACCTCCTAGCTTTCAGGCATCTTTAGTCCATAGGTCCCTCCATAAAACTTAGGAGGCCTCAGAGGGGAATAGAGGCGAACCCTGAGAAGATCAAGGCTTTGCTTGACATGAAGACACCAAGAATTATCAAGGACGTCCAGAGTCTCACTGGACGAGTAGCTGCACTCAACAGGTTTGCTTCCAGAGCAATGGACAAGTGTCTTCCGTTCTTTAAGGTGCTTAGAAAGGCCTTTGAATGGGACAAAGAGTGTGATGAGTCTTATAATGGTGTCTCCATTAACCTTGTAACATTGTCTAAGGGTTGAGGTCATCAGACTAAGATGTTACCCATTTCGTCAAATTAATGATGTTTAAGGTCCGAGGTCATCCAAGTGTGATGTTCACCTTAGACCTTGTCATCAAACTATGATGTTTTAAGGTCTGAGGTCATCAACTAAGATGTTACCCCCATAAATTCCACCAAATTAATGATGTTTAAGGTATGAGGTCATCCAAGTATTATGTTACCCCCATAAATTCCACCAAATGAATGATGTTTAAGGTCTGAGGTCATCCAAGTGTGATGTTTACCTCAGATCTTGTCACCAAACTATGATGTTTTAAGGTCTGAGGTCATCAATTAAGATGTTACCCCCATAAATTTCACCAAATTAATGATGTTTAAGGTCTGAGGTAATCAACTAAGATGTCACCCCCATAAATTTCACCAATTTAATGATGCTTAAGGTTTGAGGTCATCAAAGTGTGATGTTCACCTCAGACCTTGTTACCAAACTATGATGTTTTAAGGTCTGAGGTCATCAACTAAGATGTTACCCCCATAAATTTTACCAAATTAATGATGTTTAAGGTCTGAGGTCATTCAAGTATGATGTTCACCTCAGAACTTGTCACCAAATTAATGATGTTTAAGGTCTGAGGTCATCAACTAAGATGTTATCCCCATAAATTTCACCAAATTAATGATGTTTAAGGTCTGTGGTCATCCAAGAATGATGTTAACCTCAGACCTCGTCACCAAATTAATGATGTTTAAGGTCTGAGGTCATCAACTAAGATGTTAGTCCCATAAATTCCACCAAATTAATGATGTTTAAGGTCTGAGGTCATCCAAGTATGATCTTCACCTTAGACCTTGTCACCAAACTATGATGTTTCAAAGTCTGAGGTCATCAACTAAGATGTTACCACCATAAATTTCACCAAATTATGATGTTTAAGGTCTGAGGTCATCAACTAAGATGTTACCCCCATAAATTTCACCAAATTAATGATGTTTAAGGTCCGATGTCATCCAACTATGATGTTCACCTCAGACCTTGCCACCAAACTATGATGTTTTAAGATCTGAGGCCATCAACTAAGAAGTTACCCCCATATATTTTACCAAATTAATGATGTTTAAGGTCTGAGGTCATCCAAGTATAATGTTCACCTCAGACCTTGTCACCAAATTATGATGTCAAACCTTATCACCAAATTATGATGTTTAAGGTCTGAGGTCATCAAATAAGATGTTACCCCCATAAATTTTACCAAATTAATGATGTTTAAGGTCTGAAGTCATCCAAGTATGATGTTCACCTCAGACCTTATCATCAAATTATGATGTTTAAGGTCTGAGGTCATCAACTAAGATGTTACCCCCATAAATTTTACCAAGTTAATGATGCTTAAGGTCTGAGGTCATCCAAGTACGATGTTCACCTCTGACCTTGTCACCAAACTATGATGTTTTAAGGTCTGAGGTCATCAACTAAGATGTTACCCCCAAAAATTTCACCAAGTTAATGATGTTTAAGGTCTGAGGTCATCCAAGTATGATGTTCACCTTAGACGTTGTCACTAAACTATGATGTTTTAAGGTCTGAGGTCATCAACTAAGAAGTTACCTCCATAAATTTCACCAAATTAATGATGTTTAAGGTCTGAGGTCATCAACTACGATGTTAACCCCATAAATTTCACCAAATTAATGATGTTTAAGGTCTGAGGTCATCCAAGTATGATGTTTACCTCAGACCTTGTCATCAAATTATGATGTTTAAGGTGTGAGGTCATCAACTAAGATGTTACCCCCATAAATTTCACCAAATTAATGATTTTTAAGGTCTAAGGTCATCCACTAAGATGTTATCCCCATAAATTTCACCAAATTAATGATGTTTAAGGTCTGAGGTCATCCAAGTATGATGTTCACCTCAGACCTTATCACCAAACTATGATGTTTTAAGGTCTGAGGTCATCAACTAAGATGTTACCCCCATAAATTTCACCAAATTAATGATGTTTAAGGTCTAAGGTCATCCAAGTATGATGTTTACCTAAGACATTATCACCAAACTATGGTGTTTTAAGGTTTGAGGTCATCAACTAAGAAGTTACCCCTATAAATTTCACCAAATTAATGATGTTTAAGGTCTGAGGTCATCCAAGTATGATGTTCACCTCAGACCTTGTCACCAAATTATGATGTTTAAGGTCTGAGGTCATTAATTAAGATGTTACCCCCATAAATTTCACCAAATTAATGATGTTTAAGGTCTGAGGTCATCCATGTATGATGTTTACCTCAGACCTTGTCATCAAATTATGATGTTTAAGGTGTGAGGTCATCAACTAAGATGTTACCCCCATAAATTTCACCAAATTAATGATTTTTAGGGTATGAGGTCATCCAAGTATGATTTTCACCTCAGACCTTGTCACCAAACTATGATGTTTTAAGGTTTTAGGTCATCAACTAAGAAGTTACCTCCGTAAATTTTACCAAATTAATGATGTTTAAGGTCTGAGGTCATCCAAATATGATGTTCACCTGAGACCTTGTCACCAAATTATGATGTTTAAGGTCTGAGGTCATCAACTAAGATGTTACCCCCAAAAATTTCACCAAATTAATGATGTTTAAGGTCCGAGGTCATCCAAGTACGATGTTCACCTCAGACCTTGTCACCAAACTATGATGTTTTAAGGTCTGAGGTCATCAACTAAGAAGTTACCCCCATAAATTTCACCAAATTAATGATGTTTAAGGTCTGAAGTTATCCAAGTATGATGTTCACCTCAGACCTAGTCACCAAATTAATGATGTTTAAGGTCCGAGGTCATCCAAGTATGATGTTCACCTCAGACCTTGTCACCAAACTATGATGTTTTAAGGTCTGAGGTCATCCAAGTACGATGTTCACCTGAGACCTTGTCACCAAACTATGATGTTTAAGGTCTGAGGTCATCAACTAAGATGTTTCCCTCATAAATTTTACCATTAATGTATAATGAAACAAGAGTTGACACAAGAACTGATCTTCTCATTAATAATCTCTTCATAAGATGACACATTTACATAGGAATCATTGCAACATCATATGTAATACTTTTTCAAATGATCAGTGACGCGACTGAAAATGTGTCTCAGAAGTGCGTTCACTCTAGGCTCAAGTGTAAGCCTGTCGCTCAAGTAATAATCCCAGTAAGTCAGGTATCGATCCTCAGGGAAAAAGGACAATGGAGTTGTGACGACGGGAAAAGACGGAGGAACCCTAACTTTGACTCTAAGAGGAAAAAGAAAAATTGATTTGTTTTTTAGATTGATTACAGCTAAATGCAATAATGAGAATAAGAAAAGATGCAACTATACTAATCTACCTAACTTATGAGTGAAAAATAGTCCGAAACTTTTTATTTAAATGATGAGAAAAATAGGACGGGAATACAATCCCCCAACCCAAGTGTAGTGCGGATATAATACTAATCTTAAATTTATTTGATTAATTTGACCCAGAATTTAGTACTCCCAAGTATTATATATACGAGGTTCAAGCCCGCGTCATACCTAATCTGAGGATGAATAAATCAGTATTGCGATAGTAGCACTCAAATTGCACTCTAAATCATCACGAGTACCCAGAGGCAAACGAGATATAAAGATCTACAATCGTTGTGAAACTACGCAATATGATCAAAGTCAATCATTAAATTTAGTGGATTAATTTTATACTCACGCACTAACACATCAGTCTGGGTTCATGCATCCCGGCCTTGGGAAATCTAGCCTAACATGTTGAAAAGAATGGAAACAAGGATTAATGTGCAGGAACTCATAATTACTCTAAGGAAAATAGTAATTAGATGCAGAAAAGAATTAGAACTAAAAATTACTCACTAAAATTATCCAAGCAATAAGTGAAATAATGAAAGAAACAGATACTCACAGAAATCACTGAATAAAATCTTCAATCCTTGAAATAAATCTGAAATTATTAACTAAGCTAGGGTTTCTGGAAAAGAAGAGGAAAAACCTACTAATTCTCCGTGTCTCTAACAATACTAAATTAGATCTTTTATACCCTATAACAATATCGGAAGTCAGCTGCACTAGGAGTCTTTTTAGGAAGAGAAAAGATTTTCAAATCTCGAAGACCGGACCGGTCCGGGGCTTAGGCGGACCGGTCTGCCCCTAAGGCGGATCGGTTCTTTTTATTTTGTGGCGGACTGGTCCGTGAGCGGACCGGTTATTTTTATTTTTGCATTTTTCGGTTTGCATGCGATCTGGGGTCTTCTGGAGTTTGGCAAGGCGGACCGGTCCGGTGTAGTGGCGGATCGGTCCGGCTATTTGACTTTTTGGTTCCTCTTTGACTGCTCATAACTTTTGTTCCGGGATTCCGATTGAGGTGCCGTTTCTTCCTTTGTGCTCGTGAATGAGATGTCTTCAACTTCTCTTAAGGTACTTCATCCGAATTCTGGGTGGAAATTACGCTTTTGCCCTTGAGACTTTTCCTTCTTTCTTTCTTGATTCTACCGATTTCCTTCTTTCGACATCAAATACCTGCAAAATCACTAAAAAATACCAGAATCTCGATGTACTCATTAGGATCAGTCAGTAGCATAGTTATGATATAAATCCAACTCAATTACGTTGTTCGAGGTGCTAAAAGTAACTAAATCAAGGGATAAATTAGGAAGAATTTATGCCTAATTAAACCCCCCTAACTTAGAACTTTGCGCGTCCCGAGCAATGTAAAAGAATCCTAGCGTGGCTCAACTCTTTGAAAATCATTTTATTGGGATAAAATACCTTTTTCGCGGGCAAGAGATTGCATTTAGCATATGCAACAAGCCGTTAAACCCCTAGGTTACCCTAGTAGGACGAGTGTTGTCTCGTGAGGGTTTGCAGAGAATATACCCACAAAATTCGACTCAAAGAGAATTCCGAATATGCGAAAATTGTGCAATTCAAACTTTTCCAGAAAATAGTCATCATCAAGTCATATTTACAAGTCTCAAACCGTAGTGTGTGTGTGTGCGTAGCCAGAAATATAACCGCCAATTTCCACTGATTGATCATTACGCTACTCATCCGAAAATTCGTTTTGATTTCAAGTTCTCACGGAATACTCTCACAAACGAATCTCTCGGATTATTTCTATTCTCCCGGTATGCGTGATATCAAGAGTAAATGTAATGGAAGCAAAATCACGCATACAATTAGAAAGACGGAAATTTTATGGTGAAAGGACCTCATAAAAGGATTACGGTTTTAAAAACGGGAACATTGCCTTTATTTCGCGCACTTCATCTCTTTTATTATCTTTTGGTGTCTTAACTCTCCACGCGGTAATCAGTTTTCGCAATTTGGACTCGGTTAGGACTTTTTCAGGTTTTTAGGGTATATCGGGTAAAGTGAAGGAGGTATGGACAGTTGGAATTGGAAAAGTCATTAATGATGTCCATTTGTGCTTTTTCCGGGCTATTGCTCATTTTTTTTTCTTTTTCTATTTTTTTTTTATATTTTTCACTACTTTTCTTTTATTGCTATTTTTGTTGAGCATCACTAATTTTTCTTGCCCCTTTATATGCACTTTTGGACTAAATTCTAAATTTTTCCATTTTTCGCAATTCCGGGCTATTGGGGTTGTTTGGGTTATCAACGAAAGGGAAAAATCATTCGGCTCGATTTGGGTTGCAAAAAGGGTGATTTTTTCACGAGTTTTTATGGCCAATATTTTTGGGTGACAAACGAGGGCCTACTTCATCGTCCAAAATACCAATTGCGTTACCATGTGCGTTTCGAGATGACTTTAAGTTTAGAGACTAATTTGGCACGTTTTTCAAAGCAATATTTCACACATTTTTCAGAACCGATCAAAATGAAAGGATTGAGATCCTTGGCAACTTTTTAGGCACTGAAAAGAACGTTGAGTTAACAATTAACTCAGATTGATTTAAAAACTCGCAAAACGTGATAGGCTCGAATCTCACCGGGTTTGTTAATCTCCACACTTATTCGTTAAGTCGTCAATTTTCGTTCAATTTCCATCTTTGGTCAATTTTGGCTTTGTGTACGTTGAATTTTACAACTTGAGACTTCAATTCGACTTTTAATGATATTTTTGAAAAATTTGAATTCCAATTTTTATTTATTTTGAACAAAAATATTTTTGGTTTTTTCAAAATTTTATGATTTTTTTGGACATTTCTGGGCATTTTGGAAAATTTGTGAAGTTTTAGAAATACGCACTTGTGACCCCCCCCTAACTTAGACTTTTGCATTGTCCTCAAGCAAAAAGGACTAAAATCTAACTCAAAGCGAATGAAAAGTGCGAAAAAATAAAACAAACAAATATTTAAAATGCATAAAGACACTAAATGACCCTAGCACATGACTCAATAATACACTAAAAATCACCCCATACTCGTCGGGAGTGAGACGACCTCTCATCTCTCTACGAACTCACCCGACCCCACTTACGAGGTTCGATGCTCTCTTTGCCACTCTCGTCCTAGGATTATATTCCAACAATCGGAACAAATTGGGACCTCGCCCATAGATAAAGGATAAACCGGGAGACTCGTCGTGACTACTTGGAAAGGGATCCTCGTGATGCTGACTCAAAGCGTGGTCTGTGTGCGCTGACTCAGAGGGAACACCTAGGTTTCTTTTAATTTTTAAGATGCACGGGTCAGGCTCTAAGTCGGATGGACCACAACTTTTCTCCTCACTCGCCTTCGGGACCTCTAGTGGTATGGGTGGATGGTCACAAAGAAGAAATTCATCGATTTTATCTTTCCATTCGCTTTCTTCTCGGTGCCTAAATGAATCCAATAGAGTTTGGACTTCGTCGTTAAGGCTCTCATCCCCCGGATCGAATTATTTTTCAAATTCTTCCATGATCATGTCCCCTAGCTCTCTCCCCCGAGTAGTGCCTACGTCCTCTCTTACTTGCTCGATCTCTAACTCCACCATTTTTCTTTCTTCTAACCCCTCTATCTCTCTTTCAATTTCGGTGTAAGTTCCCTCGCTCTCATGACTAGACACTAAGCAAGATTCTAAGGCGTCTCGACATAAATTTTCCTCAAAGTACTCCCCTACGATCTCGTCTATGAAGCTCACCGCATGAAGGTCATCTTCATCCCCCGTATGTTGGGCGACATGGAAGATGTTGGTCTCTAAGGTCATGTTCCCAAAGGTGAGTTGCATTCGCCCATTCCGAGTATTGATGATTGCGTTAGCCATAGCTAAGAATGGGCGCTCAAGTATGATGGGAACATGGTTGCTCGAGTTAAAGGAGGGCTCCGTGTCCCAAATGACAAAGTCTACCGGGAAGTCGAAGGTGTCAACTTGGACGATCACGTCCTCGACTATGCCTCTTGGGATCTTCACGGTTCGATCCGCTAATTGGAGAGTGACCTTTGTGGGCTTGAGGTCGCCCAAGTCAAGTTGCCTATAAATGGAGTAAGGGAGGATATTTACACTTTCTCCCAAATCTAGTAAGGCCTTTTCGATTTTATTTGCTCCAATGATGCAGGAAATGGTGGGTGCACCGGGATCTTTGAATTTAGGTGGGAGATCGTTAAGTAGAATGGAGCTCACATTCTGTGCTAGAAAGACGTTTTTCATTACCTTCATCTTTCTCTTTACCGTCAACAAGTCTTTGATGACCTTTACATAAGCTGGAATTTGCTTAATGGCATCGAGGAACGGCAAATTCAGCTTTACTTACTTTAGCATGTCTAGCACTTCATCACGTGGGTTTCTATTATGTGAAAGAATCAACCTTTGAGGAAATGGTGCCGCGGTGGGTGGTTTCACTACTACCTCGGGCTCACTACTGTCGTTTTTATCACTCTCATTCAAGGGGACATCTTTGGCCTCTTTCGTTCCAGGCAAAATCTCCTTGTCTTTAGGTACGTCATGTGGAAGAGGTGACAAGTCAACTACTCTCCCACTACGTAGAGTGGTAATTGCGCTATATTGCTCAGGATGGTCATGGGGTGTCGAGCTAACACTAGTTTAACCTTGGAGAGGTCTTTGGCCTTGGGCAGGAAACTTGCCCTTCTCTTGAACACTCAACGATGATTGCAACAGTGAAATGTTCGCATTCATGTCATTCATCATGCGCTCATGCCTAGCATTAGTTGCAGTCTGGATATTGATAAAGTGGTTGATAGTATCCTCAAGACTTCTCCGCGGTGGAGGGATGTATGATCCTTGAGGTGGTAGTGCTTGCACATGTCCTTGCATGTGTGGAGCTTGTTGAAAGTGTTGTGGTGGAGGAGGGGAAACATGGGAAGTAGGGTTCATCGCAGCATGTTGTTGCCCATAGCTAAAACCAGGATGGTTTTTCCAAGAAGGGTTGTATGAATTCCCGTGCGGTGCACCGAAATTACCCTTAAATCCTCCTATACCACTAACTTTCTCCTGAAGCATTGCTTTGTAGGCGGGTATCGTCGGGCATTCCTCAGTTGAATGTCCCGCCTCACAAATAGCACACACCTTTACGACTGGGTTTGGAATGGGTCCAGCTGGTCCTTTTCCATATATCTCGCACAGATCTCGAAATCCTATCTCAAGAGTCTCTAATCGGCTATCTGTCATAGAATTCTTATCTACATGGAATAGGCCGGATGCTGACGGAGTGGTGGTCGCTTGTCTATTTTAATTTTGAGTGTTGGGATCAGAAGTGTCCCAGGATTGGGTAGTCTCGGTGACATACCTCAAGTGAAGCTCAGCATCCTGGGCATCTAAATCGATAAACGGACCACTTCTCATTGTTTCAACAAGTTATTTGGAGTTAAGATTCAACCCATTATAGATAAAAGAGATGACTTGCGCTGAATCAAATCCATGATGGGGGCATGAAGCAACTAACTCGTTGAAACATTCTTAACATCGATGGAATGGCTCATTTTCAGCTTGTCTGAATGTTTGAATTTGAGCCTTTATGGAGATTGTTCGATGTGGTGGGAAGAATTTCTTGAGAAATTTCGACTGTAGCTCATTCCAGGATGGAATCGAGCTTGGAGGTAAAGACCATAGCCAGGCCTTAGCTTTATCTTTGAGCGAGAAAGGGAAGAGTTTGAGGAGGATTACCTCTTGTGTGCAAGTTTGATCATTGAGAGTATCACACACGTCCTCAAATTCCCTAATATGGAGGTATGGCTTTTCAGAATCCATATCGTGGTAATGCGATAGCATCTGGATCATCCCATTTTTGAAACAGAATTATCCGGCATTATACGGGAGTATAATGCATCCCGGAGTGACAGTACGCTCGGGATATAAGAATTCTCTAATCGGACGGTATGGGGGCTCTTCCGCACCGGCGGGTGCACTACTGTGTTGCGACATCTCTTCCTCACTTATTGACTCAGTGCTCTCACTAGGCGTACTCAGAGTGTGTCCTAAGAAGGAAAAG
Organism: Sambucus nigra; assembly: GCA_949130495.1. NCBI lineage: Eukaryota > Viridiplantae > Streptophyta > Magnoliopsida > Dipsacales > Adoxaceae > Sambucus > Sambucus nigra. Next base: position 215,162,815 of record OX422210.1, on the reverse strand, counting down.
GGAGTGTTATCGGAGACTGAGTGCGACGGTGTGGGAGGTGGGACCCAGAACTGTGGGGCGTTTGGAGTGTGGGGACTATCAGGATTATACTCAACAATTGGATTTTCGTGAATGTTAGTTGGAGTATTATGGGGGTGTGGGAGTGGTTTCAGAATTTTGCATTAAGCTTAGGAGAGATGATGATGAATCTTTTTATGGTTTTGAATTTTTTTTTTTTTTGTGGATTTTTAGAGATTTTTAGTCAAAGATTTGGGTTGACTCGATCTAATCCTAAGTCTACCTAGTTCCCCGGCAACGGCGCCAAAAACTTGACGCGACTGAAAATGTGTCTCAGAAGTGCATTCACTCTAGGCTCAAGTGTAAGCCTGTCGCTCAAGTAATAATCCCAGTAAGTCGGGTATCGATCCTCAGGGAAAAAGGACAACGGAGTTGTGACGACGGGAAAAGACGGAGGAACCCTAACTTTGACTCTAAGAAGAAAAAGAAAAAATGATTTGGTTTTTAGATTGATTACAGCTAAATGCAATAATGAGAATAAGAAAATATGCAACTATACTAATCTACCTAACTTATGAGTGAAAAATAGTCCGAAACTTTTTATTTAAATGATGAGAAAAATAGGACGGGAATACAATCCCCCAACCCTAGTGTAGTGCGGATATAATACTAATCTTAAATTTATCTGATTGATTTGACCCAGAATTTAGTACTCCCAAGTATTATATATAAGAGGTTCAAGCCCGCGTCATACCTAATCTGAGGATGAGCAAATCAGTATCGCGATAGTAGCACTCGAATTGCACTCTAAATCATCACGAGTACCCAGAGGCAAACGAGATATAAAGATCTACAATCGTTGTGAAACTATGCAATACGATCAAGGTCAATCATTAAATTTAGTGGATTAATTTTATACTCACGCACTAACACATCAGTCTGGGTTCATGCATCCCAGCCTTGGGAAATCTAGCCTAACATGTTGACAAGAATGGAAACAAGGATTAATGTGCAGGAACTCATAATTACTCTAAGGAAAATAGTAATTAGATGCAGAAAAGAATTAGAACTAAAAATTACTCACTAAAATTATCCAAGCAATAAGTGAAATAATGAAAGAAACAGATACTCACAAAAATCACTGAATAAAATCTTCAATCCTTGAAATAAATCTGAAATTATTAACTAAGCTAGGGTTTCTGGAAAAGAAGAGGAAAAACCTACTAATTCTCCGTGTCTCTAACAATACTAAATCGAATCTTTTATACCCTACAACAATATCGGAAGTCAGCTGCACTAGGAGTCTTTTTAGGAAGAGAAAAGATTTTCAAATCTCGAAGACCGCATCGGTCCGGGACTTAGGCGGATCGATCTGCCCCCAAGGCGGATCGGCTCTTTTTATTTTGTGGCAAACCGGTCCGTGAGTGGACCGATTCTTTTTATTTTTGCATTTTTTAGTTTGCATGCGATCCGGGGTCTTCTGGAGTTTGGCAAGGCGGATCCGGGGTCTTTTTATTTTTGCATCTTTTTGGTTCCTCTTTGACTGCTCATAACTTTTTTTTCGGGATTTCGATTGAGGTGCCGTTTCTTCCTTTGTGCTCGTGAATGAGATGTCTTCAACTTCTCTCAAGGTACTTCATCCGAATTCCGAGCGAATATTATGCTTTTGCCCTTGAGACTTTTCCTTCTTTCTTTCTTGATTCTACCTATTTCCTTCTTTCGTTTCTTGACATCAAATACCTTCAAAATCACTACAAAATACCAGAAACTCGGTGTACTCATTAGGATCAGTCAGTAGCACAGTTATGAGATAAATCCAACTCAATTACGTTGTTCGAGGTGCTAAAAGTAACTAAATCAAGGGATAAATTAGGAAGAATTTATGCCTAATCAATCAGCATTCCATGGATTGGAAAAAGGTCTCCTTCAAGGTTTTCCAGTCTGTAGGTCCCGGGTACAACCTCCTCGATCACTTTGTAAGGGCTATGACAATTTGGGTGAAGCTTGTTTGCCTTCTGTAATGTCTTCTTCAGCACTAGGTCTCCTACAGCTACGGGTCTTGATTTCACCCTTTGATTGTAGAACTTTGTTGTTCTCTGCTGGTAGGCTGCTTGTGTGATCTCGGCATCTTCTCTTCTCTCCTCGATCAAATCTAGGTCAAGTCTTCTCTCTTCCCCATTCTTCTCAGGGTCATAGGTCTGGACTCTGTGAGTGGGGAGTCCCACCTCTGTTGGTATGACGGCACGTGCTAACATAAATGGGGTCTCCCCAGTTGGCGTCCTAGTCGTTATTCTGTAGGCCCATAACACAGCATAAACCTCTTCATTCCATCTCCCCTTAGCTTCTTCTAGCCTCTTCTTAATCCTATCGAGGATTGCTCTATTCGTGATTTCGGTCTGACCGTTTGCCTAAGGTCGACCAGGAGAAGGGAAAAATTGCTTGATCCCAACTCTTTCGCAATACTTTTCTAAGGAAGAATTCTTGAACTGGGTTTCGTTATCCGAGATGAGGATGTTTGGTAGGCCATGTCTTCATTTGATGCTCTTCCAAATAAATTGGAAGGTCTTTTTCTCTGTAATCGTGATTATTGGCTTGGCCTCTAGCCATTTGGAGAAGTAGTTAATGGCAACTATAAAAAACCTGTAGTTGTTTACAGCTCTTGGTAAGGGACCGACCAAGTCAATTACCTATACTGTGAATGACCAAGGAGAACTTATTGACGTCAAAGGCTGATGAGTTTGATGGGGGATAGTGGATAATCTTTGGCATTTATCACACCTCTTCACGTAGGCTATAGCATCCTTGGCCAAGGTCGGTCACCAATATCCCTGTGTGAGAATCCTCTTGTCCAAAGGTCTTCCTCCTATGTGATTGGAGAAAATTCCCTCATGTACCTCCTATAGGACGTGGGGGACCTCTGTGGGATGAACACATCTGAGGAGAGGTAACAGAAATCCCTTATTATATAGGACATCCCCTACTATTGAGAACTTTGCAGCTCTGTACCTCAATTTCCTCCTCTTTAGCTTTGATTCTGGAAATTCTCCCTCTTTGATATATCTGACGAGGGGGTCCATCCATGAGTCCCCCAGGTTCAAGTTAAGGCAAGTGTTGTTAACCTCTTCTTCTTCAATGGTCGGCTTGAGCAGGATCTCGACTGGTACCGTCCTTGTTGCTGAAGCCAACCTTGCTAGTGCATCTGCGTGGCTGTTGTTTTGTCGAGGTACCCTTTTCATCTTTATCTTTTCGAAATCTTCTAACATCATTCTTACACTCTTCAGGTATTTGGCCATCCTTTCATCCTTGGCCTCATAAACTCCAAACACTTGGTTGACAACTAATCTCGAGTCACTGTGAAGTAGGAGTCGACCAACCCTAAGGGTCTTTTCCAAGGAGAGACCTACTATCATGGCCTCATATTCTGACTCGTTATTTGATGCCTTGAAGTTGAACCTTAATGCATATTCAACATTGGTACCATCCGCAGCTGAGAGTATCATCCCTGCACCGCTTCCACTTTCGTAAGAAGACCCATCAACGAAGAGGTTCCAAACGTCTTCATTCGTCGAGAAACTCCCCTCTAAAAGGGTTCCTTGCTTGAAGAGGTACCTATCTTCCTCATTCTCGTCCCCTCCCTTTCTGGCTCTATTGGACATGACCTCTTTCGATTCTTGGAAGACGTTACTATTTGACCCCTCTTCAATCACTGGATTGTTCTCAACTTTAGTATCTTACTAAGTGAACTCAGCAACAAAATCTACAAGTGCTTGCCCTTTAATGGTCACCCTGGGTTGATAAGTAAGGTCATACTCTCCCAACTCAATGGCCCAGGTCATTAACCTTACTGACTTCTCAGGCTTGTAGAGGACTTGCCTTAATAGGGAGTCAGTGAGGATGACCATAGAGTGTGCTTGAAAATAGGGTTTCATCTTCCTCGAAGCACGTATCAAAGCGTAGGATAATTTCTCCATTCGAGGATAGTTTTGTTCAGACCCCTGAAGGGCCTCACTATTGAACTACACAGGCCTTTGAACCCCAATGTCTTCCCGTACTATGGCTGCACTTACAGCCGACTCAGAGACTACTAGATAAACATACAACTTCTCTCCCGCTATGGGTCGAGATAGGAGCAAGGAAGATCCGAGGTAGGACTTGAGTTGATTAAAAGCCTTATCACACCTTTTCTCCCATTCGAAGGCCTTTCTAAGCACCTTAAAGAACAGAAGACACTTGTCCGTCGCTCTGGAAACAAATCTGTTGAGTGAAGCTACTCGTCCAGTGAGCCTCTGAACGTCCTTGATACTTCTTGGTGTCTTCATATCAAGCAAAGCCTTGATCTTCTCAGGGTTCGCCTCTATTCCCCTTTGATTGACAATGAATCCAAGAAATTTCCCAACTCCTACCCCGAAGACACATTTCGCGGGATTGAGTTTCATTCTATACAAGTCCATGGTATCGAAAGTCTTTTCTAGGTCTGCCACATGAGTGCAGGCCTTTAAGCTCTTCGTCAACATATCGTCTACATACACCTACATAGTCTTGCCTATTTGATTTTCAAATATCTTATTCAAAAGACGTTGATACACTACCCCTGTATTTTTCAAGCCGAAGGGAATAACCTTATAGCAATATGTCCCCTTGTCGGTGATGAAGGCTTTCTTCTCTGAGTCTTCAGCATCCATGAAGATCTGGTTATAGCCAGAATACACATCCATGAAGCTCATGAGCTCATGCCCTACCATGACATCTACCATCTGATCGATCCGAGGTAAGGGATAGCTATCTTTAGGTCAAGACTTGTTCAGGTCGGTAAAATCTACGCACGTCCTCCATTTTCCATTGGCCTTGGGTACGATGACGGCGTTTGATAACCACTCTGGGTATATTACCTCCCTGATGAATTTTGCCTCTTCCAATTTCCTGACCTCTTCTCTGATGATGTCATACTTCTTCCTGGAGTAAACTCTTCGTATTTATTTGATTGGCCTAGCATCTTTTACCATGTTGAGTTTTTGGCACATAACCACCGGGTCGATGCCAGGCATGTTTGCATGGCTCCAAGCAAAGACACTCTGCTTCTTCCTCAAGAAATTTATCAGCTCTTCCTTGATCTCCGCTTTTAAGGCCTTGCCGACCTGGACGATTGTTTTCGGTTCGTCCTCATTGAGGATGATGGATTCTACCTCTTCCGCGGCCTCTCCTTTCTTCAACTTCGTTTCATCTCTAGGGTCTAGTGTATCAATGTTATACGTGGTGGTTGCTCTCTTATGTGCCTCTCTCTCTTCGGTTAAGTTGAAGTAGCATTATCGTGCTATGTTCTGGTCACCCTGAACTTCCCCTACCCCATAGGGGGTCGGGAATTTTAGCATCTGGTGGATCGTCAATGCCACGACCTCAAACTCCTTAAGGGCTACTCTTCCTATGATGAGGTTATAGGCTGAGAAGACGTTTTCATTCATAACAAAAAAATTAATCTTCTGGGTCAACCTCTTAGGCCACTCATCTCCCATTCGCACGTCCATATCATATATACCCAATGTATGGACTTTTTCTCCTCTAAAGCCCATTAATGAATGATGATAGGGTACTAACCTAGCTCTGCTAAGGCCTAGGCTTTTAAAATAAGGCCAGAACATCACATCTGCCGAACTTCCTCCATTTACAAGAATTCACTGTACCTCGCATCCATTCCCTCTTGTTGTAATTACCAAAGGATCATCATGCGGAGCTAAGATGCCTTTGAAGTCAAGTTGGGAGAACCCGACTATAAGAGTGTCCATATACACTTTCTTTCTCTTCTGTTTGGCCTCTGAAGACGTCTGATTTACCACCTCTACTTTGACTTGGCCTCTACCACATGTGTTTTTCGGTCAGCCACTTCAGAGCCACCCCCTGCAAGTCCTCCGCATATTGTGCTAACACCAAAGGATATCATACCAACCCTCTTCACTTGGGCATTGTCATCTTTTGGTGGGAGGTCTGTATCATCCTCATCATCACCATCCGAGTCATCGTCTCTTCTTACTGGAGTATCGTCACGACATCTGTTGTTTCTCTTCTTTTTAGGGTCATCTCTTACCCTCTTAGGAGCCTTGCCATCAACATACTTCCTCAGCTTTCTGGATTTCAACATCTTCTCGATCTCATCCTTTAAGGCGAAGCACTTGTCTGTCACATGGCCATGGTTTTGGTGGAACTCGCACCATAAGTTCTTATTCCTCTTATGCGGATGAGCCTTCATCTTTTTTGGCCATCTCAGAGATCGGTCATTCTTGATCTCATTGAGGATGTGTTTACAACTCATAGTTAGAGGGGTATAGCATGAAAACTTGTCGTCATATGACCTCTTCTTTCCGTCCTTCTTTCTTTGTAACTTCTCGCTGCGACTGCCATTCTCACCCTTATACTTTGCGTCCATGGCCTCTTCAGCGTTAATGACCTTACCTGCAGTTGCTAATAACTCTGCCATGGACTTGGGAGTGTCTTCTGCAAGTTTCCACAACAATTTCCCTTTCTGGAGACCTCCTATGAGAGCGGTCATAACTATATTCTCTTCGTAATCTTCAACTTCTAGTTTTTCTTTGTTGAATCTTGCGATGTAGTCCCTTAGGCTCTCATTCTTCCCTTGTTTGACATATAGTAGATGAGTGGTCTTCTTTTGAGGTCTTATCCCAAAACAGAAATTGTGGATGAACCGTTCAGCCAAACCCTTAAAGTTATCTATTGAGTTCTTCAGAAAAGAGGTAAACCAGATATGTTCAGCTCCCATCAAAGTCCGGGAGAAGGCCTGACACTTTATCTCATCTGGTATTGAGTAAATGTCAGTCGCATACTGGTATATCTCAGCATGATATACAGGGTTGGTGCTACCATCACACTTGGGAGACACCGTAGGTGGCTTGAACTTGGTAGGGGTTGGGAAGCTTACCATCTTAGCCACGAATGGAGAGCCCTCTGAGAAACCTCTTTACAATGGGTCTCGGCTTTTGATGAGGTCTCCTATCTTATCTTCAAGGCGTTGGAAGGAATCATTCCATTATTTTGTAACGTCGGCCAGGCCGAGGTTGTCCCCATCCACCTCCAAGGGGTGGACTGAGGGTTCTACAGCCACAGCACAATGTCGGTTGTTGACCTCCTCTTGGTCCCTGTCTCAGCCCTAATGGGGTTGGCCATGATGAGGCCGATGTTACCTATCTCCCCTTTGGGAGCCAGTGGCACTTCGTGACCTGGATAACCTCTGCCTCAGGTCATTTACTGGGACGAGCCTTTCAAAGGCCGACCCTCTACTCAATCGATCGAAAGCTAATACTCTTTATTGGTCACCTTCACCTCTTCAGCGTTCTCAACCTCGGCTTTGTTGGATAGGATGGACTGTGTTATTTGAAACCTCATATGGCTCCCAAAAATCTTCTGGAGCGTCTTCTGCTTCCATATTATCATACCTATCATCAGGGCAAGGGTGTCCTTGCCTCCCCAGACGCAAACGCCTAGGGTTAGCAACGTCCCTCCTCCATTGAGGTGTAGGTTGGTCTTTTCATGGTGCCTGGGGTGGTCCCCTGGCCTCTAGATGGGGTTGAACAGCCGCCGGAGTAATCATCTCCGGAGAGACCCCAGGTGGTCTCATCATATTTTGACTGAGTTGTGCAAATTGCTCCTTCATTGCTTGTTGCGTTGCAGCCAAAGACCTCAAGGCTGCTGCCACCTCAGCCATTTCGGACTGGGGTGGTGCCTGGCTGGAACTAGGTCCTCCAGCACCAGGTGGTGGAAGAGGTGGTGGCAACTACGGTGCCATACGTTAAAACTAAAGAGCTTGTGAAGTAGATTAGCTTAGTACCTTAAAGGACCTCTTTCAATGGTGAAACAACTCCACACAAGGGGTGAGGCTTGGTTCACCACCAGAGTCTCTGGTGAGGTTAAGCAGAAAATGAGGAAGAGATAGCTTCTCATTCCCACAGACGGTGCCAAAATGATGATGCTCGAAATAGCACCACCCTTCAATGTTTTCGTAAGCTCAATTTAGTTATAACAATGGTAGCACAGGAACATACAAGTATAAAAGATAGAGATGAGGAGAAGAAGATGAGCACAAATGTTTAAGTGGTTCAGCCAATTAGGCCTACGTCCACTGTGCAAGTGAGCGAATAAGGTCACTGAAATAAGGCACTAATGGCCATGGATACAATCTCTCAAGCTTTCTCTCTCTACTGTGTAAATTGACAGAGTTTCATCTAGAGTTGTAACTTTTTTTATTTCGCTCCAGGTAGGAGAAGACAAGTATATATAGTGTGTGTGTGTGTGGGGGGGGGGGGTAATGCACCCCCTATGCATGCAATGAGCATGTGTGTGTTGATCTGGCCAATCTAATGAAGACATCTGTCAATTTACACAGTAGAGAGAGAAAGCTTGAGAGATTGTATCCATGGACGTTAGTGCCTTATTTCAGTGACCTTATTCACTCACTTGCACAGTGGACGTATGCCTAATTGGCTGAACCACTTACACATTTGTGTTCATCCTCTTCTCCTCATCTCTATCTTTTATACTTGTATGTTCCCGTGATACCATTGTTATAACTAAATTGAGCTTACGAAAACCTTGAAGGGTGGTGCTATCCTCTTCTCCTCATCTCTATCTTTTATGCTTATATGTTCTTGTGCTACCATTGTTATAACTAAATTTAGCTTACGAAAACCTTGAAGGGTGGTGCTATTTCGAGCATCATCATATACAATACCAAGTAACTTAAAATGTCATTAACATTATTTATTTTCACTTGCAGCGAGTGAAAAATAGGAATATCATTAACCGTGCTTATCTTTGTTCCCACCCTAGAATTGGGAGAACTTCAATTGCCATAATAAAGCAACAAGTTAGTATATGTTCTTACTAGTATAATTATATATATGTTCTACTAAACTATGATTATATTTATGTTCTTTTAGGATTTTGTTAACATGTTTTCTATTTATATATAAATTAGATGAAGTCAAAACAAGAGCCCATCGACAAATTGAGTGTTTGGAGATGGACACGTAAGTAAAAGGATCTCACATACGACGTCGATGATGTAGCGGTTGGTAGAGAGGTATAAATATGTTGACAATTGCAATCCAAACGACTTAGTTACATTATAAATTTTATTTTGGTGGATATTTGCAAGTTTCATTTGCAAAAAGAGGTTGATTGTGCTATATGTTTTTTCTCAATTTGTAGGAAATGATTAAAAGACAATTGGATGTGCTGCCATTTGATCAAAAAAATCGAATTAAAGTGAGGGATGCTATATTTGAGGACGTGATAGGAACTGACGAACATGGACGAGCATTGTGTATGGGAGTATGCATTAAATCAACTTCTTCACGTTCAACCACATCATCTAATTATTATCATAGTGAGATTGCTCGACTAGAGAAGGAGGCCAATGAGCGAGATACTGGTTATCGGGAAGAGGTGGAGGCACGAGAGAATCGTCATAAAGAAAAAATTGATATGGTGCGTGCTGATTTAGAAAATGAAATACAAGAAAGAGTTGCGAGGCCCAAGAGAGAAACTCTAGCAGAAGATAGGCTTGAAATCGCTCGTATGATACGAGAGGCGGGCATCCCACTACCACCAGCATCAACAACCGCAGTTGATACTATCGATAACCACGCTTGACTATATTAATATAACTAACTTAGAAGTGGAAATAACAATTTGAAAGTATGTGGTGGTGTTTATTTTTTGAAGTGTGATAAAACACTATTTGGTTTTGTTATTATATTTAAGGTTAAATTTTGGCAATGTCTTTGTGTTTTTGTTTTTTAATTTAATGTTATTATATTAGAGATTGAATTTAGGCTGATTATAATATATGTTTATAAAATATATATATATATATATATATATATATATATATATATATATATTAGGACAGTTATAACTATCTTTTAAAATATTCATTTGGCGCCAAAATATATTTGGGACAATTACTACTGTCCTTAATACTTCGTTTTAAAGGACAGCAAAATCTGTCCTTATAAATATGTAATAATACATGGATTTAAAGGGATGAAACAAAAAGGACGACAATTGATGTCCTAAATACTTAAAAAGGACATCAATTGCTGTCCTTTTAGCCTTTTATGATGCCCATCTATTAGGAACACTATTGCTGTCCTTATTAGTGTCCCAAATGATATTAGGGACAACAAATGAGCTTTTAGGACAACAAATTAGCTGTCATTAATTGTTATGAGGAACGATGTGGTGGACGATACAAACCACTTTATTCTTAATAAAATTGCAGAAGAGGAACGTATGTACTTAAGTTCTAACTCAATTTGTAAGGCATCTGCAAAAATGACCGATGAAAATATGCAACTCCATGTGGAGTTTCTAAACAGTTTGAATTTCAATGGCTTACGTAGTCATTATCTTCGTCTAAAAGTTGGAGTCCCCGTGATCCTATTGTGTAACATTAATAAAAGGGAATGACTCTGTAATGGAATACACTTAATTATTACTCAACTGAGTGAATGGATCATTGAAGCCAGAGTTCTTACTAGATCACACATTGGGAAAAACGTTTTCATTCCAAGAATTGTCACGACGTCAACTGATAAGAAACGACCATTCATACTCAAACAGAGACAATTCCCTTTGCATTTATGTTTTGCTATGACTATAAACAAGAGTCAAGGACAAACTTTGTCCAACGTTGGACTTTACTTGCTATAACCAGTATTCTGCCATGGAAAATTCTACGTAACTGTGTTAAGAGTGAAATTAAGATCTGGTTTAAAAGTACTTATAATAAATGATGATTCTATGCCTCAAAATTACATTAAGAATATCGTGTTCAACGAGATATTCCAATACTTACAACCGGGTAAATAAATTTTCCTATTCTTACACATATTATCATTTAAATTCTAATCTCATGCTATTAATAAAGACATCACCATTACAGAAGTACTTAGACACTTATTTTATTTTCCTAATCTGAATGCAACTCCAATATGAATGATTGTTATGCATTGGTGTCCCAGTTGACCATTGAATAAAAAAGTTGCTCAATCATTATACGAGTAACAAGAAAGTGGGATGTCTTCAATTTTAAGAAGAACAACGAGCTTTTATCTGTTGATTGCATTCTTTTGGATGAGAAGGTACGTATTACTAATTATGTTTGTCCTTTATTTCTCATAATGATATTGTAACTTCTATAATATGGTTTATTAAATTTTTAAAAATCAATGAACGATATGTTCACAGCTAGTAGGATAACAATGAATGACTGTTTTATAATATAATTATTTATACACTTCTTTATTTCATATGATATTAATGACTTAATCCTATTTGTAATGAAATCAGACCCGACATTCTATGATAGAATTTAACTGATTCAACATAATTAAATAATCCTTAAACTACCTAACGTTACGAAAACAAGCCTAAGGTTATTTAAACTAATTAACACCATTCACCAGATAACAAAAATAGTCGATTATTACATCAATTAAAAAAAGTTATACCTTTATTCATTACTGTCAGACCCTGAATATAATTTGTTATATGAACAAACATAAATTCATTTACGATTAATAATTTTAGGAGGCTGTATAAATAAAAAGTAAATAATATAATGACTTCAATGAGTACTAACTTTTGTATACACCCAATCAATTAACTGTTTCCATTTCTACACTAATACCATAACAATTCTAATGTACATATTATCTTCGATAAGCAACACTAACAAGATTATTCATTCAATTTTATAAAGTTTGGGTAAATCTTTCCAATGGTTCAAATATGGTAGAAAAAAGGCATACGTGATTTTGTTTGTTGTTAGCCGCAAATAGCGATGACATTTGGATACGGATGAGGAGATTAAGAGATTTATATTATCTTCAAACGTTAATTTTATAAGAATTTGATGTCAATCAGCTTGATCGATATGTTAACAGTTAGTAGGATAGGAATTAATGACTATCTTATAATCTAATTAGTTCTTCACTTCTTTATTAAATATGAATGTAATCCCTTAATTCTATGTTTAATGAAAACAAACTCAACATAATATCATAGAGTTTAACTGATTTAACATGAACATATAATCCTTAAAGTACCTAAGGTTACGCAAATAAGCATAATGTTATTTCAACTAATTGACATCAATCAAGAGTTAAGAAAAATAGCAGCTGAATATATAAACTACAAAAGTGTTTATTAATTCTTATCGTACCTGGAATATATTTCATGATATGAACACACAAAAAATCATTTATGATTAATACTCATAACGTACCTTCTATAATATAGTTTATTCAATTTAAAAAATAAATAACCGGTATGTCTCTCCATCATACCAAGTTGATAACTCATTTCTCTGCCCCAAGTTAGTTCTCTACTTATACTGACCAAACCTTAAATCCATATTAGATCGCCAACTGTAAACATCATTAAATCTATCTTTTTAATAAACTTTCGGACTAATCTTCATCAACCGTTATTCATTTTCACAAGGTTTTTCGTTAACATAAAAACTATCCTCAATCAGAATGAAAACTTTAAACATTATTACATAATCATTAAACTACATAATGTTAACAAAATAAGCCTAAGGTTTTTTAAACTAATTCACACCTTTACTCATCTTGATGGTTTTACATTTTGTAACATTTGTTGTTTCAAATGATCTCAAGCAAAGTTATAAAGTAACAAAAAATATATATATGATGGCGTTCACTCAATCGACAATGGCCTTTTTTTCGTCAGAGGAAATTGGAGTGTGTTATAACTTATATGGGATTCTTGGACTGCCAAATTTTTACTCTAAAACAGATTTTACAGTGGTACAATATTATTTTCCATTTTTAATTATTCTCTTACTAAAAAATAAAAAATGTCATTTTCATCATCTATGAATTTTTTTCCTCTTAAAGCATATTGTTTGCCTATTCCGACTAAGCAACTCATTTTCTTAATGTCCTTTTCATTATAAATACAATGTTAAATTCATCTGAAATCACATCGCTTGCCTTTCCCCACTAACCAGCCCAGTCTGCTTTTTAATGATAAGCAAAACAAGACCGTATAAAAAATTCTAGAAGAGACGACGTATGCATTGCCCTCTGTATCGGGGCATCTTAATCCGTTCTATCATGAAGTATTATATTACCTTAGGGAGATTTACACAACGATACATATGTTTATACAACAATATATAGATTATACATATAGACAATAATATGATTTGATGATAACATATTATATCATAATATTGTTTGGTTGTTGAAATTTCTAAAAGTTCTTATTCCATACAAAATTATACTTAAATTACGTGGTTCGATACTATTTGTTCAATAATCCATTGGACAAAGATTACTTTGGCGTTAAATAACAAAGAAAAACATATATTGATCAGCCATAATTTTTTTTATATTACTTGATTGCTCTATAACTAAATGATCTCAGTAGTCACACTGCTTTATTATACTACGGACTTAACTTCATAATATATTGAATTTATTGATATATGTATATATTAAAAATTAGATGTTTAATGTAAGTAGATTATGCTTTTACTATAGCCATATATGAAATTTATCGTCATGGATTTCATTCTTATCAGTTGTTTAGCAAATGTTTTCAAAATTTAAGTTACAAATGGACCTGGACACGGTCATACATTACTCCACCATTTAATTCACAAATGTTAACATATATTATTGAACAACGATATTTACTATCAATATGCATTCACATAATAACGATCTATTATATGAAGATTCTACAATAATATGATATCTTTGTATAATATTAGCAGGACGACCACATTCACGCAATTATTTGGAAGGATGAAGCTGTCGAATATGCTCCGTTGATTGAAGAAGGAATGATATATAAGATATCTAAGTTCAAGGTGCTTGCTAACAATATAGGGTACAAACCTATTACGCATTCATGTGTACTAAATTTCAAGCCCGCCACATATGTAGAAGAATTTAAGGACGACATACGTAATATTTCATTACATAAATTTGAATTCATTGACTACAACACAATGAAACATAGAGTCGTCAACAAGGACAAGATAACAGGTAAAATATTAGCCATATTCATATATTTTATAAAATATCTATTAATTACGAAAACAAATACCATATACAATTAAATATTTATTTCTTCCAGATGTATGTGGCGTTCTTAGCTGAAGAAGCGAACTTGAATATATGAATCTCAACGAAAATAATGTCGAGAAATTAGACATTCAAATTTCCAATCCAAGGTAATAAATAAATAAGTTAACTTATTATGTTTACTTCCTTATTGTATACGGTCTAAATTTTTACAATAAACATTTAGTTCAAATTGTATACAATAAAGCAACAACAAGCTCAAAATAACTTTCTGGGATATTCAACACTCAAGCTCAATGATGATCTGCAACATGTTGGACAATTTACGATAAAAAATATCATTACGTCACTAAATGTCAAATTCTTCAGAGGTACAAATATATTTGTACTCAAAGAAAAGTTTTGCTTATCAAGTTCAAAATTTCTTTGTTATGGCAGATATGTATCTGTCATCCACAGATGCAACAAAGACCTACATAAATATCACAACACCAGAGGTTCATGCATTAATAGACAGGTAAATAATGAAATTATTGAATCATGTAAGGACAATTTGTCCATCTTTATGTATATGTTATGTCATACGCCGTTACAAGATTGTTGGTTGAAAAGATTACATCGTCATCAACAAAATCCGAAGATCAAAAGAAGAAAGAATTTGGGAATCAGACCTGGCCGGACCGATCCGGTCCAGAAAAAGAACCGATCCGGTTTACCGGACCGATCCGACGATCTACCGGACCGATCCGTTTTGTCAGACTCCAGTAGCCACCGGATCCATAGCGAACCGATGAAGGCAAAAGTCCCGGACCGATCCGATGCCAACCAGACCGATCCGGTTTCAGAAAAAGAACCGATCCGACTTACCCGGACCGATCCGCCTAATCGACCGGACCGATCCGGCGAGGATAATCATTGCCAGATCGTGCAGCCGATTTTGAAGGGTTTCGATCCCTTATTTAAACCACGATCAGCAGTTGGTTTTCTTAAGACTTTCCCACGATTATCAGAGCATATCAACCCTAAAGTCTTCACCTATTGAGTCCTATGATTCTAGGTTTTTAGATTCACACATCTTCCATATCTATGTGAATCAAAGTTTGGTAACCCAAGAACACCATTACTGTTGTTCAACCCTTGTGAAGTGGACTGCTTCTTCCTCTTCATTGCTGCCCTCCTGGAAAGGGAAAATTCCAGCCGCCGACATAGGAACCGACACCTGCGGGTATTTCTGTGTCACACTATTTCTAGCCGTTGCTTTGAAGGTTTACCGAAGACACCGTGCGTTACACTTGTGGGCGATTATCATGTTGTATGTAAGTCAATGGTCTTGTAAATTCTTTAAAGTTCTAGAAATAAAAGGTTTTGCCCTTCGGGGATTTTTCCTTAACTTTGTGTCGCATGCTTTATATTTGATGGGTTGATTTAAATGCATGTTTAAGGGTTGAATTTATTTGGTTTAAAAGTAGACGCTAGTTAAATAAGGGTTACTTGGAAACTTGCGAAGTTAATCAATTATCACGCATTCTCAAATCAAAATATAACTCTATTCAATAAATATCTTTATTCTCTATACCATTCATATAAGAAGCTCAAATCCGTTGCAAGATCAATCAATTGAGCATCTAAGGTCAACTCAAAATTTGACATCAAGTTGAGAGATCCCTATAATGGATGATATTTTCTCTATTAAAAAATTGTGCTCAACATTAGAGGACGAGATATTTTTTAGTTAATATTCAATATCTTCTTAGTATTAGTTTAAATAAATTTTTCTTTAACTTATATTATTTTTAAAGGTGACGATTGTATCAGTTCAAGCATCAGTTGTTCGTGTCAATGATAAGTTCGGGTGGTGTTACGTCTCTTGCAAATTTTGTAACAAGATCTTAACAAAGTTAGAGGAGTCGTACAATTGAAAATTTTGCAATATAGACAATGCCTTTCCAGTTCCAAAGTAAGATACAATCCATGATTTTTACTAAAACATATGTTTTAACATGTCACTAATATAAATTTATTTACTTCATTTTATATTATAGATATAAACTTCAAGTGGATGTTGAAGGCTGCATTGGAGATACAACATTCGTTCTCTTCGACAAGGTGACTAAAAAGTTGGTTGGATTCCCACTATCTCAAATTGACATATCTGAGAATATGGTAAATAAACATATTAATTTGAGTCAATATATTCCTATTCGTATCACAACTTCACATTAATATATATATAACTCTTAAAGGAAAATACAAAGGAGGCCAACCTTATATTTAAAAACATCATTGGAAAAAAATACCAATTCTTTTTTAGACTCAATAAATTTAATTTGGTAGTGGGAAATGAGTACTACACTGTAACAAAATTCGAGAACACCCCTACTGACATTCCCACCGTCGAGGACTGCGAATCCTCATTAAAGGTAATATACTTTACATATTATTTCAAGTTATATAACAAATGTCTATACTAACACATAATTTTATTATATCAGATTCAACAAAAAAGAAAGTACATTGACAACGATGAAGAAGACGAATGAATCCAGTAACAATTGAGAAATACATTTAGAACAATATATCAAATATACAACTAAATTTATAAACAATTGACATATTTCTTCAAATCTTGCAGGAATAAATACAAATTTTCTTCTCTACATCATCATTCTGTAGAAGATGAATGAAAGAGACAAATGCTTCCAGAGAGTTGAAACATAGTCGAAACATTTTCTATTTGGGGAGCATTGTTGAAATTAATTAAATGTTTGTTATACGTTACCACTTAAATTCTTCAAATCTTTGGGATCTATTTTTACATCTTCTAATTTTATTTATTCATTCTATTTAAATTCAACATATATATTGTCTTACAATGTATAAATACTATAAGTGATAATTTATAAAATGGGGGCCACGCATCTCGTGGCCTGCATACTAGTTATAACAATAATACTAGGTCGACATAGATTTGCGACACATAGTGGTGCGACACAGTAACACGTCGCACCGGTATTGGTTACTGTCTTATGGATATGGGTGTGCGCCAGCGGCAATAGCTAATACCAGTGCGACACGTCACTGTATCGCACCAAAAGTGTCGCAAATCGTTGTCGGCGTAGAAGGACTCTAATTCTAATGCTACCCTCGAATTATACCCACAAAATATAACGAATTCACTTGTCAAAATTACATTGGTATATATTTTCTTCATCGAATAAATAGATCTCTCCATCCAACTGCTACAATGTTGTTTTACAATAAATAAATCTTATCTTATACTAACTTAAAAAAGCAAAAATAGAACACACAAATTACCTCTTTGGACCCTTATACCCCCAACAGATAAAAGAATCAATAAGCCACCATTAAATCCAGTTTTCTCGGCTTATTATCTGCTAGCACAATAATGAACTCAATTTGATTTTTCTTTCTCAACGAAAGCCCTGTCAACTTCGATCCCCCCTTTCGTTTCAGCTTCCCTCTCCCTTAATGGTGGTGTTGATGGCACTATACAACCGACTCAGCCTCTTGGCCCCTTAATACTCTTTAAATACCGTATCCAGTTGGTGTCAAATTACCCCATACTCACTGTTGATGTAAAAAATTAGATCACTCTAATTATTCAATCACAGATAAATAAAATGAGACAAAGATTTTTAAAGTGGTTCAGCCTTATAAGAATGGCCTACGTCCACTGTTATGTTATTGCTGAGTGTTTGGGAATTCTTGATTACAAGTTCAGTCAAGAAATTCCGGTCTCCCCTGAATGAGGATGATACAAGGTATATATAGCCTTGAGGCTGTACATGAAAGGGTCGATACCTTAAATGATATACACATGAAAGGGTAATACATTTAATGCAGCGTGCGTGTCAAGATTATAAACATTCAATGAACAGTTGAACTGTTGACTATCTGGTAATTACTGATACGACCGAGATGCAGCTCGGACCGCCTTAGTTGCTCGTTGATCAAGAGTTCCTCGGAGCGCTTGAGTACCTCGGAGTGCTGGAGTTCCTCGGGGTATCTTCGCTTCTCGGAGAGAACATGAATTGGTCGGGGAAATGAACTTCCTTGTTACTATTGTGCCACGTATATTGACACTTGTCTTCGTATTATTCGTCCACATCAGCGTATTAATTTTGGTATCAACAGAAGCCCCCAATGTTTCGTATTTCGAACTTTGAGGAATATGGAACATTCTTTCTCGGTATATGGCAATATTGAATGATCTTCCTGGGTTTTAGGAGCATCGTATTTGAATTTATTTCCAAATTCACAAAATCGGCCTTTTTTTGAATTTTTAAGAGTGCTTCGATCTTTGTGTCCTTTTTGTCCTTTTAGCCGCCGGAAGCTCACTAGTTTCTTTTGTGTAATCATTTCCTTCGCCGCTTCCCTAGGCAAAGTATTTAAACTTCTTAGGTAACCATACCGTCTTCTTCTTTTTCCAATTTTCTGCATTCAAGCTTTCTATTCTATCTTTCTTTCTTGTGCGTTCATCTTTTCCTTCGCTAGTTGTCAGCTGATCTCCTTCCTTCCTGTAAGATTTTCTTCCTTCTTCTTTTATTCATCATGGTTTACATTTTTGAATCTCTTGAAAAATTTCGTTCTGACTTTTCCATCCCATCTTGGGTAATTTTGGAGGAGCTTTCTGAACCTCAAAATTACTTTCGTTTGGCTGAGGGACATTGGTTCCCCAGTCTTTTTATTGCTGAATATGGTTTTTCCTTTCCACCAAACCCATTGTGTCTTGAGTTTTGTCAGTATTTTCATCTTGTCCCTGGGGTTTGCATAAGAACGTTGCAGACGAGCACATCAGGTCTGCATCATATTTGCTACAGTATAAGAGCTATACAACCTCTTATATTGATGTCCTAGAGGGGACTAAGAAGGTGGATGTTGCGCCTTCAAAAACTACCGAGAAGCCCCCAATGGCTCCGAGCAAGAAAGTTTCTCCTGTGGAAGTGATTACTATCTCTCCGACCAAGAGTTCTTCCTTGGTTGAAATTGCTGAAGTCCCTTTGAGAAGATTGAGGAAATCATCCTCAGTGAATTTGGATGAAACTGTCTCCTCTCTACCAGCTGGTGGTGTTGGTGTTCCAACCATCATTCCTCCGAGCTCTGCAATGAGCTCGGTAAAAACTTGGATCATACCCGAGGTCCAAGGAATTGATGAAAAAATTTCTAGGGATATGCTGACATCCCTAGCTACGCGTCATCTTGCTTCAGTAAATTTCTCACACTCTGAGTTTTCTTTCTTTCTCTGAATGCTTGCATTTTGTATTGACTTTACTGTTTTTCTCATCTTTCAGCTGGTGAACTGTTTCAATATTATCGTGAAGAAGGACGAGGCAATTAAAGCTTCCAGCTCCTCGTTTGGTGTAGAGGATGCTCTGCTGGGTTTAACCCAATCTTTGAAGGATTCTCGTCAGCAGTATAACGAGGACAAAGCCGAATAGGAGAAAAGGTTATCTACAGTTGAGGCCGAGAAGGTGAAGATGGCTGAGATCTCCAAGAGTTTGGAGAATAAAGTGAAAAGTTTAGAGGTCGAGCATAAGAAATATGACGACAAGCTCAAGAATTTTGGAGAACTTGGGGATAAGCTGAGGAAGGCAGAGGAAGAATTGTCCGCCCTGCGAGATATCAAGGGCCAAAAATAAGTATTGGATGCGAATCTCTCCTCGGAGAAACTGAAAAGAAAGCTCGCAGTTAAAAAATCCTTCAGCGCTAGCTGGGATAAAGGATGGGATAAGGGGATTGCTGCGATGACATCCCAAGTTCAATATGGGAAGTTGAAATACTTCCGAGATGGCTGGGTAGCTGCCCTGCAAGAATTTAAGATCAAAGAAGATTCTGGGCTATTTCAGCTACACTTCCCTGGTCCTCCCCCACCAATTGTGGAGGAAGAAGAAGATGAGCCTGTCTCTGATGAATCTTCCATGGCCATAGGTGATCAAGTCCCTGATTCTCTTCCTTCTGCCAACGAGGACATTTCTTCCATGCCTCCTCCTCCTGAGCAAATTTCAACTGCTGATCAAGTCGCTGTGTCCACCTAGCAACCAAGCTCCTCGTCCCAGCCTCCTGAGAAAGTCTTGGGAGACAAGGAAAAGGTGTGAAGTTGTTCGGTATCGTTTCTATCTTTCAATATTTGTAATCAAACAATGTAATCCTTTTGTGATCTAATAAAATACATCTTTGTTCATCTCTGTTGTTGATGATTTGTTTTTGTTGATTGTTGTCTTTTTCTCATCCTTAGTTTGTTGCTAGAATGGAACTGATATCTCCACATGATACAAAGCTGATGCAGCAATGTCGTGAGTATTATAAAGCTGGTCATACAAATTTGAGTGGATCAGAAATTGCTGACATCATTGGTCATGATGCCTCAGAACAAGCAATTGAGGCTTATCGGTACTTGAAAGATTTACTCGACCGAGCTGTGGCCAACAGTGTGGCCTATTATGAATTGATCGAGGAACTTCAATATACCTTAGAAGATCTACAACATCAACACAATGAATCAACTGCTTTGCTGCACAAGGAGTATGAAAATAGATATCAGCAGCTTTCTTCTGAAACAGGCCATAAAAAGATCCTTGCTGGATACGATGTTAGGGAAAGAACTTTAAAAGGTGAAGTTGAGGCCTGCAGGCAGATTGCTGAGTTGCTGGAATAAGAGAACAATAATTTGCAGAAAAAGTTGGCACAGTATGAATCTGCAGCGTCATCTTCCACTGCTTTAGTACAAGTTACCGATGAAGGTTTCTCGTTCTTAGAGGTTGAGAATGCCAAATTAAGGCAAGAACTGGATAACTTAAGAAGATCTGTTATTCCTGTGACTGCTCGGGGACGAGGAAGAGGTTCTCGTGGGCGAGGAAGAGCTGTTCAAAATGTTTCCGAGGAACAAAGTTCTCCAGTCACTGCTCGGAGTCGATCAAGAGTTCTTAGCCGCAATGTTGAAGAGGCTCGCACTCAATCTACTTTGGAAACTCAAGCATACCAATTAAACGCCAAAGATCGGGCTTTATCTGAAATGTCCAAGAAAAATCTATCTTTGGAAGATCAACTTACTGCAACGAAGTCTGCTTTGAATGATAAAGATGTTTTTTCTAGGAGCCTTCACGAACAATTGGATAGATTAACCTTCCAATTCCATAAATAGCCCAGGGAATTTTGGATGGCAGGATACAATGAAGCCCTTGTTCATTTAGATGCTCGGATTGAACATGCCAATAATGAAGGTTATAAGCAGGGGTGGTTGAACGCCCTGGGTGTACTAAAATTGGAGCAAGGGCATTTTTTATGGGATTATCATGCTCCAGGGTTACTAGATTTGCCTGTGCCACCTTTCAAATTGGACATGGAATGGATCCCAGCTCGTTCCATTCCTCGGAGTTTAATTTCAAAATATCTCGGCGACTATAGTCTTCATTCTCAGACTGAATTATCTCGTCCAGAGCATCTCTTGGATACACCTTCTGTGATGAACGTCAGAATGCTCAGAGATATTAATTTCATCAATTATCCTCTTTGCTTAGAAGATCCTCCTGCCGGCGAGGAACCTGTTTCAAAAGCTAAAGGAAAGAAACCAATAGAATAGGTTTTTCAATGTAATAATTAGCACATATGTATAGCTTGTAATACATTTTTATCTTAATGAAAGAATTTCATTTTCTGTTTGCAAATTTGTATTGCGATTGTCTTGTGTTTATCAAACATTTTTACATTTGTGTATATGTATGTATCTGTTAAAAAGATAACAATATGATGCTGTTCACCAACCAACTTAGTAATCAAAATTACAAGTATCAATACTGCTCAATCACTTAATAATAAAGTAATGAGTATAAAATGTTTAAACTGTTTCCAACCAACCAAGGTTGTTAAATTGTGCTTGTCGACCAACTACAGTTGATGGGTTTTTATCCCCGACCAACCATACTTGGTAAACTTTTTCCTAAAATGTATCCGACCAACCATGGTCGATAATTTATCCTCGTCGACCAAGTATAGTTGATCACCGACCAACTATACTTGGTTCAGTTTGGAATTCTTTGTATTTTCCGAAATGATTTTACCTTCCGACCAACTTGTTGGCTTATTTTCAAATCAAATGATATTGTTATTCCCTCAACCGTAGTTGATTATTGAATTATCAGGTTCTTTCGAACTATCTTGTCCACTAGTTATCTTACCAACCTTAGTTGGTCACGCTAATGTACGCCTCCTAACCAAAGGAGTATATTTTTTGGTTCTTTCGAACTATCTGTCCACTAGTTATCTTACCAACCTTAGTTGGTCACGCTAGTGTACGCCTCCTAACCAAAGGAGTATATTTTTTTGGTTCTTTCGAACTATTTGTCCACTAGTTATCTTACCAACCTTAGTTGGTCATGCTAGTGTACGCCCCCTAACCAAAGGAGTATATTTTTTGGTTTTTTCGAACTATTGTCTTCTTTTTGCTGTCGAGCAGTGTAGTGTATAACACTAGTATTCCCCGAAAAAATTTCAAATAAAGGAGAGGTAAATGGTGAAAACATCATCGTTTTATTCATATTGATGAACCCGTTGTAAATTTTACATCATTGATAATACTTGCGAAGGTGTTCAGCATTCCAAGCATTCTTGAATTCTTCTCCTTCTAAAGTTGCTATTCGGTAAGTTCCTGGTCGAACAACTTCTGTAACTCGGTAAGGCCCATGCCAGTTTGCCTCCAATTTATTGTGTTTCTGAATTACCTTCTTTAGCACATAATACCCTTCTTTTAAATCGCATTTCCTCACCCTTTTGTTGTAGAAAAGAGCTGTTCGTTGTTGATAAGTAGCATTCCTAATGGCTGCCTCTTCTCTGACTTCCTCGAGCATATCCAAATCCAGTCTTCTCATCAAGTCGCTGACTGGGGAATTGAAATTCAGCACTCTGTGTGTTGGGAGACCTAACTCGGCAGGTATTACAGCCTCTCTTCCAAATGCCAGCATATATGGTGATTCTCCAGTCGCTGCTCGGGGAGTTATTCGGTAAGCCCACAATACTAATTGTAGCTCGTTAATCCAGTTAGCTTTAGCTTCACTTAGCCTTTTCTTCAAACCATTTAGCAGTGTTCTATTCGTCACTTCAGTCTGTCCATTGCTTTGAGGATGGCCTGGTGCTGAATGGACCTTCAAAATGTTCGACTGATGACAATAAACAGTAAATTCCTCGTTATCAAATTGGGTTCCATGGTCTGTGATGAAGGCATGAGGGAGACCATATCGACAGATGATATTCTTCCAAATGAACTGGTATACCTTCTCGTACATCATGTCGATGAGGGGTTCAGCTTCTACCCACTTAGTAAAATAGTCTACTGCGACGACGAGGTACTTGAATCTTCCTCGGGTGGTCGGCAATGGTCCCACCAAATCAATTCCCCACATGGCGAATGGCCAAGGGGAAGTTATGGGTGTCAACAATGCTTGTGGAGTTCGTCGGATAGAGGAAAAACGTTGGCACTTGTCACATTTCTTAGCATAGGCTATACAATCAGCCCTCATCGTCGGCCAATAGTATCCTTGAGTCATTACCCTTTGTAAAAGTGTTCGACCTGCTACATGAGCTCCACAAGACCCTTGATGGATTTCTTCAATCAATTCTTTCACCTCGGAGGGATGTACACATCTCTGCAAACCTTCCATAATTCCTCGTCTATATAAAATATCGTTAGTTAATACATACCGAGCAGCTTTATACTTCAATTTTTTGGCAGCGAGCTTATCCTTTGGCAATCCTCCCTCTTCAATATATATCCTGATGGGATCCATCCAAGATGGTCCTAAATCAAGGGTAATAACATTCATCGTCAAGTTTTCATCTATGCTCCGACTTTCCAATACTTCAATTGGTATCGTTCTTTGCAGCTCGGTACGAGTAGCTGATGCTAGTCGGGCCAGTGCGTCTGCTTGTACATTCTCCATCCTCAGTATTCTCACCAATTGAATGGCATCAAATTCTATCAGTAACTCCATCACCTTTGCATGATACTTTGCCATTAAATCTCCTTTAACTGCATATGTTCCTGTCATCTGATTTACAATTAATTGAGAATCACTGAATACAATTACTTGCCGTGCTTCCATAACTTTAGCTAAATTTAAACCTGCTATCATGGCCTCATACTCAGCTTCATTATTAGAGGCTTTGAATTGGAATCGTAAAGCATATTCCATGTCAATCTTGTATGGGGTGCTCAAAACAATTCCTGCGCCGCAACCTGCTGTGCAAGATGAGCCATCTACATATAATCTCCATATGGGTAACCCGTTTTCAAATTCCTTATCTGACAGGGTTCCTCGGTGAAATATTTGTTGCTTCTTTTCGTCCTCCCTTGACACTTTTCGCTCCTCGTCGACCATCTTTTCTCGCTCTTTTACCAACCGGAGCTGGTTTGAGCTCGAAGTTGATGATCTGTCTTCATCCATAAGACCTTTTACCATCCAAAGTTGGTCTGGGTTTATGTCTGTTGATCCTGTAACATCCACAGGTTGGTCAGCGAGCACCTTTTGCTCCTCGGGGGTATCAGGGTATGTAAACTCTGCTATAAAATCTGCTACAACTTGCCCTTTTAATGATGATCTGGGTTCATACACAATATCATATTCACCGAGTTCTATTGCCCAGTACATCAGTCTTCCTGATTTTTCTGGCTTGAGAAGGGCTTGCCTCAATGGCATGTCGGTATATACGACGATTGTATGGGCCTGGAAATATGGCCTCATTCTTCTACTTGCTTCAATTAATGCCAATGCCAATTTTTCCAGCTTTGGATATCTGATTTCTGCACCTCGAAAAGCCTTACTTGTGTAATAGATGGGTTTCTGAACTCCATTCTCCAATCTAATCAATGCTGAGCTAACTGCATTCTCTAATACCGCCAGATATAAGTACAACTTCTCTCCTGTTATTGGCCTGGACAACAATGGAGGTGCTCCCAAATACTTTTTCAAGTCTTGAAAGGCTTTTTCACATTCATCAGTCCACTCAAAAGTTTTTCGAAGTGTTTTGAAGAATGGGAAGCATTTGTCAGTTGCACAGGATACAAATCTGTTGAGCGCTGCAACTCGTCCTGTAAGACTCTGCACTTCTTTCTTTGTTGTTGGAGATCGCAACCCTAAAAGAGCTTTGATCTTATCTGGATTTGCTTCAATGCCTCGCTGGTTGACAATGTATCCGAGAAACATTCCTTCTCGTACTCCAAATGTGCACTTCGTCGGGTTGAGTTTCATCTGGTATTTATCCAGTTGATCAAATGTCTGAGCTAAGTCAACTAAATGATTTGCATCTTTCTTGCTTTTTGTCAGCATATCATCGACATAGACTTCCATGTTACAACTGATTTGTTCGGTGAAGACCTTGTTCATCAGCCGCTGGTATGTCGCTCCTGCATTTTTCAAACCAAAAGGCATAACATTATAGCAATAATTTCCCCTAGGGGTAATAAAAGAAGTACTTTCCCTGTCTTCAGGTTTCATCTTGATCTGGTTGTAACCAGAATACGCATCCATGAAGCTGAGCAACTCATGTCCCGAAGTAGCATCCACTAGTTGGTCAATTCTGGGCAATGGAAAATGATCTTTTGGGCATGCCTTGTTGAGATCAGTGAAATCAACACACATTCTCCATTTATTGTTCTTCTTCTTTACCATCACCACATTTGCCAGCCAGTCGGGATATTTCACATCTTCAATGAATTGGGCTTTCTGGAGCTTCTCGACCTCCTCTTGTATGGCTTGATTCTTCTCGGGGCTAAATACCCTTCTTCTCTGCTTTACAGGCTTGATCTCTTTATTCACATTGAGTTCGTGACATAAGAAGTTTGGATCTATTCCTGGCATGTCCTCATGACTCCATGCGAAAGTTTTCTTCCTGTTTCTCAAGAACATTATCAACTCTTGTTTTATTGAAGCATCCAACGACGAACCTATCTGGGTTACTCGTTCAGGGTGCTCCTCGTCCAGAATAACATTTTCTGTAGATTCTACCACCTGTCCTTTTACAAGTTGGGATTCATCCCTGGGATCAAGAGTTTCAATTTCTGTACCTTCCTCTACCTGGTAGGTAATAGTCTTTTTCCTTAATTCCTCAAGCTCCTCTTGCTCGACAGATGAATAATAGCATTCCCGAGCTATTTTTTGATCACCTTTTACAACTCCTACTCCGAAGTTTATTGGGAATTTTAAGCATTGATGCACTGTAGATGGAACTGCTTCGAACTTCTTCAAACCAACTCTTCCCATGATGATGTTGTAGGCTGACTGCACATTCTTATCCATCACAAAGAAGCGTATTCTTTCTGTTCGACAAGCAGGCCAAGTTCCAATGAATATGTCCAACTTGATCGTCCCAAGTGGAAAAACTTTCTCGCCAGCAAAACCCAGAAGGGGTCTGTGATAAGGTTCCAATTGAGATAATTTCAAATTCAAGCTATCAAAACATGAATAGTACATGATGTCTGCCGAACTACCATTGTCCACCAACACCCTTGAAATCACCACATCTTTCATCCTCATTTTGATCACCAAGGGATCGTCGTGAGGGTAAAGAACACCGACCAAATCGTTTTTTGAAAAACCAATAACTAGCTTCTCTTTATTTACCTTCCTCGGACGATCATCCTCGGCAAGATTTATTCGTTGAATATATGAGCAGGCTTGAGCCTCTCTGAGATAGGCCTTTCTTTCTGCAGTAAGGTCTCCCCCTCCAGCATCTCCTCCTGTAATAACATTACAATCAAATGACCCAAAACGTATGGAAAATACCTCTCGTTCAAGCTGTCTTGGCTTCTTTGGAAGATCGGGGTCTTCATCTGGATCATCTTCATGATCTCTTTTCTTTTTCTCCTCCGTCCGATGAGGAGATCTGGAACGATCTCTAGTTCTATCATCATTCTTCCTTTCACCTCTGCGATCTACATACTTTGACAACTTTCCTCTTCGGATGAGCGTTTCAATCTCGTTCCGAAGGGCTATGCAATTTTTGGTCGTATGGCCATGATCTTTATGGAACTCGAAATATTTGGCCCTATTCCTCAGTTCAGGATTGCTCCTCAGTTTATCTGGCCACTTGATTTCTTCGTTATTCTTGATTTCTTCTAAAACATGATTAATACCCATCTTCAATGGAGTATAATTATCATATTTCTTCAGGACTTCCCATGACGTCCTATTATTCTTGGAATGCTTGTCACCACCATTACTTTTTTGCTCTTTCTTCTTAGATTTGTCAACCTCAACCTTGGTTTCTTTATCCATATTCTTCTTCGCAGCCATAGCTTCCTCGGCATTCATGATTTTGGCCGCTTTTGCCATCAACTCCGACATAGTTTTAGGTGGATCTTTGGCCAAAGTATAATATAACTTGTTAGGCAGCAATCCACTCATCAAAGCAGTGATCGCTGTCTTTTCTTCGTAATCTATGACTTCCAACTTCTCGTTATTGAAACGAGTTATGTAATCTCTAGTACTCTCACCTGATTTTTGTCTAACACTTAACAAGTGCGCTACTCGTTTTACCGGCTTTGCTCCAAAATAGAAATTACCAATGAACAACTCGGCTAACTGAATAAAAGTCGAAATCTTACCCCGAGGAAGATTGTTGTACCATATCTGTGCAGATCCGGTAAGAGTTCCCGAAAATGCTCTACACCTCATCTCGTCGGGGACGGCATATATGTCGACAGCAGCTTGGTATTGTTCTATATGAAGAACATGATCTGTCTTTCCATCATATTTAGGGGTCACTACAGGTGCTTTAAATTTCAATGGTGTAGGAAAATTCACAATGGCCTGCACAAAAGGTGTCCCTTGAACAAAAGGTCTCTGTATGGGATTCCTTTCTTTAACCATTTCTCCAAGTCTATCCTCCAATCGCTGAATGGAACCCTTCCACGCTTCATTTCCTTCCTCGGGCTGCTTAGTCCGAGCAATTGATTGTTCTGACGTAGCTTCCTGAGATCTATCTCGACGAGTAGCTGGTCTTGATTGTGCTGATCCTTCTCTCAAACCTGATGGTGGTCGAAAGCTTCTCGATGGGGCTCTAGGCGGACTCATATTTATCCTTGGTCCTAACCGACTGAAAGGAGATGCCCTGCTTAATCTTTCCAGGGCGCTAGTTCTCTCTGGAGGGAGGGTGATATGTTGATCTGTATCCGTAGCCCGTATCGATGAAGTTCGCCCAGGTTGATAAGAAAAATCATTAGATTCTTCATTATGATATGACCCAGTACGCCTGGATCGCGATTGCCCACGATCACTCCTTTGCCTTGAATGGGTAGGTGCACCGCCGTGAAGAGTTTGAATGAGTTGCCTCATTGTTTCTTGCATGGCGGTTTGTCTTTCAGCCAGATTCGTCATAATTCTAGCCAGATCTGGAGGTGCAGATGGATTTGGAGGATTTCCAGTATTTCCAGCATTTCGATTACTGGATTCTGGATTATCTGCCATTGATGATAAATGATTTTTGGTGAAAAAACGATAGCAACAGTCGTTTCCCACAGACGGCGCCAATCTGTTGATGTAAAAAATTAGATCACTCTAATTATTCAATCACAGATAAATAAAATAAGACAAAGATTTTTAAAGTGGTTCAGCCTTATAAGAATGGCCTACGTCCACTGTTATGTTATTGCTGAGTGTTTGGGAATTCTTGATTACAAGTTCAGTCAAGAAATTCCGGTCTCCCCTGAATGAGGATGATACAAGGTATATATAGCCTTGAGGCTGTACATGAAAGGGTCGATACCTTAAATGATATACACATGAAAGGGTAATACATTTAATGCAGCGTGCGTGTCAAGATTATAAACATTCAATGAATAGTTGAACTGTTGACTATCTGGTAATTACTGATACGGCCGAGATGCAACTCGGACCGCCTTAGTTGCTCATTGATCAAGAGTTCCTCGGAGCGCTTGAGTACCTCGGAATGCTGGAGTTCCTCGGGGTATCTTCGTTGCTCGGAGAGAACATGAATTGATCGGGGAAATGAACTTCCTTGTTACTATTGTGCCACGTATATTGACACGTATCTTCGTATTATTCATCCACATCAGCGTATTAATTTTGGTATCAACACTCACTCTCTCTTCTCTCTTTCGCTGGTACAATTTCCCCCTTCTGTCCACGCTATACAAGTCTTCCATCCAAGTATTTTAACTTTATTATTTTTATAATAATTTCATTTTTATCTTAGGAAAGCCTATTTTTGGGAATCTTGGTTGATTTTCATATGAAGAAATTTGGGATCTAGATAGATAAGTTGTTTTATTGAGTACGTGGTTATGAATATAATTGTTAACTTATAAGAGAAGCAGAGGGATGATCACATGGACATGATATTTTTTGTGCATTGGTATTGGTAAGGGTGTTAAAGGGGTATATGCTTTCAAACCCCATACTCTGCAATTTTAGTGATTCACCCAAAATAACCTAAGAGATTCAAACTCAAACACCTCATGCTCATACTATATAAATTTTGACATTGTTTTTTATTTTTAATTTTATTATCTTCATTCTTGTAAATTTTACATTTTGAGAATCAGTCTTAAAGGTTTCTAAACTGAAGTTATAAGAATTTTAAATGAAGATGATGAGCCAAATATGATAAGCCTTGTAGGTTATGAGCCGGGAAATACGCGTGGACTAGGCAAAGTAAGAATCGAGTTTAGAATGGTTAGATGTTAGTTAGATCATGTAACTGACCAATTCTGGCCATGTGGATAATTTACATACGGTAAGAAAGATCTATGATTTGACATTTGAAAACACCCTATGTATATTTATGCTCTACAATTAAATTTTCATATAGCTATTTGTGAAAGTGTCCAATGATTTTTTCCATCATCATGTTGTATTTTTTTACAAAAATGCTAGGTTGACATAATTTCACGACATAATATTTTGGCATTGGAGGTGGTCAGTCTCCGCTGCCAACCTATGCCGGACATTAAAATTAAAATACCATTCTTAGCATGTGACAAAAATATGAGAGATTAAAAACTTTTTCCACAAGATATGATTTGAAATAATCCAGCGAATATAAAAAACCACCACAATAAAAATCCATCACCATTCTAACTCAAAAATATAATAATACTCAAATGAATAATTAAACTACTACAAACTCTAGAACTGAAACATAAACAACTGTGGAATATAATGACCCACCAAATCCATAAACGACTGTCTCATAATAAGTAAGACTAGAAAGGAAAATTAAAAAACTAATGCAAAAAAAAGAAACTCTAGCTGCAACTCCACGAATCTCCAATAAATCCTATGCAACTACTCCAGCAATTATGCCTGAAATGTTAGTCAATGCAATGGGTTAAATCCCATCGCATGAATACCAGCTACTCTTCCCAAATAAGATTCGTGAATCCAGACATAAGCATCACACGAGATAAATACCATAATAGAATATTTTAAATAAAAATCAATATAATAAGATGCGAGTAAAGAAAAACGATACTAAGTACCTACGTACACAATTTCACCTCACTACCGAAGTCCAATTATGTTTATTTCAACATTCAGTTTAGTCTTAAATCATTAACTTAATTATTACAACCAATCTTATTAATACGACGTCAGTACAGACAGTTTATCTTTCTGTTGGCCATGCACATACTCCCAATGCGCTTATAATCTCAACACATTACACACACACACACACACACACACACACACACACACACACACCCCACTCACTATAGCCAGTTTGCCCAATTTCGTTAGCACTGCACATACTCGTGAGGTTCCATGCTCGACACGTTACTATAGCCAATTTGCCCAATTTTATTGTCCCTGGACATACTCGTGATGCCAACACAAACCCACGTCACTATATCCAGTCGACTCAATTCCGTTAGTCTTGTACATACTCGTGACGCAAATCCATTTTAATACTTGTTTATTATCTTAGGCATTAATTACTATACTCAATCAATTTATCTTTATTTCAATTAGCCTCACTTATAATTTGAGCATCACAACTAAATCAATCCCTAATCCCATACCCAGAGATCACTAAACCATAAGTATCATACTTAGGCTATCACCTATGAAGAATATCTAAACCAAAGTCACCACCTAGTTTCACACTTAGGCTAACGAAATCACATAACCACATACTACCTAGTCCCACCTAGGAAAAATACCCAACCGTACAAGAGCACACTCACTAGTCCCATCCCTAGAAAGTGTCAAAAATGACCAAGTCTACCTAATAGTCCCATACCTA
Organism: Sambucus nigra; assembly: GCA_949130495.1. Taxonomy (NCBI): domain Eukaryota; kingdom Viridiplantae; phylum Streptophyta; class Magnoliopsida; order Dipsacales; family Adoxaceae; genus Sambucus; species Sambucus nigra. The sequence goes on along the minus strand of OX422210.1, from coordinate 215,131,415 downwards.
GTAAGCAACCTACCATACAAGGGTTCAACTACTTCCAAAAATCCAACGTTCCTTCCGTGTCAAAATATTAGCATGGATACTCTCTACGTAAATTATATTTTTAATTTAACACTAAAATCCTTAAATTAATCCTACAATTCCAATTTCATTCTAATTACATTCCAGTTTCATTCTAACTACATACTTATTAATACCATAATTTTGCGAGTCAAATCATTATTCAAATTTATACTTAATTTTTAACATGCAATTCGTCCCAATAACCCACAAGAACACGATACAACTAATATAAGCATGATATATTTCAAGTCTTAAATCATATTTTCAAATTTAATAAAAACAGTCCCAAATTAATTATCATCATCCCTAATTAATCTTTCTAATTATTTTTAAGAAAACATGACTAATTCAGGTTTAGGCAACATTTAAAACATACAATACTTAAAGGGAACAATAGAGATATTCATGCTTGAAAATAAGTCTTCTAAAAAATCTGAATACTTGGTTGCGTTCGTCTCGGAAAAATAATCAAGTTGCGTTATTGGTCCGTCTTGAAAATATGTAGTATAAACCTCCCAAATTAAGGTTGAAGGTTTATTTTAATGGATGTTTAGGGTTACAAAAATAAGGTGTTGTAAGTTCCTACCTAGAATTTGGGAAAAAAGAAGACTGCGTGTATTTTTAAAATAAAGAGGGCCAAAACCTACCCCTTTTTAAAATTAAAAGAGTAAAAAAGTTTCAAGGTTCTAGTCTGACTTTAAAAGACAAAAATCCTAATACAAGTACAACACTGCAAACATATGCTGACAACAAAAGGATTCTATACCTAGGAGTGGCAATTCGGGTCAACGGGTCGTGTTTCGGCCCGACGCGACACGACAAGGTTTTTCGGACACGAACACGACACGAATTCATGTTTTTTTAGCTGATACGAACACGACCCGAATAAAAAATAACATGGCACGACACGACACGACAACCATGATTTCTTAAATTTTAGGCCTAAAAGAAACGATAACACGACACGACACGACTCATAATTAAGACACGAACACGACACGGCACGACTTCGTGTAAAAAAACACGACACAACACGAACACGAAACATCGTGTCAATTTTGGGTTAATTTCGTGTCGTGTCGTTTCGTGTCGTTTCTAAAATTGCCACCCCTATTCTATCCCCAAAGAAGAATTCACATGTACTAAAATGTCAAATTAGAAACCTACGCCTAGGATTCAAACAAGAAGGGAAAGGAAAGAGAAAAATAAATAAATACTATATAAACTAACCTCCCAAAGGGGCTGCCAGCAAAAAGAAGGATAAAAAGGGAAGGGGAAGGGGTTTCATGGGCCATATTCTCTTTCTCTCTCTCCTCCCAGTTTCTCATCTCTTCATCTCATCTCATATCCCATTTCTCTCTCTCTCTCTCATCTCATCTCTTTTGATGATGTTTAAAAAATTAATTCGTTTATAAAAGACCCTTATCAAGCACCCACCTCTTTAAATTATACCAAAAATAAATAGTAAAATATTTTGAGTTTTAAAATTTATAAAACTACCAATTTAACCTTTTGGCTTATACTAAATTAACAAATCACCAACTAATTAATTAAAAGTCCAAAATTCATTTAATTTCTCAAAAATCTCCGAATTAAATTTAAATCAAATATTTTTATTTTAATCTAAAGCCATAAAAAATAATCTTTTTAATTAATTCAAACTATTACTTAATTAACTCGGTTATAAAAAAATACGGGATATTACATTGTTGTTACATAGAAAGCTTTCTATTTTCAATACCTTCATTTTTTTAACTTCTTACTCTACTCCATTAATACGTTATGTATTGGCACCTTAGGAAGTATGAAGTGACATCATATAATGACTTTGAGAACTTTTATAGTAGGTATAATATACCTGGATCCATAAAGATAAGAACTTCACCGGATGAGTAGGACGTTTATAACCTCCGTAGTGGCGAGGATGTTTTCATGATGGTGGTTATACTAGATGGAGGGGTTCATTTCCCCCTCCACCTATTACTAGTGAAGGTACTCTATTTTTATGAAATCTTACCTATCCAGGAAAATGGAAGTTTCTTCCCTATTGTAATGGGTACGATGGCTATGAATCAAATTTGCATCACTTACCCGGGCCTCGATGAGATCATATGACCTTAAACTTCACATGGGTCTAGCACTTACCAATTATTTGTCAGGGATAAGTCCCGTAATTTGGTCCAATGGTTGCCTAGGTTCTAAAAGGAAACTGTTATAAATGTATTAGTCTTTTATGCGTGAATATATTATGAGATTAAGGCAGATCTTCCTGTGTCCGTGGAGGTATTATCTCCTGGTAGACTCTTTACCGCTCATTTTAATATATTAGTTTATACATTTTTGCTTACTATTAATTTTTATTTATCATTTGACGAGGATACTTACTACAGGAGAAAGCCCAAAGATTTTGAACTCAAATTGGATGAGTTGAAGAAGGAGTGAGACCTACAAACTCCTTGTAGATGAGGGTTCTATTGGATATAAACCCACGTACTTCTTAAAAATAAACTCACTGTTGTGCCAGCCAAGAACTTTATAGTTGTACCTTTTGTAACAAAGGTCGATTATATGGTGGTCGGTGATTCTTCCTTAACAACTACTCCCATCCTTAACATAGGGGCTAAGAGAGTTTACGTAGGAGACTCTTCCTTGCCCACCTACGTGATATCCATTGCTTCAAAAGGGACCAAAGTGGTTTACGACCAAGGATACTTTTAATACGACAACGACCTTACTTCTATTTTCTCAAATGAGGTAGTAGATCCTTTCAGTCATCTTTAGGAGGAAGTTGAAGGAGATGATGAAGAATAATTCATATATCCTCACCTCTTTAAGTACTTAGAAGGTATGGAAGGCCGCCTAAAGCATATTGTGATTTAGACACCTCTAGGATGAATTTAAAGAATAAGTGTGGCCAATCTAATTAGGTCACCCAAGGTGCAATCAGCACCTCAAAGAAAAGAATAATATTCATATGATAGAAGAAGAATTAAGAAAAATAGGGATTGAGAAGGCCAAGAAGTATAGATCGAACAATATACCCCCAATACATTGACCATGAAGAAAAACCTTCAAATAATGATCGCGCTAATATAGGTGGTATCCCCACCTCATTCCTCAGCATCCAAGGTGCATCCTTGGACGGACAGTTTTTAAAGGGAAAAAATCTTGTTATCACTGATGATTCAGCATATCAAAATTTCAATATCATTTTTTCTATCGATTAGGCCACCATGTTGCCTAAAGATATGTTGGCCCTGAGAGGTTTCAATATGGAACGCCTTCACAAAGTAGGGCTCCTCCATATGGTGTTGATAAATTTAGCTCAACTTTTTTTTTCTTTTACAAGTTTATTAGATCGTCCATGTATTTTCCAATTGTCTTTGTACCCGTGTTTGCAGTCTATGCATGAGGAAACTAATTAAACTATACACTTGATGACTAGAATTGACATTCTTCATGACTAGGCCAACATCATGAAGAATTAGAGTAGCGACAAGGACATCAAGATTACCTAACCGTCGAATAAGTTAAATGAGGATACCATCCGTAAGGATAAGATGACCAAGGAAGGTTGCACCCTGCAATTGGAGTACAACAAGGTAGATTCCCGAGATGAAGAAGGTATATACCTTAAAGACCTTGGAAAATATGATTCTCTCACTGAAAAAGATTTCCCTCGCTACCTATCTACAGGAAAAAAGGAAGAAGTCTTAGGTGAAGGCTTTGATGTATGTGTCCAGGAGATTTTCACTGTGAGATCGCCTTTTACGTGGGATCAACGGATATACACTAATTAAAATTATTTATAAATTTTAAAAGTGTTGAACTCAAAAAAACCCTAAACGTATATATTATAAAATATTTGGCAAGTTTAGAATCAACCACATTTTATCTTCTTAATTAAGATAAGTGATTATAAAAATGCAAAAAGATAAAATAATTACACAACACCGGATGTACGAGGATATCCTCACAACGGGCAAAAACATAGAGCCTAAGTGAACGAAAAATATGTTATGTTAGAGTATTACAAATAGAAGGCAGTGACTTGAAATCACACAATGCACTGACCAATTATAAGTTATTTCCCACCATATCCTCCGAGAAGAACGCCAACAGTTGAAGAACGCTACATAACTATGAATGATTTTAAACTCGTCTAATGTCTTTAAATCTCACGTCGACAAAATCTTCTTTAAAGTCGAAGACCACTTTGTGTTTCAATAGAATAAGTGAGAAGCCACCAATATATTTCTAACATCCTAGGATGTGATATTTCTAAAGGTTGATAAAAATACTTGTCTAATAAAAAAAACTTAGAAGTACTTTTTAGATATCGAAAGTATTTAAATCCCCTTAAGAACAGTTTTGACAAATGTTTGTTCAAATCTTGAGGGGATGTAATGAAACTTAAAATAACTTTAAATGTCAATAACAATAATGATATCTCAATAACACTCAAAGAAACTTGAAGAAAAATCTAGTGAATAGTGATTTTCAGCATATATTTTCTCTCAAAATTCAATCTTTTCAAAAATTAACCTCAAACTTATTTATGGGATAGTCTCTACTACATAAAAATAGTCTAATCTTTTTGAGATAATCATGTGACCAATTTAACCTCATATAATATAATATTTCGAATATAACCTGCAACTTAATTCCACTCACTCTTCTTCTCTCACATGCCCTCTTATTCTCTTACCGTCATCGAACAATCATTCACCTTCTTTCTCTCTCTCTCTCTCTCTCTCTCTCTCTCTCTCTCTCTCTCTTCCTCTCTCTCATAAATTTTGACACCTCTTCATTTTCTATCCCTTTATCTCCCCCTACGAAAGATCATATAAAGCCCCTAGAGGTAATTGATTTTTTTCATTTAAATCCTTATAATCTTAAATTTTGATTTTATGAATTTTCAAGCGTAATATCAGTTGGATATAAATATTTTTTTGATGAGTTCATATTTTAAATCCTCAATTTTATTGCGGTCAGCGAATAATCTATCACACGATTCATGTATAAGTATGAATCTTGCAGTTGATCCTTCTCTAGAAGAATCTAAAAAGACTTGCATTATATATATTGTGAGCTTTAGTTTTGGAAAAAGGAACTGAAAACGGAAAAATGTCTCAGAAAGCAAAAGATTATATTATGATCGTATCAAATTTCCTTTACTATAAATGATTTAAATAATTAGATGACTCTGTGTGTGTGTGTGTGTGTGTGTGTGTGTGTGTGTGTGTGTTTCTCTATCTGAAATGATGGCACCATGTGTCCCTTCTATCTAATATAAAATATCTAAACGATGTTATATTCTTGCACATTTTTCTAATGGAGATGAAGAATCAAATCCATTATTAATTTATATTCTCATTCTACTCTTTTTGAGAAACCTACACATCAAGAGACTCCTGAAAATGCATCTGGGGCTATATGGAATTTTTTGTATCTTAAGTTATACACACAAAGATATAATTTTTAACCAAATTATAGCTTGATTAATAATTAGTATGCATGAAAAATCCAATTCAAATTAAATTATATCCAATTGCACAGTTAATCGAAATTCACAGAAGAAGAATATGAGGAAAAATCCCTTTTGGGAAAAATCTAGATTTTCAGCACTATTAAAGAGTTGAAAAGACTCGATGACTTACAAACTACTTAGAGCTCTACTGATTATAATGCACATGTCTACAAATCTTTAACATATATGGCACAGTCCAGCACCGTCGATAGGAAGCAACTCTTCCCTCGGTATCCACCGATCAGTCTTAGGAGGTGGTATCCTTTATTAAGGCAAACTTTACAAAGGTTTGATGTAACGTATGAAAAATGAGTTTGACAAAACTCAACGAATTATATTAAGGGATTTATAATTTGGAAAACAAAAGTGTTTCCTTATCACAAAAATTCCAAAACTTTTGCTGCAAGTATAGCAAATAATTTTTGCCCAAGGTTCTGTGTAAAACAAGTCAAAAGAATCATTTTATATAGAATAACATGTTTTTCGAGGTGACAATCTCGTTCGAATGAAAATAGGACTTCATTTAAATGAAAATAAGGTTTCATTCTAACGAGGTCCAATATTGTTCGAATGAAAGGCTTGTTTCATTTGATCGATCTTCCAACGAGAGTTGTTCTGTCAAACAGTGTAGTACCCTTTTTTAATGTATGCTTTAGGTGAAAACAACTTGTCTTTCAAAACCATTTTTCCAATTTTAATACGCACCAAGTTTGTGAACCAATGTTACTTAAGTTTAATTTTATCTTGTTTAATTCTAAACATGTATCTAGATGATTAAAGTAAGTAAAATAAATCAAGTTCACAAAAGCAACGCCAGATGTACGAGGAAACCACTAAGGGAAAAAATCTTGGACGACCCAAGCCAAACAATCACTATGATATGTGATTAAGGGTGAAAAGTAGCGCGTGTCAAACGCCGATCGTTGTTTTCTCTTCACCGCCTTAATACAAAAACTTAAACATATGACTACACTAAAAAAGGGAGTATAGTGGCTAAGTTCGGGTATAAAAAATCCACAGAGACGAGTTGCTAGAATTTAATTGATTTAATACTACTAGATTAATGTGAAAAAGATATTGCTAACAAAAAATAAAAGATAATAAAGAGAAAAGATTAATCTAGGCATGGATAAATTAAACTCTGATTAACAAAGCGAATAAAAACTATAGGTTGCATCGAATATCCCTCACCCCGAGTTAATTAGTATAAAATGGTTACATGGGCTCACGAGTTATTAAGATTGCGTCTCGTTTCGACAGTTAATTAAATCAAGAGTTACCACACCCCTAAATTCGCATAAAAGTCTAATAAGATTTTGGTGTCAACAAATACCTCTAAAATTACGCACGCAAGGTCGTAAATATGGAGCATACATGATATATCCTGTTAAATCTTTTAGGCGTAATAACTAGGACAACACAATTGAAATAAACACGTAAAACTCCATCACCAAAGAAAAGCAGCCAAATCAACTCTAGGTGAGTTCAATCCGACACAACCTAGACTAAATTAGCCGCTATAGATAATTAAAGCATTAATTAAAGCACCTAATTAAGTAAACAACAGTAATTAAATTAACTACAAAGCATAAAAGAAATAGAGAAGATAATATAGTATCCACTTACATTAATGGATGTCAAACCACCAAAAAAATGGAGGAGATGGGGGTGTCTCCACAAAATCCCCAAAATAGCTTCTCAAACCCTAACCTAAACTAAAAAGAGAGAAAATAGAAGATAAAAACTATATATTTTACAAAAGAAACAAAGCTCTCTTGTTATAGTAAGTGGGGAAAAAGAAACAAAGAAAAAGGAAAAATAAAAGAAAAAGGGTTTAAGTTTTAATTTAGACACTAAAAAGAAAAGGAAAAAAGAAATAAGAAAAAGAAAAGGAAGTAGCAGCTCACGGCATAAGCAAAAACAGAGCCCCAATCGACCGGGGCCTCAGGCCGGTCGACCGCGTAGAGGAGGGGAACCACACTGTCTCTCGCCCAAGGAAAAACCAAAAAAATCGGTTGATCGTCGGAGCTGGGCTGGTCGACAAGTGTTGCAAAAAGGACTCCCAAGCTACATTATCTGTTGTGGCCAAATTGCGCAGTCACAGTACCCAATTGCGTGATGGGACCAAAAATCAACGATCCAAGCTCGTGTGTGTGTGGATCACTCTAGGACCATGATAACTGTCAAAACCCATGAAACGAACTCCGAAATGGCTTAATCCAAAACCCACCATAAATGACCAAAGCCAAGGAAATGGCTAAAACTCGAAAGTAAGACCAAAGACCCACGACAATGTGTAAGACCCGCGACCATGCCACAATTTCGGACGAAAGGTTCCAATTTCAAATGAAATCAAAACTCGAGCACAAACCCGAGCGTGGCCAAAAATCGCCCATGGCTGAATTGAGTGTCCTGCAAATTGAAAGAGAAAAGGACATGGAGGTCATTAAATAGATTGTTAAAATATTAATAAAATATTAAAATAAATTTCTTATTTTTCTTCCACGATTAAAAGTCCGTGTTTAATTCATTCGGGGTCCGATTCGAGCACCGTTCATGGCCACGTGATGCTTGGCTCGAGGGCTAAAACTTCCGTGAATACTTCGGAGAAAAATCCCAAAGTGTAAAATTATGAAAATACCCCTGAACGTGCGAATCGCGACGAAATTTTATCGGAATGCGCCCAAACTTCATACTAAGCACTTTAATACCTATAAAAGCTCAATTATACCTCAAATCATATGTTAGCATATAAACCGGAGGTTGTTTGATTAATGAGCATAATTATAGACATTAAAGTACCCGAGGGGACTAAAATGTCTAAGTTCGAGGGTAATAATGTGCAAGATTTGATACGAATCACACCCCTTAACTCACACATTGCTAGTCCCTGGTAATGAAATTCAACGCAAGAAGAACTATAAGAAAACCACAAAACTGGAGATATATACGAAAGCGATAAAAGAGACAAAATCCACTTTCGCGGGTGAGCCATTGCATGTAGCGTATGCAATAAGCCGTTAAACCCCTAGATTACCCTAGTGGACGAGTGTCATCTCGCGAGGATTTTCAAGGATGAAACCCACAAACATCATATGGTTTCCTCAAAATAATGCTTAATCAAACATGCGACAAACTCAACAACAATGAACAAGATTTCAACATGTAATTAGCATATCGAATGAATTCAAACAAAAGTCTGTATTATCAACATTATAGAATAAACCTCATGGAATTGAAACCTTAAAATGTGGGAGAGGAGTAAGCACATGCAAAGTGTGATTTGGCAAAAACTTAAATAAATCGGATAAGCGTTAATTCAAACATTTTTCAATCCTCACGGGCATTACACTCATCAAGTGAATTTATTTTATGCTTTTCTTTATTTCCTGCAAAATTAATGTAACACAGAAAAATATCTATGCAATGCGATGGAGTTTTTTTATTATGTTCTGTTAGTAATGAATGAATGCATGCACATGCACTTTTTACTTTACTGCTGAGACCGTAAAAAGAAATATTTTTGGAAGTTTGAAAGAAAGTTTTATTCTTAATGCGAAATTACATAAAGATGGAAGGGGGTTTTGAAATTTCGTTGAGAATATCAATTTATTTTTATCGAGTTTTCTGATTTTGACAAAAGAAGAAAAAAGGGAGTTTCCAAAACAGAAGGTTGCTGATCGGCAAGCCTCTTGTCCTGCCTATCGACAGGTCAGTCCAGTCCCATCAATTCAAGGCTTTGATTGGTACCCTCTTCAGCCTTTGGTACCTTGTGGGGTAGGATTCCCTCCGATTTTTGTAAGGGTTGTGTCTGTTGTGAGGATTTTCAAGTATAAAAGGGGTAATGGTGGAGTGTTTTCATCACACCTTCACATTCTAACTTTATGGTTCCGTGAGATAGCTCTCCCTGGTAGTGTTGAGTTTTCTAACTACCTTGAGACTTTGGAGGCGATGTGCTCCTACAACGTCGACTACAATGCTTTCAACATGCGTCCAATATCTTTATGGTGTAATCGTCCCATAGAGTGGAACATGATGATGGAGGCGATACAATTTTGGTACCCCGAAGACCGTGTATTCCGCTTTAGCTTGGAAGAAGTCTGTCCGACTTTTGAGGAATTTTCTTCCATGCTGGGAGTAAATCCTATTGTGGTGGCTGCTATGCCTGAGTTTTCTCGATCTCCCCGGGAGTTGTTGGTTGGACTTCTCCGCGTCTCTCCCTTGGCGGGTAGACCTTTAGTTACTGGAGGAATGATTTCCCTTTCGGCGGTGATGCGGTCTGTGCATTTGCTGGAGGTTGGTGATGCTGGATATATCGGAGCCATCGTTCTGGTCTTGGTTTCAAAATTACTGGTGGTGATTGGGGAATTGCTGGTAGACCCATAACTTGCAGCTATTACTTCATGGATGCCCTACCGTCGTAATCCTGTAGCGGTGATACTGGATGAGACTTTGAATGGCTGGCGAGAATGTCGTTCTGACTTTCTGAGGGGTAACCCTGTGATGTTGTTCACGTGGTTGTCTGAAAGACTCCGCCTGGTGACTCCTCCGAAATACCCTTTTGTCGGTTGTACCCAACTTATTTTCGTGCCATTTCCTCAGTATTGGCCTGGATATTGAGAGCAGGGATAACTGGTTTGTAGAGCATGTGGCTCTAAATCTGCACTGATCAGTGCCTGGGTGAGGACAATTGCTGCCTATTCTGGAGCTAGGGAATACACATATGTTCGACTGGTTGGTCTCAGACAAACCTCTTTCTATTTCCCTTGGCAGCTTCTGTGCCAATTTGGCTGGGAGCAGGTCATGCCACGCCGGACACTAGACTTCTTTCCGGTAGAAGATCTAACAGAGCGTGTACGCATGCGACTTGGCTCTTTGTGGGAGAGTCGGCGTCCGTCGAACCGTCCCTCTCAGTCTTTTGGGAGAGTTTGGCACAGACCTGGGGATTATATGAATTGGTTGTGGAGAAGAGTAGTCAACAAGATATTGGTAGTGAAGACTTGACAAAGGTGGTTTGACTTATCTGATACTATGGAGGGAGGTGTTATGGTTTTTTCGAGGCTAGTTTGAGCTTATCAGTCTATAGAGTGTCTATGACACTCTATTCAGGCAGGGGAAGCTTGGGGACCCCAGGATGTAGATGATGACGGAGCGGGTTCCTCTAGTAGCTATGGGTAGGACTCTTGGGGGGAGTTTGTTTTGCAATGGGGAATTTTATTTGGCATTTTAGGAAGGTAGGGGAAGGGAGTTATCTGTTCCTTTTCTTGTTTAATCACACTGTAATTTCTTATTAGTGAAATAAACAAGTTTTTAATCATCCAGCTGTGCCTTTTGATGAATTTTGTATATTGAATTATCTAATACCGATCGCTAAGGCATGCATAATCCTTTTGTTCAAGTATATGTTAGAGTGAACTGTCGTTCTCAGAGGTAAGAAAATAATAGTTTTTTATGAAAAAGAAAGGGTCGTGCTCATATAAGATGTATGAGATGCCTACGTACCTCTGGGGTTTTTTGAATTTTATTAATTTTTCTGAAGGCAAATGGTTTTTACAGAGGATCAGGCCGACATAGTTTTTGGTAGAGGGAAATATAGATTTTTTTAGAATAGAAGGGAGATGAGAAGAGTCGTAGCGCACCGAGATTTCAGACTAGGGCTAGAACTTATTGAGACGGTTCAGGTTGACTGGACGAGACATCTCTTCTCCATCTAGGTCGGTGAGCATGGCAGTACCGCCGAACAAGATTTTCTTCACAATGTATGGGTCGCTCCAATTGGGCTTGAATTTCCCTCTGGGGTCCCAGATGGGCTCTACTATTTCTTTGAGGGCTAAATCCCCTTATCGGACACCGCTATCCTTGAATATTTTATTAAATGAATGCATTATTCGGTGATGGTACCCTTGTATGTGATATAAAACTTCCAGTCTCCTTTCGTCCAAGAGTGATAGCTCGTCGAGACGGCTTTGATGCCAGTCCTCCTCACTGACTTGGATTTCTAGCATGACACGAAGTGAAGGGATTTCTAGATCCACGGGTAGAACTACTTCCATACCGTATATTAGAGAGTAAGGGGTAGCCCCAGTAGAGGTTCTAATTGAGGTTCGGTATCCCCAGAGGGCGTAAGTGATTTGGTCGGCCCAATCGACAGCTTTCGATCATCTTACTGATGCTGGCTTTGAGGTTCTTATTGGCGGCTTCGACTGCGTCATTGGTCTGAGGTCGGCAGGGAGAAGATTTATATCTCTGAATCCCATACTCGTTGACCACTTCTGTGACTTCTTCGTCGAAGTGCAACCCGTTATCTGACACTATCTCATGCGGGACCCTATATCGGTAAATGATGTTCTTTTTGATGAATTTGACCACTTTCTTGGCATTCAGAATTGCGTATAACTCAGCTTTAACCCATTTGGTAAAGTAATCAATGGCATCTAGGATGAATTCATGCCCATTGGGATACTTGGGTGTAATCTTCCCTATGATGTCGATATCTCAGGTGGAGAATGGCCAGGGAGAAGTCATGTTGTATAATTCTCGCGGAGGAAGGTATTAAAGGTTGGAAAATTGTTGGCATTTGAGGCATCTCCGGACATAGGAGGTGCAATCCTGGATCATAGTGGTCCAGTATTAGCCTTATCGGATGATCTTCTTGGCAAGCATGTGACCGTTCATATGGAACCCACATTCCCCGCTGTGGATTTTTTGCATTACCTCTTCAATGTCAGCCCCTGCGATGTAGTGTAGATGGGTTCCATCGAAGTTTCTTTTGAACGGTGCTTTGTGATAGATGATGTATTGGGTAGCCAGTCTTTAGAGGGTTGCTTAGTCTTTCTTATTGGAACCCTCGGGATACCTACCATGCTTGAGGAGTTGCCAGATATCATAGTACATATAATTGGATATCTCGAGATCTTCTTTAAGGATGAGCTCAATGTGGTAGCAATGGGTTGGTTTATCTTGCTTTTGAACTAGGAAGGGGCCATTGTTATTCCTTTGGGCATGTAGACCATAGAGGCCAAGGTACCAAGGGCATCGGCTAGGTTATTCTTCACTCGAGGTAGGTAATGGAAGGTGATATCTTAGAATTAGGAGGCTAGTTCTTCTAAGTGGGCATGGAAGGGTTGGAGTTTCTCGTCCTTGACTTTCCATTTTCTGAGCACCTGACCGATAATGAGGGCGAAACCTCGTAGACATCTAGGCATTAAATACCTTTCTTGAGAGCAACTTTGACGCCTACCATACACACCTCGTATTTAGTCATGTTGTTGGTGCAGGGGAAATCCAACTTGATAGCGATGGGAGTGTGGGAGTCATCTGGAGCGATCAGAAGTATCCCAATGCCATATCCTTTTTTGGTAGTGATGTCAAATAACATTTGCCACCGAAGGCCGTGTTGAGTGGCGCAAAGGATGTTTTCATTTGGGAATTCAGAGATCCAGACATCAGCTCCTTCCATGGGGTATTCAGCGAGTTAGTTAGAGATGGCTCTTCCTTTTATGGATTTCTACGTGACGTAGACAATATCAAACTCGGCTAGGAGCATCAACCACAGGGCCATTCGGCTGGATAAGGCGGGTTTCTTAATCATGTACTTGATGGGGTCCATTCGGGATACAAGTTTGATGAGGAAGGCGAGCATGTAGTGTTGCAACTTTTGGGTGACCCAGACAAGCGCGACACATGCCTTTTCCAAAGCAGTGTAGTTGACTTCGTATCTAGCCAATTTGCGGTTGGCATAATATATGGCTCTTTCTTTGCAGGAATCTTCAAGGTATTGGGCTAGGAAAATCCCAACTGTAGTGTCGATTATGGTTAGGTATCGGAGCAAGGGGAGAGAAGGCTGTGGGGGCATGAGTATCGGAGGTTAGGTCAGATATTTTTTGATTCGGTCAAAAGCTTCTTGGTAGGCCTCATTCCAAACCTTGGTTGAATCCTTTCGAAGGAGTTTGAAAATATGTTCGCAGATAGAGGTTAGCTAGTTGATGAACCAGTTGATGCATTTCAATTTCCCAAGGAAACCACAGACTTTTTTCTCTGTTCGGGGAGGTGTCATCTCAAGTATGGCTTTCAGTTTGGCAAGATCTACTTCTATCCCCTTTTCACTGACCATGAATCCTAAGATTTTTCCCTTTGTAACACCGAAGACATATTTATGTGGATTGAGTCTCATCTGATATCGTCGCCGTCGTTCGAAGAACTTCCGGAGAGAGGGAACATGATCTTCTCTAGTTTTGGATTTGATAATCATATTATCCACATAAACCTTGACTTATTTGTGAATTAGATCATGTAGGATGGTTGTGGTAGCCGTCTGGTACGTACCCCAACATTCTTGAGACCAAATGGCATAACAATATAGAAAAAGGCTACCCACGGTGTGCTGAACATTATTTTTTCTTGGTGATATGGATGCATTTTATTTGGTTGTATCCAGAAAATCCATCGATTAATGACTTGAGAGCGTGACTGGATGTGTTTTCCACAACCATGTCAATATTGGGTAGCGGGTAATATTCCTTTGGAGAGGCATTGTTCAAGTCTCGGTAGTCTACACACATCCGAACTTTCCCTCCTGATTTTGGTACAGGCACTAAGTTGGCTAGCCATGTGGGATATTTGATCACATGAATGAAACCCACGTTCAGCTGTTTGACCACTTCTTCTTTGACTTTGAGGGACCATTCAGTGCGGAGCTTTCTTAACCTTTGTTTAACCGGCTTGTAATCTGGAAGAGTGGGGATCTCATGTTGAGCTATTTCAAGATCAAGGTCAGGCTTATCGTCATACGAATATACAAAGACATCCACGAATTCCTTCTATAATTCTTTGAGTTGTGCACGCTCATGCTCGTCGAGGGTATCCCCTATCCCAATATCGAGCAGTTGGCTACTAGAACAGAGGTTAACAACAACAATTTCTTCTTTATTAACTTGAACATGATTATGTTATTTGTTATTAACATTATTTAGATAAGTTAAGAATTGTTCATTTGGAAAATCATCATCATCAAAAGTTTGATTAGAATCTAAACAATTAATGTAAGGCACAATACGATACTCAAAATCTTCATTTATTTCATTGATAGGAAAAACAACATTTAGAACCTCATCAAAGGAGGTCTTGATTACATTTGAGCAAGGATAGACAACAAAAGAAGAAATTAGGTAAACATTTAGGGTTAGGTGGGATTTAAACAGGTAGAACCGACGCAGTATGCCAGTTGAGGAGAGATGTATCATTAGTTTTAATCAGGTGGGATGGATCTAGTGATGTAGTGCTTGAATGAACCATAGAGAGTGTCAGCCCCAGTGTCTGTAAGTTAAACGAATCCTCAGAGTCACTTTCCTTGGTCTTTTCAGTATTTTTAATGAGCGGTTGTATATGGTGTTGGGAACTCTTGGCCCATGGGTAGCTGTCTTGCAAAAAAATATCCATTCCAGGCTTCATCCTCATGTCTGTATGGTCATACCATGGTTCTGGAAAGTCGTAAAAGGGTAAGTCTTCGCCCTCTTTGATGAATCGTCCATTTAAGGAGTCACTTGGGATAGTCTGAGTGCATTCTAATCTTCTCTTTGGTCGAGATTGGCGAATAATTCTGAGCTCTTATTCTGACAGTTGATACCCGAAGCCACAAGGAGGGAAAGCTTTTTTCAGTACAATGTGCTCAATTACCCCTTGAGGTCTTTGCCCTAGCCCCAGTCCGGGCATGAAGTGCGTATTTCTGAACATCTGAATCACATCGAGGTTGCCATGAGGGCCGTATTCTGGAAAAACCCTTTCTCTGAAATCGTCCCCCGCCAAGAGTAGAAGTGGCTCAACTTAGGATCCTGATAGGAGAATATCATTTGATCCGTGTTGTATCTCAAGGATTGGATTGCTAGTACTTGCACCCTCGGTATTATCGTCGTCGCCCAAAATAGTGATGACTTGTCACTCGATGAAGAGCTTCAATATTTGGTGGAGTGAGGAAGGCACACCCTTGATACTGTGGAGCCAAGGTCTTCCAAGCGACAGGTTGAAAAAAGCTGGGATGTCAATAACTCGGAATTCAACGAGAGGGTTTATAGGGACAACCCCTATTACAAGTTTTATGGATACCATCACCTCCCGATGGGTATTATCGTAGGCACATATCGTAACGAAGGTTGGAGAGAGGTCACTTTCCTTAAGTCCTAAGCATTTGAAGGTTCTTAGTGGGCAGACATTCAAGGCGGATCCATTATCGACAAGAGAGGGGTACGATTTTCCCCATAACTTTGACGAAGATGTTGAGTGCATGATTATGATTTGGCCCGATTATGGGGATTTCTTCTTCGAAAAAGGATAGAATTCGTGTAGAGGTCAAGGATCCGACTAAATTTATCGCTTCTTCTGGTGTGGTAGAAGGAGTAACTGTGGGTCTAGTGAGCAACTTGATCAAAGCATTTCTGTGTAGCAGGGAAGACATGAAAAGCCCCCATAGAGTGATGTTAACTTGAGTTTTCTTCACTTGATCGAGGATCTTACTATCCTCGCGGGTCATCTCAGGCATAAGAAAGTTTTTAACACTATTCCCTTTATCACTGGCTGGTGGTAACCTAGGGATCTGGTAATGCCTCCCTGATCTGGTCCTGTGATTTACTGAAGAAGGGAAGAACATTAATCCTGTTTCCTCATAGATCTCGGGTTTTTCTTCCACCTTGTTTATTTTTTTGAGGAGTTCTTCAAATGATATCATCCCACACATGTCGCCTACCGGGCCAGTTTTCTCTGAAGCTTGTTCTTCATTTGAATCTTCAAATTCTTCCCCTCATCTGGTGGCAATAATTCTGTCTTTCCATGTAAAGTCAATGCATTCCATAATTTCAATGGATTCTTCATACATGTCCTCCCATTCTGCGGGGAGATATAAGGGTGAAGGGACCAGGCCCCCTTGTAGCTTCAGAGTATCGAGTAACTCAGTCATACTGCAGATATTGTTGGTTATCCTAAATAATTCTGCCATGATCTGGACAATGTCATCTAAGCTGACTTTATCGGTCGGTACTACCCAACTGTCTGACTCTCGAGCCCATTTTCGTGCTTCCAAGAATAACGTACCGAACCTCTGGAAATCAGTGATCCTCTGTGAGCATAATTTCAGCCCGAACTTTAGGAGTTGGTTTAATACTTCTGATAATTCCATACTTCCATTTTCAAAACGATTACGAACAATGATGCATGCTCTGGTAAGGAGTTATAGTGCCTGATCAGTGAGGCTAACAGGGTGTAGGAGGAAATATGGGCAAGTTTGGAGAGGTTTGGGAGAGTATATGGGTGTGATTTGAGTTAAGGGATCAAATCCTGGGTTCATTTCTAGGAAGATGGCATTGGCATGATTTGGGAGTGGGTTGTGAGTAGTTTTTGGCTTAGGATTGGTGGGTAGGGAAATGGTACCCCGGTCAATTAGACCTTGGATTATGTTTCGGAGGTAAAAGCATTGGTCGTTGGTATGGCCAACAGTCTGGTGAAAGGCGCATTGGTCATCTGCCTTGAAGTTTCTTAGGAGTGGATTTGGAAACGGATGGGGATGCAAGGGTTTAATAAGGTTTCGGCTTAACAGGGCCTGATAAACTTTGGATAGGGGAGCATGGAGCTCGATGTATTACTTTCGGACTGAGACAGGGAGGATTTTGGGTGTCGACGAGGTGGTTGGTTGAGAGATGTTGATGGTTGAGACTGCAACATTGACAGGTTTATCATATTTTCTGGGATTGAACTGCCCGAATACTTTATTTGGTTCAAATTTTATTTTAGCAAGACCTTCCTCGAATTATACTCCTGCTTCTCTGAGAGCTCGAAAGTGGGGATAGTATTATCCTCCCATTATTTCTCGGATATGGGGTAAGAAATTATTCTTCACTATGTTGACTTATTCTTCTTCGAATGGCCGATTGGTCAGGGTGGATGCTTTTTCCCTCCATCGGGATATGAAGTTACTGACTGATTCCCCAGAGTTCTATTTGAGAAACTCTAAATCACGACGGGTGACCCCAAGCTCTTCGTTGTATTTGTAATGAGACATGAATTCTTGGGCTACATCCTCCCAGCTACGTATTCTGGACTCCTACAGAGATAAAAACCATCGGAGGGCACTATCCTTCAAAGTTTGCTGAAATAATTGGGCCATCACTTCTTCAGAATCCCCTAGGAGAGCCATAGAACGGTGATAACTACGAAGATGAACGATCGGGGGTCCACTTTCTCCAAATTTCTCGATATTTGGCATCTTGAACTTCTCGGGTAACCTCGCCTTAGGATAAGGAGACATGTGGGTGCAGTCCCTGTAATTTCTAGAGATTCTGACCTGGTCGAACTTCTTAGTTAGCATATTGAGATATTTTTTGACCTTGTTCAACTCTTCCTCTTTTGGATCAATGATCATAGGCAAGTTGGCCCCATGCTGGTTAAGGTTTGGCATAGGAAGCTAAACAGGTGGCAGCCCATTAGCACGAGGGGAACGTGGAGCGTGCTAATACTCTTCAGGAACCCAGATAGGCTTGGGTGGACCCATAGCGTGAGGGAATAAGGCCTCGAGCTCCTGAGGGACAGGAACCTGGTTCCGTTGCATCTCTCGGACCTCAATTTGTAGGTTATCAATCTTGGACCTCAGTGTGAATATAAGGATAAGCATAAGGTACACATGGAAAAGGGGAACATGCAAAATAGGGGAATATATAATAAAATAAAACAACCATGTAAATAGAGTCTAGCCCTCAAAATGTCTGCACAACTAGTACTTGATCTGTGTTCTCCATGGAAAGCAGATGGATTCCAGACTCGGAAGAAGTAGCAAGGGTACGAATGGAACTCCAGGGTGATTTGACTTAAGATCGAAGCCAATAAGGAGCCAAGCCAAGGTCGTGCAATCGACCTGATAAGGCGTAAAATGGGTTTTATTTAATAAAAAAAAGAATGAAAATATTTTTGACATTTTTTTTGAGATTGAAGGACAAAATATTTTTGGATTTTTGATAAAGAAAGGATAAATGGTTTTGGATTTTGATAAAGAAAGGAGAAATTTTTTTGGATTTTTGATAAAGATGGGAGAAATATTTTTGGGAGACGGGTCTCAGCATGATTATTATAATTATTATGTTCTCCTTGTATTAAATTCTCCTAAATGCAAAAATGAAATACCGAACGGGACTCTAGCCTGAAAATTTTAGGTTTATAACATATGAAAAGCTGTGGTTGGACTTGCAACTAGGCCCATGGGTAGGGTCCCATTTTAAAAATGCACGAAAATTTTGGGTGGCAGGCCGACCCAGAATTGCTATAGAGTTTCGGGTCGAAATCGGCAATCTAACATGTGTGTCCTAAGCTTGAAACCTATATGTGGGTATGCAGTTGGTTGGGTGAATTAGAAAGGGTTCCCCCCTTTGGCATGACTTCCATGATATACGTCTTGCATTTGAGGGAAATCGGTACGTGTGGACAAGCCATTTGATATACCTGAGTGTACGTGAATTGACTCACTATATACCTCGTGAGGACGCTATGTGTGAGAGCGAATTCGATATACTCAGCGTACGTGAACGAGTTCCCTGCGATATACCTCCTTTCATGACTTCGGTCAAGCAGTACAATGCGGGGGAACCGTTCGATATACGTCGAAGGTACTTGGCCAATGGAAGGTAAAAGTCATATCTCTTAGACTAATTGCGCCCTACCGGATCAGCGCCCATCACGAAGTGACCCTCCCATTACTAGACAAAATTTGGTAAATCATAATGCTCTTTGGTGATGTCGTGTGAATCATAGATGATTCTCTATTAGTATCTTATGATGAGAGTATCTTTCTTGATCAATCCAAATAGGGAGCAAAGTACAAGTATCAATGATATACCAAGTATGGATGGGTGATGCGTGCAACATGTGGATATATGTGTTCCTAGGTGCACGTGGTGCGAAGTGTACATGGAGAATCTTCTACAAGCGTGTGAATAGAAGGATAAGCATAAGGTACACATGGAAAAGGGGAACATGCAAAATAGGGGAATATATAATAAAATAAAACAGCCATGTAAATAGAGTCTAGCCCTCAAAATGTCCCCAGCGGAGTCGCCACTGTGGCCATCCCCAATCCTCACGGAGGGAGAGATATAGGAGGGGGTGTCATCTCTGTGGTGAGATGATATCGATCCCGCGCATCCCTCTCGGGAGCGCTTCGATCGGCGTTGGCGATGTGTGAGGTGAAAAATATAGAAAGATGTAGTCACCAGTCTATTTTACTCAAAACAGACAAAAGAAGGTGGAGCCATCCCGAAGGATAACATCCAAAGACATACTGATACATACGAAGCTAAAATGATTCGAAAAGGGTCCAGAGGCTAAGTTACGAAATTGGAAGGTCTTAGGCACCCATTCCGCCCTTGCTGTCTCTCATGGATTGTTGTTATTTTCCTTTATTTCCCCGTGATATGTATGCATGTGTATATGTAATGTAGATATAAATCCTCGACTTGTATCATGGAAGAGATAAAGCGAGTCATCCGTAGGAATATTCCTAAAAGTAATATTAGAAAATAGGATTTACGCGACTATCCTGACGTTGATCGTTATAATGGAACGATAACACATATGGAATAATACTCCATTAAGAACAAATATATGTATATATAGAATCTAAGAGAATTAAGTTAAAGAATACAAAAAAATTAGAAAGGGAAAGAATAGGACTCGAGTCTCGGGTTTTACCCCGAGACGCCTACATAGCCTATAGAGGCATCAAAGTCCACGTAGTTCATATGAAAAATGAGGGGTGGGATTTATCCCATAAATCCAACCGGGGACTTCTCTTCTGTGTGTGTGTAAAAAGTGTTTTAGTTGGGAGAAAAGTGTGAGAATTTCCGTTTGGAATTTATGAGCAAATGCTCTTTTTCTTATTTTTTGGGTTGTATTTAGATGAAAATAAGAGATGTGCAATAATAATAAATAAAAAGTATATTAGGATATGTGAGATGAGAGAATAAAACTGCTAAGTAATAAAATTAGTTAATGCGAATTTAGGCGAAATTGAAGAGAGAGTTGAGAAAGTTGGACCTTCTTGAAGATCTTGAGCTTGATCTTGAATGCTGGAGAGCAGCCCTTGCACTTGCATGATGATGAAGAGTAGTTAATTCACCAAGTTTGATGAAAAAGATGATGAAAAGTGAAGGTTGGAAAATGATTTGGATGTGGAAATCACGCTGACTTCGAGAGAGGTTTTCTGAGTTCGCTAAGAGTGATGGATTTCAGATCTTGGGTCCTCTTGCAATGAGGTCAGGCCCGCCTTTTTATATGACCGGGGCATTATCGATCGGCATAGTCCTGGTCCTACTAATCGGCAGGAGTTTTTAGGCACACTACCGATAGGCAGGGTTTGGAACCTGCCGTTTGGCAGTCTCTTTCAGGTTCCTTCAAAAAAATGGTCGTAAAATGCAAATTATTGATCTGAATCATACACGGGGTGAACCACTGGAAAGTTACTTCATAGACCTTTGAAAGTCCCTGGGACTGATCCCGGGTCCAGGAGTTGACTTTGGGTCAAATGTGGCTTGGAAGCGCTCGTCGGTCCTTCGGACGGGGGATCGTCGGACGCAAACAGATCGTTTGTGCATGGTAAGTCAGAATCGCGCACAGGGTGGACCGTTGGAAAGTTCAGGATATGTACTTATACATTCCAAAGAGTTTGACTTAGTTTTGGGAGTTGACTTTGGTCAACAGTGGCCTAGAAGCGTTCAATGACCTTTCGGAGTAAAACGGATTGTTCGTCCGTATCGTAAGTCAGAATTGCGCACGGGGTGGACCATTGGAGAGGGGTTTCAGTGACCTTTAAAGATTCATTCAGTATCAGTTGAGATGAAGAGTTGAACTTGGTCCAATGGATCACAGGAGCATCCGGTGGCCTCTATGTCAGGTTTCGGGGGAAAACAGGTTGTTCGTCTGCACTGTAAGTCTGCATCGCGCACGGGGAAGACTGTTGGAAAGGGGATTTCGTGCCTTTTGAAAGTTCATTCAGTATCGGTCGAGTTGAAGAGTTTGAATTTTGGTCAACCAGAGCCTGGGAGTGACCGATGGCCTTTAGGTCAGTACTCGGGGTATGACTTAGGTTTGTAGTGACGAAGGGAGGTGCTAGGGACCTAAAGAGAGGTTAGGGCGTGCTAAAATGGGGTGTCTACAAAAACCTTGGAATTTGGAAAAGAAAAACCCTACATTGGATTAGAAGAGGAGAAACACAAAAGGTGTGACATGAAAGCTCCTAAAAACTCCGAAACTCCAGTACTCCAAAAGATCATTCAATGGCTCCAAAAATCTCCTCTACAAGCTTTGCTCCACACTTTCTTCCTTTACCCAAGCTGGAAGATGGTAGAAAGGACTTGGAAATGCTATATATTGCGATTTGGAGGTGGTGGCAAAGTTTGTCTATGGGGAATGGTTAAGAATGAAGAAGGTGGGTGTATGGAACTTAGAGAGAGGTATGCTAAAAAATGGTGAGGGAAACCACCCTCACCCTCTCCTCTTATAACCCCCACAAAACCCACTTAAGACCATTTTAAAAACTCCATCCAAACATGCCAAACACGTTTCTATTCATCAAAGCCACCAGACATTAACACGTCATCCATCCAATGGTTAAAATTTTGATAGCACACCAAGACAAGTCGAATAGATTGATTTTTGCCCAGGTCATTTGAACAAGAATGAGACTCATTCAAACGAGACTGGATTATCGTTCGATCAATCTTTTGAACGACCTTTTAACGAGGTTGTGCACCTATCCAAAGACGGGTTGTTCAATCATCTCTAGATGTACACTTCGAAGTGGTGGGCCTTTAATTTGAACCGCAGTATTATCATTCGAACGAGACGAGGACCTCGTTTGAACGACCGTACGTTCGTTCGATCTACCCATATTTCTTAAATCTTAAATTTTACCCAATAACTTCCGACAATTAATATTAAGCCCAAAAGAGTAATTGGATATAGAGATAAAAGCCCATATATTAATAATCTAAATCCTAAGAATTTCACATGATTACGAATTACAAGAAGAAAGAATAAAATATTGGGTATGGGCATTACACTAGTCCTCAAAGCTTAGCACTCGAACAGAACAACAAATACATTCATTTAAAGCTATCTAAAAAAACGTAACATATAAGTCACACTTGAGTACATACCAGCACAATTTACGTAATCGAATGAAGAACTTACGACTCGGTGTACAAACCAAAATGCCAATAAGAAGTAATAGCATTCAATACATTTAAAATGAAAATAAACTCATTTAATATTAAACCTAAAAATAACATAATATGGATTGACTTTGTCAGTAAATAATGTAAAACACCCATGGGGGCATTTCTTCAAACACATCACCTATAAAATAATGTTGACCACGTGGTTTTGAATGAAATAAAAATATATAGAAAGGAAAATCTAAATCTATATAAAAATGAAACTAAAGAAGTAAAAAAAGCCGAGTACATTAAAAAAGTAGTCAAAAGAAACCTTCATTAAGGGTGACATCATATCATTCCAAGTTACAAAACATTAAAAAACTATGGTACTAACCAATGAGTTTATGTATCACCCAACATTCTAATGAAGTACACAAATAGGAACACAGCTTTTGAGAATCTTTAATACCCAAATTTTGCAGTTACAAATTCTTAATAAATGCGTCTACAAAATGTGACTACCAATATGCAAGTACATCATCTGCTAAAAAATTGGCAGGACCCCGAGAATTAGCCTCATTAGTTTCCTCTACCCCTGCAACCCTAATATAAGGTTGTCTAATCAAAACTGATCCTGTGTGTCTGTATAAAAAAAAATGTGAAATTAGATAAAATTGCTTTTATGTCAATGATGGATATAAAGTAGACAATATATTAAACACCCAATTCATGGTGTAGAAAATTCTTTCAATGAGGACAAATTGGAAGCCTAAAAGATGCTGTAAATTCCTATTATGGTTAATCTTGTACCAGGTACAATTGTTCGCACAGGATGGCAATCAACACATAAAAGCATGTCCCTTGGTAGATCCCCAGTGGGACATCCTTTCGTTACTAAAATCAAACAAATTGTTAAGAATTTTCTGTAACTAAAAGGATATAAATTCACTTGTAAGCATATAATATTAATAAAAAAATAGACAAATAAAAAATTTAATAAGTTTAACTCAATATTAACTTTCAACACTATTTTCACCTCTGGGTTTTCCTGCAATTTTAAGGTATATTGATCAACATGCTTGCTTTTATCTGGAACTACAATCCAAGGATCAAGAGGTCAAGGCTCCTATCCAGCCTAAAATATTTTCAAATAGAGCATTGTGTTCAAATTTCAAATAATTAAATCAAATAAAACAAACATAATAATAATGCATTTATGAAAAAACCTGAGGTCCATGATCACGTGAGCGACGCATAATTTCACCACCTAATCCTGTATCATTTTAACACAACCTCTGATGCTCAATTCCACTCTGCATCATTTTTAACTGTAAAAAATCTTAAGTGTGAGAGGGAGAGAAAAAACAAAACCAAACTTTAAGAAAATGGCTAAAATTGGAAACCCCCCAAAATAAGATTTTATGATCTAGAATCGAAAAAACTAAAGAATTAGAGAGAGGAGTAGGGTATATCTCATTAAAGACAAAAAATATTATAACTACGAAATGCAAACTATATTAGATCTGCAAAAAGAAAAAAAAGAGATCAAAGTGAAACTTCCCAAAACCCTGATTCTTGATAAATATATAAAACACTAAACAACTTTTGAACATCATTTTGAACCCACAAACCCCCCCAAATATTAAAAATATGATTTTGAAGATCCATATCTAAACATGATTTTGAACCCTAATGAGGGTTTTAAAAAGTGAGATCTAACTATGATCAAGGTTTGGTCTACAAAACAAAAACTAAAAAATCAAATATATAGAGATAAATAGGTATTGAAATGTAGAAAAAATCAGGTATAGAGAGATATCTAACTGTGGCATGGTCGAGGTTGAGCAAAGATGGTCAATGGTGAGTGAGAGGATTGGGGGGGGGGGGAGAGATTTGAGAGGAAAGAAAAGAAAATGAGGGTTAACTGAGAAGTTTGTGTGGTGGTAAATGGGTTATTTGGAAGATGGTTTCATCTTTGGTTGGGTACACCTTAGTAAGTGGCGCCAGTAGAAAGAGAGAGAAAAATATTGACGGATTACAAAAATGTCCTTTTGTTTGAATTAAAGTAAAAGTTAAGAATGAAAAACGAGGGGCAAATGAAATGTTACTGGGTTAAAAGAGTAAAAGCAAAAAATTATATAGAATATAGAATAAGGTGTGGTGAGGTACATAATATTATTGTGTAAATATTGATCTCACCCTCGATCTAGTGCCTTCTTGGCTTAAATTCAATATATATATATATATATATAGATATATTTGCTAACTGTTATGTCAAAATATTGAGTCATGCACTATGTCGACCCTAAAAGAATGATTCACACAGATGAGTGATAATGTCTTTGTCCTTTACCGATGGAGATTGTGATTTGAAGACAAGGAGACTACTCTAGTTTTGAAGCATCTGTTGCTGAACTTGACATACGTCATTTTATGAAAGTTTGATTAAATTTTATCTATTGCACACACTCATGATTTTAAAACTTGAGAAAATATTTCATAAAATTATTTTTGAAAAATACTTTTTTGAGTGGTCTATTTACTTTATTAAATGCGATGAAGGCTATTTTTAAAATATTTATTGGAAATTATTTTTGAAAGGTTTTGGCTTTAGATGTTCTCACGGATATGGTAAGGATAAATTTTTAATTGAGTCAATTTGTATGTATGGGCTTAATTCCGAACAAGACATTTGAGTCATAGGTTAGGCTTTGTATAATTGAACTCATAAGCCTATGAAGTGTGTGATGAAGACATAACTGTAAAGCTTCAAAGATTATGTATCATGTGGTGCTTAGTGACACATTTATCTTCGTGTTTTCGATCATCTCTCGTGTAAAGATGCATAATTTTTGAGAACTTGAAATTTTAATTTTGGGTGTTTTCTTTTTCGAAAATGTTTGGAACTATTTTTAAAATTTTTTTTGGAGAAAATAATTTTTGGGTTTTGTTTGTTCGAACGAGAGTTTAGCTTTTTTTGAATGGGATGCGATATTCATTCGAATGAGGTGTGGTTTTTTATTGTAACAATTTGATGGGTTTATTATAACAAACTTCGAATGAACATCCAATGGGTATTTTCTGTTTAATAGTGGCGTACCCATTAGAAGATCGTTCAAAGCACGTTCAAACGAGATTGCTTGCTCGTTCGAATGAGTGAAGAGTTCGTTTGAAGAAAACAAGGTTTTTGTTCGAACGAAGTCTTATTTTTTTCTCTAATGAACCCCGTCTCCTTAAAATTCATGTTTTATATAAATAGGAGTGCTTGAATTATTTTTTATGAGAATTTTGGTGAAAATCGTTTTCCCATCCATATCCAAAAGTTCCCAAACCCCAGTTTCACCCAAATCATTTAAAGATCCAAGCTTCATCATTCTTGTGCTTTGAGATCTTCTTGTGATGTCACCATATTCTATTTCTCTCATCATTTGGAGAAAGAAAAGGTTTTGTGTGGCGGACTCCATACTATGTTTGCTGTGAAGCGGTGAAGAAGCGATGATTTTGTGTTCTGACTCCGTAGGCAGTTGTTGAGCCTCATCAGTGGATATCGAGGCGTGTGTGTAATCAAAAGTTATGTTAGCTTGCATGCGTGGTCTCTTGCATTGCACTGTGGTGGAGAGATCGAGGATAAAATAGAGTCAAGGCTTGCGAGGGCATCGAGTTATTGTGTAAGTCTACTACATGTCTTGTGTAAAACCTTATTATAGTGATCCGTTGGGCTGGTCCATCTGTGATTTTTCCCCTTATGGGTTTTTCTCGTACATCAACAAGTTGTGGTATTGTTTAACTTATTTTATCTTCTAAACACCTAGATTAATGATTTAGGTTAAGAAGAAAAAATTTTGGTAAATTGATTTATCACTTAACCTCGGTTTAGAATTAGTGCACAAATTTTTACTTGGGATAATCATTTTAAAGTTTTTATATTTAATTTGAATAAATTAAAATGTTACTTTTTGGTTCGGACCCTACCCTTATTCCTTTTCAAATTGTAAAAATAATCTTTTTGGTTTTCAAACCATCCATTACCTAAGCATTTGCGATTTCGGATTGGTATCAGAGCGGACACACTAACTTATCGTGTAAATCCTTGTTTGCTGTTATTTAGGGTGGTATATTTGTCTCCCTATATATCATGTTTGATTTTTTGTTTTTTTCTCGATGATTTTGTAACACTTCGTATTTTGGGGAATATTTAAATCACATGTGTCGCAGTAATTTAATTAAATTGAAAAATAAAGTGATTTGAGTAAATATTAATTAGCGAGAAATGGTGTAATATTTATATGTTATTATAATTACTTGTGTGCTATTATATTTACTTGTGTGATAAGTAAATGAAATTGTATTATTTTATAGTTGTTGTAAGTGGGTAAAAGTGACGGGTCGACGAAATTTTATTCCGAATGCATGTATGGGGTCGTGTTGGGAATAAGATGAAAATAGATGATATGTGACTCAGATAGTGATTTTGGTACATAGATGATCCATGATGCATCGATATACTCAGAATTAGGTACCTGGGGTTGTAATCGGGTGTCAGAGACTTTTTAAGCTATATGGGATCAGGATGGGCATATTCGGGTCTAACTAATGTTATTAGTTAACCTAATTTCATGATAAGAGTATTTAAGTAAGAGGTTAGGATCTTGTGGCAACCACTTTGCATTATCAAACCCTTAAGAGAGGAATTTGGGAGAAAAAGGGAGGAAACACAAGAAGAACTAAGGGATGCCAAATCGGAGAAGATCTTTTAAGAATTCCTTGGACTCACTCAATATACAAGGAGGATTCAGAGTCTTCTTCACACCTAAGGCAAGTGAATGACTTGCTTAATTTAATTTGTGTAGCTATTTATGTCATATCATAATTAGTAAAATTTAAACCAATTTTGGGGTGGGATTAACATGTAAATGGGTTTTGGGAAAACTGAAATTAATGACGATTCCTTATGATTTTGTTAGAATAATGCCCACTTGAAAAGTAGGTTTTTCCTAAAGAAACCTAAGAATGAATATATATATTGTTCTTGAATGGAAAAATATATATTGCTCTTCAATGAAAATTAGGTTTTTTCCATTAATGGTTTCCTCTTACATCGGCGTCTCTTGTGGTTCTTATATTTATGTTATCTACTTACTTACTTATATGCATGCTATGTAATACCCCACATTTTTATGGCATTTAATATGGGATAAATTAAATTAAATTGAGATAAATCAATTTAATATTAATCTGGATTTAAAATTGAATATTTACTATCGTGATGAGAGTTAGTAATTATTGGTAAGAATTATTTTGAATATTACTTAATGAGTAAAGTAATATGTGAGATTGAATTTGTTAAAATTGTCGTGAGTGAATAATATGACAATTATAGAAATTAGGTTGGGATGCGCGTGTGTCGTGACTAAATTAATGGGATAAAAAGTAAATTAATTTTAAGTCCCCCATATGGTTATTTCGAGTGCGTCAATGTGTTCGAAAGGGTCGAGATAGTCAGAAAAGTGTACCCAGGGGTTTAGTTTGGGTCACGGGACGTTTTTAAGCCTAACCGGTAACTCGGGAGGGCATTTTGGTAATTCCCAATTTTAGGCCTTAATTATGGACGAAAATTGAAGGGTTATATTTGATGGGAGTCAGAGTCCTCGGGGGTTAAAAACATTAGAGTTGCAGAGAGGCTAAGGAAGAGAGAAGAGAGAAGGCTTCCAAGGGGGAGAGCCACCAACCCTACACCACTCTCACCAATTCCACCACCAACGCGTAGATCGTGGAACGAGGAGTGGGATTACACCCATCATTCTCTACGATTAAGACTTTAATTTCCAAGAAAGTGTCAAACTTATTGTTCTTTAGTTGATAACACATCCATGCTAGTGTAGGAGATAATAATTTGATGTTTTCATGAAAGATAAATGATAATTGGGAGATTTATATTGAAATTCTGAGTAGAAATCATGTTAGGAAAACCCTATTGTTATATGTAGACGATTAACTATGAAATTGATGTCCAGTGGAGGTTAAATTCTGGAAGAATTATGAAGATATTGATCATGATGATAAAAATAGGGTTCTTGATAAATTAGCTTTAATTCACCCTTTAATTGATGCTTCTTAATGAATTTGTATATGTTTTACGTTAGAAATCATGTAAGTAGGATAATACAACTGTTGGTTTGATTGTTTGGGAGTTTGGAACGGATAAATAGAGGTTTTGAGGATTTATGTTAATGAAACCCATAGGTAAATAATTGCAGAATCTGCGCTAAGAACTGCTCGATCGATTGATCGACTAAAGAATATCGATTGATCGACCCCTTTTCATCGATCAATCGACTCCTCCTGGAAATGCAAAATTTTTCTCCTTTTTAAATGTTCATCCAATCCCAATGTGTAAGGACCTTTGGACATAATTGAAATATTATAACGGAACTCGAGAAGGACCAGTAGGGTATAAGTAGGGCCCGGGTAAGATGACTTTATATGAGATTTAATCGTGGGATTTTGGGAGTATAAATTGAGTGGGAAATCGTGCGTACGTTAAATTAGGTCTTGTGAGAATTAAGAAGGACTTAGACCAGTAGGGTAATGAGTGTACACCTACTGATTTTATATTCTTAAAGAGGATACACTTCGAGAGTCGAGAAGTACTTAAGGAATTGCGGTAATTGAGAAAATAAAAAGAATGATTTACTCATACGTAGAACTCGGGCATTATGTACCACGTATGGTTAAAATATTATGGGTCGTGGGCGTACCTAGCTGAATAATGTGAATATATATATGGGTGCGTGTGTGTGTATATATATATATATATATAATTATATATTTTTGTCTAATCATACCCGCTCTACTTGCTATCATGGAGGCTCCGTGCCGGGACAGTCTTATCTCGATGGAACTTTATGGGGGATATTGACTTGTACCCTATAACATAGCATCCTTGGTACAAGCATTTCGAGAGTGATAGACATATGGTCCTAAGAGACATGAGTGTATGTGCTGACCTCTAAGAGACTTGGAACTATGCTTCGCCTCTAATATGTGTGTTTTGTGTTAATACAGTTCGAGAGTGATTCCGAACTAGTATTTTGCTTTTTGTATGAGAGACACGGGGACTTGATACGAGTGTATGCCAACACCATAGATTTATATGGGGTTCCCTATTAGTGTGTGTGTATATATATATATATATATATATAATAAAGGAGGAGGGCTTTTTTTGTCTTCCCCAACTGATGGCTGAGATTGAAAGTTGATAAATTTGGTCTTTATCAACTGACGGCTCAGATTACATCTTGCCATATTGAATCAAACGATCCTGAATTCTTTGAACTTGGGAAGGTTATTTGGTCAAAGAGGTACACCTAATCTTCACCTTTAACAGAGCACAAGGCTCGAGAGAAATGCTCTCTTTTTTAACTCTGTGACTGAAAAGAGGAGAGTTATGGGTGGGTCTGACATACCCATGCCGTCTAACACTCTCTCACTCTCTCTCTCTCTCTCTCACAAAAGAAGTGGTTCCTCACAAAGCTAAGCCCATGGTAGCCACAAAGTTACCGACTCTCTTTCTCTTCTTCTGCTAGCAACCCCACATGGTAAATATCATTAAGCCCATGGACACTTCAACCGAACCCCAACACAAAGAAGAATCCGAAGACCTAGAAACCCTCAAATCGCCCCAATCATCAAACTCCAAGAAGTTAATATCTCCATCGGTGAAGAACATGATGACGCTCATTTCGAGCTGCCTTTAAACATATGTTGATTTCCACACCGATGTTTCATTTAACGATTTTGCCTTCTTTCTTATCTTTTATGTATTTTTTTCCTCTTTCTTATTTTTACAAAGCTTCTTTATATTTAGTAATTTTTATACAAGATTTTTACTGAACAATTTTCGATAATCCAGACCCGGTTAGGATGAGTTTCTATTAGTGAGGACGAGGTTCTTACTAAAGAGGGTCTGTTAGCGAGGATGAGGTTCTGCTTCCGGTGATGATGATGATGATGAATGGTTCTCAAATTCAGGCGCAATTTAGGAGGTGTAAGAGGAAGATGTTGGAGGTGAGCCTTTTCTTGGAGTCTTTTTTTGTTGCTTATTTATTTGGGATGGAAATTTTTCATGTTGTGTTTGTTTGAAATTTTTATACAATGTTGAGCTTGAATTGTTAGTGATGCAGTTGGAGGAGGAGAATGCTATGATTTTGAGAGGAGGTATTGTTTGCTTTTGGGGTTTATTTTCTTTTGAGCATGTCTATATTATGTGGGTTTCTATTAGAAATGGTGTATTCTCCATTTCCCTCAGCCTCTCCTGAAAAAATGAAGAACCGTTCTATTCTCTCAGTGTAAACCATGGCATGTCCCTGATAAATACTGTTGCATTAGACACACCATATTTGGAAAAAAATTCTAGCTTCCTTACATCGCCCTCAGGTACAACAGCTATTTTTAAACTTAGTTTTACTATTGTCTTTATACTAATTAGTTGGAGATTTTGGATCATATAATGGTTTCAGTTTTTCGTATTTGGGGAACTATTGTTGCTTAATATTGGGGTGAATTTTGTTGTTACTTTCTAATGTAACCCACATTATTTACCCCCTAGAGCTTCCCCTGTTTTGAGCTCTTCAAGGTATCTTTTTTTGGAACTCTTAAATATATGTTTCATATAATATGAAAATATACTCCGTTCAACATCTGAACGATTCCCAGGAGCATTGTGGGACAAGTTCATATGCTAAATTTGACATTAATTGGTTTAAAATTGAATTTCTTTTTTCTGCTGGTATTTTCTTCAATGAATCTTTATGATGAGATTGTGAGGAAAAGGGAGAAAATATCTTTAAAGAAAAGAAAATTTATGTTTACAATTGGATTTTATTTTGAGAGCACAAAATATCTTGAATGATATATGATTGATTTTGAATTGTACTATATGCAATTTGTTTATATTTTTTTATTTGTATTTTAGGTTGTTTTGCAATGTTATCACCTCACATATCCAAGTATAGATGTATCAAGTGAGTTTGTAATGCTCTCAACTCATATCCAAGTATAATATTTCAAGCAGGTGTTTTTTTCTTCTCTTTCTCTTTTCTTTCTCTTCTCTTTCTACAAGCATGCCTTTTTTTCCATTTAATCACAGTAACATACTGGAGATTATTGGCTCTGATTTATTGTGAGAGTTTTTATCTAACGGTTTAATATTCTACCATGCGGAGATTATTTTTATGTAAATCCGGTTCAAGATGTTGCCCAAGTATCAATAAATGTTGGCACAATTCAGGGAGCTCAACACAAAGTAAGTTCACGGGGCTTAAGACAACAATATATTTTCAAAATTTCAACAACTATATATTATATTGTTCAAACAAACATCATTGTATTCTCGCTTTTATATTAGCTCAGATGTAACTGGGTTTCAGCAACATTCGTTTCTCTCCACCCTAAACAGTCTCTTGATCCTTATCATTTTCATTTGCACAAGTCAGATCTGATGTTTACAAGCATATGCTAATTATTTTTCTTTTTTTTTTTTTTATCTTTGGTATTTGTAAGGAAGGTTTGTGAAGACTAGAGTGTGTTTGGGGACTCTCATGATCCTTTATGAAATATGAGAAGGTTTGTTTTTGTTTTCATGTTTTCTTAAAATGTAGATATCACTAGAAGACCCGTGGATATTTATTATAATTTTCCCTTTCAAGAATCTTAAGATAGGTTTATGGGATTAAATTCAGGCAGGCAACATCGGTCATCTTAAAGGTTTATTCATTTATTTGTTTTTTTGGGTGCAAATTATTAACTTTGTTGCCTTTACCAATGTTTTGTTTCTCAGTTTTTTTCAATGTTAATACTTTGTAGTTTGTGTGAATTATCATCTCAATTGATATTCATATGGAATATCAATTGATATTTCATAAACCTATCATTTTTTTCAATGTTGTACTTTGTAGTTTGTAGTTATTTTTCAGTCACATTGCCCATCAGGCCTGTAACGAAGGCAGAGAAAATGAGAGAGTGCGTACGATCTCTCAAACAGAATCATAAGGATGATATGTTGCACATGAAGACAACATTTAACAGTCTTTTGGTTGTAGACTAAATTAATAGATGAATATGTTGGTTGATGATGTTTGAAGTTCAAACTTGAAACGGTCTGTTGGGTATTTATATTAATTTCTAATTGGGTTTGTGTATGGTTGTGTTGGATGTATACATATTGGGCATTTATATATTATTAAAATGGACGTGAATGATTTTTTTTTATTTTACAAAAGGTTGACTTTAGTTGTATTAAAAATAATAACTTGACATCATTTTTTAATAAACAATGGATAATAAACAATGGATGGACTTTTAGTATAAACTATTTTTTTTAAACTTTGTTTTTTTTGCAAATTTTCATAAAACTTCACTTTTTTTAAAAATGTATTTTTTGTACTTTGTTTTACACTAATTTTTATGAAACATAACATTTAAAAATTTTTTGTATATTTTTGTACGAAACTAAGTTGACTTTTTAGTAAATTACTAATTTTTTTAGACTTTAATACATGACATGAATAAGACGAGTAAATTACTATTTGAGATGAATAAGACGAGTAAAATTATTAATTAATTGTGACATTGTATTGATGTTAGGTGAACAACTTTACGAGCATTACAAATTTTTCTTACTTATGAGTCAAGCGGGTCAACACAAAGTCAACCTGTTAATTAATAACTTCATGTCAGTTCATATCATGTTGTCGTGTCTTATTTTGTCAGTTCATGACATATTCTTGATACCTTTTATTCTATATTTTCATTAACTCCCGATCGACATGATATAGCCGCGACTATGTAGGCATTGTTAGTATGGTGCATGTTTTATATAGAATGTAAAGACCACCTCCTTTTTTGTATGTTACTCATAATTAAATTGTGACGGAATAAGTGAAGGCGTGAAACCTTAATCTTAGAACTATAGGAATTGTCAAGTAAGGAAAACAATTATTATGACCCATGGGCTGGAGGAAACCGGGGGGGGGGGGGGGGGTAGAACGCAATAAAGTTAAATTATTTTTAAGTTGACCTTTTATTCTACTATGTCAAAGGCACGAGTACACATTTATCATGGGAACAACTTTATCGTCGTGCTATCAGCATCATTACAAAATATCACAGGAAAAAAATTATCGTCGTGCCATCGGCACGGGTACACTCTAGTATATATATATATTATGAGTGATACATATACGTACCTGTGATTAATCTACTGTGCTTGTAAGTAGATAAAATGGAATAATTAATATTAAATAAATTAAGTGGTTGAGAATTTAAGTCTGTATTGAGATGAACATAACCGGCTTACTATATTCATAAGGAAAGTCTATCAGATATAAACTATAGTTATGCGATTACTTGAAATATAATTTGATGAAGGGAAATTGAGTTAGACTAGTGAATCGGGTTAAACTAGCGAGTTGGGTTAGCTTTATGAAGGGATTTTGTAATTTCACAATTTAAAATATTATTTCCTTTTTCATACATAACAAGATGAGAAAGCGTAAAGAAGTGTGACGGTTCACAAACAAACAAATTATCAAATTTTAATTTTCTTAAACAAATTAAAATTAAACCGAGTAAAATAAAATTAATGCATTGAAATCATTTTCACTTAAACCAAGTTAATTCACTACACAATACCCAAATTAAACACGTAGAGATTAAATTAAACCAATTTTTATCTTTTTACCTAAGCATGTGTTCTAGGTGATTTTGAAAAAGATAAAAATAAACAACCAATCCACTACGCCGAGATGTACGAGGAAAAACCCACAACGGGAAACAACCTCGGACGGCCCTAGCCACAAATCCACTAAGCACGGAATTTACAAATACAAGACATAAAGGCTTACAACACACGACTCGATCCCTCTCAAGCCCCAAACGCTTATTCTTGTAGATACCACTTACTAGCGGATAACCTTGGAGCTCCACCTCGGTCTCGGAATCCACTGATCGGACTTTATATGGTCACCGTCACCCGAGCCAGGAGCCTTTCTCCAAGTGGGTAATGCCGAAACACAAACTCTTCTTCTTTCTTTATGGGATGTAGAACAAAACCCGAAACATCTCTTTGAACGGAAGAGATAAACCCAGTGCCAAACTCCAAGCAAGATATATGAATATGGAAACTTGGAAGAAACTAATTTGGGTGTAAACTAGAGTGGTGTATATTTTTCTCTTTGATAAAAACACACTAAAAACATGATCTTTTTCGCCCTTTGATTTTACTCTCAAAACACTCTCTAGGAGTTAGTAGGATGTGAAAAAGATTAATTATTAAAAGTGATTCCCGCACATAGTTATGCTGTAAAAAGTTAGTGTGACACCCCGACTAATTAGAGTCAAGGCAAAAGAAGCGTCTACTAGCAAGGCCCTGTAACTTCCACAAACAGCTACAGCTCGTCACCTGAATGGAAATCTTATGCATGGTGTCCTTGTGGCTGGGCACCTAAAAGGTTTTTACAAAAAAAGATTTGAAAGCAAACGGCTCAGAGCCCGAACGTGGAGAGTATTTTAAAAAATAGCAAGTGCTTTAATAACATTAAAACAAAGAATGTAAAATACATGTTAGGACGTGCACTCACATAAAATACTCACCTCTCGACTAATTGTGCACTCCTAACGTACCGTACCCATCTAAGTGACATTCATATCTAACTAAACCATCATAAGTTCTACCCCTTTCTACTCGATTCCCATTATACATTCTAACGTTATCAATTAAATAGAGGCTTTACTTAAACTCGGATTCTCAATTATTAGCAATACAATTCACTAGAGGTTATCCCTTTTTATTTTCTCAAAGCGTTACCATAATTATACTCACAATACCAACATGAAAGTTCTCATTATTTAAGCGTATATTATTCACGTCATGAATATACAATAAAAGCACCCGAGACTAAGCTGCGGTGCATACATACTCTGCTATCCATCCCGGTACATCACGTACATAAGGATCACACATTCCGAATCTCTCAAGAATCGTTCTCAGATAACAACAATCACAAACAATGGAGGCGAACACAGTCACATCACATGGGTCACGCACATACCTACGCTCCCATGATCAGCAGACTTATTAACTTCACAATAAGTCCTTCTCTGACCTATGTCCTCGAGGTACCAATCTATATCCCCCCGTAGGCACACAAAGAATAGATG
The DNA here is from genome assembly GCA_949130495.1 of Sambucus nigra. Taxonomy (NCBI): domain Eukaryota; kingdom Viridiplantae; phylum Streptophyta; class Magnoliopsida; order Dipsacales; family Adoxaceae; genus Sambucus; species Sambucus nigra. The sequence continues at coordinate 215,095,421 of OX422210.1, read as the reverse complement.
GCCCTAAGCGAACGCAAACCTCCCGTGATAGCAAGCATGGTAGGTATGTCATACACATAAAATCATATACATATACTAAGCCTACACACATCTTAGTAGTTATCATATTTTATTAGTGGTATACTTCTAATTCTTATACCAACTTTTAATGTCACGCAAGTCATATGTCCCCGGTTCAAATGTATTCAAGTAATTTATTATCCTCGCACCGTGATTAGTCACTCGCGTCCTAATCTACCAATATCATTTGGTTCAAATCATTCTTCTATATTTTACTCCTCAATATATCCCGAATATCCCAACTATATCAATTAGTCATCAAGGGAATGTTATCTCTACAATTAAGCAAGGTTATGGGACACTAGAAATCAAATCAGGCCAAAAAGGCCAATCTGTCAACTCGTCAGAAGTCTCGTTCGAACGAGAGTTCGTTCGAACGAAAGGGGCATCTAACGAACATCCAACTCGTTAGAAGGCAAACTGTCAACTCGTTAGAAGCTCGTTCGAACGACCTGGGCAGGTCTTCTAACGAGGTGACAGTTTCGAGCCCAGAATTCCTAAATTCGTTTTTCCTCCAACTTTCTCTTCTTAAAACTCATCCAAACATTATCCCAACAGTGTTTTAAGGTTCCTGATCATTCCTAAACATACTTAGGTCGTATTTTAACATATTTATGGGGTCAAGTCTCCCTAAACAACACCCAATTATCAAATCTCCCAATATTTCCCCAACCCTTATGAATATGAACCCTAGAAAATTAAAGTCATCAATATCCACAATTAAATCCGTTTTTGTAATATAAAAGATGTATTTCTAACAATATAATCGCCCAAACATAATTCTACATGCAATCTCTTTATCAAAACATGAATTTATAACTCCAATTACATGGGTTTTTACAAGTCTCCCAATACAATGCAATAATATCAATTTCTAAGCATGGAAGAAGCATTCGCTTGAAATTAACGTAATTAAACCACTTGCCTCGGATTGTTCTCTGAATTTGGTGTTGAATGTTGAAGGTTGCCCTATCTCTTTCTCTCCCAAGGTTGAACGTTGAAGATGGAGGTTAAGGTTTTCTCTTTGGGAACTTTTCTAACTTCCTCCTCTAACTCCCGTTGCCCTCTAATCAGTTAATTGCTGGTAATGGCTTAGTGGGTCATTAATATCCTAATATTTAATTCCCAAAATTCGTTGGTTAATAATTCTAAAATTTTAAAATTACCAAAATACCCTTTTAAGTTCCCGATGTGGCCCAAAAATGCCCCGGGACGCAAACTAAACCCCCGGCTAGTGTTTTCTGACTGTTTCGACCCTTCCGGACACGTTGGCGCACTCAAAATGACCATATGGTTGATAAAAATAAAATTCACTTTTTAATTAAAATAATTACATTCCTGACACGACTGTCACACGTCCCAACAAAATTTCCAAATTGCGGTATTTAAATCTCATGACAAATTCAAAATTTTCAATATTCATATATTGCCATATATACCCATTAAAATCAAATACCAGCTCACATTTCGCTAGAATTTATCAGGATTAATTCTCAATTAATACACATTTAATCTAATTAATCCCATAAATAAATATCCATAAAAGTACGGGGTATTACATACTTCCCCCCTAATAACAGAATTTCGTCCCGAAATTCGGAACTAGAAAATACCTGATAAAAACAATTCTGGATAACGTTCGCGCATCTCATCCTCGCGCTCCCATGTGGACTCGTCGACATTATGATGCCGCCACTGAACACGTACTAACGGAACTATCTTTGACCGCAGTTTCCGCTCACTTCGATCCAAAATAGCAATCGGCCCCTCCTCGTAGGAGCTATCAGGCTGGAGATCGATGTCCTCCAAAGCAATGTGAGAATGAGCTAAATCGTCTCTAAGATATTTCCTTAGCGAGGAAATATGAAACACATCATGAATCCTGTGCAAATGCTCCGGTAACCCAAGCCTATATGCAACAGACCCAATCCGCTCGATGATAGGGAATGGCCCCACATATCTCGGTGCTAACTTCCCTTTCTTCCCAAATCGCATAATACCCGTCATAGGAGATAGTCAGAGTAAAATCTTGTCCCCCACTTGGAACTCCTTGAATAACCTCTTCGCATCAGCATAGCTCTTCTACCGATCTTGAGCTACCCGAATGCGACTCCGTATCAATTCTATCCTCACCAAAGTATCCTAAATTACTTTCGGCCCTAATAGTTTGTTGTCCCCCACCTCCAACCAACATTTTGGGGAACGACAAGGTCTACCGTACAACGCCTCAAATGGATCCATGCCAATGGTGAACTGGTAGGAGTTGTTGTAAGCAAACTCGACCAGTGGAAGATACTGCTCCCATCCACCCCCAAAATCAATGATGCACATACGCAACATGTCCTCTAACATCGGGTTTGTACGCTCGGTTTGCCCATCGGACTGCGGGTGATACGCCGTACTCAACCGCAACTCTGTGCCCATGGCCTCCTGAAAACTCTCCCAAAACCGTGAAACAAATATCTTGTCTCTGTCAGACACGATATTTAGGGGCACACCGTGAAGTCTCACTATTTCTGCAATAAAAAGCTGGGCATACTGTCCCGTAGTGTAGTCTGTCCTTACGGGTAGAAAATGAGCGACTTTGGTCAACCTGTCCACAATTACCCAAATGGAGTCGTGACCTCTCTGTGACGTAGGTAACCCCGTGATAAAGTCCATGGATATGCTCTCCCACATCCACATCGGGACCTCTAACGGCTGTAGAAGTCCTACCGGTCTCTGATGATCCACTTTTACCAGCTGACAAGTGGCGCATTTAGAAACAAACACGACGATATCTTTCTTCATCCCGCTCCACCAATACTGTCGTCTCATGTCTTGGTACATTTTATCCCCACCGGGATATACCGCGAACCTTGAGCTGTGCGACTCTGCCATCACCTCGTGTCGCGATTCCTCCCCTTCCAGAACTACCAGTCTCCCATTGAAGCGTAATCCCCCTTCTGAGCTAACGTTATAGGACTCGGCTCCCTCTGCTAGTAATCGAACTATCTGCTCCTGATAGAACGAGTCATTTGCCTGTGCCTTTACCACTCTCGTGATAATCTGCGGTGTAACAGTCATCACCGACATGAATGATTGGGCCACTGCATCCTGGTGTCCCAACTCCTTCCACTTCGTCTATCGGCCTATGACTCAACGCGTCTGCTACCACGTTAGCCTTCCCCGGGTGATATTGGATATCAAACTGATAGTCCTTCACAAACTCAAGCCACCTCCGTTGCCGCATATTCAACTCCTTCTGTGTGAATAGGTACTGTAGGGACTTGTGGTCCGTGAAGAATCGAAACTTCTCCCCCAAAAGGTAATGTCTCCAAATCCGAAGGGTAAATACAACTGCCGCTAACTCGGAATCATGAGTGGGATAATTCTTCTCGTGAGGCTTAAGCTTACGGGAAGCATAAGCTATGGCCCGACTCTCCTGCTACAATACACCTCCAAGTCGTTGCAAGGACACATCGGTGTAAACTAGATACTCAACTCCCGGTCTCGGCAGTGCTAACACAGGTGCTGAGGTCAACTTATCCTTCAACTCATCGAATGCCATCTGACAGGCATCACTCCAGATGAATGGCACACCCTTACGAGTCAGATGTGTCAAAGGACCCGCTATCTTCGAGAAACCCTGAATAAACCTCCTGTAGTATCCTTCTAGGCCCAAGAAACTACGGATCTCAGTCGGTGTAGTGGGATGTCCCCACTCCCTTACCGCGGATACCTTACCCGGATTAACAGATATCCCGTGGTCGGAAATAATATGCCCAAAAAACTGAACCTCCTTCAGCCAAAACCCGCACTTCTCATACTTTGCATACAACTCGTTCTGACGTAGCGTCTGCAAAACCTGCCTCAAATACTCGGCGTGCTCCTCCTCTGTCTGGGAGTAAACCAGAATATCATCAATGAAGATAATGACGAACTGATCTAGGAACTCTCTGAACACCCTATTCATCAAGTCCATAAACACGACTGGAGCATTGGTCAAACCAAAAGGCATAACCCGAAACTCGTAGAAACCATATCTCGTTAAGAAAGCAGTCTTCGAGACGTCCTCCTCCCTGATACGCAATTGATGGTATCCCGATCGCAAATCAATCTATGAGAAGAAAGAAGATCCTCTCAGCTGGTCGAATAAGTCATCGATTCGGGGCAAGGGATACTTATTCCGTATCGTGACCTTATTCAACTCCCGATAATCTACACACAACCTCAATGGTCCATCCCTCTTCTTCACAAATAACACAGGGGCACCCCACGGCGAAGTACTCCTCCGTATAAACCCCTGTCCCAACAGCTGCTCAATCTGATCTCGTAACTCTCATATTTTAGCTGGAGCCATACGGTAAGGTGCGCGGGCAATAGGCCGAGTGCCCGGCGTCAAATCGATCATCTCTACTCGGAGGTAGTCTAGGAATATCCTGAAATACATCGTCAAACTCTCGAACAACCGGAATCGAATCAAGTGGTATCACCACTTCCTTAGAGGTCTCCTCCTCTATATAGTACAAGTGAGTGGACGGTCCTCCCTCAGGACGAGGCATCGCCACTAAAAACATCTCCTACCCGGGAATGGCAAAGATAATAATTGTACTAAAACAGTCAATCATGGCTCGGTACGCAACTAGCCATTCCATACCAATAATGGCATCATACTCGGTCATCACTAACACTAACATATCCGCGGGTAAAGTAAACCTCCCGATCTCTATACCCACGCCTCTACATACAAGGGAAATCACGGAACCCCTACTCAACGACGAATCTACACAAGTAACCGTACTCTCGGCGGTGTCTAACAACCCAATGGTGGGTGAAAATCTCATAGCAATGAAACAATGTGTAGCCCCCGTGTTAAATAAAATACGCCCCAGAGTCCACTGAATAGAGAATATACCCTCAAGGGCTGGTGGATCCTGTGAGGCTGCGACCTGCTGGATCTGATACACTCTCCCATACTGAAGCTGTCCCTGCTGAACTGGGACTGCTGGAATGGGTGGTAATGCTTCCATCTGTGGTGGTGCCGGGAGGGCGGCGGGAAACATAGGCCTCTGAGGCTCCTGTCGAGCACCCTGCTGCTGCTGCTGTGGGGCCCTACCCCTATCCGGATAATCCTGGCGTTTATGTCCAGTCTTTCCACAAACGTAACACTTCCCCGGGAAGTTCCCCCCTCTCTGTCCCTGCTGCCCTCGGTCCTGGTGGCCGTTACCATTCCTCCCTTGGCCCTACTGAAACTGCTGTTGACCATTCTGCCCCTGCTGGCCCTGATGGTCATTCGGACCCTGATGGCCCTGCCTGAAACCTCCCTCTCCGTGTCTGAAATTTTTCGATCTGAATCTCTTATGATCCCCCTGCTAGGAACCCTGGTCACCCTGTCTCTACCCCTGAGTAGATTGTGCCCCACCGGCACCATTTCCTCCAGTCCTGCCCTGATGGCTGGACTCTCCTGATCTCTTGCTCTTAGCCATGTGAAAGCAGTGATCCTGGCAGTGTAACAGTGCAGCGTTAACCACGTCAGAATAAATGGCTTACGAGAGGTTCCCCAATAAATGCTGACGGATCCTCCATGTCAATCCATCTGTAAACTTATGGATCTTCTTCTCCTCTGTCGGTATTTCATCCAGAACAATATTCAGTAGATTAGTGAATTCGGCCTCATACTCGGCCACAGTCCTTCCTTCCTGTCTAATATTCATTAACTTCCTCCTCATTTCCATATGAACGGCTGACGGAAAATACTTGCGGTCAAACCGCACCCAAAACTCCTGTATCGTGAGAGTATCTCTATCCTCCCCGATGGTAATAGACTCCCACCACTGCAGTGCAGATCCCACTAGCTTGAAAGTAGCTAGTACCTACTTCTAAACATTGGTGCACTCATACATCCTCAAGTGCCTCTGAATGTCTTTCCTCCACTGACTTGAAACCACAACATCGGAGCTACCTCCGAACTCCGACGGGTGCGCTTTCTGAAAAGCATCACGTACACGTTCCCAAGAAGACGGGAATGCATGTGCCTGAACTGGCGCGGCTACTGGCGCCTGGGGTGGTGCCTGCAGTACTACTGCTAGAGCGGCATTTACCGCTTGGGCTACAATGGCTGCAACCTCAGCGGCATTCATGGTTCTCTGTACTGGTGCTGGCTGGGGCTCTTGCTGTGCATCCCTAGGAACCCGTGGTGCACGTCGTGGAGGCATCTGAAATAAGAGTAAGGTATATAAGTTCGCAGTTATAAACCCAAAATAGCTGAAGAGCGAAGCATACATAAAAGAATACAACAGTCCTAAAATATAGGGCTCTACATCAAGGAAAGCTCAGCGGAAACATAATAAGCCGTACAGATCCTAAATGACACTAGAACCTGATGCTCTGATACCACTTGTGACACCCCGACTAATTAAATACCGGGTAGCTACTCCTTTATTAAATTAATACAAAATGTCAAGTTGGTCCAGTTAACAGCATCACTGTCGAAAACATTTTAATCATTACTAACCACCTAGTATTTAAAAAGTAAGATGTCAAATTTTAAATTAAGTCTGATTAACATACAATAAAAGAATTATGAAAGAATATCATAACCATACACCATAAAGTCACAATAAAGTAACCAACAATAAATAATAAGTCCGGAGGAAAACCCCTCACAACAATCCCACCACTGAAATAAGTAAAACAGTATATCCTGAATTAATTACATGCCAACAATCTGAATAACTGAAATATGAAATGTCTCTAATATAAATGGGTGACATGCCCTACAAATGATGAGAACTGAATAGAGTCAAGACAAAATAAGCGTCTACTAGCAAGGCCCTATAACTTCCACAAACAGCTACAGCTCGTCACCTGAATGGAAATCCTATGCATGGTGTCCTTGTGGCTGGGCACCTAAAATGTTTTTACAAAAAAATATTTGAAAGCAAACGGGTCAGAGCCCGAAAGTGGAGAGTATTTTAGAAAACATCAAGTGCTTTAATAACACTAAAATAAAGAATGGAAAATACATGTTAGGACGTGCACTCACATAAAATACTCACCTCTCGACTAATTGTGCACTCCTAACGTACCGTACCCATCTAAGTGACATTCATATTTAACTAAACCGTCATAAGTTCTACCCCTTTCTACTCGATTCCCATTATACATTCTAACGTTATCAATTAAATAGAGGCTTTACTTAAACTCGGATTCTCAATTATTAGCAATACAATTCGCTACAGGTTATCCCTTTTTATTTTCTCAAAGCGTTACCATAATTATACTCACAATACCAACATGAAAGTTCTCATTATTTAAGCGTATATTATTCACGTCATGAATATACAATACAAGCACCCGAGACTAAGCTACGGTAAATACATACTCTGCTATCTATCCCGGTACATCACGTACATAAGGATCACGCATTCCGAATCTCTCAAGAATCGTTCTCAGATAACAACAATCACAAACAATGGAGGCGAACACAGTCACATCACATGGGTCACGCACATACCTACGCTCCCATGATCAGCAGACTTATTAACTTCACAATAAGTCCTTCTCTGACCTATGTTCTCGAGGTACCAATCTATATCCCCCCATAGGCACACAAAGAATAGATGGCCCTAAGCGAACGTAAACCTCCCGTGATAGCAAGCATGGTAGGTATGTCATACACATAAAATCATATACATATACTAAGCCTACACACATCTCAGTAATTATCATATTTTATTAGTGGTATACTTCTCATTCTTATACCAACTTTTAATGTCACGCAAGTCATATGTCCTCGGTTCAAATGTATTCAAGTCATTTATTATCCTCGCACCGTGATTAGTCACTCGCGTCCTAATCTACCAATATCATTTGGTTCAAATCATTCTTCTATATTTTACTCCTCAATATATCCCGAATGTCCCAACTATATCAATTAGTCATCAAGGGAATGTTATCTCTACAATTAAACAAGGTTACGGGACACTGGAAATCAAATCAGGCCAAAAAGGCCAATCTGTCAACTCGTTAGAAGTCTCGTTCGAACGAGGACGTTCGAACGAGAGTTCGTTCAAACGAAAGGGGCATCTAACGAACATCCAAATCGTTAGAAGGCAAACTGTCAACTCGTTAGAAGCTCGTTCGAACGACCTTGGCAGGTCTTCTAACGAGGTGACAGTTTCGAGCCCAGAATTCCTAAATTCGTTTTTCCTCCAACTTTCTCTTCTCAAAACTCATCCAAACATTATCCCAAGAGTGTTTTAAGCTTCCTAGTCATTCCTAAACATACTTAGGTCGTATTTTAACATATTTATGGGGTCAAGTCTCCCTAAACGACATCCAATTATCAAATCTCCCAATATTTCCCCAACCCTTATGAATATGAAACCTAGAAAATTAAAGTCATCAATATCCACAATTAAATCCGTTTTTGTAATATAAAAGATGTATTTATAACAATATAATCGCCCAAACATAATTCTACATGCAATCTCTTTATCAAAACATGAATTTATAACTCCAATTACATGGGTTTTTACAAGTCTCCCAATACAATTCAATAATATCAATTTCTAAGCATGGAAGAAGCATTCGCTTGAAATTAACGTAATTAAACCACTTGCCTCGGATTGTTCTCTGAATTTGGTGTTGAATGTTGAAGGTTGCCCTATCTCTTTCTCTCCCAAGGTTGAAGGTTGAGGATGGAGGTTAAGGTTTTCTATTTGGGAACTTTTCTAACTTCCTCCTCTAACTCCCGTTGCCCTCTAATCAGTTAATTGCTGGTAATGGCTTACTGGGTCATTAATATCCTAATATTTAATTCCCAAAATTCGTTGGTTAATAATCCTAAAATTTAAAAATTACCAAAATACCCTTTTAAGTTGCCGATGTGGCCCAAAAATGCCCCGGGACACAAACTAAACCCCCGGCTAGTGTTTTCTGACTATTTCGACCCTTCCGGACATGTTGTCGCACTCAAAATGACCATATGGTTGATAAAAATAAAATTCACTTTTTAATTAAAATAATTACATTCCTGACGCGACCATAAAATTTCCAAATTACCGTATTTAAATCTCATGACAAATTCAATATTTTCAATATTCATATATTGCCATATATACCCATTAAAATCAAATACCAGCTCACATTTTGCTAGTATTTATCCGGATTAATTCTCAATTAATACACATTTAATTTAATTAATCCCATAAATAAATATCCATAAAAGTACGGGGTATTACATACTTCCCCCCTAATAACAGAATTTCGTCCCGAAATTCGGAACTAGAAAATACCTGATAAAAACAATTCTGGATAACGTTCGTGCATCTCATCCTCGCGCTCCCATGTGGACTCGTCGACATTATGATGCCGCCACTGAACACGTACTAACAGAACTATCTTTGACCGCAGTTTCCGCTTACTTCGGTCCAAAATAGCAATCGGCCCCTCCTCGTAGGAGCTATCAGGCTGGAGATCGATGTCCTCCAAAGCAATGTGAGAATGAGCCAAATCGTCTCTAAGATATTTCCTTAGCGAGGAAATATGAAACACATCATGAATCCTGTGCAAATGCTCCGGTAACCCAAGTCTATATGCAACAGACCCAATCCGCTCGATGATAGGAAAGGGCCCCACATATCTCGGTGCCAACTTCCCTTTCTTCCCAAATCGCATAATCCCCTTCATAGGAGATACTCTGAGTAAAATCTTGTCCCCCACTTGGAACTCCCTGAAGAACCTCTTCGCATCAGCATAGCTCTTCTGCCGATCTTGAGCTACCCGAATGCGACTCCGTATCAATTCTATCCTCACCGAAGTATCCTCAATTACTTCCGACCCTAATAGTTTGTTGTCCCCCACCTCCAACCAACATGTTGGGGAACGACAAGGTCTACCGTACAGCGCCTCAAATGGAGCCATGCCAATGGTGAACTGGTAGGAGTTGTTGTAAGCAAACTCGACCAGTGGAAGATACTGCTCCCATCCACCCCCAAAATAAATGATGCACATATGCAACATGTCCTCTAACATCTGGTTTGTATGCTCATTTTGCCCATCGATCTGCGGGAGATACGCCGTACTCAACTGCAACTCCGTGCCCATGGCCTCCTGAAAACTCTCCCAAAATCGTGAAATAAATATCTTGTCTCTGTCAGACACGATATTTAGGGGCACACTGTGAAGTCTCACTATTTATGCAATAAAAAGCTGGGCATACTGTCCCGTAGTGTAGTCTGTCCTTACGGGTAGAAAATGAGCGACTTTGGTCAACCTGTCCACAATTACCCAAATGGAGTCGTGACCCCTCTGTGAAGTAGGTAACCCCGTGATAAAGTCCATGGATATGCTCTCCCACATCCACATCGGGACCTCTAACGGCTGTAGAAGTCCTGCCGGTCTCTGATGATCCTCTTTTACCAGATGACAAGTGGCGCATTTAGAAACAAAAACAACGATATCTTTCTTCATCCCGCTCCACCAATACTGTCGTCTCATGTCTTGGTACATTTTGTCCCCACCGGGATGTACCGCGAATCGTGAGCCGTGCGACTCTGCCATCACCTCGTGTCGCAATTCCTCCCCTTTCGGAACTACCAGTCTCCCATTGAAGCGTAATCCCCCGTCTGAGCTAACGGTATAGGACTCGGGTCCCTCTGCTTGTAATCGAACTATCTGCTCCTGACAAAACGAGTCATTTGCCTGTGCCTTTACCACTCTCGTGATAATCTGCGGTGTAATAGTCATCACCGACATGAATGATCGGGCCACTGCATCCTGGTGTCCCAACTCCTTCCACTTCATCTACCGGCCTACGACTCAACGCGTCTGCTACCACGTTAGCCTTCCCCGGGTGATATTGGATATCAAACTGATAGTCCTTCACAAACTCAAGCCACCTCCGTTGCCGCATATTCAACTCCTTCTGCGTGAATAGGTACTGTAGGGACTTATGGTCTGTGAACAATCGAAACTTCTCCCCCAAAAGGTAATATCTCCAAATCCGAAGGGCAAATACAACTGCCGCTAACTCCAAATCAAGAGTGGGGTAATTCTTCTCGTGAGGCTTAAGCTTACGGGAAGCATAAGCTATGGCCTGACTCTCGTGCTGCAATATACCTCCAAGCCCTTGTAAGGACGCATCGGTGTAAACTATATACTCAACTCCCGGTCTCGGCAGTGCTAACACAGGTGATGAGGTCAACTTATCCTTCAACTCATCGAATCCCAACTGAAAGGCATCACTCCAGATGAATGACACACCCTCACGAGTCAGATGTGTCAAAGGACCCGCTATCTTTGAGAAACCCCGAATAAACCTCCTGTAGTATCCTGCTAGGCCCAAGAAACTACGGATCTCAGTCGGTGTCGTGGGTTGTCCCCACTCCCTTACCGCGGATACCTTACCCGGATCAACAGATATCCACTAGTCGGAAATAATATGCCCCAAAAACTGAACCTCCTTCAGCCAAAACCAGCACTTCTCATACTTTGCATACAACTCGTTCTGACGTAGCGTCTGCAAAACCTGCCTCAAATGCTCGGCGTGCTCCTCCTCTGTCTGGGAGTAAACCAGAATATCATCAATGAAGACAATGACGAACTGATCTAGGAACTCTCTGAACACCCTATTCATCAAGTCCATAAACACGGCTGGAGCATTGGTCAAACCAAAAGGCATAACCCGAAACTCGTAGGAACCATATCTCGTTAAGAAAGCAGTCTTCGAGACGTCCTCGTCCCTGATACGCAATTGATGGTATCCCGATCGCAAATCAATCTTTGAGAAGAAAGAAGCTCCTCTCAGCTGGCCGAATAAGTCATCGATTCGGGGCAACAGATACTTATTCCGTATTGTGACCTTATTCAACTCCCGATAATCTACACACAACCTCAATGATCCATCCCTCTTCTTCACAAATAACATAGGGGCACCCCACGGCGAAGTACTCCTCCGTATAAACCCCTGTCCCAACAACTGCTCAATCTGATCCCGTAACTCTCTCATTTTAGCTGGAGCCATACGGTAAGGTGCGCGAGCAATAGGCCGAGTGCTCGGAGTCAAATTGATCATCTCGACTCGGAGGTAGTCCAGGTATATCCTGAAATACATCGGCAAACTCTCGAACAACCGGAATCGAATCAAGTGGTATCACCACTTCCTTAGAGGTCTCCTCCTCTATATAGTACAAGTGAGTGGACGATCCTCCCTCAGGACGAGGCATCGCCCCTAAAAACATCTCCTGCCCGGGAATGGCAAAGATAATACTCCTACTAAAACAGTCAATCATGGCTCGGTACGCAACTAACCAATCCATACCAATAATGGCATCATACTCGGTCATCACTAACACTAACATATCCGCGGCTAAAGTAAACCTCCCGATATCTATACCCACGCCTCTACATACAAGGGAAATCATGGAACCCTTACTCAATGGTGAATCTACACAAGTAACCGTACTCTCGGCGGTGTCTAACAACCCAATGGTGCGTGCAAATCTAATAGCAATGAAACAATGTGTAGCCCCCGTGTCAAATAAAATACGCCCCAGAGTCCACTGAATAGAGAATATACCCTCAACGGCTGGTGGATCCTGTGGGGCTGCGACCTGCTGGAGCTGATACACTCTCCCATACTGAAGCTATCCCTGCTGAATTGGGACTGCTGGAATGGGTGGTAACGCTGCCATATGTGGTGGTGCCGGGAGGGCGGCGGGAAACATAGGCCTCTGCGGCTCCTGTCGAGCACCCTGCTGCTGCTGCTGCGGGGCCCTACCCCTATCCGGACAATCCTGGCATTTATGTCCAGTCTTGCCACAAACGTAACACTTCCCCGGGAAGTTCCCCCCTCTCTGTCCCTGCTGCCCTCGGTCCTGGTGGCCGTTACCATTCCTCCCCTGGCCCTGCTGAAACTGCTGTTGACCATTCTGCCCCTGATGGCCGTTCGGACCCTGATGGCCCTGCCTGAAACCTCCCTGTCCGTATCTGAAATTTCCCGATCTGAATCTCTTATGATCCCCCTGCTGGGAACCCTGGTCACCCTGTCTCTGCCCCTTAGTAGATTGTGACCTACCGGAACCATTTCCTCCAGTCCTGCCCTGATGGTTAGAATCTCCTGATCTCTTGCTCTCAGCCATGTGAAAGCGGTGATCCTGGCAGTGTAACAGTGCAGCGTTAACCACGTCAGAATAAGGGGCCAACGAGAGGTTCCCCAACAAATGCTGACGGATCCTCCATGTCAATCCATCTGTAAACTTCTGGATCTTCTTCTCCTCTGTCGGTATATCATCCGGAACAATATTTAGTAGATTAGTGAATTTGGCCTCATACTCGGCCACAGTCCTTCCCTCCTGTCTGAGATTCATTAACTTCCTCCTCATTTCTGTGTGAACGGCTGACGAAAAATACTTGCGGTCAAACCGCACCCAAAACTCCTGTATCGTGAGAGTATCTCTCTCCTCCCCGATGGTAATAGACTCCCACCACTGCAGTGTAGATCCCACTAGCTTGAAAGTAGGTAGTACTTGCTTCTGAACATCGGTGCACTCATACATCCTCAAGTGCCTCTGAATGTCTTTCTTCCACTGACTTGAAACCACAACATCGGAGCTACCTGCGAACTCCGGCGGGTGCGCTTTCTGAAAAGCATCACGTACACGTTCCCAAGTAGACGGTAATGAATGGGCCTGAACTAACGCAGCTACTGGTGCCTGGGGTGGTGCATGCTGTACTACTGCTAGAGCGGTATTTACCACTTGGGCTACAATGGCTGAAACCTCAGCGGCATTCATGGTTCTCTGTACTGGTGCTGGCTGGGGCTCTGGCTGTGCATCCCTAGGAACCCGTGGTGCACGTCGTGGAGGCATCTGAAAAAAGAGTAAGGTCTATAAGTTCGCAGTTATAATCCCAAAATAGCTGAAGAGCGAAGCATACATAAAAGAATACAACAGTCCTAAAATATAGGGCTCTACATCAAAGAAAGCTCAACGGAAACATAATAAGCCGTACATATCCTAAATGACACTAGAACCTGATGCTCTGATACCACCTGTGACACCCCGACTAATTAAATACCGGGTAGCTACTCATTTATTAAATTAATACAAAATGTCAAGTTGGTCCAGTTAACAGCATCACTGTCGAAAACATTTTAATCATTACTAACCACTTAGTATTTAAAAAGTAAGATGTCAAATTTTAAATTAAGTCTGATTAACATACAATAAAAGAATTATGAAAGAATATCATAAATATACACCATAAAGTCTCAATAAAGTAACCAACAATAAATAATAAGTCCGGAGGAAAACCCCTCACAACAATCCCACCACTGAAATAAATAAAACAGTATATCCTGAATTAATTACATGCCAACAATCTGAATAACTGAAATATGAAATGTCTCTAATATAAATGGGTGACATGCCCTACAAATGATGAAAACTGAATAGAGTCAAGACAAAAGAAGCGTCTACTAGCAAGGCCCTGTAACTTCCACAAACAGCTACAGCTCGTCACCTGAATGGAAATCCTATGCATGGTGTCCTTGTGGCTGGGCACCTAAAAGGTTTTTACAAAAAAAGATTTGAAAGCAAACGGGTCAGAGCCCGAAAGTGGAGAGTATTTTAAAAAACAGCAAGTGGTTTAACAACATTAAAACAAAGAATGCAAAATACATGTTAGGACGTGCACTCACATAAAATACTCACCTCTCGACTAATTGTGCACTCCTAACGTACCGTACCCATCTAAGTGACATTCATATCTAACTAAACCGTCATAAGTTCTACCCCTTTCTACTAGATTCCCATTAGACATTCTAAAATTATCAATTAAATAGAGGCTTTACTTAAACTCATATTCTCAATTATTAGCAATACAATTCACTACAGGTTATCCCTTTTTATTTTCTCAAAGCGTTACCATAATTATACTCACAATACCAACATGAAAGTTCTCATTATTTAAGCGTATATTATTCACGTCATGAATATATAATACAAGCACCCGAGACTAAGCTGCTGTGCATACATACTCTGCTATCCATCCCGGTACATCACGTACATAAGGATCACGCATTTCGAATC
Organism: Sambucus nigra; assembly: GCA_949130495.1. Lineage (NCBI taxonomy): Eukaryota > Viridiplantae > Streptophyta > Magnoliopsida > Dipsacales > Adoxaceae > Sambucus > Sambucus nigra. The sequence goes on along the minus strand of OX422210.1, from coordinate 215,080,284 downwards.
TCTCAGGAATCGTTATCAGATAACAACAATCACAAACAATGGAGGCGAACACAGTCACATCACATGGGTCACGCACATACCTACGCTCCCATGATCATCAGACTTATTAACTTCACAATAAGTCCTTCTCTGACCTATGTCCTCGAGGTACCAATCTATATCCCCCCGTAGGCACACAAAGAATAGATGGCCCTAAGCGAATGCAAACCTCCCGTGATAGCAAGCATGGTAGGTATGTCATACACATAAAATCATATACATATACTAAGCCTACACACATCTTAGTAATTATCATATTTTATTAGTGGTATACTTCTCATTCTTATACCAACTTTTAATGTCACGCAAGTCATATGTCCCCGGTTCAAATGTATTCAAGTCATTTATTATCCTCGCATCGTGATTAGTCACTCGCGTCCTAATCTACCAATATCATTTGGTTCAAATCATTCTTCTATATTTTACTCCTCAATATATCCCGAATATCCCAACTATATCAATTAGTCATCAAGGGAATGTTATCTCTACAATTAAACAAGGTTACGGGACACTAGAAATCAAATCAGGCCAAAAAGGCCAATCTGTCAACTCGTTAGAAGTCTCGTTCGAACGAGGTCGTTCGAACGAGAGTTCATTTGAACGAAAGGGGCATGTAACGAACATCCAACTCGTTAGAAGGCAAATTGTCAACTCGTTAGAAGCTCGTTCGAACGACCTGGGCAGGTCTTCTAACGAGGTGACAGTTTCGAGCCCAGAATTCCTAAATTCGTTTTTCCTCCAACTTTCGCTTCTCAAAACTCATCCAAACATTATCCCAACAGTGTTTTAAGGTTACTAATCATTCCTAAACATACTTAGGTCGTATTTTAACATATTTATGGGGTCAAGTCTCCCTAAACAATACCCAATTATCAAATCTCCCAATATTTCCCCAACCCTTATGAATATGAACCCTAGAAAATTAAAGTCATCAATATCCACAATTAAATCCGTTTTTGTAATATAAAAGATGTATTTCTAAAAATATAATCGCCCAAACATAATTCTACATGCAATCTCTTTATCAAAACATGAATTTATAACTCCAATTACATGGGTTTTTTCAAGTCTCCCAATACAATGCAATAATATCAATTTCTAAGCATGAAAGAAGCATTCGCTTGAAATTAACGTAATTAAACCACTTGCCTCAGATTGTTCTCTGAATTTGGTGTTGAATGTTGAAGGTTGCCCTATCTCTTTCTCTCCCAAGGTTGAAGGTTGAAGATGGAGGTTAAGGTTTTCTCTTTGGGAACCTTTCTAACTTCCTCCTCTAACTCCCGTTGCCCTCTAATCAGTTAATTGCTGGTAATGGCTTAGTGGGTCATTAATATCCTAATATTTAACTCCCAAAACTCGTTGGTTAATAATCCTAAAATTTTAAAATTACCAAAATACCCTTTTAAGTTGCCGATGTGGCCCAAAAATGCCTCGGGACCCAAACTAAACCCTTGATTAGTGTTTTCTGACTATTTCGACCCTTCCGGACACGTTGGCGCACTCAAAATGACCATATGGTTGATAAAAATAAAATTCACATTTTAATTAAAATAATTACATTCCTGACACGACTGTCACACGTCCCAACAAAATTTCCAAATTGCGGTATTTAAATCTTACGACAAATTCAATATTTTTAATATTCATATATTGCCATATATAGCCATTAAAATCAAATACCAGCTCGCATTTCGCTAGTATTTTATCCGAATTAATTCTCAATTAATACACATTTAATTTAATTAATCCCATAAATAAATATCCATAAAAGTACGGGGTATTACATACTTCCCTCCTAATAACAGAATTTCGTCCCGAAATTCGGAACTAGAAAATACCTGATAAAAACAATTCTGGAGAACGTTCGCGCATCTCATCCTCGCGCTCCCATGTGGACTCGTCGACATTATGATGCCGCCACTGAACACGTACTAACAGAACTATCTTTGACCGCAGTTTCCGCTCACTTCGGTCCAAAATAGCAATCGGCCCCTCCTCGTAGGAGCTATCAGGCTGGAGATCGATGTCCTCCAAAGCAATGTGAGAATGAGCCAAATCGTCTCTAAGATATTTCCTTAGCGAGGAAATATTAAACACATCATGAATCCTGTGCAAATGCTCCGGTAACCCAAGTCTATATGCAACGGACCCAATCCGCTCGATGATAGGAAATGGCCCCATATATCTCGGTGCCAACTTCCCTTTCTTCCCAAATCGCATAATCCCCTTCATAGGAGATACTCTGAGTAAAATCTTGTCCCCCACTTGGAACTCCCTGAAGAACCTCTTCGCATCAGCATAGCTCTTCTGCCGATCTTGAGCTACCCGAATGCGACTCCGTATCAATTCTATCCTCACCGAAGTATCCTAAATTACTTCCGGCCCTAATAGTTTGTTGTCCCCCACCTCCAACCAACATGCTGGGGAACGGCAAGGTCTACCGTACAACGCCTCAAATGGAGCCATGCCAATGGTGAACTGGTAGGAGTTGTTGTAAGCAAACTCGACCAGTGGAAGATACTGCTCCCATCCACCCCCAAAATCAATGATGTACATACGCAACATGTCCTCCAACATCTGGTTTGTACGCTCGGTTTGCCCATCGATCTGCCGGTGATACGCCGTACTCAACCGCAACTCCGTGCCCATGGCCTCCTGAAAAAACTCCCAAAACCGTGAAACAAATATCATGTCTCTGCCAGACACGATATTTAGGGGCACATCATGAAGTCTCACTATTTATGCAATAAAAAGCTGGGCATACTGTCCCGTAGTGTAGTCTGTCCTTATGGGTAGAAAATGAGCGACTTTGGTCAACCTGTCCACAATTAATCAATTGGAGTCGTGACCCCTCTGTGACGTAGGTAAGCCCGTGATAAAGTCCATGGATATGCTCTCCCACATCCACATCGGGACCTCTAACGGCTGTAGAAGTCCTATCGGTCTCTGATGATCCACTTTTACCAGCTGACAAGTGGCACATTTAGAAACAAACACGGCGATATCTTTCTTCTTCAACTCCACCAATACTGTCGTCTCATGTCTTGGTACATTTTGTCCCCACCGGGATGTACCACGAACAGTGAGCCGTGCGACTCTGCCATCACCTCGTGTCGCAATTCCTCCCCTTCCAGAACTACTAGTCTCCAATTGAATCGTAATCCCCCGTTTGAGCTAACGGTATAGGACTCGGCTCCCTCTGCTAGTAATCAAACTATCTGCTCCTGACAGAACGAGTCATTTGCCTGTGCCTTTACCACTCTCGTGATAATCTGCGGTGTAACAGTCATCACCGACATGAATGATCGGGCCACTACATCCTGGTGTCCCAACTCTTTCCACTTCATCTACCGACCTATGACTCAACGCGCCTGCTACCACGTTAGCCTTCCCCGGGTGATATTGGATATCAAACTGATAGTCCTTCACAAACTCAAGCCACCTCCGTTGCCGCATATTCAACTCCTTCTACGTGAATAGGTACTGTAGGGACTTGTGGTTCGTGAACAGTCGAAACTTCTCCCCCAAAAGGTAATGTCTCCAAATCCGAAGGGCAAATACAACTGCCGCTAACTCCAAATCATGAGTGGGGTAATTCTTCTCGTGAGGCTTAAGCTTACGGGAAGCATAAGCTATGGCCTGACTCTCCTGCTGCAATACACCTCCAAGTCCTTGCAAGGATGCATCGATGTAAACTAGATACTCAACTCCGTGTCTCGATAGTGCTAACACAGGTGCTGTGGTCAACTTATCCTTCAACTCATCGAATGCCAACTGACAGGCATCACTCCAGATGAATGGCACACCCTTACGAGTCAGATGTGTCAAAGGACCCGCTATCTTTGAGAAACCCTGAATAAACCTCCTGTAGTATCCTGCTAGGCCCAAGAAACTACGGATCTCAGTCGGTGTCGTGGGTTGTCCCCACTCCCTTACCGCGGATACCTTACCCGGATCAACAGATATCCCTTGGTCGGAAATAATATGCCCAAAAAACTGAACCTCCTTCAGCCAAAACCCGCACTTCTCATACTTTGCATACAACTCGTTCTGACGTAGCGTCTGCAAAACCCGCCTCAAATGCTCGGCATGCTCCTACTCTGTCTGGGAGTAAACCAGAATATCATCAATGAAGACAATGACGAACTGATCTAGGAACTCTCTGAACACCCTATTCATCAAGTCTATAAACACGGCTGGAGCATTGGTCAAACCAAAAGGCATAACCCAAAACTCGTAGGAACCATATCTCGTTAAGAAAGCAGTCTTCGAGTCGTCCTCCTCCATGATACGCAATTGATGGTATCCCGATCGCAAATCAATCTTTGAGAAGAAAGAAGCTCCTCTCAGCTGGTCGAATAAGTCATCGATTCGGGGCAACGGATACTTATTCCGTATCGTGACCTTATTCAACTCCCGATAATCTACACACAACCTCAATGATCCATCCCTCTTCTTCACAAATAACACAGGGGCACCCCACGTCCAAGTACTCCTCCTTATAAACCCCTGTCCCAACAACTGCTCAATCTGATCTCGTAACTCTCTCATTTTAGCTGGAGTCATACGGTAAGGTGCGCGGGCAATAGGCCCAGTGCCCGGCGTCAAATCGATCATAAAATCTATCTCTCTACTTGGAGGTAGTCCAGGTATATCCTGTAATACATCGGCAAAACTCTCGAACAACCGTAATCGAATCAAGTGGTATCACCACTTCCTTAGAGGTCTCCTCCTCTATATAGTACAAGTGAGTGGACGATCCTCCCTCAGGACGAGGCATCGCCACTAAAAACATCTCCTACCCGGGAATGGCAAAGATAATAATCCTACTAAAACAGTCAATCATAGCTCGGTACGCAACTAGCCAATCCATAACAATAATGGCATCATACTCGGTCATCTCTAACACTAACATATCCGCGGGTAAAGTAAACCTCCCGATCTCTATACCCACGCCTCTACATACAAGGGAAATCACGAAACCCCTACTCAACGGCAAATCTACACAAGTAACCGTACTCTCGGCGGTGTCTAACAACCCAATGGTGCGTGCAAATCTCATAGCAATGAAACAATGTGTAGCCCCCGTGTCAAATAAAATACGCCCCAGAGTCCACTGAATATAGAATATACCCTCAATGGCTGGTGGATCTTTTGGGGCTGCGACCTGCTGGAGCTGATACACTCTCCCATTCTGAAGCTGTCCCTGCTGAACTGGGACTGCTGGAATGGGTGGTAATGCTGCCATCTGTGGTGGTGCCGGGACGGCGGCGGGAAACATAGGCCTCTGCGTCGAGCACCCTGCTGCTGCTGCTGCGGGGCCCTACCCCTATCCGAACAATCCTGGCATTTATGTCCAGTCTTACCACAAACGTAACACTTTCTCGGGAAGTTCCCCCCTCTCTGTCCCTGCTGCCCTCGGCCCTGGTGACCGTTACCATTCCTCCCCTGGCCCTGCTGAAACTGCTGTTGACCATTCTGCCCCTGCTGGCCCTGATGGCCGTTCAGACCCTGATGGCCCTGCCTGAAACCTCCCTGTCCGTGTCTGAAATTTCCCGATCTGAATCTCTTATGATCCCCCTGTTGGGAACCCTGGTCACCCTGTCTCTGCCCCTGAGTAGATTGTGCCCCACTGGCACCATTTCCTCCAGTACTGCCCTGATGGTTGGACTCTCCTGATCTCTTGCTCTCAGCCATGTGAAAGCGATGATCCTGGAAGTGTAACAATGCAGCATTAACCACGTCAGAATAAGTGGCCAATGAGAGGTTCCCCAACAAATGCTGACGGATCCTTCATGTTAATCCATCTGTAAACTTATGGATCTTCTTCTCCTCTGTCGGTATTTCATCCAGAACAATATTCAGTAGATTAGTGAATTCGGCCTCATACTCGGCCACAGTCCTTCCCTCCTGTCTGAGATTCATTAACTTCCTCCTCATTTCCGTGTGAACGGCTGACGGAAAATACTTGCGGTCAAACCGCACCCAAAACTCCTGTATCGTGAGAGTATCTCTCTCCTCCCCGATGGTAATAGACTCCCACCACTGCAGTGCAGATCCCACTAGCTTGAAAGTAGCTAGTACCTGCTTCTAAACATCGGTGCACTCATACATCCTCAAGTGCCTCTGAATGTCTTTCCTCCACTGACTTGAAACCACAACATCGGAGCTACCTGCGAACTCCGGCGGGTTCGCTTTCTGAAAAGCATCACGTACACGTTCCCAAGTAGACGGGAATGCATGTGCCTGAACTGGCACGGCTACTGGCGCCTGGGGTGGTGCCTGCTGTACTACTGTTAGAGCGGCATTTACCGCTTGGGCTACAATGGCTGCAACCTAAGCTGCATTCATGGTTCTCTGTACTGGTGCTGGCTGGGGCTCTGGCTGTGCATCCCTAGGAACCCGTGGTGCATGTCGTGGAGGCATCTGAAATAAGAGTAAGGTCTATAAGTTCGCAGTTATAAACCCAAAATAGCTGAAGAGCGAATCATACATAAAAGAATACAACTGTCCTAAAATATAGGGCTCTACATCAAAGAAAGCTCAGCGGAAACATAATAAGCCGTACAGATCCTAAATGACACTAGAACCTGATGCTCTGATACCACCTGTGACACCCCGACTAATTAAATACCGGGTAGCTACTCCTTTATTAAATTAATACAAAATGTCAAGTTGGTCCAGTTAACAGCATCACTGTCGAAAACATTTTAATCATTACTAACCACCTAGTATTTAAAAAGTAAGATGTCAAATTTTAAATTAAGTCTGATTAACATACAATAAAAGAATTATGAAAGAATATCATAACCATACACCATAAAGTCTCAATAAAGTAACCAACAATAAATAATAAGTCCGGAGGAAAACCCCTCACAACAATCCCACCACTGAAATAAATAAAACAGTATATCCTGAATTAATTACATGCCAACAATCTGAATAACTGAAATATGAAATGTCTCTAATATAAATGGGTGACATGCCTTACAAATGATGAAAACTGAATAGAGTCATGGCAAAAGAAGCGTCTACTAGCAAGACCCTATAACTTCCACAAACAGCTACAGCTCGTCACCTGAATGGAAATCCTATGCATGGTGTCCTTGTGGCTGGGAACCTAAAAGGTTTTTACAAAAAAAGATTTGAAAGCAAATGGGTCAGAGCCCGAAAGTGGAGAGTATTTTACAAAATAGAAAGTGCTTTAATAACATTAAAACAAAGAATGCAAAATACATGTTAGGACGTGCACTCACATAAAATACTCACCTCTCGACTAATTGTGCACTCCTAACGTACCGTACCCATCTAAGTGACATTCATATCTAACTAAACCGTCATAAGTTCTACCCCTTTCTACTCGATTCCCATTATACATTCTAACGTTATCAATTAAATAGAGGCTTTACTTAAACTCGGATTCTCAATTATTAGCAATACAATTCACTACAGGTTATCCATTTTTATTTTCTCAAAGCGTTACCATAATTATACTCACAATACCAACATGAAAGTTCTCATTATTTAAGCGTATATTATTCACGTCATGAATATACAATACAAGCACCCGAGACTAAGCTGCGGTGCATACATACTCTGCTATCCATCCTGGTACATCACGTACATAAGGATCACGCATTCCGAATCTCTCAGGAATCGTTCTCAGATAACAACAATCACAAACAATGGAGGCGAACACAGTCACATCACATGGGTCACGCACATACCTACGCTCCCATGATCAGCAGACTTATTAACTTCACAATAAGTCCTTCTCTGACCTATGTCCTCGAGGTACCAATCTATATCCCCCCATAGGCACACAAAGAATAGATGGCCCTAAGCGAACGTAAACCTCCCGTGATAGCAAGCATGGTAGGTATGTCATACACATAAAATCATATACATATACTAAGCCTACACACATATTAGTAATTATCATATTTTATTAGTGGTATACTTCTCATTCTTATACCAACTTTTAATGTCACGCAAGTCATATGTCCCCGGTTCAAATGTATTCAAGTCATTTATTATCCTCGCACTGTGATTAGTCACTCGCGTCCTAATCTACCAATATCATTTGGTTCAAATCATTCTTCTATATTTCACTCCTCAATATATCCCGAATATTCAACTATATCAATTAGTCATCAAGGGAATGTTATCTCTGCAATTAAACAAGGTTACGGGACACTAGAAATCAAATCAGGCCAAAAAGACCAATCTGTCAACTCGTTAGAAGTCTCGTTCGAACGAGGTAGTTCGAATGAGAGTTCATTCGAACGAAAGGGGCATCTAACGAACATCTAACTCATTAGAAGGAAAACTGTCAACTCGTTAGAAGCTCATTCGAACGACCTGGGCAGGTCTTCTAACGAGGTGACAGTTTCGAGCCCAGAATTCCTAAATTTGTTTTTCCTCCAACTTTCTCTTCTCAAAACTCATCCAAACATTATCCCAACAGTGTTTTAAGGTTCTTAATCATTCCTAAACATACTTAGGTCGTATTTTAACATATTTATGGGGTCAAGTCTCCCTAAACAATACCCAATTATCAAATCTCCCAATATTTCCCCAACCCTTATGAATATGAACCCTAGAAAATTAAAGTCATCAATATCCACAATTAAATCCGTTTTTGTAATATAAAAGATGTATTTCTAAAAATATAATCGCCCAAACATAATTCTACATGCAATCTCTTTATCAAAACATGAATTTATAACTCCAATTACATGGGTTTTTACAAGTTTCCCAATACAATGTAATAATATCAATTTCTAAGCATGGAAGAAGCATTCGCTTGAAATTAACATAATTAAACCACTTGCCTCGGATTATTCTCTGAATTTGGTGTTGAATGTTGAAGGTTGCCCTATCTCTTTCTCTCCCAAGGTTGAAGGTTGAAGATGGAGGTTAAGGTTTTCTCTTTGGGAACTTTTCTAACTTCCTCCTCTAACTCCCGTTGCCCTCTAATCAGTTAATTGCCGGTAATGGCTTAGTGGGTCATTAATATCCTAATATTTAATTCCCAAAATTCGTTGGTTAATAATCCTAAAATTTCAAAATTACCAAAATACCCTTTTAAGTTGCCGATGTGGCCCAAAAATGCCCCGGGACCCAAACTAAACCTCCGGCTAGTGTTTTCTGACTATTTTGAGCCTTCCGGACACGTTGGCGCACTCAAAATGACCACATGGCTGATAAAAATAAAATTCACTTTTTAATTAAAATAATTACATTCCTGACGCGACTGTCACACTCGTCCCAACAAAATTTCCAAATTGCCGTATTTAAATCTCATGACAAATTCAATATTTTCAATATTCATATATTGCCATATATACCCATTAAAATCAAATACCAGCTTGCATTTCGCTAGTATTTTATCCGGATTAATTCTCAATTAATACACATTTAATTTAATTAATCCCATAAATAAATATCCATAAAAGTACGGGGTATTACAGTTAGTGGGGAAGGAAGTGGAGATCATGGAAGAAAACTGCCAAAAAAACTGCAACTGTTCCCGCCTGGAATCTCGTTCGAACGACATTTCGTTCGAACGAACTCTCGTTCGAACGAGTCTTCTAACGAAGTTCCAGTATGAAATCGTTAGAAACTCGTTGAAAATCTCGTTAGAACGATAATATCGTTCGAACGACATTTCGAACGAAGATCCAATATGCCTTAATGGGAAGTCGTTGGCAATCTTGTTCGAACGACATCTGGTTCGAACGACAATCTCGTTCGAACGACAATCTCGTTCGAACGACATATCGAACGAAGTTCCAGAAAGTTTGAAAAATTCAATTTTAGCCCAGAAAACTTTATAAACTTATTTTAAATTTTAAATAATTCTTTCTGAAAATAAAACACAGTTTTAATTAAACCTAACACCCAATAAATAAGCTCCAAGCTCCTATATATATATATGATTGCATTCATACCTTGGGAGCATGTAACTATGGTTGATGACGTATAAACGAGGCACGAAACCGGCATGATTATGAAGCTTTATACTCTTTACCACTACGTCTTCAACAAACTCTTCATAGGCTCGAGAATATTACAATTAAATACAATCATATGAATAAATGTTTTTGTCCGGAATTGAGCCAAAACAATATATGGACTGAATTGGAAATTTGTGTCGTTACACTTTATCTGGATTAGTTTAGTAGTACGTTAGGACTGGACACTAGTTGAGGGGTGAGAATTCCCAAGTGAGTGTCAAAGTACTAACATGTATGTAATATCAGTTGGTAAGCATTTTAAATACTTGCTAAACTATTTTTAAAGGTGTTTTACACTCGGGCTCTGACCCGTTTCCTGTTATCTTTTCTTCCTCTTATATATATATATATATATATTACATGTGCCCAACCACAGGGGCGTGAGGCCTAGATCTTTGGGCCATTAACGTGCTGCAGCTAGTGTGAAAGTTGCAGGTCCTTGCAGTAGACGACTCCATTCTTGTCTTCCCAGTCTTCTATGTAGTTATTCTCAGATAGGACATGTGTCGCCCATTTCCATATTTCATTTAGTTCAGGGAGAGACTTGTAATCTTTATTATTTCAGGATTTAGCTATTGTTGGGATTGCCTTATTTATTTCCTTGTCCTGCGATTGTGATTCATTATTTAGATTGGTTAATCTAGCTTGGTTATTTCATATGGATAATTTGGTTTTAATATTATTATCTGTGTTCGTATAAATGGTTTCGTATATTAAATCATAACAATAGGTCTTAATTTATAAAATTAAATGTTTTGACACTTAGCTTAATTATTTATTAGGTGATTAATAAAGAAAAAATATTTTTCGACAGTGATGCTAAGAATGAACCAATCGGACACTTTGATTTAATTTAATAAAGGATTGATAACCCAGTATTTAATTAGACGGGGTGTCACCGGTCGTATCAGTGCATCAGGTTCTAGAGTCCTTTAGGATCTGTACAGCTTATTATGCTTTTAGCTTAGCGTCCTTTGATATAGAACCCTATTTTTAGGACTGTTGTATTATTGTTTATGCGATTACGTCTTCTTCTATTTGAGATTTGATAATAACTATAGACTAATAAAAATTCCTTCTCATTTCAGATGCCTCCAAGACGAGCCCTGAGGGATAGAAATTCCCAGGCAGAGCAGCCAACAGCTCAGGCTCAGGGAATGACAAACGCAACCGAAGTTGCCGCCATAGTTGCTCAGGTAGTGAATGAAGCTCTAGCGGTGGTGCAGCAGGCCCCACCCCAAGTTCAGGCTGTAGTGCTAGTTCCAGCTCTGTTCCCCACTGCATGGGAGAGGGTGAGGGATGCCTTTTAGAGGGCACATACCCCGGAGTTCTCGTGCAGTTCTGATATTGTCATCGCAAGCCAATGGAAGAAAGACATCCAGAGGCATCTTCGCATGTACAAGTGCATAGACTTTAAGAGATAGTTACTGGCTTCCTACAAGCTAGTGGGGGTCGCCTTACAGTGGTGGGAGTCCACTACCACCTTGGAGGAGAGGGAAAGTATGACAATTCAGAGCTTTGGGGTGCGGTTTGACCGCAAATACTTTCCTTCCATTGTGCAGACTGAGATGAGGTAAAAACTTTTGAATCTCAAGAAAGAAAGAATTAGTGTTGTGGAGTATGAAGAGAAGTTCATGAGACTGATTAATATTGTGCCAGATGAGGCACCTACCGAAGAGAAGAAGATTCAGATGTTCATGGATGGTTTGACCTGGAGGATTCGCCATCACCTCTTGGGTAATCTATCAAATGGTACTTATACTGATGTACTCAACACCGCCCTATTTCATTGATAGGATAACTGCTTAGACCAGCAGGGAAGCAAACGAGTCGAAGAGTCCAACCAACAGGGCCGGACCGGAGGTAGTAGTGCCAGTGGGGCACCAGTAGCTCAGGGGCAGGTCCGTCAGGGTGAGAAGAGTTCCCATCAGGGGGACCCTGCTAAGCGATTTTGATCTGGTGACTTTGGGAAGGGATATGGAGGCTATAGACAGGTCCAGCAGGGCCAGTCTATTCATCAGGGCTAGGAGAGCTAGCATCATTATCATCAGGGCCATCAGGGCCAATAGTGGTATTAGCAGGGCCAGTGGAGGGGTGGTAACAACCATCTGGGTCAGGGACAATAAGGACAGAGGGGAGGAAACTTTAGGGGAATATGCTTTGGCTGTGGCAAGAATGGCCATCGACATCAGAATTGTCCCGAGGGGGACAGGGCCTCGCAGCAACAAGGTGGCCGTCAAGAGAGACATAGATCGATATTACCAGATGCCCTCCCTACACCACCTCAGATGCCATCCTGACCATCCATCCCAGTTCAGTAGGGACAATTGCAGTATGGACGTGTTTATAATGTCCACCAGGCAGCAGCAATGCAGGCACCACCCGCAATTGAGGGTAAGCTTATTATCCATGGTACTATAGGGCGCATTTTATTTTACACCAGGGCATCACACTTCTTCATAGTCACTAGTTTTGCATGGGCCACGGGGTTGTTAGACTCGACAGAGAGTACAGTGACATGTGTAGACTCACCGTTGGGTAATTGGTCATTAATTTTCTTTATATGACGGGGAGTAGGTATAGAGATTGGGATTTTGATTTTGCCTACCATTATGCTAGTCTTAGATATGCACGAGCATGATGCCATTATTGGCATTGATTGATTGCTGCTTATAGAGCCCTAATAGACTGTTACAGTAGGAGTATTATTTTTGCTATTCCGGGTCAGGAGATGTTCCTGGTGGCGATGCCTCGTCCTGAGGGAGGGTCGTCCACCCATTTATATTACATAGATGATGATACTTATAAGGAGGTAGTGATCCCCATTGATTCGATTATCGTAGTTTGTGAGTTTTTCGATGTGTTCCAGGAGATACCGAGACTACTTCCTAGCCGAGAGATAGATTTCGTTATAGATTTGATGCCGAGCACTCGGCCGATAGCCAGAGAACCATTCCTTATGGCTCCAGCTGAGATGAGAGAGTTGCACGATCAGGTTGAGCAGCTGTTGGGATAGGGCTTCATTCATAGTAGTACCTCACCCTAGTGTGCTCCCGTGTTATTTGTGAAGAAAAGAAATGGGTCATTTTGTGTGTAAACTGCCGAGAGTTGAACAAAGTCATGATATGGAATAAGCATTCGTTGCCCCGAATCGATGACATGTTAGACCAGTTGAGAGGAGTTTCTTTCTTCTCAAAGATATACTTGAGATCGGGATACCACAAGTTACGAATTAGGTAGCAGGATGTGTCAAAGACTGCTTTCTTGACGCGGTATGGATCCTACGAGTTTTGGGTTATGCTGTTTAGGATAACTAATGCTCTAACCGTGTTCATTGAGTTAATGAATGGGGTGTTCAGAGAGTTCCTTGATCTATTTGTCATTGTCTTCATAGATGACATTCTGATTTATTCCCAGACTGAGGAGGATCATACCGAGCATTTGAGACGAGTTCTTGAAACTCTGTGAGAGCATAAGCTATATGCTAGATTTTGGATACATGAGGTCCAGTTCTTGGGGCATATTATTTTCTCCAGGGGGGTATCCGTGGATCCGTGAAAGGTGTACGCAGTGAGGGAGTGGGGGCACCAATGACACCGTTAGAGATCCGTAGTTTCTTGGGATTGGCAGGGTACTACATGCGGTTCATTCGAGGGTTTTCGAAGATAATGGCCCCATTGACTAATCTGACTCGCAAGGGGGTACCGTACTTATGGGATGACACTTGTCAGTTGGCTTTTGATGAGCTAAAGGATAAGTTGACTTAGGTGCCAGTCCTTTCTTTACCCAGTTCGGGAGTAGAGTACTTGGTGTACACTGACGCTTCCCTTCAACATGAGGAGAAGGCTATAGCTTATGCCTCCCATAAGCTCAAACCTCACGAGAGGAATTACCCCACCCACGACTTGGAGCTAGCAGTGGCCATGTCCGCCTTGTGGATTTGGAGACACTACTTGTTAGGAGAGAAGTTTTTCCTGTTCACAGATCACAAGTCACTGCAATACTTCTTCACTCAGTGGGAGTTGAACATGCATTAGTGCAGGTGGATGGATTTCGCAAAATATTACCAGTTTGAGATACAGTACCACCCCGGGAAGTCTAACGTAGTTACTGATGCATTGAGACGTAGGCCAGTAGGTGAGGTGGTGGAATTATAGAAGGTAGAGTGGAAAGAGTTGGGATGTCAGGAGGCAGTGGCCCAATCCTTTATATCCATCATGACAGTCACACCAAAGATTATTACGAGAGTGATCCAGGCCAAAGCAGATGATTCATTTTGACAGGACATATTGTATGGCTTCTAGATGAGGGCGCAGAGTCCTACTTAGTGAGTTCAAATGGAGGATTGAGATTTAATGGGAGATTAGTGGTCCCGGAGGGAGAGGAATTACGTCATGCAGTAATGAAGGAGTCGCATGGATCTCGATTTTCGATACATCCCGGAGGGGATAAGATGTACCAGGATATGAGGCGACAGTACTGGTGGAGTGGGATAAAGAAGGACATTGCAGAATTTGTGTTCAAGTGTGCCACATGTCAGCTGGTAAATGTGGACGATCGGGGACCGCTAGGGTTACTCAGCTGCTAGAGATCCCTATGTGGAAATGGGAGAGAATTTCCATGGATTTCATCACTGGGTTGCCTACATCACCGCGGGGTTATGACGCTATATGGGTAGTAATGGATCGGTCGACAAAGGTAGCTCATTTTTTGTCGGTGCAGACAGACTACACTATGGGACAGTTTGCCTAGTTATTCCTTACTGAGATAGTGAGGTTGCATGGGGTGCCCCTGGATATCGTGTCTGATAGAGACATGATTGTTTTGTCATGCTTCTGGGAGAGATTTTAGGAGGCTATGGGTACCGAGCTGCGTTTGAGTACGACGTATCACCTGCAGACAAATGGGCAGACTAAGGGCACTAATCAGATGGTGAATGATATGTTGCGCATGTGTGTCCTTGATTTTGGAGGAGGATGGGAGCATTACCTTCCACTGGTGGAGTTCGCTTATAATAACTCCTACCATTTTACGATTGGCATGGCCCATTTCGAGGCGTTGTACGACAGACCTTGCCATTCGACCACTTATTGGCTAGAGGTGGGGGATAACAAGATACTTAGGCTAGAGGTGATTCAGGAGACATCAAACAGGATTGAGTTGATCAGGAGCCAAATTCGGGTAGCCTAGGACAGGCAGAAAAGCTACGTTAATGCAAAGCGATTCTTCAAGGAGTTTAGCATGAGGGACCAAGTATTACTGCGAGTGTCTCCTATGAAGGGAGTGATGAGGTTCAGGAAGAAAGGAAAATTGGCTCTGAGGTACATAGGACCATTTCCCATTATCGAGAGGATTGGACCGGTGGCATACAGACTTGGGTTGCCAGAGAACTTGCATCGTATTCATGATGTGCTTCATATTTCGTCGTTGAGGCGGTACCTTCGGGATGATTTGGCCCACACTAATATTGTGATAGATGAGATTGAATTGTATCTCGACAGTTCTTATAAGGAGAGACTAGTGGCTATCCTAGACCATAGTGAGAGGAGAATGAAGTCAAAGGTAGTCCCACTTGTGCAGGTCCAGTGGGAGCATCATAATGTAGAGGAGTCCACTTGGGTGCGCGGGGCAGATATGCGCGAAAAGTATCCGAAGTTGTTTTTACCAGGTATGCCTTATTTTCCAAATTTGGGGACGAAATTCCGTTATTAGCGGGGAAGTATGTAATACCCCGTATTCTTATGGCATTTAACTATGGGATTAATTAAATTAAATGGGGATAAATTAATTTGATATTAATCCGTATTTTAAATTGAATATTTACTATCGTGACGAGAGTTAGTAATTATTGGTAAGAATTATGTTGAATATTACTAAATGAGTAAAGTAATATATGAGATTGAATTTATTAAAATTGTGGCGAGTGAATAATACGACAATTATAAAAATTAAGTCGGGACGCGCGTGTGTCGTGTCGGGACTAAATTAATGGGATAAAAATTAAATTAATTCTAAGTCATCCATATGGTCATTTTGAGTGCACCAATGTGTCCGGAAGGGTTGAGATAGTCAAAAAACTGTACCCGAGGGTTTAGTTTGGGTCTCGGGACATTTTTAGGCCTAACCGGTAACCCGGGAGGGCATTTTGGTAATTCCCAATTTAGGCCTTTATTATGGACGAAAATTGTAGGGTTATATCTGATGGGAGTTAGATTCATCGAGGGTTAGAAACATTAGAGTTACAGAGAGGCTAACGAAGAGAGAAGAGAGAAGGCTTCCAAGGAGGATAGCCACCAACCCTTCACCACTCTCACCAATTCCACAACCAACGCGTAGATCAGGGAACGAGGAGCGGGATCATACCCATCATTCTCCAAGATTTAGGCTTTGATTTCTAGGCAAGTATCTAACTCTCTGTTCTTTAGTTGATAACACATCCCTGTTAGTGTAGGAGATAAGAATTTGATGTTTTTATGAAAGATAAATGATAATTGGGTGATTTATATTGAAATTCTAAGTAGAAGTCATGATGATAAAAATAGGGTTATTGATAAATTAGATTGAATTCACCCTTTAATTGATGCTCCTTGATGAATTTGTATATGTTTTACGTTAGAAATCATGTATGTAGGATAATACAACTGTTGGTTTGATTGTTTGGGAGTCTTGGACGAATTAATATTGGTTTTGAAGATTTATGTTAATGAAACCCGTAGGTAAAGAATTACAAAATCTAGGCCAAGAACTTCTCGATCAATCGATCGACTCAAGAATGTCGATCGATCGATTGACCCCTTTTCATCGATCGATCGACTCCTCTTGGAAATGGATTTTTTTTCGCCTTTTTAATTATTAATCCAATCCCAATGTGTAAGGACCTTTGGACATAATTTAAATATCATAATGGGGCTTGAGAAGGACTAGTAGGGTATAAGTAGGGTACGGGTAAGACGACTTTATATGAGATTTAATCTTGGGATTTTGGGGGTATAAATTGAGTTGAAAATCGTGCGTACGTTAAATTAGGTCTTGTGAGAATTAAGAAGGACTTAGACCAGTAGGGTAATGAGTGTAGAACTAGTAATTTTATATTCTTCAAGAGGATACACATCCAGAGTCGAGAAATACTTAAGGAATTGCAGTAGTTGAGAAAATACAAAGAATGATTTACTCATACGCATAACTCGGGCATTATGTACCACGTATGGTTAAAATATTATGGGTCGTGGGCGTACCTAGCTGAATAATGTGAATATATATATATATATATATATACATTATTGTATATTTGTGTGTAATCATACCCGCCCTACTTGCTATCATAGAGGTTCCGCGTTGGGACAGTCTTATCTCGATGGGACCTTTATGGGGGATATTAACTTGTACCCTAGAACATATCATCCTTGGTATAGGCTATTCGAGAATGATAGTCACACGGTCCTAAGAGACGCGAGATTATGTTCTGACCTCTTAGAGACATGGAACTATGGTTCACCTCCTATATATGTGTTTTGTGTTAATACAGTTCGATAGTGATTCTGAACTAGTATTTCCCTTTTTGTACGAGATATACGGGGACTTGATAGCAGAGTATGCCAGCACCATAGATTTATGTGGGGTTCCCTATTAGTGTGTGTGTGTGTATATATATATATATATATATATATATATATATATATATATATATATATATATATATATATATATATATATATATATATATATATATATATATATATATTATGAGTGATACATATACATACCTATGATTAATCTACTATGCTTGTAAGTAGATAAAATGGAATGATTAATATTAAATGAATTAAGTGGTTGAGAACCTAAGTTTTTATTGAGATGAACATAACTCGCTTACTATATTCATTAAGAAAGACTATCAGATATAAACTATAGTTATGAAATTACTTGAAACAGAATTTGGTGAAGGGAAATTGAGTTAGACTAGTGAATCGGGTTAAACTAACAAGTTGGGTTAGCTTTATCTAGATTAGTTTAGTAGTACGTTAAGCATGAACACTAGTTGTGGGGTGAGAATTCCCAAGTGAGTGTTGAAGTACTGACATGTATGTATTATAAACTGGTAAGCATTTTAAATACTTGCTAAACTATTTTTAAAGATGTTTTACATTAGGGCTCTGATTCGTTTCATGTTATCTTTTCTTCCTCTTGTGTGTGTGTATATATATATCTATATATATATATATGGTGACAATTAAATTCAGCATAATTAACAAGAAAAGCCAATCACCAGAACAAATAAAGAAAGTAAGGAATGACAATCACAAAACACAATATTTATGTGGTTCAGCAAGAATGATAAGTCCACAGTGGTTCTCTCAATATTATTTCTCTATACTCCGGGGAGTGTTTTTCAGGAAAAATAATACATGCCCTTTGCCCCGGGCTCAGGTTTTGTTATATACATGTTCGTTCTCGGGGAGTGGGGGTGTTGGACTCCCCCACGTCAATCCATAACCTCTAGAATATCTCCTTACAATATTTTAGGGATTTGACTGGGTCGTAACTAACTTAGTTAAGGTGTGAGGACTCCAGACTTTTGGCCGGTGTTTACTGGGGTACTCGTCTGGGCCCAATTAATCGAGGTATCAACAATTGCCCCTAAAGCTATTGGGACACAATTTGGGCTCCATAACTTTAAATGATTAGTCACAATGGCATTTTTGTAAATCGTGCAACACTTCTTCAATATCAAAGTTCCCTTTCTCTATTGATTTTCGTAAGTTATTCTTTCTCCTTCTCTTTTCTTTTCTGTTGAAATTCCTTCGCATCTGCTATTAGGGTTTATATTTTTCAATGATGAAAATAGGCAATAGATCGATATCTTAATTTAGGAAGTTTTATAATATTCGAAATTGGGTAGACACCGAGTGTGCCCCTGTTCCTCGTAATGTTAGAGAGGTTGAGGACGGTCACTAGATTCATGTTCTCTTATTGTCCTAAGGGGTTCTTACTTTTCCTCCAAGCAATTTTTTTTGCATTTTTTTAGTTATTTCAATATAGTCCCTGCACAGTTTTCGCCCAATGTCTGGAAAATTATTGATGGTGTACATAGAATAAATCAGCTCTATAGCACCAATTTAGAGCTTGCTGAGATTTACTTGTGTTATTCTTTTTCGCGAAGAAGTTATGGTCTTCTGTACCTCAAGGCCAGAAGTCCTGATAGGGTATTGGTAGTAAATCTACCTGATTCCCACAAGGATTATTGGCATTAGGGTTTTATTGCTAGAAATTAGTAGTTTCCTCCCCATACTGAGGGGTCAAGGTCTTGCATATTTGTGGTCCCCTTCTATGGGGAGGAGTATATAGGTAGGCTTAGTCTTTGTTCTTCTCATCGATACTCTATTTATGTATTATTTCTATGATATTTTTCTCTCTTTCTTTTCAGCGAGGAAAAAGAACTTGGAACCTGCTCTCAGCGAGGTTCGAGCTGTTGAGTTGGTCAAAGCCTGGAGTATCAGAGAATTCTTGGCTGTTGGTGAACACCCTCGATCAACGACTTTTCTCTTAGAATACAAAAATGTTGGGTCTAGCTTTATTGCGCGACCTATAGATAGCATCCCTGAGCTAAACATCACTGAAGAGGTTGCTGCCGATCCCATCCAATTGGATGAGGAAGAAAGCATCTCTGGTGAGGAGAGCCAGGGTGATAATAGGGGCAATGCTATGGGTGGTTCCAGTTAGGAGAGCTCTAGTGAAAAATTTTCCTGCTCGAAAGAGGTTTCAGAGGATTAAGAGTCTTCGAGTGAATCGAGTAGTTCCAGCGAGGAAGACGTGCCTCCTCCAAAGAAGAATCTGATCCGAGATGATGACGATAACGATGTGCTTCTTTCTCGTCGGTTAACAAAGAAGAAAACTGGAAGTGGAGAGGTTACAACTGGTTCTCAGTCTGCTGCCCATGAGCAGGAGAAGAAGAAGAAGGAGGAAGAAGAGCTGGTGACAGAGAGGTAGAGAAAGAAGGAAGAGGAGAAAAAGAAGGTGGAGGAGAGAAAGAAGATGGAGGATATAAGGAGAGCTGAGAAGGAGAAGAAGGAGAGGGGAGAGGAGAGAAGGAGAGATGAGGTGAGTACGAAGGCAGGGCAAGCTTTGGTGCCTGTGTTCGCTTTGCCTGAGGGGGCCTCTGTTACCCTCTCTCCTCAGTTGGCTCCTGTGTTGCTCGAAAGAGCAATTTTGCCTACTGATCGTAAGAAGGTGATGGGGATCGACCACTTAGCTTTGAAGGTGAGTCAGAGGCTAGCCTTGGTAAGTATACTTTCGCTTATCTATGCTTGAAATATTCTATTTAATGCTTATTTTTGCTAATATTTCCATTCTTTGTAGTCTGTGATCGATTTTGCCATCCTCTATCATACCCGCGATGAGATGGTGAA
Organism: Sambucus nigra; assembly: GCA_949130495.1. Taxonomy (NCBI): domain Eukaryota; kingdom Viridiplantae; phylum Streptophyta; class Magnoliopsida; order Dipsacales; family Adoxaceae; genus Sambucus; species Sambucus nigra. The sequence goes on along the minus strand of OX422210.1, from coordinate 215,059,820 downwards.
GAGGAATGTCGATCTGGAGAAGCAAAATATCGAGCTGAAAAGGAAGAATGTCGAGCTAGAGGCTAGATTGAAGACTACCAATGATGCCCAAATATTTTTTGATCTTGCCCTTACTGAAGCCAATCGAGTGAAGGAGGCGACGGTCAAGAAACTTAATGAGTTGATCCAGTCCTACGACTTGGTCTGCATGAGCAAGTTGGCTGTGGTGGAGGAGAACAGGGTACTTGTAAAAAAGGTGAAGAAGGTGGAGGAGAGCTCGTAAAATGTTGGGTGGACTGCTGCGTACGACGATGCTGAAGTTAAGATAGGTTATATCAATCGACTGAACTTCAAGAAGGGCTGAAATAAGGTTCTTTTGTCTACTGGAGTGGACATTGATTCACCACTGTTTGACGAGCATAATCCAGGCCTAAGCCTATTATAGATGAGGCACCTTCCCCTACCATTGACGAAGGCATTCCTGCTGCTTAGACCATCCCTGATGGTGCTCCTCCTGTCCAGGGGATAGTAGTCTCTACATCTGAGGGAGGTTTTCCTGTTGCTACAGACACGAGAAAACAACCAGCGACCTCGGAGCAAACTAAGGTTGCCAGCTAGCCCACTCTAGGGAACACTTTGTATATTTTCTTTGCTTATTCTTTCCTTTTGATCGCGATGCATTTGGAATATTCCTTTTTAATGAAATGAAATCATTTTCTTTTATACATACTGATTCTTCTACTCTTTAATGCTTGTCTGGCTTGTAGTTGATTGATGTAGATGAGTATATACCTACTACTTCTCAACTGGGAAAGATCATCGGTCCTGATGTGAGCAATAAAGTTTACCAAGACTTTATAGGGATTTTCAAGTCTCTTAGGTCGAGAAACAAGAGATTTAAAGACCAGTCCGAGCTCGTTGACAAACTGAAGGATAGACTTCAGGAGAGGTAAGAAGTTGACACTTCTGTTTAAGAAGAAGTGAATGCTCTGAGGGCTAAACTTCTGGATGCGTCTGAGATCAATCAAGTCGGAGAAGTTCTATAATAGGAGAATGAAGCTCTGATGAGGGAGGTGTCACGACTCAGATAACATGCGCCGAGCATTGCACCTCAACTTTTAAGGGGCTCCTCTTCATCGGCTGGTCCGCGAGCTAGTACAGATGATAGAGGTACAGCTAGAGAGGCTGATGAGCTTTGAGCAGATATTCGTCGAGCATATTTGATAGTTATTGGGCTCCAAAGAGATGTTACGCTGCTGAGGCATCTGTTCAAGAAAGGTCCTCGGCGAGTGTGGGCTGATGGCTATGATAAGGATAGGACAGATGCTCCGACAAGGTTGGCAGAGGTCGAGGGCCTATCCTTTATTAGGGGATGGTTGAGTGCTCCCAGGGAGCTGAAGGTCCCCCGAAACTCAGTGCTCTGGTATCGTCATGATATCTCTCCTTCAACTCTGATGCCTAACCCTTTCAGGAGGGACGTTAAGTGGGTCCCTATAGATGCTATCCCCAGGTAGCTATTGAAGCCGAATGCAAATGAAGTCGAGGAAGAATTAGCTCCTCATCCGGACGATATCCAAAGAGCGCAAGTGACTGATTATCATACTCAGAGGCCTAATCCTCATTAGGATTTATCTAATTTAATGTAACTCTTTGTAAATGTAATGAAGCAATAAAATATTTTTGTTTTGGGCAATTTACCGACTAAACATGTGTTGTGTCACTACACCAAAAACAGGATTCTGGCACGGTTTAAAACTGTGCCAGATCAAATCTGGCACAGTTTTGAATTGTGCCAGAATCAGGTGTTCCAAAATGGGAATTTTTTTCTGGCACGGCTCAAAAGTGTGCCAGATTCAGCCAAATAGGAACACTTCTGGCACACTTTTAGACCGTGCCAGAATTTGATATTTCTGGCACACTTTTGGCACAGTTTTTAACTGTGCCAGATTCATCAAAACAGGATCACTTCTGGCACACTTTTAAACCGTGCCAGAATTTGATATTTCTGGCACACTTTTGGCACAGTTTTTAACTGTGTCAGATTCAGCACAGTTTAAAAAAATTTGGCACAGTTCAAAACCGTGCCAAAATATGATACACTTTTACCACGGTATTGAACAGTGCCAATTTTTTTATTTAAAAAAAAAATTATTTGAGAGCACAAAATTCACAAATTAATAATATTGTGCATTATTAATAAACTAATGTACATACAAACTTCAAAATATTACAAGTCTTTAACAACTCACAGGCCCAAAAAAAATTGGGCAGAGTTTCCTCTATTTTCTGGACATTCCAAAACCTGTTAATACAAAACCTGCCTAACATAAATCCCGCACGGACACAAAATATAACAATTAACTTACAAAAGCCCGCACGGCCATAAAAGTCAATAATAAAACAACAAAAGACCGTACGATCATGACACAAAAAATGGAATCATTAATAAACCCCTTGTTGTAAACCATTGAGTTCATTGTGTGTTCCGCATGAATAAAATCCAACGATAAACTGTTATCCTGCAAAAAAAATAGAATACAAAAAGATACGATATTATTAACCCAATAATTTACAAAAAAAAAAAATACTCAAAACAAAAAAATTACATATATAAGTGGAAATTATCGTCATACTCACAAACCGGGAGACCCAGGACTACGCGGTCAGTTCCTACAAGTTACTTTGGTCCCGTGCGAGGTGTTCGTGCCTCCTAGGGAGTCGATTGGGGGCCGGTTAGGGTTTTCACCCATTAACGGCCTGTTTTTAACTCTAAGTGTGATTTTTGCAAATTATCATCATACGCTCAAACCGGGAGACCCGGGACAACGCGGTCAGTTCCTACAAGTTACATTGGTCCCGTGCGAGGTGTTCGTGCCTCCTACGGGGTTGTTTTGGGGTTAGTTTGGGGTTTCCCCTTTAACGGCATGTTTTTAAGTAAGTATGATTTTTACAAATTATCGTCATACTCTCAAACTAGGAGACTCGGGAATACGCGGTCAGTTCCTACAAGTTACATTGGTCCCGTACGAGGTGTTCATGCCTCCTACGGGATCGTTTGGGGGTTGGTTTGAGTTTTCACCCTTAAACGACATGTTTTTAAGTCTAAGTGTGATTTTTGCAAATTATCATCATACTCTAAAATCGGGAGATCCGGGACTACGCAGTCAGTTCCTACAAGTTACATTGGTCCCATGCGAGGTGTTCGTGCCTTCTACGGGGTCGTTTGGGGGCTGTTTTGGGTTTTCACCCTTTAACGGCATGTTTTTTAGTTTAAGTATTGATTTTTGCAAATTATCATCCTATTCACAAATCGATAGACCCGAGACTACGCTATCAGTTCCTACAAGTTACATTGGTCCGTGCGAGGTGTTCGTGCCTCGTACGGGGTCGATTGGGGGTTGGTTTGGGTTTTCACCCTTTGACGGCTTGTTTTTAAGTCTGAGTGTGATTTTTAAAAATTATCATCATATTCTCAAATCGAGAGACCCGGGACTACGCGGTCAGTTCCAACAAGTTACATTGGTCCTGTGCGAGGTGTTCGTGCCCCCTACGGAATCATTTGGTGGTTGGTTTGGGTTTTCACCCTTTAACGGCTTGTTTTTAACTCTAAGTGAGATTTTTCAAATTATCATCATACTCTCAAAACGGGAGACCAGAGACTACACGATCAGTTCCTACAAGTTACATTGGTCCCGTGCGAGGTTTTCGTGCCTCCTACGGGATCGTTTGGGGGCTGGTTTGGGTTTTCACCCTTTAACGGCATGTTTTTAAGTTTAAATGTTGATTTTTGAAAATTATCATCCTATTCACAAACCCGGAGACCCGGGACTACGCGGTCAGTTCCAACAAGTTACATTGGTCCCGTGCGAGGTGTTCGTGCCCCCTACGGGGTCGTTTGGGGGGTGGTTTGAGTTTTCACCCTTTGACGACTTATTTTTAAGTCTAAGTGTGATTTTTATAAATTATCGTCATATTCTCAAACCGGGAGTCCCGGGACTACGCGGTCAGTTCCAACCAGTTACATTGGTCTCGTACGAGGTGTTCGTGCCTCATACGGGGTTGATTGGGGGCCAGTTTGGGTTTTCACCCTTTAACGGCCTGTTTTTAACTCTAAGTGTGATTTTGGAAAATTATCATCATACTCTCAAACCAGGAGACCCGGGACTATGCGGTCAGTTCCTACAAGTTACATTGGTCCCGTGGGAGGTGTTCGTGCCTCCAACGGGGTCGTTTGGGGGCCGGTTTTGGTTTTCACCCTTTAACGGCATATTTTTAACTAAGTGTGATTTTTGCAAATTATCGTCGTACATTCCAACCGGGAGACCCGGGACTACGCGGTCAGTTCCTATAAGTTACATTGGTCCCTTGCGAGGTGTTCGTGCCTCCTACGGGGTCGTTTAGGGGTTGGTTTTGGTTTTCACCCGTTAACGGCATATTTTTAAGTTTAAGTGTTGATTTTTGTAAATTATCGTCATATTCTCAAATCGGGAGACTTGGGACTACGCGGTCAGTTCCAATAAGTTACATTGGTCCCGTGCGAGGTGTTCGTGCCCCCTACGGGGTCGTTTGGGGGGTGGTTTGGGTTTTCACCCTTTGACGGCTTATTTTAAAGCCTAAGTGTGATTTTTGAAAATTATCGTCATATTCTCAAACCGGGAGACCCGGGACTACGCGGTCAGTTCCAACAAGTTACATTAGTCCCGTGCGAGGTGTTCGTGCCTCCTACGGGATCGTTTGGGGGGCGGTTTGGGTTTTCACCCTTTAACGACATGTTTTTAACTCTATGTGTGATTTTGCAGATTATCGTCATACTCTCAAACCGAGAGACCCGATACTACGCGGTCAGTTCCTACAAGTAACATTGGTCTCGTGCGAGGTGTTCGTGCCTCCTACGGGGTTGTTTGGGGGCTGGTTTGGGTTTTCACCCTTTAACGACATGTTTTTAAGTTTAAGTGTTGATTTTTACAAATTAGCGTCATACTCTCAAATCGGGAGACCCGAAACGACGCGATCAGTTCCTACAAGTTACATTGTCCCGTGCGAGGTGTTCGTGCCTACTACGGGGTCGTTTGCGGGCTGATTTGGGTTTTCACCCTTTAATGGCATGTTTTTAAGTCTAAGTGTGATTTTTGCAAATTATCGTCATACTCTCAAACCGGAAGACCCGGGACTACGCGGTCAGTTCCTACAAGTTACATTGGTCCCGTGTGAGGTGTTCGTGCCTCCTACGGGGTCGTTTGGGGGCCAGTTTGGGTTTTCACCCTTTACCGGTATGTTTTTAAGTTTAAGTGTTGATTTTTGCAAAATATCATCCTATTCACAAACCGGGAGACCCGGGACTACGCTGTCAGTTCCTATAAGTTACATTGGTCCCGTGCGAGGTGTTCGTGCCTCCTACGGGGTCGATTGGGGGCCGATTTCGGTTTTCACCCTTTAACGACCTGTTTTTAACTTTAAGTGTGATTTTTGCAAATTATCGTCATACTCTCAAATCGGGAGACCCGGGACTACGCGGTGAGTTCCTACAAGTTACATTGGTCCCGTGTGAGGTGTTCGTGCCTCCTACGGAGTTGTTTGGGGGTCGGTTTGGGTTTTCACCCTTTAACGACATGTTTTTACTAAGTGTGATTTTTACAAATTATCGTCATACTCTCAAACCGGGAGACCCGGGACTACGCGGTCAGTTCCTACAAGTTACATTTGTCCCGTGTGAGGTGTTCGTGCCTCCTACAGGGTCGATTGGGGGCCAATTTGGAGTTTCACCCTTTAACGACCTGTTTTTAACTCTAAGTGTGATTTTTGCAAATTATCGTCGTACTCTCAAACCTGGAGACCCAGGACTACGCGGTGAGTTCCTACAAGTTACATGGGTCCCGTGCGAGGTGTTCGTACCTCCTACGGGGTCGTTTGGGGGACGATTTGGGTTTTCACCCTTTAAGGGCATGTTTTTAACTAAGTGTGATTTTTACAAATTATCGTCATAATCTCAAACTGGGAGACCTGGGACTACGCGGTCAGTTCCTACAAGTTACATTGGTCCCGTGCGAGGTGTTCGTGCCTCCTACGGGATCGTTTGGGGGCTGGTTTGGGTTTTCACCCTTTAACGACATGTTTTTAGGTTTAAATATTGATTTTTGCAAATTATCATCCTATCCAAAAATCGGGAGACCCGGTACTACACGGTCAGTTCCAACAAGTTACATTGGTCCCGTGCGAGGTGTTCGTGCACCCTACGGGGTCATTTGGGGGGGGGGGGGGGGGGGTTGTTTGGGTTTTCACCCATTAACGGCTTGTTTTTATGTTTAAGTGTTGATTTTTGTAAATTATCATCATATTATCAAACGGGGAGACCCGGGACTACGCGAAAGGTTCCTACAAGTTACATTGGTCCCGTGCGAGGTGTTCGTGACTCATACGGGGTCGATTGGGAGCCGGTTTGGGTTTTCACCCTTTAACGGCCTGTTTTTAACTCTAAGTGTGATTTTGGCAAATTATCGTCATACTCTCAAACCGAGAGACCCGGGACTATGCGGCCAGTTCCTACAAGTTACATTGGTCCCGTGCGAGGTGTTCGTGCCTCCAACGGGGTCGTTTGGGGGCCGGTTTTAGGTTTCACCCTTTAAAAACATATTTTTAACTAAGTGTGATTTTTGCAAATTATCATCATACTCTCAAATCGAGAGACCCGGGTTCCTACAAGTTACATTGGTCCCTTGCGAGGTGTTCGTGCCTCCTACGGGGTCGTTTGGGGGCTGGTTTGGGTTTTCACCCTTTAACGACTTGTTTTTAAGTTTAAGTGTTGATTTTTGCAAATTATCGTCATATTCTCAAACCGGGAGATCCGGGACTACGCTATCAGTTCCAACAATTTACATTGGTCCCGTGCGAGGTGTGCGTGCCTCCTATATCGTCATATTCTCTAACAATATGTTTTTAATCAATTTAGAATGTTTATGGATTTTAGAAAATTTTGACATAGTTTCATTTGTTTATTCGTTAAATCCAATATGTTTTAACATTTAAAATAAACTCAACAGCACCAGCAAATTCCAAAACCAAACCACCAGCAAGTCCCTTCCACCAATTTAACTAAATAAGCTCATAAAGTAAGCCATGAAGTGATTTTCAAACTTTAAAAGGAATGATCAGATATAGAATGAAAAAGACAAACTATAAATGTTGAGTAGAAATAATTCATTGCATTTTAAAAGGTTAATAAATGCGTACTAAATAGTAGTTACCTGTAGTAACTTGATTAAGATTGGATGGAATTAACGTGAGTTGAACATTTGTAAAACAAAACCAAACAAATCACTGGCAGCCTATGCTGGCCTTTTGATCTCCAAACCTCCCCAATACCTGCATTCAATTCCCACCCAGCACTGGATCAAACTCTTTAATATTACAGTACCCATATATGATTATACACACGTGTGTGAAATTGTGCTCATCTAGATTCAACTAGACAATCACAAAATCAAAACCCATTTACAACACTAAAGTGCTCACCTAGATTCATTAGTTCAAATGTGATCTAATATTTCCAATCAACAATCCCCGTAATCGTCAATGCCTTATCAAGAAAACCATCCGGTGCTCTTGTTCAGCCAAATTTCCTAAACACCCATAAAATCATAGATACATACAAATTCAATAGCGTTACAGAAGTTAGTTTTTAAGATTACCCCAAATTGAATCCAAACCATATCCGAGTCTAAAATTTGATTGTGCCCAATGTACCAATTAGAGAAGCCTTCGCATACTCCATGTTTAGCCAAAACTCCAAGTGTAGAAAGCATCTTCCTCTTATGATTTCTCTAATAGTCTCTGTTTAGCCAAACCCAATCAAATTCAAAAGTTAATCATCAATTCAAGTGTGAAATAAAACAGTATTTGCAATTGATGTATCAAAAGTTAATCATCAATTCAAGTATTTGCAATTGATGGACATTTTGTTATTCAATATACAAACTTTTGATACATCATTTTCCAATAACTAAACGGAGTTGATTGATAGCATCTTACATAGAGATACAAATGACTGTAAGAACAGTATTGAAACATAGATACATGTAACTGTTTCAACGATAGAGCCAACTTCATTACGAAGAATAAATAATGCTTTTGAAATAGATGACTAATTCAGCACAACTGATTTACCTAATCTGATTCGAACATCAAAAGACTCTTCACATGGTCACCCCTTATTCCCATCACCTTTGAGCATCTTGAAAGTTAAGAAAATATTATAAAACCAAATAAATACATGCACAAATGATACATAAATTTAGACTTTCACTCTTTTTTAGGTTAAAACATATAAGATGTGCAAAACATACCTTTTTTTCACAAAAAATAATTGAACTATTTAAATTCTTAGAATAATGCTCTCAAAACTTCAAAATTTTAGAAGCAATTTCACTAGATTCAATTAAACACCCCCTCCCAACATCATTGATTAAGATAACCAATTTGGGAGGTGTAATTTTAGCTCAATTGAAAATCACAATAAAATTAAAATTATATCACAAGTAAAATAATGCACATCATATGCGGTTGATCACTCACATGTATATGGGTTGCTTTGAGGGTTTGAGACTACTTCCATGGCAGCTGATGCTCCTATCGTTACAACTCTTTTCAACCGTTCACAAATTCGAGTTTCCTTACAAGTCCAAAGTATGAAGTCTATCAACAACTAGAGAAAAAATACAACTATAACCTCTGATGTTTTAGATTACATCAAAATGAAAGCCAAAGATTAAAAAAATAATTTGAGACAGAAGCTCCAAGCTTGTTTCACATTTTTCAATATTGCAGCATACCATATATGATCATTTCAATATCTGTTACAGTTTACACACACACACACACACACACACGTGTTTTGATGATATCACACACATATGCGTAAGAAACGTAACGAAAGAAAACTCTGAAAAATTCAACCATACGCACCTTGCAATGCCAAACAATCAGCCTCCGTCCGATCAAAAAATCCAACGGCGTAGTTTGGATCATCAATCCCCCGCAACATGTACTGTTTTCTCCCACCCGACTCGTTGGGCACAATACAATCCATCAACTAAGCAAACTCGTCCGATCCTCTTCTCACTCGTACACGAATCGAAGTATCCTTGGCCTTAAACGAGTTGTGCAAAATCTTCTGAACACCGGACCAGCCGTTCTTAAACGGGGACCGGATGCTTAAATTTCCGATCTTTATCTCTTCAACTATGTCCCCGGTTGGCGGAGGCGTACTAGTTTGAGATCGCGGTCGAATCTCCATTGACGGCGGACAGAGGCGGGGATGTAGAGAGGTTATACGAAGTAAGCTTTGTGGTTGTGGGTGGGTTGGTCTCAGGAAGAATCGAGCTGAGAAAAACTAGGGGGATTTCTTGAACGTAAGAGAGAGAGAGCGGGAGAGGATAGAGAGAGGGAGACCAAAAATAATCGGGGGAGGTAATTTTTTTTTAGGATATTTATATTTTAGACAAGTGTTCTTAATTTTAGCACACTTTTAAACAGTGCCAAAATTTGGCACTGCTTAAAAGTGTGCCAGATTAACATTAAACCGTGCCAAAATTTGCCACAGTTTTAAACTGTGCCAAATTTTTAACATCAAAGTGTGCCAAATTGGTGTTTTTGGTGTAGTGTGTATTTTTTACTTCATTATTTTCCTGTTTGATTATCTTGGGGTTTCCGTAGCCGACTGAGTATAGTTGTTTTATTGTGTGTGTCCTCCCAGTCTAGTATGCTTATGAGATACCATTTTGCCCTACTTTACCTTTTAGGCCGTGTCCTCACACTCCCTTAAGCCTAAGTGTGGCAATGGAAAGGACACACCTGGCATTGGATGTTCTATCCGAGCAGGTTTTTTGACCCAAACCTTATTTGGCGACCAACCTAAGTTGGCCGAGCTGCCTAAGGGTTCCCTGTAGGGCTTCATATATTGTTGGGGCAATGCTAGGAGGTTGTTCATGTTTCATAACAAAAACCTGAGGAGGGTAACACCCTGCTTTTATATGTTGAGTAAGGTGCCTGTAGCTTGGAAAATATGTGCAAGTTATAAAGTTCATAATAAAAAATTAACACTTCATAGAATGCCACTGCCAAATAATCTTTTATTAATAAAAAATAATGAAAAGTGAGTTGCCAATTCCAATAATGTAATAAAAGACCAATATAGAAAAGTAGAAGTAGAATTTCTTTAGGTTGGCTGCATTTTAAGCTCAAGGTATCTCCCTGCCCTCTAGCGTTTCTAAGTGATAGTCTCCTTGTAGGTCGTCTCTTGTCACCTTGAATGGTCCCTCCTAGTTTGGACCTAGCTTTCCATCTGATGGTTTTACTACGCTGCCAAGGACTTTTTTAGGACATAGTCTCCAACTTGGAATGCCTTTGGATTAACCTTCTTGTTATAGTGCTTTGCTAGCTGTTGCTGATAGCCTGCTAGTTTCACTAGAACCAATTCTCTATGCTCGTCGTCTAGGTCAAGTTCAACGAGTAATGCTACATCATTCTGGCCCTATTCGACCAGGGTGGACGTCATGGTTGGGAGGTCAGCTTCTAACGGGATGATTGCTTCCATTCCATATGTTAGTGCGAATGGGGTTTCCCCAGTTGCTCTCCGTGGGGTAGTGTGGTAAGCCCACAGAATATGGGGCATCTTGCTCACCCATGTGCCTTTGGGTCACTCTAATCGTTTCTTCAATCCAGCAATCACTGTTTTGTTGGAAGTTTCAGCTTGGCCGTTTCTCTGAGGGTAGTCTACCAAGTTGAAATGGTGCCTAATCCCATGGTCATTGCAGAAACTCTAAAAGGGGTCACTCTCAAACTATTTTCCGGTGTCAGTGATGATGGTTCTGGGGATCCCAAAGCGGGTAATTATGTTCTTCCATATGAATCTTATCATAAATGCGTCTCTGATGTTCTCCAGCGGCCCTGCCTCAATCCATTTGGTGAAGTAGTCTGTTGCGACCAATAGATACTTGCGATTACCGACAGCGGTAGGGAAAGGGCCCACGATGTCCATTCCCTATTGGGGAAAAGGCCAGGGGCTAGTAAACAATTTAGGTCGCCGGCATGTTGATGGACCATAGGAGCATGTAGTTGACATTTCTCGCATTTGCGAGCATATACCCTAGAATCTCTCTTCATGCATGGCCACAAGTAGCCTTCCTTCATTCCTCAGAAAGCTAGCGATCTGCCTCCAGTATGGCTCACACATATTCCTTCATAAAGCTCGTGCATAACTTTCTCGACATCTTTTGGGTGAACACATTGGAAATAAGGGCCAGTGAAGGATCTCTTATATAGCATGCCCTCAGGAGATAAGTGAAAGCGGGCAGCTTTGACTCTTATATGATGAGCGACCTTCTTATCGTCTGGTAGGGCACCATCTTTCACATAGTCTCTCAGGGGGTCCATCCATCTAGGTGCTGATTCAATATGGAGAATATGGCCTATGTCTGGAAGCTCGTCGCTCTGGTTGATGCTTGACTGGGTGAGGAAGTTGATAGGGATTGTTCTCTTCAAGTCAGAGTTGATTGCTGAACTCAAGGCCGCTAGGGCATCAACATGACTGTTTTACCCTCTGGGAAACTGCTGGACATTAACTTCCTCAAAGTTGGACATTAATTTCTTTGCTAAGGTGAGGTAGGCTACTATTCTCTCATCCCTCGCATTAAAATCTCCACTTATCTGATTAGAGACCAATTGTGAGTCGCCGAACACCTGCAGCTGTTTTGCAAATAATGCCTGTGCCTTTTGCAGGCCTACTATCAATGCTTCATATTCCGCTTTGTTGTTGGAGGCTTTTAATCCAAGACTGATTACTCGCTCGAAGATTGTATCTTCTAGGTTAACGAGCATAATGCCTACTCCTACCCCCTTGGAGTTGGAGGCTCCATCAATAAACAGTCGCCAAATACCTTTTGCTGAGTGATCTTCCCTTTGACACGTGGTTTGAAGTTGGTCGCATGGCTGTTCGCCTATAAATTTCGTGATGAAGTCGTCAAGGACCTGCTCTTTGATTGCATTCCCTGGTTGGAACTAGATGTCAAATAGTCCGATCTCGACTGACCACTTCAACAGTTTGCCAGACATATCTGCTTTCCGCAGGACTGCTTTAAGGGGATGTGACGTAAGGACGATGATAGAGTGAGCTTCGAAGTAATGCTTCAATTTCCTCGAGGATATCACTAGTGCAAAGGCGAGATTTTCCAATGGTAGGTATCGCTGCTCGGCGTCCAAGAGGGTCTTGATCGCATTGTAGATTGGGTGCTGGATTCCCGTTCTTTCGCATACCCGTGCGGAACTGACAGCGTGGCTGGAAATAACAAGGTATAGGTACAGGGAATCATTCTCTTGAGGTATTACGAGCAAGGGTGGTGTGCTGAGATAAGATTTTATCTCCTCTAATGATTTCGAGCAATCTTGATTCCACTCCACTATTTCGCTTCTCTTAAATAGCTGGAAGAATGTCTGGCACTTTTTAGATGACCTCGAGATGAACCGATTCAAGGCGACGAGCACGCCCGTGAACTTCTGTACATCTTTTATCGTGCGGGGAGGCTGTACCTTGTTAATTGCATCAATATGCTCTGGGTTGGCTTTAATGCCTCTCTCGATAACCAAGTACCCTAGAAATTTTCCTGACTGGACACTGAAGGAACATTTTCTCGCGTTGAGCTTCATTCGGTATTTTCTGAGGATTTCGAAGGTCCTTGATAGGTCTGAGAGGTGGTCTTATTTATGCCTACTCTTGACGAGCATATCGTCGATGTAGACTTCCAGGTATCTCCCATTTGGTCTTTAAGCATCTTGGTGACCAGCCGCTAGTAGGTTGCTCCTGCATTTTTGAGCCCAAAGGGCATAACTTTGTAACAGTATAACACTACACCAAATCGGCCGAATTGTCACGGTCATTGACCTTGACAAGTTCAACTTGTCAAGGTCAATGACTGTGATAATTCCGGGCAAGAAATTTTTTTTATCACGAACTTGTCACGGTCATTGACCGTGACAAGTTCTTTAAAATTGTCACGGTCATGTCAAGGTCCCTGACCTTGACACGTTTTGTCACGGTTTAGGACCGTGACAAAGCCGTGACCCTTTTTAAAAAAATGTCCCGAACATTACCCGTGACAAGACTGTAACAATTGTCCTTTGTCACGGATTTGTCACGGTCAATGACCGTGACAATTCTGGGTAGAATTGAAGAAAAAATTGTTTGGCAGTTTGGCCATTGCCCACAAATGATTTTATGGTCCAATAAATTCAAAAACACCACATTTGTTTCAGATGACAATAAAACCCACTTAAACTCATAGCAATAACAAGACAACCACCAAAATAAAAGGAAAACGAGAGGCTGAAAATAAAAATATTGTTCAACATAATCCTTCTAGTGCCCAAAACAAACTCCGACCAATTACATATCACACCACCAAAACCCATCATCAACTAACACTAAAAGTTGCAAAAATTCACCATTATATATATATGTTTAAAATAGATAACAATCCAAAAAAACACCCCCTCCGCTCCATGATCCACCACCATCTAAGAAAAATACAGGACTTAAGCACGCTCACCCCTGATCCTCCTGGCAAGCTGGATATCCTTATGCATGATGGTCACACGCTTAGCATGGATTGCACAAAGGTTGGTGTCTTCAAATAGACCCACAAGGTATGCCTCCTCAGCCTCCTGCAGGGCCAGGACAACATGGCTCTGGAAATGCAAATCAGTCTGCAAAACAGGCACAACATACTAGTCATAAACCCAATATCATAGAATGTAGAATTAGCAATGCAACAAGTATGTTGTTGAAACCCTCTCAAAATAATCACACATATACACAATATATTACAATAAAATCGGAGTCCCTAAAAGAGTGCTATTTTTCATGACATGTTTTCAACCCAAAAAATTGGCTAATTCGCAAAGATATCAGTAATTTTAAAACCATAGTGAAAAGATAGTTATGCAATGGTCAAATAGCCCAATGATTTCATGCTAAAAATCCTTGTGAGTAATAATTGAACAAGGTAAATACGCATGAAAGGGAAGTGGTCTCAAAATTAGTTTTATTCAAAACTAAGAAATCGGTATTGAAACAAATTCAAAATTTAAAAACAAATTATAGTTCCCATGAGATGATTTAATAAACCCAAGTCCCTTCTCATATAAGGACTGGGAACTACTCAAGCTAGCACAATTCGATGATACACACAGAGAGGATGACAACCCTTGCAAAGAATCCAATATTTCAAATACACCAAACTAAGGTTGATTTTCATTACCTTGAAATCTTGAGCAATTTCACGTACAAGCCTCTGGAATGGCAATTTCCTGATTAGCAGCTCAGTACTCTTCTAATACTTACGGATTTCACTGCATACCATTCACAATGTCATCAAAAGAGAACACCCTTCATTTTATCATCATCACATTTCACAACATGTACAAAATCACAAAATTTGCAACAAAGTATATGAATAACCATATTATATGAATAACCATATTATACGAGCAGCCTAAATCAAATCTCATACATTAGATCAACAATTCTAAAAATTAACATATATGAATAACCATATCATCTACTCAATTAATTATTTTCATCAATTAAACTAACAATTAAAGTATAAAATTATTAATTTACTAATTTACAATGAGGGGTAATAAGATATTAATTTACTAAAAATATTAATAATCAATCAATCCCCCACCCCTACACACGCACATACATGCACACTACACACACATATACACACACGCGCACATACACCCACACACGCAGCCCCCCACCCCTACCCCACCACCCACCCACCCACCCATCCCTTCCCTCCCCCCACCCATCCTCACCCCCTTGCCCCACCCTACCCCACCCCCTCCCCCACCACACACACACACACATGCACACACATACCACACACACATAAACAGCCCCCCATCCCTTCCCCCCCACCCCCCCAACCTAGCCCCACCCTCCACCCACCTCCACACACACGCACATACACACACACACACACACACACACACACACACACACACACATATATATATATACACACACACAGACACATATATAAATGGAACAGAGAGAGAGACCCCACCACCCACCCACCCATCCGTGCCCTCCCCCCCTCCCCCACCCCCTTCCCCCACCACACACACACACAACACACACACATAAACAACCCTCCCATCCCTTCCCCCTCCACCCCCCAATCCATCCCACCCCCACCCACCACACACACACACACACATGTACACACACACACACATATACACACACACACACACATATAAATGGAAGAGAGAGAGAGAGAGAGAAACTAACCTGAAAGTAGAGAGAGAGAGAGAGAGAGAGAAATGGAGGGAAGAGTCGGCAGGGAAAAAAAGAAGGGAATAGGGTTTTTTTGTTGGGAAATTTGTCACGGTCATGTCAAGGTCCTTAACCGTGTCAAGTCCTTGACAACTGTTATTGTCACGGACTTGTCACGATCAATGACCGTGACACAAAACGCGTTTTTTTTGTCAAGGTCAATGACAGTGACAAGGGTGGCCGGCTGAAAGGTGACATTTTGGCCATTTTGGTGTATTGTAATCCGATGGTGGTGATGAACGTTGTCTTGTCTTGTCTTGGTCTGGTGCATACATAGGAATCTGGTGATACCCCGAGTATGCGTTCAGGAAAATCATTCTTTCATGAGTTGCTGTGACATCCACCAACTGGTCAATCTTCGGGAGAGATAAACTGTCCTTAGGGCACGCCCTGCTAAGGTCAGTGAAGTCAATACAAAATCTCCATTTCCCATTGCTCTTTGGAACCACTACTGGCTTGGATAGCCATTTAGGGATGCTACATCCAATAACTTCTCCACTTATTTGTCTACAGCCTTGGCCTTCTCAGGCACAGTTCGTCGTGCCTTATGTGCGATTGACCTGAAAGTGGGTCAATGTGCGACCGATGACAAACCACACTAGGGTCAATTCCAGGTAGCTCGTAAGGTTCCCACGCGAAAACATCCAGATTGTTCCTCAATATTATCGTCAATTCTTTCTTCTCTCAAACTGTGAGAAAGGCCCCAATCAAGAACATCCTATCTTCTTTGCTGCCACCAGATGTGACCTCTTCCAGGTTTTCAACGACCCGCTCATAGGGGAGAAGCCTGGTCTCCTCCACTCCGGGTCTTCCATACTTTAACCGCTATTTCTAAGGTATTAAACCTTCTTGTTCCTCAACCTTCTCTTTGGCCTTCTTTACCTTCTTCTATGGTTTTGGTCGGTTGGCTGCTATGAAGAACCTTCTTGCTATCGCTTGATCTCCGTGGATCTCCATCACTCCTCGTTTAGTCACGTACTTGAGTTTCTGATGGTAGTTCGAGAGAATGACCTTCATTGCATATAGCCATCCTCTCCCAAGGATAGCTTAGTAGGGAGAGTAAATGTTGACTACCAAAAACTCGATCATCTTGGAGACACTTCTTGCCCTCACTGGAAGTACGATCTTTCCTAAAGGGATAGTTACTTTTCCAGCGAAGCCAACTAGAGGGACAGTGGTTTCCTGCAAGTCGGCAATGCTTAAATTCAATTTTCTGAACAGGTCGAGATACATTACTTTGCATGAGCTTCCCTAGTCGATGAGCAACTTGTCGACATCATAGTTTTCTATCCCAAGGGTAATGATTAAGGCGTCATGATGTGGGGTTATTACTCCCACTAAGTCTTCATTCGTGAACATGAAGTGTTTGCTGTAGTCAACATCATCTGCTCCCTGATGCTTTCCTGACTATGTTTTTACTAGATCAATTTGAAAATCTTGCATTACTGCCGTAAGATTTTTCACTCCCATCTGAGTTGAATTCCTTTAAATCTGATTTAGATCAGATGCCCCATGAATCAGTGTGAACTCATGGCTAACATCATCCTCGAGCACATTATCGGGCCTTGTGTCTCCGTTGGCAGCGACCTCCTCTACCTTCTTTTCCACAAACTCGTTCAGGTGCTTGGTCTGGGCGAACTCTTGAAGGTGAGACTTAAGAGCCTTGCAGTGCTCAGTTTTGTGTCCTCCTTTCTTATGAAAAGCGCATCTCAGCACGTTGTTTCTCTTTAAGGGATCTCCCCCATCTTTCTCGGCCACTTAACAAATGGCTCGTCCTTGATCTTCACTAGGATCTTGTAAATTGGTTCTTTGAAAACAGTTTTTACTGCCTGAAATGCTTTTGAAACATCATTCTTGTTTCCATTCTTGGAGCCACCCTTGCCCCCATTCTTACTCCCTCTCTTTTGGTTCTCATCCTTTTCATTGCCCTTGGCAGCGAGCTTAGCTCGACCATTCTCCCCTGCAATGAGGCGGATCACATCCTCAACTTTGGCATACTTCTCGATGCGAGCCATCAGGTCATCAATTTTTATTGCCTACTTAGTGAGGGATTAGTGCAAGAGGGAAGAGCTTGGTAGGCCAATCTTGAAAGATTCCACTTCTACCTGATCTGAGTAGTCCTTGACCTCGTTGGACAACTCCCAGTACCTTTTTACATAGTCTCGGAGGCTCTCCTGGGTATTTTCTTCATTTTCAATAATGCATCTATCCTGTTCGGATGGGAGCTGCTGGTAATGAAGCGAGCCGTGAAGAGTTCTTCCAGAGACTCAAAGCTCCTAATGGAACTGTAAGGGAGCCTCTTAAATCACTTCTGGGCCACATCATGCAAGCTCGAAGGGAAGATCCAAAACATTAGTGAATCCGTGTGGTTCCAGAGAGTTATGGCCTGCCTGTACTGCCTAACGTGATCGATAGGATTAGTCTTTCCATCATAGATCTTGAATTTAGGAATCATAAAATTCTTGGGGGCTTATTCTTCTTCTTCTATCTCCCTAGATAAAGGGGATTTCATTTGGGTCCTCAGAGCTTGCTGAGCTAGCTCTCTGGCCGATTTGGCACCCCGATGTGCTAGGTGCTGGTCCATTTCTCTTCAGACCAAATTTCATATGTCATCATTTCCTTGAGCTGGGCTCCTACAACGACGAGCTGGTCGCTGTTGCTTGAGCAAGTCATGATCCAACTCGGGTTCCTCGATTCTTTAGGATCTGTGTCTAGGGCCCCTTCCTTGGCTGCAAGACTTGCTTGCCTGGGGGCTAGGAGTGCGGTATTGACGTCGTCTGGTGCTACGATGGAGTTCTTTATCCATCCTTTCCAATCTCCTTTTGAGACGAGCATTCTCAACTTCTTTCTTGCGAGCGGACTCTCCTTGATCATGGAGGCTTGCCTAATAGGCATCCATCAACCTAGAGATTTGCGTGGACCTAGCTAGTTCCTGACTTTCTTCTGAGGCTTGTCGCTCTCAGTGAGCGCTCTGATCTGAACGTCGTACTTCAAATCTGATCCTGCAAGGGGCAGGCTGCTCTTAGATATCCCCTACTTGAGGGGCCTTGCTACTGTGACCATACATTCAAAATTCTTTGTTGGTGAGGGATTTCTTAAAGGAAGATAAACATTCCCACAGACGGCGCCAATTGTGGTGACAATCAAATTCAGCCCAAATTAACAAGAAAAGGCAATCAACATAAAAAATAAATAAAGTAAGGAATGACAATCACACAACACAATATTTACGTGGTTCAACAAGAATTCCTACATCCACGGTGGTGCTCTCAATATTATTTCTCTATACTCCGGTAAGTGTTTTTCAGGAAATATAATACACGCCCTTTACTCCGGGCTCAGGGTTTGTTATATACATGTTCGTTCTCGGGGAGTGGGGGTGTTGGACTCCCCCACGTGAATCCACAACCCCTATAATATCTCCTTACGAGATTTTAGGGATTTGACGTGGTCGTAACTGACTTAGTTAAGGCGTGAGGCCTCCAGACTTTGGGTCGGTCTTTACTGGGCTACTCGTCTGGGCCCAATTAATCGAGGTATACACAATGTGTGTGTGTGTGTGTGTGTATATTATAGGTGCCCAGCCACAGGGGCCTAGATCTTTAGACCATTGATGTGCTACAACTAGTGTGAAACTTGCAGGTCTTTATAGTAGACGACTCCATTCTAGTCTTCCCAGTCTTCCATTTAGTTATTCTCAGATAGGGCATGTGTCGTTCATTTCCATATTTCATTTAGTTCAGAGAGGGAATTGTATTCTTTATTATTTCAGGATTTAGCTATTATTGGGATGGTTTTATTTATTTCATTGTCCTGCGATTGCCATTCATTATTTCGATTGGTTAATCTAGCTTGGTTATTTCATATGGTTGATTTGGTTTTAATATTATTATTTGTGTTCGTATAAATGGTTTCATATATTAAATAATAACAATAGGTCTTAATTTATAAAATTAAATATTTTGACACTTAGCTTAATAATTTATTAGGTGATTAATAAAGAAAAATTATTTTTCAACAGTGATGCTAAGAATGAACCAAACGGACACTTTAATTTAATTTAATAAAGGACTGATCACCCGGTCTTTAATTAGGAGGTATGTCAAATTCTATAGAGTTAACAAGACAAAATTTTATAAGTCAATTTTGGGTCTTTCATAAGATAAGTTTGAGACATAGAATTTGGTAAATTCGGAAATATTGCATTCACCTGAAGATAATTATTATAGGGCCTATAAGAGCTAGAACACTAATTTACTTTGTTGTGATCCCTATAACTTTAGGTATGAGTTTCGGTGGATTTAATGATCTTAGAACAAACTTGTTTGAAGGATCTAATTGGAAAATACGCATGAAATCCGCTCTTAAGACATTTGTTAAAAAGAATAATTCTGAGAGGTGTCTTGGTTGTGAGGGGTTTGGTCATAAGTTAGATGAGTGCCCCATTAAACTAAGGAAGAATGTTAATAAACCAATAAATCATGTTTCTACCCTTAGTGATAGTGATTCGAAAGAGAAAAAATTTTATGCTAGTAAATGAGATCTTATCACCTTCGTGGCTAATCATGAGAGTGAGGATGACAAATATTTTCTTGAAGACATTTCTGTGCATGATTCTTCAGCGGCCATAGTTAGTGAAGCCCAAGAAAGTGAGGGAGATGAGAGTGAGGATGAAGGTTTTGAGTAGAGTGAGTTACAAGTTTCCTTCTGCGATTTATATGCAAAAAAATTTATGGTAGAGAAGGCTAATTTGAAACTAGAAGCTAAGTTAAAAGAGCGTGCCATAGATAATAATAATACCGATGCATTAATTAAGAATCTTAGGTCACGTGAAAAGACTCTTTGAGAGCAGCTGGAATATGTTGAGGGAGAGAGATATAGTATTCAAGGTTTAATAGAGGCTATGAAAAAGGATCTTTTAGAGTTTGAGGAGTCTAGACATTTACTCGAGTCTAGGATTGGTGAGCTTAAGGAGAGATTGAGAGATTCGAGTAAAGTTAAGTTTGAATTGGAAGCTAGGTCCAAAAAATTAGATAAGATATTAGGCACCATCCAGATCAAAGATGATAGGTGTGGTATTGGCTTCGATGATCATATTTCACCCATTACCAAAGCTAAAACCATGCATGCAAGAGAGACAGCTAGGAATTTTAGGAATAATCGTCATGTAGGAAACTCTCCCCGTCATATTTACACTTGAACTCATTGTATTAAGAGAGGTCATCTTAGACGGTTTTGATATGATCTTAAGAATGCTACTATAAATACTAAGAATAAAGTCATCATTCCGGTTCCCAACACCCCCACTCATCGCTTCACAACTAGTTGGGTTGGGAAATTGGATTTAAAGGCTTTAGGTATTAGGCTGGGTGATACTCGTGTCATTGCTCATGGTTCTTCCCATGCTACATCTTATGGGTGAGAGTGTTCGTCGGTTTGTCATACACTAGTTACATCATCTTGATTTATCTTTTCTAGGGTTATGACGTATATCATTTTGTATTATGATTTTCTTTTATCGAGTCTTATGAGAAAAATACAAAAACAATTGGATTTATATATTTTTCGAAAATACAAAAAGATTTTGTTTTTATTTGAGTCAAAATATGTTGAAAAAATCAAAAATATTTTTGGTCTTCGTGTCATGAGTTTACACTTATGATATGGGATATTGGTGTGCTTGGACCCCCATCATTTCATTATCCCATGTGGCTAGGAAATTGGGTCATAATTATGAATGCTTAGATTGATCTTAACTATTTGCTTAATGGGGTTATTTCGAACTTGATTTGCATTTAGATTCGACTATGTATATATGCCATCACACACATGCACGAGCTTAATTGAATGTTCGACTTCTCACGCATATTTTTGTTTGGTGAGATGTTCTCCTCTCAATTTTGTCATTTATGCTCATATTAGGCTTATGAGGAGTTGTGTATGTAAGAACCGTTGCTCATGAGGATTTATATTGCATATTAAAAAATGATGAGTTTACACGAGAAAGGGTTGCGAGAGGCATGTGAACTCGTCAGGAAAGCCACCGTTTAAATGAGCCAAAGAAAAATCAAAGGCAAAAAAAAATATACCAAAAATGAGGCCAATAGGAAATCTCTTAAAAAGAGAAAATAGATCTTCAAAAGAAAAATACATAGAAAAGAATTATTAATTCTGAGGTAGCTTTAGTTGAAGATGAGCGGGTTTGCATAAATAAGTCCTAAGTTGAAAAAGTCATGTCATAATGCTATTGTTTGTCAAATCGTCAAAATTCTAGATTTGTGTGCATGATGTGAGTTTAGTTAATTAAGGTCAACTTACATTTTTCACATATGGCTAACAATAGTTTGATGATATCTAGATATTAATAAGGGCTTCTTGATCGTTTCGATGTATTTAAATTATGATTCATCTCTTGTAGTCATGCCCATTCATTTCGTACCCATGTGTAGGAACATCAATACTATGCTAAAGTGTAACTCGATTTTGGTTTCGAGTCATATTTTATCTGTTTTAAGGTGTCAAGTGTTTAGATCTCATATTCATGATTTTAGGGTTGATTATGCTCTATTTATAAGTTGGAATTCAAGGATTGATCATCTTTTCAAAATAAAATAGAAGGTTCGTTCGAAGAGGGTTGTTTGGGTAACTGTGTTAGTCGTTTTTAGGTCGTTAGATGGTCATTTCTTAGGATGTATCAAGCGAGGGGATGGTGTTTCTGGTCATTTGATGTATTACCTCTTTTGGATCTTGCAACATCTTTATTCCATTAGAACGACCTCGTTGGTCATTCAAATGACACACACTTTTCGTTAGAGCGACGTGAAAATTCATCCATTGAGTTTTTATACTTCATTTTTGCCGACTTCCCTACTTCGCCTGATTCTCTCTTCCTCTCTCTTGTGCGATTTTAGTCCTCCATTACTGTTTGTGATTGAAGATTTGAAAGATCGATTTTACACACTAACTCAACCCGATTTTTTCTCTTGATGAAGAACTCTTCTTTCTACAGGTATTTATTCGTTTTAGTTGAGTTTTAGGGTATTTTGTTAGTTTTTTTGTTGTTTTGAGATTCTAGTTTTGGGTGAAATGAATCTACATACTATTTACACTTTGTGATACTGATTTTCATTATATGCTTGTACAATTAATGCTCATTCTAGTTTGGGATCAAAAATTGATTTTTTGGGGGTTTCTTTATCCATTTTGCTGTTGGTTTGATGTTTTGGGGTTAAACACATATTGCTAAAGCATACACTCTTGGTGGTAACATTTCTTTCGATTTTTTTCAGTGTGTAGGATGTGTATGTGGGTTTAATTCAAAAATCTTAAACTATTTCGTTTGGAGCTGTTAAGAGTGTTATTTTGTTTTATTACTTTTTTGTCCCTGCGTGTATCTCAAAAAATACAAAAAGATTTTCTTTTAATTTTTATTGATATATTCTTTTTTGGATTTTTGATATACCTATACTCGTGTTAGTCACGTATGTCCTTGGCATGTGCTCAGTAGGCTCGGTCCAATCGACCTCTGTACTACCAAGAGGTGGGCCACACGAGTAGAGTATGAGTATTACTATTTTCTCGACCTCTATATTGGGTTTATAATTAGAGGGAGAGTTTTTAGGATTTTTTAGTTTGGCCTTTACGATATCCCCGATTGGGTAGCTGGGAGGGGTTGGGAGCCTATGTTTGAGACGTACGATATTATTTATCCCAACATTATTCATGAGTTTTTCTTTTGTGCCATTCGCACATCGGAAGGGATTTCGGCGTCTGTCCGTGGCATCACTGTCACTGTCTTTATGGATCATATATCTCCCATGCTTCAGATTCCTTGCATCCCTGACGTAGTTTTTCCAGCCGTCCTTGCTGATAGTCCCTCGACTGGGAGTTTCCTCAAGTATGCGCCACTATGTATTACTACCAGCTTCGCCCAGCCTTTCGCATCCTTTATTGGTTTACTTCATTAGACATATACATGTAATGTCGACTGTACGTCTCATTGGTCGCACCCCTATTCGAATCGCTCCACCTTTTGTTGTACTAATTTCTCGCACCTGCATAGTTGCTGGAGTCCCCATCCTTGCTGACGAGGATTCACACATAGGCATCTCAATCAATGATGCATACACCGTTCATTATTTTAAGAGTCATCTGAAGGAGGCATCTAGGTGTACATCATCTCCTGCTGGATCCTCTTCGGGTTCTGGTTTCACTTCTCACCCCGGTGGTCACACTGATCCTCCCTCAATCAATACCCATGATACCACACACATGACTGCTCATAGATAGGAGAGTGATATGGATTTTATACCGGCTTAACTTACAGCGCAGGTCCTAATGATTGATGCCATGGTGTCTCGATTAGATACAGAGGCCTAAATACGTGCGATCCAGGATTCCAGGGTGACTGCTTATTTTGAGGAGATGCGTCACCGTGAGCAGAGTCAAGGTATAGGATCTTCAGGGAAACATGATGATGGTGATGCCGATGGAGTTGCAGGTGGATCTGGTGGTAGAGCTTCTACTAAGGATGATTTTGCTGATGACATGGATGACAGTACTGCTGATTAGAGTCCTTCTTAGGATATTATGTTATTAAGTTGAACTTGATACATTTATTGTATTCAGTGATGAATTCATTTATTCTCAGATATGATGTACTCAATTTATACTAAGGATTATTTCTTTTGGTTTGTATATAAGCACATTTAGACATAGATCTGTATTGGATTATCAGTATATGCAATATTATATATTAAGTTATCGCATTTTATGTATCCTCTTACTCATTTGTTTTTTATATGCTCCATATATTTCTTTACTGCTATCTTTGATATCCACTGTCATGTTATTTCTCTTTGTTGATATTGAGATTGTTTACCTAGCCATGCTTATCATTATTTGGTTTACTCATGTGATTGTCCGTCCCACGATTTGTCTATTCTAGGCAAAAAGGGGGAGAGATATGTGATGTTGGGGGAGTTTATTTATTATGATTTATTTGATATATATTTTTGTTCCTCCATACTTCACTTGGATATATATTTGTTTGTCTCATGTGTGACGATATTTTTAGCAATTCAGATTATTTCGGCTACATCACGTTCAGAAAAATTCATGCTTGCCGGTCCTACAAATTATAGTCCGTGTACTATATTTTTTATTTTTGTGTTTATGGAATATTACATATGTCATTCAGCTTGACGACACGACTTAGGCATTTCACCTTTTTGGTTTTGTCCCTGAATAGCCAAGGGGGAGATTTATAAGGACAAATTTCTAATCGAGTCAATTTGTTTGTAATTATCTTAGTTCCGAACAAAACCATTTGAGTCTAGGCTAGCTATTGAGTCGTGATCTGACAAAGCCTTTCACATTACGAATTGAAGAAAATGGGGTTAAAGTTTTGAAGATGATATCATATCGAGTTTTTTTCTTCACGTTTAGATGATTCTAGATCACATATATATGAATGCTTAGTGATTTACGGGATTTAGAATCTTATTTAGACGATGGATGATTTAAAATGTTTTTAAATGATTTTATATGTTGGGGATTTAAAATATAATTTGTGAAAACATATTTTAATTATTTATGAGTTATAATATTTTTACAAATTTTGAGGATTTGCTTAAAATTAAAATTAGAGTTTTTAGTCGTTCAAATGACATTGTGATGTTGTTCTAATGACTTAATACCTTGAATTTCCTGTTTCATTATAAATAGACTTCGCTTACTCAAAAATACATAGAGAACCTTAGACAAAATGTTTTTGCAACAGTTTGTAAAAAGTTACCCAAAGTTTTCCATCATCCAGAGTTTTCAAGATCAAATCTCATAATTCCATAGCTTGTGATCTTGATTGTGTTTATCAAAAAATTGTTCTTCATCTATTGAACAATCTTTTCATGTAGTGTATTCCGTGTGTGCTGGTTATGAAGACAACGCGGTGGATTTCGTGTTCTGAGTCGTTGATGATTATGAGGCTACATCGGTGGAAACCGAGGTACATGTGGACTCGTGTGCTGTGGACCTGGCATAGGTGGACTCTTGCGTTGCACTGTGGAAGAGTAGTTGAAGAAAAAACAGGCGTCAAGGCTTGTGGGTGATCGAGTCATTGAGTAAGACTAAATTCTCTCTTTGTAATTTTCGAATCATAGTGATTGTCTGTCCTGGCCATCCGAGGTTTTTTCCCTTAGTGGTTTAATCATACATCATTGTCTCTTTTGATTGTTTTATTTGCGTTATGTTCTTAATAACGTATATGCATGCTATAGGATTAACAAAATAAAATTTGATAAATCAAAATTGGGTTTTTCAAAAGATAAGTTTGAGACATAGAATTTGGTAAATTCGAAAATATTGCATTCACCTAAAGATAATTGCTAAAGAGCCTTCTCAAATTGGTATCAGAGCTAGAACAGTAATTTACTGTGTTGTGATCCCTTTATCTTTATATATGAGTTTCGATAGATTTGATGATCTTAGAACACACTTATTTGAAGGGTCTAATTGGAAAATATGTATGAAGTTTGCTCTTAAGACCATTGTTAAAAAGAATAATTCTGAGAGGTGTCTTGGTTGTAAGGGCTTTGTTCATAAGTTTGATCAGTGCCCCACTATTCTAACGAAGAATGTTAATAAATTGATAAATCATGTTTCTACCCTTAGTGATAGTGATCCGAAAGAGAAAATCTTTTATGCTAGTAAACGATACCTTACCACCTTAGTGGCTAATCATGTGAGTAATGGCAATAAATATTCTCATGAAGATATTTCTGTGCATGATTCTTTCCCAGCCACAGTTAATGAATCCCAAGAAAGTGAAGGGATGAGAATGAGGGTGATGGTTTTGACGAGAGTGATTTACATGTTGCCTTTCGTGATTTATATGCAGAAACTTTGAGGGTATTACATTATCATTACTGCATTTTATTCAATTTCTAAATGTTTTTAAAAAGTGTTGGGCTCTGAAATGCATCAAATATTTTAAAAAACTTTTAGGTGTCTAGCCACACGGATGCCAATGATGATTCCTCTCTCTAGGGATACATAGTTGCAGATGATATGGAGGCTTATAGGATTTGGAGTAGTCACTTCTATCATTGATATCTTAGATTAGGTTCCATTAAAGACATTTTTGGGCATGTCGCCCCTTCTACCAGATGTATTTACATTTAGTCTATTTAGTTCCATTTTGATGATTGTGTTAAATTATTGGTAACCGATGGTTTATTCAGTACATGGTTTTCTTTATTCCCGCATTTAGATTTCTTTATTGGTGTGATTACTTATATTGTTCACTGTGAATGGGCTTACGTGGAATGGTTTATTTTTGTATTATAAATAAAGATTGAAATTTGACACATCTTGTTAAACTAATAGGTGGTTAGTAGTGAATCTAATTTCGACAGTGATGCTAAGAATGAGCCATGTGAAACTCTCATTTTATTTTGGTAGAGGGTTGGCCACCCATTATTTTAATAGGCGGGGTGTCACAGATTCATGAATGTGACAAGTTGTCTGAAGCATTTAGCGACGACGAAAACTTTGATATTTGAGATGAGTATAATGAGCTTCATAACCGAGATGAAAAATTAACTCCTTTGAATTTGAAGTTTGTAAAAAAAAAATTAAATTTTTTGAAAAATAAACTTTTCATTTTAAAGCTGAAATTAATTTTTTGGAAAATATTCAAACTCAAAGAGATATCGTACGTGAGAAACTCATGGATATGAACCGTGATTTTAAAAATTTAGAGGAATCCGAGAATGAGAGTGAGGATACAGTTCAATTTTTAGAGAATGAATTAGAGGACCTTAAAGGCTCTAGGATTTGTGTACGTGACAATGAGGATAATGATCAATTGATTAAAGATTTAGGGCACATGAGAAGAATCTTAGGGATAAGTTCACTTGCATCGAGGGGGAGTGGGATAACCTTCTTGAAACGATTAAAAATTCGAAGAAGGAGTCCTTAACTTTTGAAGAGTCTAAATGTCAGCTCGAGTCTAGTATTTTTAAGTTAAAAAAATAATCTAAGAGACTCAAGTAGTGTTGGTAGTAATAATGGTAATGGTTTCGATATTTTAAATTCTTCCACTGCTAAAGCAAAGACCATTGTTTGTTTTAGAGGGTCAACCACATCCCAGGGTGTTTGAAAAGGTCAACCCACATGTCTCATCCCTCATCACGTCTACACGTGTACACACTACAGTAGGAAAGGTCACCTTAGGCGTTTTGGCCGTGATCTTAGAAAATACCCTAGGAATTGATGTTTAGTGTCCCCATGGTTCCTAAAACTCGATGCATTATCTATTCGTCTATTTGCATTAGGAAACCTATTTTTGAGTAGCTAAATGTTAGATTGGTTGATTCTTGCATACTTGCACATGACTCTTCACATGTTATATCTTATGGGTGATTGGTTGCATGTTTCTCATACACTAGCTTTTGTACTTCATGTTGTATTTACTTGCTAGTTGTACGGTGTTTATCTTTTCTATTTTGATTTTTTCGTTTTTTGTGTCTTAATGAAAAAAATACAAAAATATTTTGTTTGTCACTTGAGTTGTTTTTTCTTAAATTAGTATCATTTTGAAAAAGTTTAAAAACTCAAAATGATTTTTGGCTTATGTGTAGTTTATTTTTACAAATTTTGTGTGGCATATTGGTGTGTATGAATCCACTTCATTCCTTGCTTCCATGTGGCTAGAACATTTGATTATTACTTTCAATACTTACATTGTTCTTAATTATGATTGCATGGAGTTGTTCGATTTTGATTTTCTTATTGGATTCGCTTTCTATATGCTTCCACAAACACATGGACTAGCACTTTTGAACTTTAAACTCACATGTTATATTTGAGCTAAGTAAGGTGTTCTCCCACCAATCTTGAAATTTACACATCTTTTGAGTATAGGGGATCACTACACCAAAATAGCTTTCTTGTGACATGCATTTATAACGATTTAAAACACTTACAAATTTATAATGGTTTTAAACAGTTATAAATTTTTTAAGTGGTGAAAACTGTTATAAAATGAATGTTTTCACACATAATGCACATGATACCTGAAGGACCCTATATCTTTGACTCACTTGATGTCTATCCCTAGATGAACCAAAAAGACTCAGAACTTTCAAAGCTTCATTGATATTCCTCTACAAGTTCATGAAGGTATAATACATACACCACACACTAGGACTGCATATGTATAGTGTTTTATTCATGTCATGACCATGTGTGAGTTAAATCCCCTTAAAATGAATTTTAAATAATTTTTGGGATTTATTTAATATTTGCTAAGAATTTTAAATAATTTTTGGAAATTAAAATTGGAACTTAATAAACTTTTAGGGTTGATTTGTAATTATGTTTCATTGCTTAAAACTGTCTTGAGTAGAAACCAAAAGTAGCAGAAACTATTGTGGGTGAAACTGGAATTAATTAGAAACTTAAAACACGTGTGTTTGTTTGAATCTACAGCGTACATGTGTTGCACACACATCGGTTAGATTTGTGTTTCTTATCACTCACATGCCTGTGAATTATTTTGAACCATTGGATTGACTTTATCTACGGTTTTCATGTGATTAGGATTAATCCAAGTGATCTGTTTTTAACCAATTAAAGTTGGATTTTGCACCGCTTCTCGTGAACCCTTGGATTTACATCTATTTAACCTCATTTAATCTCATCCCTTGATTTCGAATCATTTTTCCATTTCCTTCTACGACTTGTATAAATTGGGGTCTCTCTTCTCTCCCTTTATCTCATAAAAAAGATAGAAGGGAGAGAAGAGAGAGAAAGATTAGAGAGAGAAATAAAAAATGTAATAAAAATTCGTCAAATCAAAACCAGAAATACTTTTCTGAAAGTTAAACCTTTGAGTGTTTAGTTCATGTTTTTGAGAAGTTATCCTCTATTGTTCTTGATCATTCTTCCAACTTAGTCACGTTGGTAGAGTTTTGCAATTTCTCTACATAGAAACTTGAGATCTCTTCTTTGTGATAGAAATGACATAGATTACTGTCTTGATTTCTTATTTCGAGAAATCTTATTTGTTGGTTATTTTAAAATGCTTTTATGTTTTCAAACCCTAAACGAACAATATTCATTTTGATTTCATTTTACTCAAACAATCAGACTTAGATCTAGATTTGAGATCTTGATTAGGGATTGCACTTTCAATCATTACTATTTTCAAAACAATAAAGTGTTAGGATCTTGGATATTTCTAAAAAATATTCCCTCTTGTTCTGCGGTTGTTTTGAAAGGTTTAAAGTTTGATTTAGTCTTGACTAAACTGATTTTGGGAAATCTTGCATATCTAGTGATTTTGTAATTTGATAAATTATTCTGTCTGTATTAAGTGTGAGTGTGTTTCTTGCATATTTTAAAGAGCACACCACCACTACACTTTCACTCTACCACACTTAAAGTGTTGGTTGAATGATCTTGAACTTGATTGAGTCGACGTAAAGCTGGAATCGAGTAAAGTTACAAAGCTGGAGAGAACATCATCAACAACAACCTTCAGAGAAGTCAGATCTAATCCAGAGGAGTTGGTAACGATTATAAACTTAGTTTAGGTGTATTTGTGTGGTTTGATTGTTAAATAGCTTGTAATTTGTTACTCTGATTTTAGTGAATTTTTGTTTTGTGACGTACAGGTCACCGTTTCCCCAATTGGGTGGGATTTTACCATGTTAAAAATTTACTTGTGCACTTCCTCATACTCTCATCGCCTTCTTCTAAGATGATTTTATTTAATAGTTTATGTTTTGTTTTTTAAAACTGGTTCATTCTAGATCTGAAATAACTCGTTCAAACTCTTTTAATAATCTATTTTACACATCTTGTGTTAAGTTTTGTTTTGAATTAATAGCTTCTCCAACAAATAGTTCGAAGCCATTTTAACAGTTTAATCATGTATTAAACGTCTTAAATGGCATTTTTAATACCCACGTGATGGTAAGTGAAGGGTTAAAATTAATTTGGCTCCAGTTTTTTTACTTCGTGCTACACCCACTGCCTAAAAATAGAGCTTCACATTTGTCAAAATAACCATGATGCTTTAGAGGTTGGAATCGCATCAAACCTCCAAGGAAAGGTTAGAATCGTAATTTTTTCATTTGGGTCTTAAATTAGTCCTCAATTTCATTCATCAGGGTGTCGAAACAACCATGGATCTTTAGAGCTTGGAATCACAGCAAACCCCAATCAAAACAAGGTTGGAATCGCAATTTTGTCATTTGGGTTTTAATTAATCTTCGATTTCTTTTAATAGGGTTTTGAATTCATTCATTTGTTTTTTTGTTTGTTTCTTGTTTCGGAGATTCAAAGATCATTACGGATTTTTATCATTGGGGTAGTTCTCTCTCTCTCTTTCTCTCTCGACGAGTCATATGATTTTTGTTTGTGTATGTAAGTCTTCCTTTTCTATTTGATCGTGGTTTATTTTATTGGTTAATAACATTTATATATATGTAACTATTATTTATATATCTCTATTTGTTGCTTGTTATGAATTTGAGTTGTTTAACAAAATTAGGGTTTTTTATACTTCATATTACACACAAATGATGTTAGATTATATAAAACTGTTTGGATTATTGGTAAATGAGTGACTAGTGTCATACATCCATGGGAACATTTAGTAAAGCTGAGTTTAAGGTGTGCTATAAGATTGAATAATAATAAGTTATTTTAGAGCTTCATACACACACGCGCGCGCGCGCGCGCGCACACACACACACACACACACACACACAGATATATGTTGATTTAAGTTTTCTACAATGATGTTTTTAAGTTCTTCCACCTCTCTGAGCAGAGCTTCAAAACATGTTTGTTCATGTTTATTAATTGTTTAGAAGGAGAGTTTAAAAATTTCCAACACAACGTAGCGAACTATTTTCATCAATATGGATGATGAAGAAAAGGGAATTTTGAGCAAAAGGATATGTTATGGTCCTAACATAGTGGCTAATTTGTATTATCTTTGATCTCTCTAATAATTGTGCCATTTGAGGGAATTTTAGTCTTGGGAAAAATATTGGTTCATTTGTTGATGATAGATAAATGTCACCTACCCAAATGCAGAGATATAACATGACTTGATAACCAGTTTAGTTTATTTAGCATATTTCTTATTTCTTTGAAATTGATATATTGATTGATTGTTATGATGTACTGTACTTCCTCCTTAAATATCATTTTTCCTCCTCCTCCTCCTCCTCCTCCTCCTCCTTATAGGGTTATTTAATTCATGTTTTTTTGGTTGAGAATAATGAGAGATCTAATAAGAATGAAAGTGAAGAAAAGGTCAGTTACCTACCTCAATAAGGTAGTTTCATTCTTATTTATTTTTATTCTCTTTTATAATTTTGTCCTGTTATTACTTATAAAAAAGAATGTTACAAATTGCATATGGTGATCACATATCTTCTTGGAACAATCATGGGTTTGGTGATTCCATAGAGTTTCACAACGGAAATGGTAGATGCATACTCTCTCCTGGTCAAATGACTTATTCATCAGCTGATAATACTTCTCATCATAGATATAGGTGATTGGGTATGTCTTAATTCTCAATTAATTGAAAAAAATTAATTCTCCATATTTTGGAATACATATTGTGTGGCATATCTAGAAAAGATCAGGTCAGATAAAACGTGGAAAGCATAGAATATATACATAGTGTTATATATAATTTGTTTAATGATATCTATATAGACCCTAATTTAAGCCACATGCATTCTATTTGTTGATTATCGAGTTTACATACTTTATTTGTTTACATTGAGTTGAAATTTATTTATGTTTTCGGTAGTAAAAACGTCATCTTTAAAGAATGTCCCTAATATGTGGAATAGTATTAACTATAACTTTGTGTGTGATAACTATAAAGGATCTAGAATATCTAATATTTTTTTTTCATTCTAAGAATTTCTGTCTCCATCATGTTATTTTTAACTCAAATCAATATTTAACAATAAACATTCAACAACATTCCACAATTGTTAGAGTTTCATGGTTTATGCCAGCACTGATTATGTCCAAAGAAGGATGCTTTAGGAATAACTTTCCAATATGCATCATAACGTCCCTCCATTAATTTTTTTTGGTGATTTTAACTCAGTTCTTGGACCTTATGAGAGAAGACTAATGGTCTTGTCTGTTCATTCTGCTTGAACTGACTTCCATTCTTTTAATGAAGCAATTCATTATATTGAGTAATTTTTTTTCACAATTACAGTTTATTTATCTATATGTATTTAATATGTGATAATGCCTAATTAGATCAAAGAATATCAGACAAGAGTACGAGTGTAAAGAGAAATAAGTTGAAGTCAAAAAGAAAATTGAGTACTCTATACAACTCAATGCTTCTCATATCAAAGTTCTTCAAGCTCAGGATGACTTGATTCCCTCCATGAGAGAGGAAACATCAATGGAGCTTTTGCATGTGAGCCATCACCATCACCTAACGCACGACCACTATGCATACAAAGAACTTCTGAATGTGATCATTGTTCAAATTTTGATCAGACTACAAGAGCCATCTGTCTTATTATGTTATCGAAAGTAAGACTTGCATTTTGTGGAATCTGTTTTGCACTTAGCAAAGGTGTATTATGCCAAAAAATCAAATGTTCATTGGCCTCAAATTATTGTTGACAACATCCAACTTTTGCCTGCTCGTTCCCATCACAACGCTCATGGTCTTTCCTTCTTGGGTAGTGTTAGATTCTCGAGATGGGAAAATTGTGTTTGAAAACACCCTTGATGTTGTGTTCAACAAAAAACTTCCAAAGGTAATTTCTTTTAAGTTATGAATTTTCTGCTTTCCCCTTCAATGCATTTGTTGCTACATTTCTCTTTTTTTATCTTTCTTTTACCAAAGCAAGAGATTTGCCAGGTGCATTGCCTTTCAAATATTAAATGTGTAAGGATACAAATTTTCGATTGAGTCCTTTGTAGTTTTGTCTCAATTTCGGATAAAAACATTTGAGTCATAAGTTAGTGTTCATGAGTATCCTTCAAGCCTATGACTCATAAAGTTGAAGACGAAGTGACCAGCATTTCAAGTGGACATCATTTTCCAGTTTGTGTGCCTCATTTTTGCGTCATCAACATCACATTGTTCCAAGGTCTCCAAAAGGTATGAATGCAATTATGTATATTTAGAGACTTAGAATAATTTGAATTGGGTGTATTTTATTAAATGCTTTTAAATAATTTTAACGACTTTGTTTTACTCAGAAAATAATTTTTGAACTTTACATAAAAGTTTTGGGCTTAACAAATGCAATGTTTATTTTCTGACAAGTCGTTCGAATGAGATTCCCAGGTCGTTCGAACGATAACTTCTAACGAGATTTTCATTTTCCCACTGGATTATCGAACGAAAAGTCGTTCGAACGAAAATTCGGCGGGAACAATTTTTTTGCAGTTTTTCCCACTTTCCCACTACGTTTTCCCCACTACTTTTTTCCATAATTGAAGATGTGCGGGAGCCAACTTTTTGATGCAACTTTTGTGAGTTTTCCAAAGCGTTTAAGAGAAAAAAAATTCTACTAACAAAATTTCAAGTTTGTGTGTTTCAATTTTGTCAAGAAATGATCTTCTAAAGCATATACACCCATTGTTTAGTTTAAATCCAAGTATACTACACACACACACACACACACACATATATATATATATATATATATATATATATATATATATATATATATATATCTTTCTTGGAGTTTGTTTGGCACCGAGTTCTACTTTACCGTTTGGAGAGTTGTTTGGGTTTACTTCTACATCCCTTAAAGAAGAAGACTTGTTTGTTGCTGTGGCGTTTCCACTCAGAGAAAGGCTTCAGTTGCGGGTTAACGGCTGTCCAAAAGCTTCATTGGAGGAGTGCAAGGTTTCGATGGAGTCTTGGATTGTCGACTAAGTAGAGGTTGGTACAAGAAGACGCGTCAGGGGCTTGAAAGGAGTCGAGTTGAGTTGTCTAAGTCATCTGTCTTGTATTTGTAAAATTCCGTACTTAGTCGACATAAGGCTAGGGCCATCCGAGGTTTTTCCCATTTGGATTTTCCTCGTACATCGCGGCGTAGTGGTTGTGAGTTTATTTTATCTTGTAAATCACCCAGAACGTATGCTTAAAATTTAAAGATAAAATATGGTTTAATTCACACTATTGTTTAATTTGGTGCTTATTTTAAGTTTGGGTGAAATTTGAATGAATTTAATTCAAGTCATTAAATATAGTTTGGTAAAATTTGGTTGGCCTAATTTGCGAAAAATGAATTAATCTTGTTAGGCAAATATTTAGGACTTGGGTTCAATTCAGTTGGTTTAAGTGAAAAATTTATTTGTTGTTTAATTTAACTTCACTTTGAGTTTAGTTTAATTTTAATTTGAAAGAAATTAAAATTTGTTATTTGTGTGTGTTGTGTTGAACCATCCTATTCCACACTTAAAGGAAATTCATATTTAAAATTTAAAATTGGGGGTTCCTCGCGTTTTTAGGATGGTCCTTAAACAACCTTGTATTAATAAAGTTTCGATCTTAGTCCATAGTGGTGAAGCCTAAGGCCTTCTGTGTCTACAATGCAACCTTGTATTTATATTTTGAAGATTTGAATAATTGTTCTTTATGTATTGTAACTCCTCGCCACCTTCAACTCTGTCAAAACAAACTTCCTTCAACATGGAATTACAATTCACATGGATATCATGTTTTGCTTAATTTAACACATCGCGTGTGCTCCATTATCTAATAAATTTTAAAAACGACCATTTTCTTGCATTCGTTTATGTTATTATCATGTCATTTGATATTTTTCTAGTTAGAAAATAAAATTATTAATGATTTTTGTCCTATGCCTCATGTCATTTGATATTTTCTTTTGCAACTACCCATTTTCTGTTGATGAACGAAATGACATTGCATAACTCATATTCTTCATGTGTTGAATTCAAATATATGCTTTTGGAGACAATCTTATAGTCGCGAGGAGTGAATGATTGATATATGCTTCATAGAAGATTTAGATATTTTTATATTTGTTTGGTTAAAATTTTCCATTACATCATGTTGGATGTGATTAAACTATTTTAGCATAAATTTATTGTATATTATGCGATTTTTAGCCTCTTTTTAATTAATATACTCTAGAAGGTGAATTTTTCCCCATAGGTTTGTTGGCTTCATTTGAACTATATTTTGTTTGTAAGACTTTAATGATAATTGTTACGAATTTTCAGAAAGTTTTATGTATTTTGATATATTTTGGGGTGAATGGTGAACAATTTTGATTATTTCATTAGTAATATAATTTTTTAGTGTTTTTTGACTTAGCCCTCACTTTTTAATATGTTATTTGACTTAACCCCCTTTTTTCTAACCTCTTTGACTGGGCCCCTGCATGAGGGGGTTATCTCCAAATAGTGAATAAAAATAGGGGTTAAGTCAAATAATTTATTTGATTTTTCTCCTTGTTTATAATGCAAAATTAGACATAACCACATTTTTTTTGTTATGGGGGGGGGGGGGGGGGGGTGTAAGTCAAAGAGATTATCAAATTGGAGCCAAATCGCAATTAAAAAGTGGGGGGTTAAGTCAAAAAGACCTTCTTTTTTTTTTTTATAAAAACTTGTAGTTTGTAATGGTTTCAAGCCATTACAAAATCCATTGGTGAATTTTTGTATAAAATCTTACTTTTAAAAATAATGGCTCCTAGTTGTTAGAAACAGTTTGAGCACCACTTCTTTGTAAAGGTTTAAAAGACTTATTAAGGATAATTTTGTAAAGTCGTGAATAGTTATATATTATGTCACTTCAACAAAGTCAATAACAGATGATAACCTTAAAAGACTGTTGATAATTTACCTTGGTAACGGTTCTAAACTGTTACAAATTTATTGTAACACTGCCCATTATAAAGATTTAAAACAGTTACAAATCGATTTGTAACTGTTCAAAACACTTACTAAACAACGTTTTTAGTGTAGTTGATTTGTCCATGTAAGAATCGTTGCCCGTGAGTATGTTTATTTTTATTGAATATATGAGGGTTTATGGTAAATGGTTATGAAAGGAGCAAATCTCCTTTGTGTGAAAGCCAACATTATCAAGAGCCTATAAAAATGAGAGGCAAAAATAAAAAAAATAAAGGCCAACTAATTTGTTTGTTTTATTTTTCAAAGTGATATCTTCGAAAGATTTGAGTGAAAAATATGATATATGTTTAGCTTTAGAGGGTATTATATTTGAAGATCAACGAGTTTCCACAATGAATCCTAGTTATGATTATCATGTCATGATACTGTTGATTTGTAGAATCATTAATATTCTACGCTTATGTTCATTGTGCTTACTTGTTCATAGAGTTTTCCATATCTTGTCACTTGAGGCTAAATATTATTTTGATGAAGTTTTGCGATCAAATAGAACACCTTGGACATATTTAAGTGATTGGGTCATAATTCATTTGTATCTAGGTCACTCCCATTCATTCCATACAACATGTTTAAACACATCGATATGACGCTAATTGTGTAAAGCTTATATATTTTGTGTCATCTTTGTGGTTGTTTATACCTATATATGTGTGTTGGTGTGTCATTGATATATTTTGCATATTTATATATATGGTATCGTTTTGTTTTGAGTTTTTGCATTTGCATTTAATCCATGTTTTCCATATGCTTTATCTTTGGATTATATTTGGCATGCTATGTGATCATATTGGTATCTTTTATTGATTGTTTGCATTAATATTTCATTCTTTCTTGTATATTCAAGTTAGTACCCTATTTGCATCAATATTGATATTATTTGATCACTTCTTGAATTATTTGGGCTTGAGTTTCCATGTTGTTTTTTGTTGCACTTCACACCATTGCATGATTTTATTACTTCTTCTGTAATTTCTCTTGATATTATATGTTCACACATTTAGGCGGAGATTATATTTATGGGGGAGAAATAGTTTATGCACTCTTACTTTGTATATTCCTGAACAAAAAGTGGGAGACATAGTATTTTTCCCTTCATGATTGGGAGATATTTATCTTGGGGGAAACATCTTACCTAGGTTGAGATTGTTAGACATAGGAATAATTTTATTCTTATGGATATTTTATACTTGTTATATTCTCTTTGCATTTGAAGATGTGTTCAAGTGTCCAGGTTTGCAACATTTCGTAAAGTTTTCAAGCGAGCAAAGCTACTCAATGTATGTATCAGTCGAGCATCTGTATTGTTTTCCTTTTAGGATTGGGGATTGAGTCTTTTAGAGAGCTTGATGGCCCATATGTGTTTTTATTTTGGTTTTGTCCTCGAAAAGCCAAAGGAGGAGATTTTTAAGGAAACAATTTCAATTGATTCAATTTTATGTATTGGCTTAATTCGGACAAAACATTTGAGTCATAGGTTAGGCTTTGTAATATTCAACTCGTAAGCCTATGAAGTGTGTGATTAATATGTAGTAGAAAAACTTCAGAGATTACACATCGTGTTGTGTTTACTGCCATATTTGTCTTCATGTTTTCGAGTATCTCTTTGGTACGGATGCATATGATTTTTGATATCTTGGAGATTTAATTTTGGGAGTTTGGTTTTCACTAAAATGTTTCGAACTACGTTTAAAATTATTTTTGGAGAAAAATATTTTTTTGTTCATTCAAATGATAGTTTAGCTTCGTTTGAATGACATGTGAGTTTCATTCGAATGAGGTTTGGTTATTATTGGAACGAATTGATGGGTTTGTTATAACGGAATTCAAATGAACATCCAACAAGGTTTCTCTATTTAACAGTGGCCTACCCGTTAGAATCTCATTCGAAGCACATTCAAACGAGATTACTTAATCGTTCGAATGAGTGTAGAGTTCGTTTAAATGAAACAAGGTTTTCTCTCTAACAAACCCCTATTTTTGTTTGAACAAACCCCTTCACCTCAAAATTCATGTTTTCTACAAATAGGAGTGCTGGCATAAGTTTTCTATTTGACTTTTAGCAATAAACATTTTCCCATATATATCCAAAAGTTCCCAAACCCTTGTTTCACCCAAATCGTTTAAAGTTCGAAGTTTTATCTTTCTTATGCTTTGAGATCTTCTTGCGTGGCCACCATAATTTTTCTCTCTCATCATCTCGATAGAGAACATGTTTCATGTATTGGACTCTATACTATGCTTGCATGTTTTGGGTTCTTGGATGGTTTCTTTACCTCATCGATGGATATAAGGCATGTGTGGAATCACACGTTGTGTCATCTTGTATGGGTCGAATCCTGCATTACACTGCTAGGGAGAGGTTAAAGATATAAGAGCATTAAGATTTGAGAGGACGACGAGTCGTAGTATAAGTCTACTATTTGTTTTGTGAAAAACCTTATCATAGTGATTTGTTTGGCTGGGTCATTCGAGTTTTTTTTCCTGTTGTTGGTTTTCCTCATACAACGTCGTGTTGTGCTATTAGTTTAATTATTTTATCTGTTTTCATCTTAATGCATGTTTTAGGTTAAGAAGATAAAATTTGGTAAATCGGTTTAACGCTTCAATTCGATTTAAAATCGATGAATAGTTTTATTTCGGTTAATTCTGTTTAGATTTTGACATTAAATTTGAAGATTTTAAACAGAGTCTTTTTGGTGTTCAGACCATCCCTTGACTGAGCATTTGTGCTCTCAATATGTTTCCAACCCATTCGCTCGAATAGTGACAAAAATGAGTACGATAATGTTCTGCTCCCATGCGCACGACCCGTGCTCAAAATTGAGTTGGGGGCTCATTGTCCAACATCTTGAGAATATACTCAATCATCTATACAACAGAGCTAGAATTTGAAAATTTGATATAATTAGCCTTATTTCCCTCCAATCGTTCACAACTCTATTCCCTCATTTCAAAATACATTATTTGAGGAGGTTTTTGTGTTTGAGAGATTTTGTTTCTCTATCTAATTCAAAATTTAAAAATCCTTTAAGATTTTGTGAGATTTTTTATCTAGGATGATATCTAAATTTCATAGTTGATTTGATAGGATTTTATCCACATATAACGAAGTTTACATCTGAATTCTGATTAAACTAATTGATATATACTCCGATATCTAAAATGGAGGTGTTCTAGCTATCGAGAGTTAGAGAATGGAGTGGATCTAGGATGGATAATTGACTTTCGTGTTAAGTATTGGATCTTCACTTGGATTTCTCATTAAAACGGAGAAGAGTCATGATATTCATCGATAAATTATTATGAGTGCACTTGATTGATTTATCTTATTGTATCATATAATGGAATTTTTAAATTTAATGAGATGATTGGTCACACCGAGGTTTTTTTACCCATAGGTGGGAGTTTTTTCTCGTATACCCAGTGTTGTGCATTTTTGTATAATTGAATATCATTTTTGATTGCTTAATTGTGTTTATGTGATTGAAATTTCACTAGATCAACTTGTGATTTGAAAAATTAATTTAGATCTGGATTTCATGAATTGGAAAATTAAAACTGGTCATAATTTGTGTTATAACCTATTCACCACCCCTCTAGGTTATTTGGAGTGAATACACATTTGCATTTTCAATTGCTATCAGAGCAAGGTTGCTCCACTAAGCTAAACATCCCGAGTAGATCCTTCCTTGTGTGTGTCTATAATCATTTATATGTAATTGTATTTGGATATATCAGATTTTTATGCTTTAGGTGTGAGTTTAGACGATTTCAGTCATCATTATAATCTTTGTTGGCTAAGAGCACATCATTTTCATTAAGTGAGTCTAGCTTTCAGGTTGCGCACAATGTAAATGATGTGAGTGAGGAGAGTAATCAAGTGAAATCAATTATGCGTAGAACAAGGTGTGTCATGAGTCACTCAAGTTGAAATTTTTTGAAAAGGAAGGTGATTTGTTGAATGAAAAAGTGGTAATGATTTTTTACTCAAGAATGAGTTCGTGTTAATGGTCAGAATGCATTTTTTTTATCCCTAAAATAAAATGTACATTTGAAAAGGAGTGCCAAATGTTTGTAATTAAGGAAAAATAATATAAGGAAGACATGATTCATCTAAAGAATGATTTTTTTAATGATTTAAAGGTGAAACTTGATTTAGAGGAGAAATCGAAAAAGATGAACAAATTTCTTTTTGAAAAATCCATGATTTCGAATGGTATGAAGTTATTGGATTTGACTATTTTGATTCTCCCTCTAATATGTAAGAAAAGGGATGATAAACAAGAGGTTTTTACTCAAGTTAATAATAAAAAAAAGTTATTTCTAAAGGAAAAGAAATGGAGAATTATATCTTGCCTATCAAGAGTGCAAATGTAAAGGTTGCTAAAGTTAAGAATAAATTCAAATATCAATCAACCTAAATTTGTTCAAAATCCTCAAAATCAAGAGAATGAAAGAAAAGTGTTTAACAAATAAAATTCTCACTTTAAGAATCATGCAAATTATTATAAAAGAGAAAGAAAATTGCAAAACCAAAAAGATCAATGTTTTGTCAAAAGGAATATGGAATTTTCTTGTAAACCATTTCAAACATATAAGTGCTCTTATTATTTCATGATAGGACACTTGAGGATTTATTGCTATAAGCTTCAAATGGATTATCAACACTCATATTCTAAATTTTTAAGAAGAAATAAGTTTTAAGGAGAGAATGTGAAACTTGAAAAAGAATTGAAGAAACTTAAAAAGTAAGTAAGTGATTTGATAATAAAAAATCAAGTGAAGCCAACGTGGGTAAGAAAAGAGAGTCGAATGTGTTGTATGGGTTTTGAAAATATTAAAACTCCAAATTCTTTAATTTATTCAAATTTGAGTAATTTTAATGTTGGTTTGACTA
The DNA here is from genome assembly GCA_949130495.1 of Sambucus nigra. Taxonomy (NCBI): domain Eukaryota; kingdom Viridiplantae; phylum Streptophyta; class Magnoliopsida; order Dipsacales; family Adoxaceae; genus Sambucus; species Sambucus nigra. The sequence continues at coordinate 215,018,580 of OX422210.1, read as the reverse complement.
CATTTTAAAATAGAAAGAAGTCAAGAGTGAGTGGAAAATGAACAATAAGAATTTTTAATAATGTCACACTTCACAATGTTCATTATGTTGAAGGGTTTAAGGCTAATCTCATTAGCATTAGTAAATTGTGTGAGGATGTTCATTGTGTGAGTTTCTCTGAGAGAGAATGTTTGGTGAGTAATGACGAAAATGGTGTTTTAATGAAATATGTTAAAAATGGTGAAAATTGTTATGTTTTGCCGAATAAATAAAAGAATGTGTATGAAAAGACGAAAGTTGATTTTATTGATCAATGGTTAGAAAACATGGATTTTCATAATTTGGAGAGTGTTTGGTCAAATTTATTTCAATTTGGATCAACTAGGGTGGAGAGTATTTCAACACATGAACTAATGAAAAAAGTTCAATCTTCTTTGGATGAGATTGAAAAAAATCAAGTTTTGAAGGAAAATGTGTTTGTTGATCCAAGTGTTTTGAATGTGACAGAAAATGACCAAGATGTTTTCAAACGTCAATGTTTTTGAAAAAAAGTCACGAAGGTTTAAAAATACCTTCTCAATCTTACAATTGTACATTTTTCCCCAAAAGGGTCATTTGAGATAGTTTTTCAACAAATTTTTCAACAAACAACGAAAGTTAAGAGTTATTCCTAAATCTCATTCTAAGGTGGTTCATTAAGAAACTTACGTGTGAACTTATTGTCATAGAACCGATCATCTTAGAGATTTTTGTTTCATGTTTAGTAATTCTCATGTTAGTTCACGTTCACATTCACATGATTTGGTTGGTGACTTGAACAATGAATTGAATGTGATTGTGAAGAAAGTTAATGAGTTGAAGAAGGAGTGTGGTAATTACTTTGCAAAGAAAAATGTTCTTTTGAGAAATGCGGATTGTGTGAACAGGGAGTGTTTTGAAAAAAGAGGCAATTTGAATTTCAAATCCCATTTTATGTCAAGGGTTTCTCCTAAACCCAAGAATCCCATTTCAAGGTATGTTTTGAAAAAGAAAGGTGTTTTGAATGTTGGTATGTGTGTTTCCACCTTTAAAGGTGAGTCATATTCATGTGTTCCTCCACCTCTCATTGATACCAAAGAGGTTGTCCTTCCCATTTTAGTTGTTAGGTGCTTGTCATAGCTACGATCTTCTTTTCTCATATTCCATATCATTTCCTAGGCTATGTATTGGGGTTTTAAGTAATTTTGTGGTTTGTGTTGCATGTTATTTTTATATACATGATTATTTACTTCTTTTAACTTGTTCTTTTTTTTTTATTACAAAAAAATCCAAAAAATATTTAAGTTTGTTTATTTTGTGTGGGAGTGTCTTGTGATCCATGTGTGATTTGTTTATCTCACACATTTTTTTGTTTGCTTGGATTATTTCTTAATAGTTTTTTATCCATGCCATCCTGTATTTTTTGTGAGCTTATATGTTTTGAGACATAACTTCTGATTTTTTGTGATTGGAATATGTGATTTTAATCTATTTCACATGATTATTGTGTTTCTTTTAAACATATGTGTTTCTTGTCACATATTCTCATATTTGATCATATGTTCAATGTTTATTACCACATGTATTTGATATATTTCTTCATGATAATCCTATTTTCTTCATGCTCTGCATGTTTTTGATTTGCCATGCTACTATGGATGATGTTTAAAGTTTGGTGGCAGAGATTGAGAGATCTTGTTCTTTAAGAGTTTGAGGTGCATTTAGATTTCCATATTTAATCATATAAAGTTTTTTTATATGTTCATATTTTGATTCTTTTATATAAAAATACAAAAATATTTTTCATTATTTTGTATATTTTTAGTTATTTTGTATTTCACCCGTTAACCTACGCGTTATTAGCCCCATATGGTATCTTAATCCCTATATTTATGCTCGTTAACCAGAAAACCTCATATTTCTATGATAACATGTTTTGCAGGGGTTAATTGAGCTTTTGTAGGTATTTGGATGCTTAGTATGAAGTTCTGACGTATTTCGACGAAGTTTCGTACACTACCGTACGCGCAAGGGCATTTTTGTCATTTCATAATTTGGACAATTGGCCAAATGTATTCACAAAAGTTTAAGCCCTCTAAACATACTTCGCATGGCCATAAACGGTGCGCAAATCGGAGCTATATCGAAGAAGTTACGGGCTTTTGAGCGGAAGGGAATTTCAAACCAACCAAAACAGGGGAGAGGATTCAAGACCTCTAGGTCTGAATCGATTCGCTCCTTACGAATCGATTCGGTTGGAGACAGAGTGCCATTTCCTCCATTCCGAATCGATTCGGATTTCAGCGAATCGATTCGCTCTCCATTCCGAATCGATTCGGATTTCACCCGAATCGATTCGCCCCTCTGGCAGCCTCGAGATATTTTCCAACCGAATCGATTCCGCCCAATGCCGAATTGATTCGGCCCTGCTGATATTTGTTTTTCTCCCCTTTTATTTACATGTTTTCCATGGGATTTGTTTTGTATAAACATTCTTTCTCTTCAATTTGAAGAGAGATCTTCCATTTTGTCTAGTTTTTAAGGTTTGTAGTGGGGGCTAAGCCCTATCCCATTTTCCATTTCTTTGTAAGTTCCTTTGCACTATTCATTATATCCTTTAATATATTTGTTGTTCTAGTTTATTTCCATTGTTGTAGTTTAATTTCATGCTTAGATAATTATTTGTAGTGAATTTATTTCTTGCTTAATTAGTTTATTGCTTTGTTAAATTAGTTTTATTCATGCTTAGCCCTTAGATAAATAGGGTCGGGGTTGTGTTCCGCCATTAACGGGTTTGGACCTCGAAATTTAGGGTTTCTTATAAAATTGCATTTAATTGAAACCTCGCGTATTAAAGTCGGATTATTATGCGTTTAACTTTCTTTGTCACGCAACTTTAGTGTTTATAGCGATATGCTGAATTTAATCCGCGTGTGACCATTTTCCGTTAAATGTTTAATCTCGCAACTTTGGATTTAATTCCTTATTGTGTGATGTTTATGCTTAATTGAAAATGCTCGATTAAATTTCTTTCGAGCCTTAACTCTAATTAGTAGTTATTTCGATCCGCGTGGTTGGGTGCGATCCCGATCCTCGCTTTAGTTTTGTGTACCGTAACTTATTCTTTCCTTTGTCACCATTCCCAACCATCACCTTTTCTTTTATTTATTTTACACTTTTATTCTTGAAGTTTTAAAGCAATTAAAATCTAAAATTCAATCACTCCCTGTGGATTTCTTACGATACCCGACTTACCGCTGTGCTTGTTGGTCAAGTGTAGTTATAGTTTAGGTTTTTTGCATTGAGTTACTGAACCGATAACAACGATTTGCGTATTACACGACACACGGTTTGCGCTCGATCACTTAACATGTTGATAAATCTATAGGATTACATAATTTGAAGTTTTGTTGCTTAAGTGTTTTATTATTGATGTAATTGTTGAATTTGTTTTGTCAAAGTAAACTTTTAAAAAATATCATGAAAACATTGACTTTAGTTTGACATTGATGACTTGAAAGATTGCACTCACTTTACACCACATGATTTTACAAATGGTATTACATATTTTCATTTTTAAAAGAATATGAAACTTTAAAGGTGAAAATCAATCTTTCATGAGTTTAATAAGCACTCCATAGCCTGCATGTGAGAAATATGAGAATTTTATATGTTGGAGTTAAATATGGACCGTTTTGATGTGTTGATAAGGGATTCCATGAGTGTAATAATGCCAATTTTAATTCAATTATCATTGGGTATATGTCAAATATGGGTGTGAAAATCCAATGAAGGAAAAAAACCATTGTGTTGGATTGAATAATAAGCCAAGTGCTTAACTGACAATAAAAATAAGATAAGGCTTTAGCATTTCAAAATGACATAGCTATTTTAGTTTGGTATTTAAAAGAATTGATCAACACTTGTGCCGAGGGAGTTTATAGATGTATTCATTCTTAAAACAAACCTCGTGATAGTTATAATAGGGTAATTGTATTGAGGTCTATAAAGAACTAAATCTGGCGAGGTGTGACCCACTCCCCCGGATGCTATTTTCATGGTCTGCAAGGTCTCAAGAGCGGCTGAAGGAGAAAACTATCTATTTCTAGTAACAATGGATTTTCTATAAATTCTATATGAGAAGAGAAATGATTAGTGACGGCTTTTCAACAACAATAATAAGAGAGAAAAGGGATCACTTGGAAGTTATGGCTATAGGTAGTGAAGAGAGAGACACTTCAAATACTAAGAAGAGAGAACTTTCTAGTGAGAATTTAATAGAGCAACAGTGCTAACTTGAGTTTTTTTTTGTTGTGCTCGACCTTTCCCATGGGTCCTATTTATAAGTAAAAAACTATGGCTGATTTGGTATATGGGCGCCAAAATGAGACATCATTTAGGAGAATATCTGAAATGTACCTTTTATCTCTTTTAATTGTTTGTCACCTATCCCCTCTGACAAACAACACATGGTTCATACCAAAGTCCAAAATAAAATATGTCGGGCATAGTTCCAAAAATGTGATTTGGTAAATATCTTTTCAAATGGTAACTTGGTGAACAATCTTTGAAAACTCGTGAGTAGCCTTAGGGGCCACTCACCAACTATTAATTTAAAGTACTTTGTGGGCAGCATATTGGCTACCCATTCATTTGACTAAGTGTAAACTGTTTGAGTTCATGAGTGACCTTTTAGGTCTCTCCAACTAGTATTCTCTCTTTCCTTAAGTATTGAAGAATTTGGGCCTTATCTTTCCCAACAAACCTTGTCTCTCAGCCGCTAAACCAAAAACTCCCTAGGGATCCCAATTTGTCCACACAAGCCTACTTGCTCGATCTAGGCTACCAAGGTAACGAAATAACAATGTTAGTAATTATTCATCATACAAGATAGTTCATAACTTCTTGACTATTTAATGGAGAATTCCCTCATTCTTTGGGCCTGCTCACGTGTTAGTTTTTTTGTCTTTGGGTTTCTCATTGAGTAGCCTCTCGCCAGTCTTAAGACTTTATTAACTAATTGTCTCTCTTTTAGGCTTGGGTCCACTTCTTGTGGTACCCCCTCTCACCAATTCCTTTGTATTGGCTTCTTTTGGGCATGGGTCCCCTCACTTTGGCACTCTCTCGCCAACTCCCCTATCTTGGCTTCCTTTAGTATTGGATCCACTAGTTGAGGGACCCTGTCGCCAAATAACTTATTTGGTTTTTGCTCTGTATTGGGCCCACTCATTATGGACCCTCTCGCTGGATACTTTAACCTGGTATTCCAACGTTTTAAGGCCCACTAATTGTGGCGCCTTCTCATCAAATGCTTTAGTTAACTTTTCTTCTATATTGGTCCACTCATTGTGGGACCTCTCATTAGATGCCTACCTTGGCTTATTTAACTAAGGGCTCATTTGGGCCTGTTCGTGTCGCAACCCCCTCGCCCATTTATACTTTCCCTCATCTGTGAGCCCCCTTTCCCCATTGGCCTTTTTTGTGGTAAGTTGAGTGGGTGCCCCTCTACATTATCTTCCTCTTACAAAAGTGTTTATGCTGGTTATACCGAAGAGTTTTACGAAACAATCGTATTCTTTTCTTATAATTTGAAGGGTTTTTTAGTCACATCATTACTCTGTTTGGAATTTAATGCCCGTGTCAATTCAACCTTTGTTTAGTGTCTCGAGAAGACAGGTGTCTGCTTGGAAACAGGCATCCCATCATTTGGGTAATCATTTTATTACTTTTGACCCATCAGGCGTGTGACCCCTCCTAGGTAGAAGTACCTATTTTTAAAAAAAATTACATTGCCTTGGTCAATTTCACCCTTTCACTTTTAGAGTTTTAAAGAGAAAAAAGCTTTGTCTCCCAAAATCCCCTTTCTTCCATAGCTATTTCATTCAAACCTTCTAGTATATCAATGGCTTCTTCTTCAATGGTTTCTTCTGTCGCAATTTCCACTGCCACAAGCGAGATTGTCATGGGTTCAATACCCATCCAAGTCACTGTCTCCACCGTTCTTGACACAAATGCCACCACTGTGGAAACCTCCATTGTTATTTCCACCACTACATTCACTGGTGGTTCTGGTGGTGTAGGCTCTTCTAACACCGTTGCCCTTTCTAAGGTACAAAGGGAGTGCCTAAAAAATTGATCAAAAATGGAATTCAGTCTTTACCGCCTTTTCCCCTACATTGGGGAAAAAGATAGCTCACTACACCAAAATGCTAATTTTGTGACTGCCTTTTTGTGACTGGTAATTGGGGTGACAAACTTATCACTCCCGAGAGTAGTCACAAAATTATTTTAACTCCTATTAGGAGTGATAAAATGAATGGTAATAAAATTTTTGAGTTAATTAGTTTGTCACTGCTAATGAGAGTTACAAATAATACCATTTAATCAATTTTTGACTCCTATCAACAGTCATAAATTTATAACTGTCACAGGCAATCACAAATTTATCAGTAGACCTAACTTATAACTCTTATGTGCAGTGATAAATTTATAACTGCTATGAGGAGTCACAAATTTTGACCTAGTACTAAATTTGTAACTGCTAACGACAATCATAAAGTTGTGACTGATCCCGACACTCACAAATTTTGGCTTACTGTAACTTGTGATCGCTACGAGGGGTCACAAAATTTTTTACCATACTATAATTTCCCTCGTCTCTCCTCTCTCTCTTCTCACTCTTTCTCAAAACTTTCCCGATCTTTCTCTTACGTCGTGAAGAGATCTCGGCCTTTCATTTATGGTGAGTTTTCGATTTCGTTTTGCTGTTTCTACTTTAATTTCATTTTTCTATTTCGATTTCATTTTCCTGTTATTCTTATTACGCTGTGAGGTTTTGATTTTGGGTTTGCGTTCGGGTTTTGTTGCTAGAAATGGGTAAGTAAGTCACCGACAGTGTGGAGATTTAGATTGATGGTAAGTCACCGAAAATGGATTCGTTTTTGGAAATTGATTGATGAATCCATTTATGAATGTTTTAATATAGTACAGTGGCGATGGTTTTAATGTGGGTTTCGGGTGAGGGGATGTTCTGTGGCGATGGTGTTAGTGTATGGGTGAAGGAGGTAGAGGGTGGGCAGGCGGGGTTTCTTACTAGATTAAGGCAGTATCGTATGTTCCTTTGTGTAGGTCCTCCACATATGTTCCTTAATAAACTAAGGAACATATGCCTAGAATTTAAAAATGCACAGCCATATATATAAAACATTGAATAAACTAACTATGTTATCTACTAAATAATATGTTGGAGAGAATTTAGAAATAATAAATGTTAACTGATCCTATTTTATGATCGCCAATTTAATTTTTTTGTGGTGAAAATAAGATTGAAATTTTCTGCAATTTTTATTTTTTATTTTTCTGACGTATGGCCAAGTGTGTCCAACAATTGCCAACAAGTCCAAGTTTTACTCTCTCTTGCTGTTTTGGTACTTTCTCATATTGTTACCTAAAATTTTGCCAATTCTAATGATGCATATGTTTTTCCTTTTTTAACAGTAATAAATTTAGTTTTGAGTCATAAGATCTATATATAGGCTTATTGATATTTATCATTGTTATTTATGATTAGTTTCTAAAGTATTTATATATTAGTGGCTATTTTCATTGGGGAAATAAATTATGACATCTAAGGTGACTAAATTTATGGATATTAGAGTCTAGAGGATTACGTGCAATACTGATTTAATGATTTGGTTGTGGGTCATTTGGCTTTGTTGATTTGATTGATTCATTTTTTATTTATACCATGGTTATAAAGATTAAAGTGTTTTGCAATTCTTAGGTTCTGTTTTGACTGTCCTTTATAATTGATTGGGGCATGATGTTATTTTTCGATGATTAGTATATGTTGTTAGGACATTAATTTAACATCATGTTTGATTGTGTATTTAATAGTGTAGTGTTTACTTTCTATAATATTCACTGTTTTAACTTGATTTATGTGAAATGGAAAATTCTCTTAATAGTAAATGTCATATAGGAATTTTACTTTGGTCTTTCTTATTACCTATATTATTTCAATAATTCTAGGCCGACTTAGAAATGTGACACAAATTGGTGTGAGACACTAACATGTCGCACCCGGACATGAGCCAATACAGGTGCAACACGTTAGTGTGTCGCACCAAATGTGTCGCATTTATGAGTCGACACATTATGCATTTCTTCAACCGGAGTCCACACTTACAGTCAATGTGAAATGGTTTCATCATTCGGATTTGGTGTTGGGCTCTATTTTTGTATTTCTACCTTCTTTGATATATTTATTTTTGATTTTGAATTGTGAATTTTGAAGGTCTAACTCCGTAGGTAATATGGGCATTGGCACACATTGAGTGGTTTGTCAAAAGATAAGGAATTTCATTCGATGTTTCAAAACGGAAAGTTTTTTGTTAGTAACGAAGAACACATGTATTCAAACTCAGAGAGGTCATTATTTATGTCGGAGAATCCTATCTCTCAAGTGATGTATACTTTATACCATGACTTGAAACAAGACCACTAAATATGTTAAACCAAATTAAGTTTTGTTTTTGTATTATATATTAATGTTCTCTTGTGATAACACTTTTGGTGGGTTCTTTAGGTGAGTTTTTTCTTTAGGAGAGGTACAATTTTTTCTACAACCAAATGACATTTCCATAGGAATGCCATGTCCTCCTGTAAGTATGCATCTCTCTTTCTTCAAAATTCTATTTTTTATTTTGTTACTACTATCTCTCTGAGTTCATTAAACACCTACATTTGCTTTGATAAGTTTGTTATTTCGTAATAGGGTTTAATTTACAGATTAATTTCTATTTCTCATCTATGGATATGGTTGTGATAATTTATGATTTACGGATTCGCATCTGATTCACATCTATGGATATGATATGGTAATATTCGAGGCCTGGTGAGCTGCAAGAGGGGGCTAGCTACTGCTTGAGTTGGAGATTAGGCGTGGAGACAAACAATATACATGCATGGCGCACTGTCCCGACACAGTGCTTGTGTCACATTCAAAATTACATGATTGGTGGATAGTACGAGCGGGACCTCAACCTCATTGTGGACAATATCGTCACTTACACCGATGGCATAGTTTTGTCCCAAGATGGAATGGATGATTGGATTCTAGATGTTGATGACACCTGCATCTCCAATCTCTTGTTTTACAAGGGAAAGCGACATGGGTATGTAATCTTCAACTTGATTATTAAGAACCTACATATATGGGTTCTATAACTAATTTGCTGTGATTATCCCTAAAAGGAAAAGAAAATTCTATTTGTAAGGATACTATATTAGGTAATTCTTAGAATTAAGTCTAGGGCTGAGGCAATAAATTTCTATAACCTGGGTTACTCTCAAAAAGTTAAACGAAGGTATGATTTATACAACCAAAGTAGTTAGTTGGATTCCATTACAAAGTTAAAAAATGATTATAAAATAATTCATTTTTATGAAAATTTAATAAGTAAAAAAATATGGGAGTGATTTGGTTATAATAAGTAAAAAATTTAATAAGTAGAAGGGGCGGGTAAAAAATATTTTCCATAAACAATGACTAAATTATGAAGTACCTTTCATATTTATAGCTATTATTTTTATAGAATACAACTGAAATCAAGGTAAAAATAACTACTTTCCATAGGAAAAAAGTCAACGTCGATCAAACGGACATTTAGACTCATTGTATCTTTCAAAAATATTAAAATAGTATATTTTGGATTTCGCAAAGCCTAATATATTAGTTATATATAATCAATATCACTTCAAAATTTAATAGTGGTAAGAATTTTTCCAAATATAAACATGGGTTGTAGTCCGGTTTAGTCAGCCTCTAGCTTCGTCCCAATCATCTTGTCTATGTACATAAGAGAGGTTAAGAACAAATTATAGACTATATATAATAAACAATGCTTAAATTCATATGTTATAGTTTCTTTCATATAAGGGTGCAATTGATATTTCAAAATATGAAATACTAACTAAGGAAGTAGGTGACAATGTCTTAATATGTTCAAGATCAGGTAAGGAATTAGTAGCGTTAACGTGGAATTCTTTTTGACATAAATTTAATATCATCATGTTTTGTATGGTTTAATTAAATATGATGCATCAGTAACAAGACCTAAATAATTCATGCTCTGCAGTTTTTTGTTAGTAGTAAATATAACTACACAAACATTAACACTAGCGTCACAACAAAATATAAAGTGGTTAGAATGTGAACATACTTAATATAACTTTAGACAGCTGAAAGGGTGGAATCTGCTGTTCATAGATTAAGAAGCGAGTTTGGGGAGCAACATGTGTGGGTACCTCCTTCATGACTTCATTACGTTTTATATTTGGAGAAGATGCTTCTTTATTACACTCCTCTATTCTACCTTTTTTCCCCTTGTAATTTATTGTTCTTGCTTAAGCTATTTCCGTAATCTTATGTACTTCATCACATCACAAGGTATAAAATGTGGTGTTTAGGATGGTAATGATGTGAAGAATCTAGTTGAATTTGCGCAACAAAATCTGAAATACATTGATATATGGGTACTTAATTTTGATCCTTTCATTTCTTTCATCTTATTTATTTATTGATATTTTATTTTTAAGTTGGATGTGTGATATAGTAATAGCTATCTTGGTGAGAGGTATTTGAACATTCACTACACGCACGCGCTAATGTATACAACTTTATGTAGTTTGATTCCCAATTACTGGTTACCTGCCTTGCTATGCCTAAAGTAAAGATTACTCACTAATTGACATTAAAAAAAGTAATTTGTAAACACAATGGGGATGTTTATTTGTCAAAGATACCAAATACTAGATGAGTTAATCTAAGTCGCCAAACATGTTTTTATAGCAATTTATCCACAAGCATTCGACTTAACAACCCCCATTGATTCTCCAACTTTATAGTCCCCTTCTTGTTCTACACGGGGCCAATGGGTACTTACTTGCCATACCCTACCCCCCTCCAAGGAGGACCTGAATATGAAAATCTATTATATCTTCACACAATTGTAGGTGAATATGGCTCAACATACTAGTGCAGCTCTTTTTATTAATCTTTTAGTGAAAGCTTGAGGTTTGTATATATGATAGGTATTATATATTCAATCTGATCCTACAAAAAGGACTCAAGTGCATGCAATCTTATCTGAAGTTACGACTGTGATGAATTAGAATGACATGGGCAGATATGCCCAATGAGGGGGCCGGTTATATTGGGGATATTTAATTAATGTTAGTAGATAAAATCTTATAATTAGTTTCTTGGTATGTATCTTTCAGATAGGTGTTTAGCGGAATAACTATATTCATTTTTAGTTTTGATTTCCATGTTTATCTAGGACTTAGGAGGCCAAAATAAGGGACCTCTCCATTGAGATTCTCATTGATATCTATCAATATATTCTAGATTTAAGATTTGGGTGCGTTTGGTTACACACTTTGGCTAATTCATGTTAAGTGGTATTAGAAGGGTAACCGCTCTTAGTTGAGTTGAGTTGAATAATGTTAAATGAGGAATAATAATCAATGGAAAAAACACAACACAATTCAGAATCGGAGAAGAGGCTTTGATATTTGAAGAAGATGATGGAATCTTTAATGCAACCAAACCCGACTATTCAGTAAACCTTCCTGCTCCGAGCTATATTTAAAACAAATGTACTCCAATGCAACCAAACCCAACAAAAGTAGAGATCTTATAATTAAAACAAATGTACTCCAATTTATGAAAAGAAACATCAAAATCAACATATAAATTGTTCTAACATGCAGCATTATTGGAGTTTTTACAGTAGTGCCCACTGAGAAAAAGAAAGTTCCAAGGGGACTTACTTTTTATGATTGACTTTTTAGTTTTGGGGCAGGGAATGGTCCAATTCTCCATACTTCCATGTAAAATGCGTAAAATTAACATATCAATTGGTCCATTCTTGTATTGGGGGTGTTTACCAAAAATATTTAACTAGGCACGCCGCCTTGAGCCTAGAGCTTAGGTGCACGAGCCTAACCTTTAACAACAATGATCTAATTCACATAATAAAAATCATGGCATATCAATGTTAGATGTCTAATCAATGGGACTAACTTTATCACATGATGTTAGACTCCTTTATCTGTTTAGAATTCTAACTTTCGAGCCATTGTATGTTAGAACTTCAATTTTACTGCTTTCTTATTCCGCCTTGAGAATGATGCAGATAAATAATGTAGGATCAAATGCATATAGTTACAAACCGCTAGTAGAGGCTTCAGATGAAGATCTTATGTAAGTTTATATTACGCTTTCATTTTTCTTTATTTATTGTGGTTTTCTTAATTATTTGGACTTATATTATCTACACAGAGAAGTTGTCACTAAAAACACCCTTGGATTGATGATATGTTATCGAAAGGTAAATATCTTCTCGAGATTTTAAAGTGGCATTTGTCATGTCTTTGCTCATGTAGTTGCTCTATAGGCTATCAATATGATGCTAAAGCAGCCTCGAGGGGGACATATATTCAATATTGATGGAGCTAGTTCAGATGGAAGACCAAACCCAAGGTAATCTCGTTCTTTTATTATGTCCAACAAACAAAGAGAAACTGTTTACATTGTTTTGTGGGAAGATCTGTAGAAAAAATGAAATTAATACGTAGTCATTGAGAGATATGGGCGCATATTCGACGTCTTTTTTTGGGTGGAATATTTTTTTATGCTTACACCGCCGTATTTCCAACATGCTCCATATCTTTTTCTATTTTTGACACATTAACATGCGTGGACACACTAACCGAGATAGACATGTTTTGGGTAAGAAATATGTATTCTTTATATTAAAAAAGGGGTCAACATGTAACTATTTTTGCTTTCATTCCCATTGAAGTTTTTCTTCTTATTCTTTAATCTTTGCAACATATAAATGCGTATGATGATTTCTATTGTGATGCTGTTTCTCCTAACAAACCTTACAAGCCCAAAATATGTGGTTATCGTCTGTTGCGTAATAAATATATGGTTGTCGTGTGATCATCAAGGTCGGGACTCAAACATCACGTTTGCAAATGTTGCCAAGTATTTCTGTTTTGCACTTCTTGGAGACATATGATGAAAATATAACATTATATAACATAAGTTATATAACATTATATAACTTAAGTTATATATGAGTGTTATATAAAGTGTTATATAACTTATGTTATATAACATTGTTATATAACATATAACATAAGTTATATAACACTGTTATAGAACTTATGTTATAACAGTTATATAACACTGTTATATAACTTATGTTACATAACATTATATAACTTAAGTTATATAACTTGTGTTATATAATGTTATATAACTTAAGTTATATAACAGTTTTATGACTTATGTTATATAACTTAGTTATATAATATTATATAACTTAGTTATTTAACTAAGTTAGAACATAAGTTATATAAATGTTATATTGCTTTATTTTCTGTTTCTTGCTCCTCTCCTCATTACCCTGTTTTCATGTTTCTGCTTTCCTTGCTGATACTCATTTTTGTCTTAATTAAAATTCCTACTATATTACATTTCTATTATTTCTGGTTAGTTACCCATTAATTTTATAATTTTGTTACATTGTTTCCATACATAAATAATGTTGTTGTTAAGGCTGGGTAGATTGAGCTGAGTTGAAAGTGGAATGCGCTATCACAGATTTCAGATATTTTGTAGCTAATCGATTATATATGATTAAATTGTGACATTTCAATAAACGGACAAAGATGAGTTTTTGGGAGAAATGGATGAGATTGATTAGGTTTTGGTATTTCACATTGTATATGCTTTAAACCTCCTTGTTTGCAGGTTTATACATGGCATACCCGACATATGTAGTATTCAAAGGCCTAAATCCAGGTGTTTACACTTCGTGGCAAGCAATAGAAGCACAAGTCAATGGATACCGATGCACTGTATTAAAAAAAATTGGTTCCATTGAACTTGATCAATAGGTGTACTCCGAGTACATGAGGGAGGATGTCACCGCATGAATACCCCCCACAGTTTATATACCTAGACTTCACGAAGCGTATCCACCGCGTGGTGACCCATAGTCTAGGTTTAGAATGATTTGTTACATGTTCATGACATTTCATGTCATCAAAGTGCTGCGTTGTTATTTTTTTTTAGTTTATTTTTATTCTATGTTCATTTTGTACTTGGCAACTAAGAACGGGTTGTTTGAGGTTAAATTAAGTTTAAACAAGTTTTATGTGTACCTAATATTTAGAATATCAGAAATATAAATGAATTGTTGTCAATTTTTTAGACTTGTTACATGTTGATGATATTTATTCTAGTCTCATCATTTCATCATTTTGTGAAAATCTAAAGATATTTGTAACAACTCTTACCACATTTAACAAATTCAACTATTGTAACTGCTAATAGTAGTCACAAATTTATCACTACTGTCAATTTTGTAATCGCTAATAGCAGTTACAAATATAAGATTTGTAACTGCTGACAACAGTTACAAATATAAGATTCGTAACTGCTGTCAGCAGTTATAAATATTATATTCGTAACTACTGACAGCAGTTACAACTAGCAGTTACAAATTGGGGTCATTAGCCATAACTCCTATAGGGGTTATAAAAATTTGTGACTGCTGTTAGGAGTTACAATATTTCTTTTGTCACCCCCTAAATTATGACGATAAATAGCAGTTATAAAGGTCATTTGTGACTTCTAACATCACTCACAAATCACCCATTTTGGTGTAGTGACTTCATGGTAGGGCTGGAGATTTTTGAGGTTAAGTTTGTGGCCAAGGTAAATGAGCAACCACTCTTGGGCTTTGTTGAGTCTATTGATACCCCTATCGCCTTGGATGATATCATTCTAGGCGTTCGAGCATATAGAGATGATTTACCTTACTCTGATGTTAACATTGATGTCTGTGGAGGTTCCCCTAATGAGTGGGACCTCTGGGTGGAATATTTTATGGTTGAGCCAATCGAAAATGCTATTTTGAGCAACTTGGTCTGATGAGGACCTTTGATAGTTAGGAAACTTCCACTATTGTAAAACATTCCAACACCTTCAATATTCTGGCCTCTCGTCTGAGCTTTAATTCCCATACCTTCATTACTAGTTGGAGTTAATTTTCTATCACCTTTGAAGATATTTACGAGTTGATAGGCCCCCCTCTTGATGAGTTATATTTTCATAGATGGTTATGATGATGATATCGAGAAGGGGATGTGCGAGGAGCTCCATCAGGAATTATTTGAATGCCCTTGTTATGATGCATTTACTCAAACGGGGGTCATTAAGCACTCATTTATTGAGTACCAGAGATATTGGTTCAGGGAATTTGAGCCCACACCAAAAGAAGGAAGTTCGAGCTGGGTACCCAAAACTCTAGATGGCCCCAAGATCAACTCTCCCTCTAACTTGGCAGCTTTCTTTGTTACCTTCCTAAGTAGATTCCTATTCCATGGAAGGTCAACTTACTCTCCTCGTGAGTTATCATTTTGCCTCCTAGTTAGACTTGCGCGAGGGAGGGATGTGGCCCTCGTACAACTCACTTTAGGTCTCATGTATACTTGGTGGGATCGTGCTCGCATAGATATGAAAGAATCTTATGGATGCTATGATGTAACCAATTTATAAACTCTTTCATTTTGATGTCCTTTTTATTTGAGAGGTTTCCCAACTTTACTCCAGAGCCTCGCTCATTATACAATAATGTCGCTGAAGTTTCCAGGTGGCATAAGAAGTACCCCAAGCAAGCATTGGGTTATTTGATTGATAACATCGATGAATTCTTATTTCAACCCTTCTCCAAATGAGTGGGTGGAATCTTTTCATAGGGCTTCTTCACAACTTTAGTTGGCATATTTTATCGTCGTGCAGATTTGGAGTTTATACCTGATTGCTATTATATTTTTGTTATGGCCATGGTATTGCCTTGCATGCTTCAGTCACTGACTCAACTTAGCCAATGAGTTGAGTTTTATCACTCTAAACAAGTGATGAGGCAGTATAGATTCGATCAAGGAGTTCACATTCCCAACTATCCCTAAATCCACTCACCCATGGAGCTATACTTGGAGGTATATGTAAACTTTACCTTTGAGGGGATGATCTAAATAACTGATAGCTTTGGTGGTTTCTTTTTTACCGATCATGAATACCTCCCATCATTTAGCCTCTTGTGGTTTACTTTGTTGCAATGCCGAATCCTATTGATAAAGAAATAAATTAAGGACATGCCTCACAAAACCACTCCTACCAAGATTGCGAACAATGATAAATACTTGGGTAAGAGAACCCAAAAGGAGTTTTGGTTTCGCAGTACTATAGCGAAGACTTCCCTCACTCAGGCCACCCCTATTTTGGTGAGACCTCTGTACGAGGATTCCATTTATACTAAACATCCAGATCCTCAAGAAGTTAAAGGAAAGGGAAAATGGAAGGCCAATCCTAAGTCCCCCTACAAAAGGAAGCATCCAGACACAAATGTGTCAAACTTTGTTCTATCCTAAGGGGAGATAATTGCTCCTCCTCCTTCACTTATGATTACTTGAGAGAGAAAACAAAATAAGAACAAAGTGGCTGAGACCATTCCTCCCTCAACTTTACTAGACCAAAATTTAGACACAAACACTCTTGGGATTGAAGATACGTTTCAAACGGTGCGCGAAGGTCCATCTCAGTCACCCCTCTCACAGAAGGTACTTTAGTTACTTCTTTTTTTACATAGTGCAACTGTAAGTCATGGAGTTTCAAATGCTTGTTCCTCATCTTGCTCATTTGAAGGGGAACTTGTCGATTATAGAAGCACCCCTTCCTATGATGATAATAGTTCTTATTCAAATGACATTGGTGTTATTGACACCCACTAAGACCACTCACCTGACACTTAGGCTTTGTTGTCAGCTTCAAGAGGATTTGATGGTGATCATGACAATACTATTATCTATTCTCCTTCCAATACATTCCCCACTACTGGGCAGTTTCCTTATGGGTAGCCCCTATTCAAGCACTCTAAGTTCACTTATACTATTTTTTCCTTTAATTTATTTTTCTTAACTCTTGCAACATATATTTTCTCACATTAACTCTTGGCCTTCTCTTGAATAGGAATCTATTTTAGGGATGAGTGGCCCCTCAGAGGTAAGGGTTACCCTCTCCTTCGCTCCCTCTATTCCTCGAGCGCCTTTTCTCCCGGGTAGAAGTTTTATGTTGGTCTCCTCTTTGAGCCTTGACATAGAGGTTTGTCTACCAACTCCAGGATTTACATTTCCTTTACTTCTTAATATTTTTTATAACAATTTGAATCTTTGTTTACTCTACATATCTACACTATATTTCCCACTACTACGAGGGGCTACTATGTGTCCTCTCATTCTGTTCAAGTATTCATCTATCTTTTTCAAATATCCTTGACTCTTATCACCTATTAGCCTTGGACTTGTTCTGATGAACCTATTTATTTATGTTTCCCCCTTTGATATTTGACTACAACCCTCAGTCCTCTTACGACGCCTACTACCTCCTCTCTAGCGGGTGGTTCTCATCTGGGACTTCTATCAATATTTCTGCAGAGGTATTTTTTTAACATTTTCCTTTGCACCTATTTTTCTCAAACATTACTCTAACTTTTCTATATCAGGGCTTTATGTTGCAGGGCTCTCTTTCAAGCAGTCCCTTTACTAGTGGGGGATAATTATACCCACAGGGGTAGTTATTCATTGGGTCTCCCCTTCTGGAAGGATATTTATCCCCAGAGTTTGCTTTCCTATGGACATCAGACCACTGATCTATCCACTTCCCACTCAGCCCATTTATCGCGTGGCTACGAGTGGACCTGCCGTGCATATCTCTTCTTCAACATAGGTATTTAGCTATCAATCCAAGTTATTTTTGTTTTCTCCCTTGGTATTTTTGTAAAAACTTATTTGTTGGCAGGCTGGTACGAGCCTCCCTTCAACCTCTTTTGTTGAGTTGAGCCCCTTTCCCCTTCCTATTGTCCAGATACTTTAGATTTTCTTATTTCTAGCTTTTTGATTCGACGTAAATTCTTCATATTTATCCTCATAATTTATGTACTTTTATCACTCCATGTGATGTAAATTATATGATTTCATCTCATATCATTGATACTGACCCTTTTCTCCTACTAGATCGAGTTTCATGTATCTCTCTTACATTTTGCAGGTACTTCATGGTCTTGAAATAAAAAGTGAA
Source organism: Sambucus nigra (assembly GCA_949130495.1). Taxonomy (NCBI): domain Eukaryota; kingdom Viridiplantae; phylum Streptophyta; class Magnoliopsida; order Dipsacales; family Adoxaceae; genus Sambucus; species Sambucus nigra. The sequence goes on along the minus strand of OX422210.1, from coordinate 215,000,363 downwards.
ACCATAATAAGGATAGGAAAGCAAGAAGGAAAGTCAAGGGAAATTTTATAATTGTACAACCAGAATCCGGATGAGGGACCCAAAGAGGAGTCGAAGATATTAAGCTCACGAGCACGTCGAATGAATTGAAATCCAAATCCGAGATATGGTTGGAAAGTTACGAGCATATGAAGCTAAGAATAATGAAAGGACCAAAGTGAAGAACACTGGAAATGTGAACCGATTCAGTTCCAAAGGGGAACCAGTTCGATCAAAATGACTTGGGAAATACTGGAAAAATGAACAGTTTCGGTTTTGAAGGCAACCGGTTCTAAAATTTATGCTTGAATTTTGATGTTTATCCACTTAAATTTATAGTTTTACATAGGTTAAACTCTTGTAAAAACGTATTAGTTATATTCCCACATTATTCCAAAGTTAGCTAGAAGGTGAGAAACATAATTTTGAGAGAAAGAAAAAGGAAATAACCCTTGGCAATCTATTCTTCATCATCTTTACATTTCTATGGATTGTTTTCAAGTATTTACTCGATAAAGCTTTCCTTCTCTACTTTTTTCTTAATTCTTATTGTTCTTTTGCATGATCTTGATGATTTCTTTAGCGTTATAAGAATCTCTTGCATGCTTAGAAATAATTTAATGATGACCATGATTCCATGCTACGTTAAAAACTTGTTTATTTTTTATATCACCATGTCGAACTAGATTTCTAGTGGTTGGGATATATGAAGCTAACCTAAAGTATTATGCATGGATATAAAATTTATTCATAAATTAAATAACTAATTGAAATGCGAAATTTTGTTGATGATGACATCGTAGGACTTTTAACTTCGTTTGCCCTAGGTAATCAAAATATTTAAGAATGCGATCTGCGTATCGACAATCTTGTCACGCGTTTTACTTTTATTATTGATTATATATTGTGAGGGTTAAATCCCCCATATATGTAATTCTAGATGTTTAATTCTTGAAGGGTTTTATATCCAGTGTAATTACCTAAGGTTCGGGGGATTGTATTCCAATCCTATCATTCTCACACAAGTTCACATACTTATTCTATAGTTTTTGCGTGCGTAGTTAATATAGTTAGGAATTATTTTGCATTAGTTAAAAGTAGAATAATTTGTCAACAATCATGATCTTTTCATTTCTTTTATATGAGTCCATTATTTGGATTAGTCATCTTCCTTAGTATTTGTAACGAGAGATCGTCTTAGTCGTTGTGTTCGATACCCGATTTACTGGATTATTACTTAAGTGACCGATTTACACTTGAGTTGTATTTACCTGCATTATAAACACATTTTGAGTCGCGCCATGTTTTGGCACTGTTTCCTGGGTCTAGATAGATATACTAGGTTAGGTTGAATTAATCCAATAGTTTGAATCTAATTTTTAAAAACAGAATAATCCAAAAATATCCTAAAAATATTCTCTTATTCTTAAAAATCAAAACACTCCATCCAATCCCACTCCTACCCCTCATACGGTACACGAGAATCCCATAATAGAATTTAATCTCGATAGCCCTCATGCTCCAAATGCTCCAAATTTTTGGGTCCCACCTCCTACACCGCCCAACTCCATCACGAGTCACATAGAGAGTCACACGTCTAGGGCATCTGGTGAGGAGATTATGTCATTAAGTGAGAGCGTAATGTCTGACATCACTAGTTTTGGGATGGGTGAGGGTGAGTTACCGTATTGTCGCATAAGAGACCTCTTATATCCCGAGCGACTCATCGCTCCAAGATGCATTATATTCCTGTATAATGTAGGGAGGTTTCATTTTAGTAATGGGATGATCCAGATTCTCGCAACCTTCCATGGTATGGAGTCGGAAAAGCCTTACCTCCACATTAGACTGTTCGAGGAGGCGTGAGATACCTTTAATGACCAAACATGCACCCAATATGTAGTGCATCTTAAACTTTTCCCCTTCTCCCTGAACGATAAAGCCAATACTTGGCTTTGGTCACTAGTACCGAACTTAATAGCCACTTGGAAGGATATGCAGGCTAAATTTCTACAAAATTTCTTTCCAGCACATAGGTCCAATTTTACTAGGGCTCAAATCCAGACATTTAGACAAAATGAAAATGAGCCGTTTGATCGATGTTGGGAGAGATTTAATGAGTTTACTAACATGTGCCCACACCACAGGTTTTAGAATTGTAGACTAATAACCTACTTCCACCAAGGGTTAAACTTAAGTTTTAAGCAACTCGTTGAGACTATATGTCTGGAACAGTTCTTAGGGTTAAAAGCGGATGATGTGGAGGCCGACTTTGAGTACGTCACCGAGACTACTCAAGTATGGGACACATCGGATCCAAGTACCTAACCCAAGCCTAGATAAAAATCCACGCCCCCTCCGCATCCGAATTTATCAATTGAACAAGGAAGCCAAATTAAAACCTCAAATTAATCAACTAGAAAAGAGGCTAGAGGACATGGTCGAGGCTAGGGGAGAGATGTATCCGTCTCCACTCAAGCATTGATAAATGAGGTGTGTTCTATTTATGAGGAGGGATATTCAACGAAGGAATACCCGATGATACCCGCCCACAAGGTAATGCTCCAAGAGCAAGTGGCAAAGATAGGAAATTGTAAGGGTAATGATAATGCCCCTCATGGGAGTTTCTATTAGCCCTCGTGGAGGAACCATCCCGATTAAATTGTGGGCAACTAGATGCAACGATGAATTCGAACCCACATGTTATCCAACAACTTCCACCACTCCCACATTGTTCACAAGCTCTACCTATGAAAGTTCCTCCACCCGCACCTTACATTACCTCACCATGGATGATTCTCGATGACACTTTGGACCAATTAATGCAAACGAAGTCAATAATCAATGATCAAAATGATCAAACATTCACTGACTGAAAGGCATCGATGTCTAAGTGTAATACCCCACACTTTTATGGGAAATTAAATTCAATAATTAAGTGAAAATTAGAAATTTAAGAAATTATCGTGAACAGTAAATTTTGAAGTTTTCAAGGATTGAATGATTATTGATGGATGTTATAATTACTTTTTGGATTACGTAAATGATTCGAAGTATTCCATTATATGTCGCTGCTGGGAAAAGCGACAACGGACGATATTTTAATGGGAGAACCCGCACTTCGTAGTGTTGGGTTAAAATGATGACTTGCGGTCAAGTACCTCGAATGGAAATTTCGATTGCGCGGTTGGTCTCGGAATGGCCGAGATAGTCAGAATAGAGTATCCGGGGGAATTAATTAAGTTTCGAGAATTTTTGGACCCGTTTGGATTCGTAATTGAGTAAACGAGTCATTTTTGGGTTAATAAGGGATAAAGCCATATTTTATCTCTTATAAGTCACGAGAGAGAGGAAGAGAATGAAAGAAAAGAAGGAAGAGAGAGAGAGAGACAAAGATAGAGAGAGAGAGAGAGAGAAGAAAGGAAGAGGAGAAAAGAAGAGAGAAATGGGGGATTCCGACCAAAACTCCGCCGGATTCGACTCGAGGTCGTCGGATTTCATCCTCCAGGCAAGTGTATACTTGCTTTATTTCATTTTGTGCATTTATTTCATATCATAGTTGGTAAACTATATGATTTTGGGTTAGAACCCTTAAAATAAAATTGGTAAAACTTGAATATGAGTTTACATATTGATGTAATGTAAACTCTTAATGATTTCTAGCATTAAAACTATGTTAATGGAGTATAAAATTGAATTGAAATGGGAGAAATGCCAAAACTAGGGTTTTATGGTTTTTGGGTTTAAACCTAGGAGAAATGGTTTAATACCACAAATAAATTGATGTGTTAGTTGTAAAACATAGATTAGGCATTTGTAGTGTTGTTGATTGGGATTAGAAACCTTAAGAATAGAGTTTAGATTGAGTTTTGGATTTAGGGGTATATATAAACCCTAAGCAGAATAGGGATTTTTGTACCAGCCAAATCGATTTAGACAAGCCGAATCGATTCGGTATGAGACAGTTTGAAAGTAGAACCATTTCGAATCGATTCGATCCTGGCAGAATTTTGAGGTTTTATCCTTTTAAGTTTGGGGAGACTTAGATTATGATTTGTAGATTATTATAGGAGTTTCTAAATGGGATGTTAGGACTCCTAGATGATGATTGGAGGAGGATAAGTAAACCTCAGATTAATTTAGAGTATGCTCCAGGTATGGATTTGATTAATGTTTTGGGACAAGAGACATTCGGGAAAATCTTTCGGTAGGCATGTAGTGATATATTGATGCGCTTAGAATGAATATGGGCCGAATAAAATTGAGAACATCCTAAAATGTGATTAGGATGGAATTTGGGGCTAGTGGTCATCGTTATGTGTGTTCGCCAATTATGGACGTTTATATATATATTCGAGGAGCAATATATAGTATATATACTATCTGATTAAAGTATATATAGAATATGATACGAATATGTATATGTATATATATATATATATATATATATATATATATATATATATATATATATATATATATATATGTGTGTGTGTGTGTGTGTGTGTATGTGTGTGTGTGTGAATGGTATATATATGTGAAGCATACCCCATTTAATGCTATCATTGAAAAGTTGCACGATGAGGGTGAGCACCCTGGCTCGAGGAGCAGAGTGTGGATATTCCCCAGGTATATATATATATATATATATATATATATATATATGTGTGTGTGTGTGTGTGTGTGTGTGTGTGTGTGAATGGTATATATATGTGAAGCATACCCCATTTAATGATATCATTGAAAAGTTGCACGATGAGGGTGAGCACCCTGGCTCGAGGAGCAGAGTGTGGATATTCCCCAGGTCATAGTCGTCCATTGTGTTATTATGTGATATACATTTTTTTTTGGGATGAGACGTGGTGGGTATGTTTCGTCTCATTGCCGATTAGGATCTATGACCGCTTCCCAGACGTTGTGATATTTTTTACCATGAAGTAGGTGTCATTTAGTCCTACCAGTGGTCCCCATGATGCTACGTGAGTGAGGAACTGGAAGATGATAGCATTGAGAGACCGCATCCTCGAGTGATAACTCGGTGGGATGGCTATTATACTGGTGTGTATAGTATATTACTTGTGTACGAAAACAAGGTAATATATATCTCTATGAGAGTAAAGAGATATAAATGAAAAAGGGATAAATTCTCAGTCCGGGAGATTATATCCGGATGTGCATTATAAAAATGAATATAGAGTAAACCTCAGTCCGGGAGATATTATCCGAATGTATATTGTAAGATGTATATGAGAATGAGTATAATATGTATATTCTTGTATAGGTATATTTATATATTCGTTTTGTACTAAGGGCCTAATGGATCTCGAGCATTGATACTGCCAAGTAGTAGTGTATCGGGGGGTTCCTTGTTTGGATTTCGCTTCGCGAGACAACGCGCGCACGAACTTAAAGTAGTGTTGAGAATGGAGAGAAGTTTATCCCTTAGTACTCGGGTGGTTGAGGTTAATAGAAGATGGGTGAATTAGATTAGTTAGGCGGGTTAGCTTAACTAGGATGTTTTAGTCGAGTGCGTTAGGCGTGCACTATTAGAAGAGGGGTGAGGGGTATCTCATGGGAGTGCGATACCAACTTAAATATGAGATAAAACATATTTTTTTCTAAATAAAGAATTTATGCACTTGCAAAATATTTTCACAACTCGAGCTCTGACCCGTTTATCTATTTTACCTCTTGATATATAATATATATATATAGGTGTCTAGACACAGGGATGCCTAGATGATGATCCTTTCGAGTCAGACGTCAGCTGCAGTAGCTGTGGATGCATGCAGGTTTTTGATAGATGCTTCTATCCTTGTAATCTAGATAGGAGTCATTGTATATACATTCAGTCTAATAACCCTATTGTTGTTATTTATTCTTTTACCACCTTTTATACAGATTCGATTTGGTTGTATCATATTTGAACCGAGTGTTCGGTTATTTTATCTCTTTCCAGTTTCATGTATGTAAATTGTGTGGATATTTTTATTGTGTAGTTGTTTAAAAAGATTAGTTAAGTAAAATTTTGACGCCAGCCTAATAGGTTATTAGTAATTAAATTGGTTTTCGACAGTGATGCTGAGAATAATCCATATGCGACTCCTATTTTAATTTAATATAGAGTGATCGCCCGGTATTTTATTAGGCGGGTTGCCACAGATGGTATCAGAGCATCAGGTTCTAGTGTCCTTAGGAATCTTTGTGGACATACTACGCTTTCAGTGTTGCTCTCGATTTGATATAGCACCTCAGGATTAGGATTGTTGATTTCTCCTTAGATTTCGTTCTCCTGCCATTATATAAGATTATAGAAAATCTTTTACATGCTCATTTGAGGTTCATGTGCTGAGCAAGGAAGGGCGACCAAGGAAGGTCGTGCTAAAAGTAGTAGGAGGCGGGGCCTAGCTGGAGAAGCTGGGAAGTTGGGGACTAGGAACGCAGTAGAGGTCACTCCCCTTATGGCATTTTTTAAGGATTGTTGTAATGACTACTAAAGTATAGTAGTCATGAGTATTCAAGTACCACCATGGTAGAAAGTGGTGCTAGATTTGAATTACCCGGTGAAGTTGAGTTGGATAGGGTTCGAAAGGGGTCTTTGATAGGGACCATAATTTGAAATTAATTCATGCGAATGCAGTATAGCATTACTCAGTGGAAGTAGAAGGCTCGGGAGCTTTGGCTTAAAGTAGGGTATGGGAAATACCCAGATGTGAAAAATTGAGGAAATTTTTTTCACTCGTAGGAGCAATGTTGTAGTGGTGAAAATGATGGTCACCACATATGGGGGAGCAGGATGTTTTTCCCATAGAGGGATATTACGAATGCATATATCTGTTAGTTCCTTCGGCCTGTTAGAAATGGTGGTGACGCCATTTTAAATTATTCACATAAGGACCGGCCAGAGGCCGACAGTGGATAAAGAGTGATATGGAGAAGTGAACCTTGTTCCGAGGTGAAGTAGGTACAATGAAGAAAGAGTCCTTCATAGGAATGATAGGCTCATTAGAAAAGTGTTGCTAACACTTGCGGAGAATGTGGGTGTGTTTATGGACCCCATTGGTGGACATCCACCCGAGGAAATTTATCAAAACAGGGATGTTGAGGCAGGTAATGGAGTTCCCTTTTAACCAAGAATTTAAGGGGATAAAGAAAGTGATTGTCAGGATCGCGGCTATAAAGTCCGAGATACTGATAATCTTAACATGGTAAGGATGACCAGAGATGGAGAATGTTGCAATGCGGAGTGTAGAACCACACGGTTAGTCTTTCCCTAGTGAGAGTTAAGGGGAAAAAAAGTAGGAAACCCAGTTGGGACATTGATTAAATAAATTTTACTTCAGTAAGGGTAAGTGTACTATGTCCAGGATCCGTTTGGAGTAGCCAGGGTAATTGGCAAGAATGTTGTTATGAGTTTCACCTCAGAAGGAAGAGGTATTATTGGCGTGGTTTGTTAGCCCTAGACTCGTGTGTGTAATTTGAGCTTTGTGGCGGTATTGATAACATTATATAATGTAAGCCTAGCGGAGTTATATTTTCCTTCATTCGCTATAAAAGCGGGTGTTGATATTTTGAATATATATATATGGCTTGTGATACTCGTTTTATATGTGTTATACGAGTATGGTAGTATTGTGAGTATATTGTATTCTTCATTGTTCGGAGCGATAGCAGGCTAATGATGGCAAGACTATCGTGTCCCTGGTTGAAGGGTGGAACGGGTTGTTGTAGCGATATCTCACCTAGATACAGACTGAGTTCACCTTTATTATGTGCATATATGGAACTTCGGTGAGCAGATGTTTCATTATCATGATTTGAGTGCGTGGCAACCTTATAGATGTGATTTAAGTTATGCAAGGCTAATTATTGAGCTGTGATTTTAAGATCATTATTAATTGTGCAAGGACTGAGTGTGGTGCGAGCGCTTAGTGGTATGGCTCCTGGATAGAGATTGGAGTTTAGACTACATTTTGTTGAAAGAGGGGATCGGGTTATCCCAGTTACATATTTGGAGTTAACGGACCTCCACGACCGAAAAATTTAAGTAGCAGTGTATCAGAGGGGTTCCTTGTTTGGATTTTGCTTGAGAGATACTCCACGCATGAACCTTAACGACGTCGGGAGTGGAGAGATGTTATAGGATGAAAGAATGTTGATTTCGTGAATAAGTCATATAGTGTGGATGAAACATTATAGATTCAGAGCCATGTGACGATGGTATGCTTATGGAAATATAGTGCTATGGAAAAGCACCAAAATATTTCTCTCACCGCAAGTATAAAGGTGAGGCAAGATAAAGGAAATTTATTTAAGTCTTGTAGTTAGGCCTTGATGAGAAGGCAAACTCGAAAACAGTATGTTTTGGGATGTGATGTTCAAAACAAGTTTGAAGGAAGTAGGCACCTTGATTTATTTGGCTTTCTTTTTGCCAAGTTGAAGATTGGAGTGGTAGATCTACTTGGGTAGGTTAATGAGGTAGGATTTAGGAAGTTCCGCTGATGTGACTTAGACCGTTATATCTCGACGACCGACGATGCGAGGGAGTAGTGTAACGGGAGGGTTCCTTGTCTGGATTTCACTTTGAGAGACGTCCCAAGCATGAAACCGAGAAAATGTCAGAAGTTTAGAGAGGCATTGGGCACTAGGGACATACTTAGGATTATACTCATTTTGAGTATGTAGGGCAACCCATAGGCCATAGAATTATTAGGATGTAAGTTCAATAGAGTTGGTAGCGCCGATATAGGGAGATATTGGGAAGTAAACCACAATAAGATTATTTGATTAACCCTAAGGAGAATTGAATTTCGCGAGTTGGGAGGACACATGTGTGAGTATTACACCGAGGAAAGGAGACCTTTATTTAGAGAGAGTGCTACGTGGCGAGCGTTTACAATGGTTGGGCTGATATGCACGAGTTAAAAGGTGTTTAGGCACATTGGTAAATTGGTTTTGCCTACCGCCTGAAATAGAAAGGGCGTAGTACATATATAAAGTTGAAATTTAGGCCTTGAGACAGTCACGAATGGATTTGGAGTTTGTTGGATGGAACGTCGTGAGAGGTAGGCGATAATCCAATTGTTTAGGGCAATAAGAGATAGCATGCCCAAGATAAGAATGTACACTGACAAGAGGTCGAGCATAAGAGAAATTTCTTTTTTGGGGGAAATTAGATATCCAGATATAGACGAGAGGACGTTTAGAATCGTGTTTGGACATTAGAGTTGCGGCTGTAGGCTTGTCCTTATTTGTGGGGCACTAGAAATGAGGGGTGTGATGTGACGTTATTAGAGTCACTTTACTATGTGGTAGCAGTATAATATCATATAAACCTGGTTAGAGCTGAGTGATTGATGAGTGTACGATTGAGAGCCATTGGGTAGTACCATTCCACTTTGAGGTATTGGGATGTGGAGTGATTCACGATCCTAGGTTAGAGTTGGTAGTATCGGTTATATCTGAATTTCGAGGATGAAATTCCATTGTAAGGGGGAAAGTATGTAATACCCCGCACTTTTATGTAAAATTAAATTCAATAATTAAGTGCAAATTGGAAATTTAAGAAATTATCGTGAACAGTAAATTTTGAAGTTTTCAAGGATTTAATGATTTTTGATGGATGTTATAATTACTTTTAGGATTACGTAAATGATTCAAAGTATTCTATTATATGTCACTATTGGGAAAAGCGATAACGGACGATATTTTAATGGGAGAACCCGCACTTCATAGTGTTGGGTTAAAATGATGATTTGCGGTCAAGTACCTCAGATGGAAATTTTGATTGCGCAGTTGGTCTCAGAATGGCCGAGATAGTCAGTATAGAGTATCCAGGGGAATTAATTAAGTTTCGGAAATTTTTGGACCCGTTCGGATTCGTAATTCAGTAAACGAGTCATTTTTGGGTTAATAAGGGATAAACCCTTATTTTCTCTCTTATAAGTCACGAGAGAGAGGAAGAGAAAGAAAGAAAATAAGGAAGAGAGAGAGAGAGAGAAGAGGGTAAGAGGAGAAAATAAGAGATAAATGGGGGATTCCGACTAAAACTCCGTCGGATTCGACTCGAGGTCGTCGGATTTCATCTTCAGGCAAGTGTATACTTGCTTTATTTCATTTTGTGCATTTATTTCATATCATAATTGCTAAACTATATGATTTTGGGTTAGAATCCTTAAAATAAAATTGGGAAAACTTGAATATGAGTTTACATATTGATTTAATGTAAACTCTTAATGATTTCTAGCATTAAAACCATGTTAATGGAGTATAAAATTGAATTGAAATGGGAGAAATGCCAAAACTAGGGTTTTATGGGTTTAGGGTTTAAACCTAAGAGAAATGGTTTAATATCACAAATGAATTGATGTGTTAGTTGTAAAACATAGATTAGGCATTTGTAGGGTTATTGATTGGGATTATAAACCTTAAGAATGGAGTTTAGATTGAGTTTTGGATTTTGGGGTATATATAAACCCTAAGCAGAAGAGGGATTTTCGGACCAGCCGAATCGATTCGGACAAGCCTAATCGATTCGGTATGAGACAGTTTGAAAGTAGAACCATTTCGAATCGATTCGGACAGGCCAAATTGATTCGGTAGCCAACGAATCGATTCGGACAGGCCGAATCGATTCGGTCCTGGCAGAATTTTGAGGTTTTCTCCTTTTAAGTTTAGGGAGACTTAGATTATGGTTTGGAGATTATTATAGGAGTTTCTAAATGGGATGTTAGGACTCCTAGATGATGATTGGAGGAGGATAAGTAAACCTCAGGATAATTTAGAGTATGGTTCGGGGTATGGATTTGATTAATGTTTGGGGACAAGAGACATTCAGGAAAATCTTTCGGCAGGCATGTAGTGATATATTGATGTGGTTAGAATGAATTTGGGCCGAATAAAATTGAGAACATCCTAAAATATGATTAGAATGGAATTTGGGGCCAGTGGTTATCGTTATGTGTGTTCGAAAATTATGGCCGTTTATATATATACATTCGAGGAGAAATATATTGTATATATACTATGTGATTAAAGTATATATATAATATGATACGCATACGGATATGTATATATATATATATATGTGTGTGTGTGTGTGTGTGTGTGTGTGTGTGTGTGTGTGTGTGTGTGTGTGAAGCATACCCCCTCTAATGATATCATTGGGAAGTTGCGCGATGAGGGTGAGCACCCTGGCTCTTGGAGCAGAGTGTGGTTATTCCCCAGGTCATAGTCGTCCATTGTGTTATTATGTGATATTCATTTTTTTTGGGATGAGACGTGGTGGGTATGTTTCGTCTCATTGCCGGTTAGGAACTATGACCTCTTCCTAGACGTTGTGATATTTTTGACCACGAAGTAGGTGTCATTTAGTCCTACCTGTGGTCCCCATGATGCTACATGAGTGAGGAACTGGAAGATGATAGCATTGAGAGACCGCATCCTCGAGTGATAACTCGATGGGATCGTTATTATACTGGTGTGTATAGTATATTACTTGTATATGAAAACAAGGTAATATATATCTCTATGAGAGTAAAGAGATAAAAATGAAAAAGGGATAAATTCTCAGTCCGGGAGATTATATCCGGATGTGCATTATAAAAAGGAATATAGAGTAAACCTCAGTCCGGGTGATATTATCGGGATGTATATTATAAGATGTATATGAGAATTAGTATAATATGTATATTCTTGTATAGGTGTATTTATATATTCGTTTTGTACTAAGGGCCTAATGGATCTCGAGCATTGATACTGCCAAGTATTAGTGTATCGGGGGGGTTCCTTGTTTGGATTTCGCTTCGCGAGACACCCCACGCACGAACTTATAGTAGTGTTGAGAATGGAGAGAATTTTAACCCTTAGTACTCGGGTGGTTGAGGTTAATAGAAGATGGGTGAATTAGATTAGTTAGGCGGGGTAACTTAACTAGGATGTTTAGACGAGTGCGTTAGGCGTGCACTATTAGAAGAGGGGTGAGGTGTATCTCATGGGAGTGCGATACCAACTTAAATATGAGATAAAAACATATTTTTTTTCTAAATAAAGCATTTATGCACTTGCAAAAGATTTTCACAACTCGGGCTCTGACCCGTTTATCTATTTTCCCTCACTTTCTATATAATATATATATAGGTGTCCAGACACAGGGACGCCTGGATGATGATCCTTTCGAGTCAGACGTCAGCTGCAGCAGCTGTGGATGCAAGCAGATTTTCGATAGACGCTTCTATCCTTGTAATCTAGATAGGAGGTATTGTATATACTTTCGGAATAATAACCCAACCGTTGTTATTTATTCTTTTACCGCCTTTTATGTGGATTCGATTTGGTTGTATCATATTTTAACCGAGTGTTCGGTTATTTTATCTCTTTACAGTTTCATATATATAAACTGTGTGGATGTTTTAATTGTGTAGTTGTTTAAAAAGATTAGTTAAGTAAAATTTTAACGCTGGCTTAATAGGTTATTAGTAATTAAATTGGGTTTCGACAGTGTTGCTGAGAATGATCCATATGCGACTCCTATTTTAATTTAATATAGGAGTGATCGCTCGGTATTTTATTAGGCGGGTTGTCACACTAAGATACAATCTACATTAAGTGTCTAAGAGAAGGGAAATTCCCCGCTCAAGGCTAACGACGTCCTCAAGGTGAAAACAGTGTTAGCACTACCCCTAATTCAAATCAAGTATAACGTAGTGTGATAACCACTCTGTGTAGTGGACGAGTTGATGATTTATCACCTCTTCCACACGATGTGAAAAATGACAAGGAGGTTTCGCCCGATAGGAAAGAGGCCGAAGATGCCCCATTGGAAAATAGTGAGAATGATGACACAGTCGGGCCCGAGGCGGTTGTGAAAACTTCTAATGCTACTCTATACCCCCCAGCAGTTGCCTCCTAACTATAAGGAGGCCTCCTGAGATGATGTCTTAGACGTTCTTAAGCAATTAAAGATTAATTTACCTTTCCTCGGGACTATAAAGCAAATTACCTCGTATGCCAAGTTTCTTAAGGACTTTCTTATGGTGAAACGTAGGCTAAAGGTAAAGAAAAATGTGTTCCTAACACAGAATGTTAGTTTGGTACTACTTAGTGACCTCCCAATGAGATATAAAGATCCCGGTGCAACAATAATTTCATGCATTATAGGAAAGAATCAAATTGAGAGAGCATTAATAGATCTAGGGGCAAGTGTTAACATTCCTCCCAACTCCATCCACAAGCAATTATATTTAGGGGACCTTAAGCCCACAAATATGACCCTATAACACGCGGATCATTCTTTAAAGATACCTCGGGGGATTGTTGAAGACGTGATTGTCCAAGTTGAGACTTTCTACTTCTCGATAGATTTTATCATTTGGGACATGGAGCCTTCCTCTCCTTCGAGTAATCATGTTCCCGTAATCCTTGGCCACCCATTCTTAGATATGGCTGATGCATTTATTAATACATGCAATGGGCAAATGCAACTCACTTTTGAGAATATAACTCTCGAAACTAATGTCTTCAACATCACCAAGCACGGGGGTGATGAGGGCGAGTTGCGCAAGACGAATCTTATGGAGGAGAGAGCACATGAACATGTCGAGGGGAACCATGTACGAGAACCGATAGGGGTATTCCTTATTACAAAAAGTGAGAGTGATAACTCCAAATTTGAGATAGGAGTAAATGAGGCGAATTTACCCACGGATACTGAGACTTAAAGCGATAGCATGGATGTGAACGGGACAAAGAGTATAGATGAATGTAAGAGAGAGTATTCTGAGGTTAAGCGTAAAATAGTGTTAGGAGACATGAGCTTAGAATATTTTGAAAAAGAATTCAGGCCGGTGAATGCGGGCCTCAAAGTTGAATTCCAATAACTATTAGACTCGTTTAGTCACTTAGACGAGAGAGAATGGAAGGATAAGATATATCAATTCCTTATTTGTGACAATCCACACATGCCAATTAAGTCCTAGGATGTTATAGAGAAGAGGATTCTAGTCTCATTCAATTTAGAGACCAACCCATGTAGTAAAGAAGTTAAGGGCAACCTAGGGTTAGCATGCTCTCCCAATCTTCATTGATATGATCTCTCAAGGTCGAGATAATGTCACGATAAGGTGATTGGACACCCCGATGATGGTATTCACATAATTCATCATGAGCCTCTAGGTAACCCACGTACTTATGGGGAGGATCCTCAATTGTTTCAATTATTGGTTTACGATGTGAGGAAGATGGACATGAGACCCCGTTTATGGGGTCGGGCGAGTTTTTAAAAGAAAGAGAGAGGTCATCTCACCCCCGACGTGTATGGGGTGATTCTTATTGTATCATATTGAGTTTTATAGGTTATGTTATTTAGAGTTCCATGGGTTAAAAGTTTAGAAAGGATAGAAGCACCGTTGCACCACACTAGATATCATACGTCGATTTACGGTAAGATTTTGAGGTGTATCGAGGTACAAAATGGGTAAAAGAGCCTTCATTATGTCTAGGGAGTTTGAGAAAAGGATTCCAAACACTTAGTTTCTGACAGAGGAAATTTTTTTTTCAAGGTTCATCATTGTTATTGCGAACTATTTCACCCTGGGTATACTATTAGGGAAGATAAATAGTAGGGTTTGAAAAGGGGCGAACCGGTTCGCCTTGGTTATACTATCAGGGTCAAATTGATTCGGATTGGCAGAAAATTTTAATTAAAATCGAATTGGTTCGCCCTAGGGTTGAGCCGATTTTGATTTCTAGGCAGCATATTCATCCCCCATCCCGTTTTCCCCTCCTTTCCCATTTAAAAAATTCATCCCTCCTCCCTCCCTCCAAAATCCACCACCCAACATCCCCCCAAACCCAAACATTTCAACCTTTTCATTCCCTCCACCCTTTCCCACCCATCCAACCCCTTTTCACACCAAAACCCAATTCACTCCACCTATAAATACACCTCCATCTCTTGAATTCAGTCCAACCACTATCCAAACCTACAATTCAAATCTCACAAACATTTCAATCTCTTTCACTAAATGGCTTAAGCTGCAAATGCCATAAAAAAATATAACAAAATTGAAATTCTCAAAGATAGTAATCACACCTACCGCTCGATCCAAGAGCACGATTGGAACACGACCTTCTTCTTTGCTTCCCGTACTATTCACATAGAGCGGCAAGTGCTTTGAAGGGTGATACCTCAAGCGGTGACCGTCTTGTTTCGCCATCAGGGGTGGTGAAATTTATTTGAACATCCCGATGAGGATGTTTGGGTCGAGGAAGTATGCACATTTGATCGCACCCTAGTCAAATTGTCCAATTCGGAATGCGAAGCCTATGTGGATGAAATGCGGTACTTTTTTCTCTCGACCTTGTGATCCAAAAGATGCATGAAAAGGGGTACACATACCCCGACAATTTTTTTAACCTACTCTCGGTGTCCCACTCTCTAAAGACGCCTGCATTGTTAGACTCGCGCCCAATAATGATTGGGTTTGCGACACTTTTATGGTTGAAGATTTAGATGAGCGGACCCACTTGTCATTTTTTATCACATGCGGATCGATCTTGCAAAGCTCAAATAACTCTGCCCTCAAAATCCGAGAAGCCAATTTCTATACCACTTACTTGACGAGGGGAGTGCCATCCACCTCGCTCGCACCTTCTATGGAGAAATCGTGCATGCCGCTTATGATAGGAGAGACAAGTTCACTCTTTTATGATAGGAGAGTGAACAAGTTCACTCTCTTATGATAGAAATCATGCATGCCGCTTATGATAGGAGCGACAAGTTCACTCTCTTATTATGCCTAGTTTATCACATCCATTCTCAAGGATGCCAGTATCAAGGAGCCTATCACGCAGCATCGCCTCCCTAAGATGATTGGGAAAATCTCCATCACATGAAGCGTTGGCCAAATGGCGGTCGCCCATCCTCCCCCGCCAGTGCTGCAAGAGAAGGCAGATGTTGAAATAGGGAAGGAGGAAGCAGAGTAGGATGAGGATGCTGACCCCAACTACGAGCCGTACTCCAGAGCTATGTCACACAGTGTTGATGCCTTAGAGACCACGGTCAGTGATTTTATTGTGGAGTATCGAGATGATATTAGTACCTAGACCCGAGATTACCGGCGGTATATCAACATGATGCTCCATCTCCAAGTGTATATGTACCAGTTGCAATTGGGCCAGACACTCCGCTTCTGAGATACTATTATAATTACTACACCCGCAATCCTAATGTGTTCGGTCCATCTTCGTGAAGGAATTGCGGTGATTTTCCCTTTTGATGTAGTTCTTTAGTTTTGTTTTTCACTCCGTCTTTACAAGAACTTTGTCATTCTATCCCTTCCTTTTATAGCATTAGAATATGTCATATTTATTATTAATACGAAGTTGCTTTTTGTTTATCTGCTCTATTTTATTACACACTCTTTATTTTTCTAATTAGTTTTTAGTCCTTTTGAACACAAACATTGCAAAGTCTAAGTTAGGGGAGGTACACGTGCATTTCCAAAATTTCAAAATGCCCCCCCAAAAGTTGAAAAATGTCAAAAAATTCAAAAGAAATAGAAAATTTTAAAATTTCAAAAAAAAATTGAAATTTTTTTGTAAAAGCCAAAAATATTTTTCTTCAAAATAAATAAAAATTGGAATTTATATTTTTAAAAAATATCACTAAAAATTTTGTTTAAAGTCTCAATTTGTAAAAATTATGTGCATAAAGAAGAAATTGACCAAAGATGAAAATTGAGCAAAAATTGATGACTTAATGAATAAGTGTGGAGATTTATTAACTCGGTGAGGTTTCGAGCCTATCAATTTTTGAGAGTATTAAAATCAATCTGAGTTAATGGTTAACTCAACGTTCAATTCAACCTTTAATTAAGTCGTTGAAGATTTATAAATTTTTGTTTTGATCATTTATGGAACACAAGCGAGATGTCGTCTTAAAAATGCACTAAAAATATCGCTAAATTAAATTTAATCTCGATATGCATATTGTAAAATAATGAGTAATTCGGATAAATGAATTTAGGGCATCGTTTGTTGACCTAAAAATACTAGCCATAGAAAGTTGAGAAAATATCCTTTTGCAAACCACTTTGAGCCTAATAAAATTTTCCCATTTCCTTTGTTAACCCGAAAAACCCAATTAGCCCGGAGTTGTGAAAAATAAAAAATTCATTAATTAAATCCAAACACTGCAATAAAAAGGGGCAAGAAGAAAAATTGAAGAATAATGCTCAACAAAACTAGCAAGAAAGGGAATATATATATATATATATATATATATATATATATATATATATATATATATATATATATATTAAGTTACAAAACTTATGTATGTCATAAGATACAACTATGATGTCATCTATATGAGTTTTTCCCGACTACCTCTTTTGCCCCTCAAATATTTGAGTTCCCCCTCTTTTGACACAGTCTAATTTATTTCTCCGTTTTTTCAAAATTCAAAAAAGAGGGTAGATTAGTAAACTTAGCTAAAAGAGACTCTCTCTCATTATCTTCTCCAACGACGAAACATAAAAAACTCTCTTTTAACTCTCCCGATTCAACCTCATTCGGCAAAACCCTCACCCTCTACATACTCCCCACCAAACCCACTTGAGCTCTAAAGATTTAGACATTCGTTGTGAGGTTTTTCTTCAGGTAATGACACCCTTTGTTCACCCTACGCTACTACTCTATGTTAAGACCCTCTAAGCCGGATGACATAACGGTAGCCTATGTTCGATGTTACCTTTGATAGTGACATACTCTTCCCATCACCATCACACGATCTCACTCATTCTCCTTCATGGAACCCAATCTCTCTCACCATCACATAGCCACTCCTCTTAGGTAAGTTTCAAATAGTTTCGATTTTAGGTTTTTATTGGTTTTGATCGGTTTGGATTTGTTTCGATTTTAGGTTTTTATTATTTTTGTTTGGTAATATGTTTGAATTTAAATATTCATTTTTGATTCACATACATGGATATGGGTTTCTTTGATATTCTTTCACTACACCAAAATGGGCAAATTGTCACCTTTCAGCCGGCCAGCCTTGTCAAGGTCATTGACCGTGACAAAAAAAAACACGCGTTTTATGTCACGGTCATTGACCTTGACATGACCGTGACAACTAATTGTCACGGTCATTGACTGTGACGATTCTTGTCACGGTCAATGACCTTGACACGACTGTGACAACTTTTCTAGCAAAAACCCTTTCCCCCTTCTTTTTTCCCTCCCACCGTTCCCTCCCTCTCTCTCTCTCTCTCTCTCTCTCTCTCTCTACTTTCAGGTCCAATTTCTCTCTCTCTCTCTCTCTCTCTCTCTCTCTTCCATTTATATATATATTTGTGTGTATGTGTATATATATATGTGTGTATGTGTGTGCGTGTGTGTGGGGTGGGATAGGGTGGGGGAGGGGGTGGTGGAGGGGGCAGGGGGTGGGGTGGGGTGCGGTGTGTGTGTGTGGTGGTGTGTTTTGGGGGAGGGGGTGGTGGAGGGGGGAGGGGGTGGGGTGTGTGTGTGTGTGTGGTGGTGTGTGGTGGGGGAGGGGGTGGTGGAGGGGGGCAGGGGGTGGGGTGGGGTGTTGTGTGTGTGTGTGTGTGTGGTGTGTGGTGGGGGAGGGGGTGGTGGAGGCGGCAGGGGGTGGGGTGGGGTGTGTGTGTGTGTGTGGTGGGGGAGGGATAATTCACGGGCTTTAGCTAAACTAGGGTTTTATAGAGTTTCGCTCCTACTACTTGGGCAATGACTATACTAGGGACCAAAGATAAATAAATAAACTGGATTCAAAGTAAATACTAGGAAATCCCAATTTATAACCGTCTAATTTATATCCTTTATTTATTTAATCACGATTCATTCCACTAAATAATCATGATTGCACTCAAATTTAATTATTTATAAATCACTCGAAAGAATGTGTTCTTATTATTAAAGTTGATTACGGTATATTATGATTCCCCACGTTATGTTTTCGATACCCTCTTGGTTAAATAAATTTTCTACTAACCGATTTTAATGAATATCTGATCAATTCTTTGATTCTAAAACTTAATTTTATAGGATTATAAAATAGTTCATCGGTCGGGTAAACAAAACATATAAGTCTATCAAGGGGTATCACAATCCAAATTATTTCTTGGACGTGAATTCCTCCAAATTATGATCTCATACCTATTCACACAATGATTGACCAACTTGCGAGGATCTATTGTTCTAACATATAATTGAACTTCACCCATCGCAATCGAAGAAATAATTGTGAAAGAAATTTAATATCCATAACCCTAGGGATTAAGAATCTATGAACTTTTTGCGAACGATATGAGATTTCCCATGTTTAATCAAGAACATCCTTAGACTTGTAGGGGGCGGGGTGGGGTGTGTATGTGTGTGTGGTGGGGGAGGGGGTGGTGGAGGGGGGCAGGGGGTGGGGTGTGTGTGTGATGTTCAATTTAGTTGGTGCACAAACTAACGGTCAAAGTAATAGTATATAATTCCAACATTTCAAACTACTTGAACATCACAAATGGATACGAACTTAAAATATAAATTGAGATAACCTTAGAATCTAATTAGGGTAAAAATATAATGGCATCAACTAACATATATACACAACACTAAAAGTAGACATCAATTTTATAAATAATTGATAATAGTTGGATAATAATTGGATAATAAACATTGGGAGGGGGTGGGGGTGGGTGGGGTTTTGAATATTATTTACATTCAAAATAAATAATTGATAATAGTTGGATAATAATTGGATAATAATTGATATTTTCATTCAAAATAAATATTTCATTCAAAAATATTGGATAATAATTGATATTTTCATTTAAATTGATAATAATTTTATTCATGAAATTAATTCAATTAGGTAAAACCCATGATAATGAAATTTATGCTACAATTATAATTATCTCATGTCATAATTTTATTGATAAACAATATATGTAGTTGTCACGGTCTTGGTGGGGGAGGGGGTGGGGTGGGGTGGGTAGGGATGGGGTGTGTGTGTGTGTGTGTGTGTGTGTGTGTGCGTAGGTGCGTAGGTGTGCGTGTGGCGGTGGGTGGGGGTGGGGCACCCATTTAATAACTCTTTAAATATTTGGAAAAAACATAATATTACAAAATTGAAACGAAATGGTATTGACGGAACTTACACATACGTTATAATATAGACGAAACATTTTTTTATCTGTACTTTTAATTCAATTAATTCAATTAGGTAAAACGAAATGTGTACTATTAACATTTTTTTTTATCTGTACTAATAACATTTTTTTTACAGCAAAAATGTCTCCTTCAGATGTTAAGGCGAAGATGATGATGCTGTTTATGATGATGTCGTCTGGGTTCGGTGGTAGCGGAGGCGACGAGGGCTCCTCCGCCCCTAGGCTCCCCAAATATGGAAAATTTGGGATTACCGTCGAAAACAAGTCGGAGCTTTTAGCGAGATCCCTCGAGATGCTAAAGATGGTTATCGGCCCGGGGTTTATGAGTTGGAAGGAGGTGCCGTATGAGCTCAAGTTAGCTGTTTGGGCGGCACTACAGGTAATATTTATATGAATATTTCAATTTATATTTATATTTATATTTATTCGCAACTAACATTGTATTTGTTGGACAGGAACAATTCAACTTGGATCCAAAGCTACGCGATTCCGTCTTGGAGCAGTTGAGGGAGCAACAAAAGACGTGGAAGAAAAATATGCGGACACGGTACTTTGGAAAAACACGAGAGTCCATTTTACAATGGCGCGGATCCGTCCCGCCCAAGGAGCCGATCTGATTGGCACAATGGCAAAAGTTCATCGACAATGAGATCGAGGATCGACAATTGGCATCTCACCAATCGGGGAGGGAAAATCGGGCTAAAAAGACGGATGTGCACTACTCCGGCCGGACCTCTTATGCTGAGGTGGAGCATAGGATGCAGGTAATATTTAATTTATCTATAACTACAGAAATATATTATTGGGTATTATTTTACTTTGCGGGGCCGATACTAATTTTAATTTACTTTATTTTATTTCAGGGGGTAGGGAGTGGGCCAGGGGGTAAGCCACACAGGCTCGATACTTATGTGGCTCTTCGGACGAAGAAGGGGAAGGACAAGGAGGTGTCACCGAGCATCGTGGCCACGATTGTAAGTAATCCGACGTTTAATTATTGTTAATTACGTTATAATTTTTTAGTTTACTTATTTTACTAATCATGTGCTTTTTGTCGTTTCAGGCAAAGCTTAAGGAAGTGCATGAGTCGCAGTCTGATGCCGACAAGGCATCTTTGTCCACAGACTCACTCAGCCAAGTGCTTGGCTCTGATCGCAAAGGGAGGACAAGGGGAGTGAGCTCGCGGGTGGCCAAATCTAGGATCATCGGATTGGAGACGAGCGACACTGGGTTATCTCGAACGGTGGATTCACAAGACGCGAAGCTGTCCCGTTTGGAGGCGACGGTCCAAGATATGTACGCATTCATGAAGCGTACGTTGGGTGGAGATCGTAAAGGGAAAGGGAAAGGGAAGGAGAAGGCGGTGGAGGAGGAGGTGCGGGAGGACGAGGCGCAGGATGACGAGGATGTGGACCTCGCTGCTTCATCACCGACACGTTCGTACTTCGACGATCCACTTCCCTATTTGATGCCCTCCAACAGAACATTGTCGATAATTGGTTGGCCGAGCGTGTTCATATTGGACGTATTTGATGGCCAGCGGATAGGGCGGGGGTTGAGGGACCCGAATATCGTCGAGGGTGGAATAGTCCATGGACGTGTGCTTCAAGAGATGGAGTCTAGGGTGCTCGTCATGTATGTCATACCCGGGAAGGAGAACTCCCTATTGTGGTTGCGTAAACAATGCGGCACGACGTATATTAGTGGGTGCGTCAATTCTTATGTCGTGTGGCCTACTCACCTCCTCAGTTTTATCCAAGACATGTAGTAACATTATTTTTAAGTTTGTCCATTTTAATTATATTTGGATTATATCGTCATGTATATTGTTTTTACTTTCAATATTTGGATTATATCGTCATGAATATATATTTGCATTATCTTTAGTTTGTGTTGGATATATGATGTTTGGAACAGGTACAACGTTGCTATAACAGGTACAAATATACTGCTGGGCAGTGGCGGTGGCCATACTGCCCAGCAGATTTTTTTTAAATTCTTCCCAGAATTGTCACGGTCATTGAACGTGACAATTCTGGGCAAGAGGGGTCACGGTTATGTCACAGTTTAGAACCGTGACAAACGTGTCACGGTCATTGACCTTGACACGACCGTGACACAAAACGCGAGTTTTTTGTCAAGGTCAATGACCGTGACACGACCGTGACAAAAAAAGTTGTCTCGCCTCGAAATGTCACAGTCATTGACCTTGACAAGGTGGATTTGTCAAGGTCAATGACCTTGACAAATGGGCAGATTTGGTGTAGTGTTTGTTGCAAGATTGTTCATCAGGTATTTTGTCACTTTCTCATATGGGTTTCTTCCTTTTTCCTTCAAGAGTTTTGGTTCACAAATTTGTAATTTATAATAATGTTTACATGGAATTTTGTAATTTGTATTTGAATTTGTAATATATCTAAGGTTGACATATCATAAATGTTCATTTCGTGTAGATGTCATTGATGTCGGAGTCTGAGATCGAGATGCTGGAGATTTCTAGGGTTGTACCCGATTTGATTTAGGTTGGTCAGTTGGCCCCAGACTTTAGTGCTTGGTCTGCTATTGAGTCAGGTTGGGTACTTGGATTCTTTCGAGATCCGTATTATAGTTTTTTTTGTTGCTCTATTTGGTAGCTGATATGTTCACTTTTTTGCTCCCATTTTTGTGTTCAGCTTTTTTATTTCTTATTTGTTTTAAGATGCTCACTATTCACTTGATCAGTAAGTTCTTTTTCGTTAATGTTCACAAATTAAATTTGACGATTACTGGTTCATGTTATATTACACCTTAGCTAGTGAAAATTTATTTGGTTTAGGCGAACTGGTGCCTTATTGTTGAACGTGAGCTAAGACGCCGCCCTTATGGTTGGTATTTCTCTATGTCCTATCTTCTATCTGCCCTATATATGCTCTATATTAAACTTTGAAAATTTGTTGGCGAGTTTGGAAAATACTATATGAGAAATATGAAATATGTGTATATTTCTCAAACACATTAGTAGATATTAATGCAGTAAATATTTTGTGGGATCGTATCTACAACTATATATTTTATGAGTCGATCTTCATATGATAGCTATAACTTTTTATTTGCATTTGGAGGTCATATATACGTTGATCCCATTCTTATGTTGTTTTCTGTATCAAGTGTAGTGACATTATTTTTAATTATGCATATAATAGTACTTGCAATCATATCATCAAATCATTGTTTAGGAACAATTGGAGTTATTTGAATAAGAATGTAATAAGCCTTTGTGGGATTGACAATATAATTTTAGTTATGGTTGTCTCCCATGTTTGTTGCATTATTCTGATTCATATAAAAAGTTGATTATATGAGTTCTATTTGATACTAAATATGATGTGCGGATAATATATATGAATGAGGTTACCTCATTAGACTTATTATAACTCATACTAATATTTTTCTTCCTATGATGAAATTGGTATACCCTATTGATGCAACAGAGTAAAAAGCATGCACTATTTTTCTTTTTTTGTTTTCTTTAATTGTTTTTTTTTGTTTTTGCTGTCCGGGTTACAAGTATTTGGGTTACAAGTATCTAATTTATAGGTATATTCAAACTTTAATAAAGGACACCTTTATATATATGTTGGGTTGTTATTATGCGGTTTTAGATATTTTTATGATTTATGATAAAGTCGGGTTATCACCTTTCCGATGGGGTAACATTATTCCCAATTTTGATTTATTTTCCTCTTTTAGGTTATTCGTGTTTCAGATTTTCGTTAAAGTTGTGGTATCATTCTTTTTTTTATTTGAATTTTGTTATTATTTTGAATTTGTGGGCCGATATTTCCAAATGTTTTAATATTTATATTGTTTTCATCTCTTTTTTTAATACTCAAACATTGAGTAGATTTTTTTCCCGTTTTGGTACCGCTTTAAACACATTGCAACTCATTCGTATTTTGAGTCTCTTATGGAGTTCACATTTGTATTTTATTAGTTAAAACACCATGTTGTGCGTTGGAATGAGTGTTGTTCATACTTTGGAATGAGTGTTGATTTTCATAGTTTCGTAGGTATTTCTATGGGTTTCATAGTTTTAATTATAGTTTGATTGCTTTTTTTGTTTGGAATTATTGTTGCGTTTCAAAGTATTGTTTATAGTTTGGGACATATTTTTATGAGTTCACATTATTTCTTTTAGCATTAAAATGCTTCACGCCATTGTTTACACTATACACAATCAATACACAAAGCAAATTATAGTCTGTGTTTGTGCTTAATATATCTACGATTGGTCTATGAAATGGTTTGTGTTTGTGCTAACTCTACTATATTTTTTGTTCTTCTCAAGTGCAAGATAAAGTGATACAATGTCTCCCGCAAATCATGGCTCTCCTACACTATATATTTGATATCAATATCACCAAATCTGGAGTGCTTCAAATTTATATTCAAGTGATTATAGAGATATCGAATTTGAAGCTTTGTAAAGTAGTCGATGATTTTGATTTATGCAACCACTGTTATTCAAATTTTGGTTACATGTTTTGTGTTAGATTTTATGTCTCTTCAATGTTTTGGGACTCACACATTATCACACCATATGGTTTTAATGACTTCTTTCATACGTTTTTCTTCACACATGGTTACATCTTACATAGATAATGTGTTTGAAAAATTGAGTGTTTCACATTTTTTCCAACTATAATTTTAAGGGATGTTATGATCTAAATAGTTGCATTCTCATTGTAATAGAAACTTAAGGATTTCTAACTATTTGGTGATTTTATCCTTCTGAAAATATTCTATGTCAACTGTTTGTTACATCTTACAGAGATATTAAGTTCTGTTTGAATATTTGTACTTGAATAATACACGATTTGGGTTTTCCTTTGCTCGGGTGCAAGATAAAGTGACAAAATATGTTAGCATCAAGATAAAGTGGCAAAAGTCGTCTACACTTTATTCTGAACTATTACTTTTTTATTAGTTGATTAGTCATTGTTTCGGCCATCCAGAATTAGGTATCCGTGGTATGGGGAAAAATCTCATAGTAGCATTAAAACTTGAAGTACGCGCATGTTTGCAATTTAAAGATTTGTGTGTGCGCACTTACTGTAAAAATTATATTCATATTTGCAAATATAGGTTCAAGATTAAAACCTATGATGTTTTTCATATTAGTCAAGGCAAATTGGTCTATGATATTAGTAACTATTGCATTTTCAAGGTAAATTGGTCTTACTCGAACCAACATGAGGTATATTACAAAAACTAAGCCGCTTATTATCACTGCCTGATTTCCATAGACTCTAGAAAATTGTTCTAAGCTGCTTTTTCTAGTTTTCACTCCAGCCTTTATATATTCTTCCGCAGCATAGACATCATCACTTCCAACGAAAATCATATCTGCACCAGATCTGAAATATTATGATGCGACTTCTAAGCTAGAATAATGCCTGCCCGTTCCATTCGTGAAATCTCTAATACCACCACCAACTGTTAGTGGTACGAAGATATGCTCTTATGTGAATTTTAATACCTGTAACATTAGAAAATAACCCAGAGGGAAGTCGCGGAAGCCTGTAATATTCAAGAAACGAACCTTATTAGCCCCATCTTTGTAATACCGCCCAGCTAAGTCCACTAGCTTGCAAAGGTTTCTCACCTCATTCTCCATGGTATTCTCTCTTACATCATATTGATCACCTTTAGTTACAACTAGATCACCATTATCATTTGTCCTCACATCAACACAAGCAATCACCCTCTTTAAAAGTTTCGAAGCCTTCCCTTTAACCGACTTCTTTGTTAAGATAGATTTGGGATGCATAAACCTTCTCAATATTGAAAGACCAACATCTCCGCTCTGTTCGGGATGAAACTGAACAACATGAACATTTCCTCTCCTAACAGACGCTACGAAATTGTCACCATAATTACAAGTAGATAAAACCCACTGTTGGTTATCATCTGATGGGATGGCATGGTAGGGTGAACAAAATACACATGATGATTTCCAATATCATCAAGAATTTCAGAGTCCTCTCTTATTTTCAAAGCATTCCAACAAATATGAAAGACATGGATTCATATCAACAAATACCAATAATGTGTAACAAATGGTAAGACAAGTTTCTCAAATTTTGAATGAACTTTGGTATTATACACAATTTTGAATGTTTGAAATGGTATCTTCAAATTCTGATAATGACTGCTCTTATGGATTCAAATTTCAACTTTGGATTCAAATTTTGAATGAACTTTGGTTTCATTTCATTAATTCACATCCTTCGCAGTTTTAGGCTAAATTTTGAATGAACTTTGAACGAGCTATTTAAGCTGAATTTCATCATGTCGTGATGATACAACTTCTCATAGTTTTAGTTATTTTGGGCACAATACTGATGATTTTAATATTTGTTTTCCTCTATTGTTTACAACATTGAATTGTAGTGACATTTTTTTAGATGGAAATATAACATGGTGTGATGTTTTGTTTTGTAGATTAAACTGAGGGTAATTCACAATATAATGAATGAAATTAGTTTTACTCTATCATCTCTTCGTCTCTTCTTTTATTATTTATTTTTTGCTGACACCAAATCATTTACGTTTAAAAATATGATTTCAAACTAAGAATTTTGGTTTCATTTTTATTTATTGTACAATTGTTTTCCTAACAATATGTCTTGGTTGTTTCAATGTATATTGAAATAACCAAGGTACAAGAAAATAATGTCTATCTTTGATTTTTTCACAGTTAGTTTCATCTGTCACTCTTTTTGCAATATTATTGATGTGTTTGTACGTGTGTTTAATGCATCTATTCATGGTGTATATCATTGTGTACCACAACATTGATAATTTATTTCCTTACTAAACTACTTTTTAACAAACACTCCCAATATACACACAGTTAATTTCCATAGTTTTTATTTGGTGTTTCATATAGCTTTGAAACTATTCTAGTATAAGTTTCTTGAGTTTGAACTAGTTGTTCGGCCTCAACTCACATTTCCATTTCCCCTTTTTTGCAGGTTGTTCTCAGAGAGGATGATGAAGAAGAAAAATAACCGTCTAAAGCACGTTAACCAAATGTTGTTAATGGTGGTGCCAAAGAGGACAATTAAATTTCTAAAGCATTGCCTAGGTCAGTTAAGCATGAGATGTCAAGAGAATTACTTCGGAGGTAGCACTAGGTAAAAATTACTTGCCAATATAATAAAGAGACTACGAGGAGGCTTTCTGGTGGTGGTCGGCTTTATGGGGTAGTTACGTATAAACACGGACCTTGTTTAAAACACTCCCCTGGTGGATTAATTGCATATAAGAATCTTAATGATATACCTCCTTTACCTCCAATAGGTACCTGTTTACGGAAGCATAATGCCTTTCCACGTGGCCAGTGTGAAGAATGTTTATAGCCAACAAGTAACCAATGATACTTGCGATATCCAAATAACTTTCAAATTACATCCTCATGATGCGAACGTGGCACTTGAGAAGCTCTAACGTTCAGTTTATGTTGAGAGAGTTCTCTTCAGATAAAAGGATGTAGGACACGCAAGTGAAGTAGTAAGGTTAATTAATGCCTTATGCAAAAAGGCTGCCTCGCCGGAATCAGAAAGATTTTTGTTAGTTTGAATTAATGCCTTATGCTGTTTATAAAGAAGACAAAGGTTTTGAGTTAGGAGTTTTTTTAGTTTGATTTTTTTATGAATTCTGTTGTCAATTTAATACTTGCTCGACTAACTAGTTTTATTATAAGCGAAATATTATAAAATTGGGATTTTCTCTCTCAGCTACTGTGAAAACAAATGAACTGCGAAATTTTTGTCTCCATTGCCAATTTTTTTAGTTCAAACTAGCTATATTTTATTACTTGAGTGATGTTATTTCAGTGTTTAGGTATGTTTAGATAAGTGTGAAATTTTGAGTTTGGTTTGTCTATGAAATATGTATGTTGATGATGGATTTTGTATGGAGATTGTAAGGTCAACAGTACTAAAATTATTCTTCAACTAATTGGTGATGGAATCTTTATGAATATTAATGATTTCCTACTGTAGTTCAATATTGGGGTTGAGATGTGTTGTGATCATGAGGTAAAATGGTGATTCACTGCAATTATGTTTTTGGAGTATTTTTTTTTGGAATATTGTTGTCGGAGTATTTTTTTATTTTTTAAAATAGGGTGGATAGTCCTAAAAATAAAGATTTTTTTCGAAAATATTCGCCGTGCTATATAATAGTTTACAATTATTACGAGATCCAGGACAGACTGTTATTAATGTTGTTGGACTATTTTTTTCTTAAACGGTGTGTATAGTCCTATAAATATAGTTTAAATTGTTTACACTTGTTTGTTGTAAAATAAATTTTTGACTTAATTATACAAATTCAACACTACTTAAATTTAGACGATTCAAGAATTTGAAATTTACGCTTATAATATAAAAATAATTTATTATTTAGATAATACACGACTTTAGACTTTTCAAAATTATATGCTTGCCTTCAAGCACGGGCATGCCCTAGTGTGTATATATATATAATAAGGAGTAGAATTTTTTTCACCATTCCATAAGTTGATAACTTAATTTAGGGATAGGATTGAATGGTGCAAAATTGAATCCAATGGCTCACATTTTGTTGCATAAAATAGGGATGGTTTCCCTCTCTTTTCACCTTTAACACTGAATCAACTCTGTACACTCAATCAACTCATGATCAATCATCTCATGTCATCATACCATACCTACTAAACCACTCACGAATCTCTCTCTCTCTTAGCTCCTTTTATTTTCGATTTTCACATCCATTCAACTCTCCCTCTTTCGATGTCCTATCTCGATGTCACAAGATTAAGAAAAAGGTAAATATCTCATCTATTCATTATTTAGGGTTTTTTGGGTTGCTTTTGTTTGGTTGGTTTCGGGGTTTTGTGTCCAGTTTGGGTTTTTTTCTTAAGAAAGGTGTTGTTTCGCTGGTTTGGGATTTGTATTGGTTTAAGAATGGATATGTAGAAAAGGTAGGATTTGTATACATTGGTTCTGTAGAAAATGTCCGATTTGTATATGTTGGTTCCGATTTGAGTTTTTGTTTTACTAAATAATTTTGTATGCTAGTGTATCATTCCTCTTTTGAGTGTATCATTCTTCTCTTCATTGTATCATTCTTCTCTTCATTGTTTTGTTGTTGCTGATATTTATATAATTATTTGTTTTATTTAACCCTCTTTTTTTTCGCGTCTCAATTCATGTTGACAATACTTCAAATTTAAATTTTTTTGGTTGTTAACAGGTTTTGTATTCCATTGACTCCAAATTTTAAGCCACCAGCATCCTTTTCCGTTTGGAGTTTACTGGACTTTTTGAAGGTATACAATTTTGAAGTTTTAGTGTTTACCATTTTTGTTTATGATTTCTGGTTAAGAGTTTTACATATAATTTTTTAGCTTTCAAGTTAAAGAGCATGGTTCTAGAGTTAAAAGAATTGTAAAATGATCTGAAAAGTTAGTTATTTTTTACAATACTCATGAAATATGATTATTTTTAGTTTGCTCAGTGTTGTCTTAGTTTGAGGTGATAAAATTGCTCATTGTTGTTTTCTTTTCATATTTACAGTATTTTTTAAGTAATTAGTATTTATACATTACATTAGAATCTGTATATAATTTGTACATTTGCAATACATTATGTTAGAATCTGTATACAATATGTACAAAAAGAATACTAACATCATGAATCAATAAGATGAGTTTTTTAGAGGATTAATGGTTGAAATGGTATGAAAGCATACGCCCCTGCCATCTAATTAATCTAGAACCATGTAGCAACCTCAATATTTATAGAACCATGTAGGACTACCCAAATATGTAATAGGTGGTGATTTAATTTGCATACCTATAGCAACCTCAATATTTCTTGCAGCGTTGTTAATATCGCACGATACATGATACGTATCGTCTCGGGGTAAAATTGTGCTGTATCGCTGAAAGTATCATTTTCGACATGTATCAGTGATATGAAAATAAATATCATGCGATAAATATGTATCGTACGATACATATGGATGCCCTTATTTTAGTCCAACAACGTCTCTGTACAGAAAACAAAAAAAAAAGATTTTTGGCACGAGGAAACAAAAGAAGCGGAAAAGAACAAAAAGTGGGTTGGGACTCTAATTTTTGAAAAGGAAAAAAGGAGTAGCTATTTATTTCTATTGTCTACTCAGGGCCATCTGTTAAAAACATACATGTGCATGTTATTAATGATATTTTAACATATGTATTGCATATTATATTTTATCATCTTATTGGTTGTGCCACTATGGAATGTATATACTTATTTAATTTGGTCAAAGGCTCAAATACATAGCTTTAGGCATTATATATCACTTAATATTGCATATATTTGTGTGTATTTGACTTTTATATTATTTTTAGACACCACACGCATATATTAAATTGTTTATATATATTGAAAATCAAAGTGTATATTACGATACACGATAAAATACACGTTTTTTTTAGAAAACGATACGGCCTCGAGACTCATTTTGCAAACCTTGATTTCTTGCTTTAACTTTGGATATGTCTTTTGAGATAACTATGGAACTCTTTTATAAACTCACTTGTTGCCTAGACACCTTATCGGAAGCACTGCTAATCAAAGCAGTTGCGATATCAAGCTGTAATAAATTGGTCATGTCTATTTTGGTACGATTTA
The DNA here is from genome assembly GCA_949130495.1 of Sambucus nigra. Lineage (NCBI taxonomy): Eukaryota > Viridiplantae > Streptophyta > Magnoliopsida > Dipsacales > Adoxaceae > Sambucus > Sambucus nigra. The sequence goes on along the minus strand of OX422210.1, from coordinate 214,969,453 downwards.
TTTTTAGTTTAAAAAAGGTATTGTTGCCCTTTAAAGAAAACAAACAAAAAAGTCGTTTTGCACGAGGAAACAAAAGAAGAGGAAGAGAACAAAAACTCAACTAGGACTCTAATTTTTGAAAAGGAAAAATGGAGGAGCTATTTATTTCTATTGTCTACTCAGGGCCATCTGTTGAAAATAGAGGTGTATGTAATTAATGCTATTTTAACATATGTGTTGTATATTATATTTTATTATCTTATTGGTTGTGCCACTACGGAATGTATATCCTTATTTAATTATGTCATAGGCTCAAAGCCATAACTTTAGGCATTATACATCACTTAATATTGCATATATTTGTGTTGATTTGACTTTTATACTATTTTTAGACATCACACGCATATATTAAATTATTTATATATTTATTGAAAATCAGTGTGTATCTTACGATACACGATACAATACACATTTTTTTAGGAAATGGTACGGCCTCGATAGGCATTTTGACAACCTTGATTTCTTTCTTTAACTTTGGATACGTCTTTGTGATAACTATGGAACTCTGCCCTGTTGCCTAGACACCTTATCGGAAGCACTGCCAATCAAAGTTGTTGCAATATCAAGCTGTAATAAATTGTTCATGTCTATTTTTGTACGATTAATTTTGAGTTTAACAAAACTAGTATTGTTTCCTTTTTATTTGGTCACCAACTCTCTGACTAAACTTAACAATTCAATAGCAGGTATAACATAACGATTCTATTGGATTGCTAACAAATTAACTTGAAAGTTCACAAATACCCCTAATTTTTAAACTTCTTTTACAAAATGTAATTTCCTTTTTAAATATGCGAAATAAAGATGGCTCAACATAACAATTTAATTTACCAAAATTTATTTGATTTTCTTTTCTTAAAAAGATGAAAATTAAATTGAACACAAATTTTAATTTCTAAACACAAAATTAAAATTAAACAGAACTTAAACCAAATTAATTTAACTCAAGCCTAGAAAATTTTGCCTAACATAATTAATTCATTTATGCAAATTAGGCCCAACCAAATTTTATCAAATTATATTATTTAGACTAGAATTAAACTAAGTTAAACATTACCCAAATACTAAATATGCACTAATTTAAACAATAAGTGATTTAAACCATATTTTATCTTTTAGTCCTAAGCATGCATTTAGGTGATACAACAAGATAAAATAAATCACAAACCACTACGCCGCGATGGACAAGGAAAAACTCACAACTAGAAAAAATCTTGGACGGACCTAGCCTCAAATCCACTAAGTACGGCTTTATAAATACAAGATAAAAGACTTACAACACTCGACTTGACTCCATCCAAGCCCCGGCGCTTCTTCTTGTACACACCTCATCCTAGAAAATAATCACGGAGCTCCACCGCGGTCTCGGAATCCACCGATCAGACTTTTTCGATCACCGTCAACCAAATAAGGAGCCTTTCTCCAAGTGGGTATGTCATAGCAAACAATCTTCTTCTTTGTGGGATGTAGAAGCAAACCCAAACTCTCTTTTTGTTGTTAGAGATAAAACTGGTGCCAAAAACTCCAAGCAAAGTATATATATTAAGGAACTTGGATAAACTAAACAAATGGGTGTAAAAAAAAATGTTTAAGGATTTTTCTTGAAAAAACAAAACACTCAAAACATGAACTTTTTCATTTGGAATTAAAACTCTCTAAAACTCTCTCTAGGAGATGGAGTAATGTGAAAAAGTTGGTTCCAAAAGGTTGGTTCCCGCACCTAATAAATCTGTCAAAGAGCAGTGGGGAAAAGTAGTGGAAAAAGTGGGAAAACCGTCAAAAACTGCCAAAAATATTTTTCCCGTTGTGGGTTTTCCTCGTACATCGTCGCGTAATGTGTTGTGAATTTATTTTTTCTTGCAAAATCACCTAGAATGCATGCTTAGGACTAAAAGATAAAACATGGTTTAATTCACCACCCTTGTTTAATTTGGTGCTAAATTAGTTTGGGTATAATTTAATTATTTAATTCAAGTCATCAACCCTAATTTGGTAAACTTTGGTTTGGCCTAATTTGTAAAAATAAGTTAATTAATTGTTAGGAGAATTTCTAGGACTTGGGTTGAGTTACTATATTTAAGTGAAAAATGTATTTCTTGTTTAATTAAATTTCACTTTGAGTTTTAGTTTTATTTTAATTTAAAAGAAATTAAAATTTGGTTTATGTACTTATTTAGTTGAACCATCTTTATTCCGCATCTAAAAGGAAATTATCTTTTTGTAAGATTTTAAAATTGGGGGCCTCGTGTTCCAACATAACTGACAACATAATGATTGAAAGAATTGCTAACAAATGAAGAAGAAAACATAACGATTCTAGCCGATATAGCAGGTATTGAATGAACTGCTAACAAATGGACTTGTATTGAATCATTATGTTTTCTATTACATGATAAATAACATATAGTAGTTCAATAGAAAACATAACAACGATTCAATAGAATACATATAGCAGTTCATTCAAGTAGGTATAGTAGTTATAACAGTTGGTTCAGTTCATTCTAGCAGGTATATCAGTTCATTCTAGCACGTTTGCAGAGTCGATTTAGTTTGAATAAACTTATCGGAACCGTTGCCAATCAAAGCAGTGTCGAGGATTATTTACACTATGGTTATGTCCCATAAATCCTTATCGGAACCTATCGGAACCACTACTAATGCCCCATGGTTATGTCCCATTATCATTTTCACTATTGAATCATTATGTTTTCTGTTATATAACATGTATGTAGAGTAGATGCAACTGGAGAGCGTTGTCGTAATAAAGCCAGGGTGTTTAATTGATTAGACCTGGTGTAACTCTTTTGTAGTTAAAAAACATTATTAGAGTAGGAAATGTGTACGGCAAAAGACCAAAGTTAAGAACACTGGAAATGTGAACCGGTTCGATCAAAATGACTTAGGAAATAATGGAAAAACAAACTGGTTCGGTTCTGAAGAGAACTAGCTTGAAAAGTTGTGCGCGAATTTTAATGTTTATCAACATAAATTTAGAGTTGTACATGGATTAAACTCTAGTAAAAATGTATTAGCTTTATTCCCACATTATTCTAGAGTTAGTTAGAAGGCGTGAAACATAATTTTGAGAGCAAGAAAAATGAAATAGCGCTTAGCAATCTATTCTTCATCAAGTTTACATTTGTGTGGATTATTTTCAAGTATTTACTCAATAAAGTTTTACTTTCTCTACTTTGTTCTTAATTCTTATTGTTCTTTTGTATGTTCTTGATTATTTCTTTAGCGTTATAAGAATCTCTTGCATGCTTAGAAATAATTTAATGATGATCATGATTCCGTGCTACGTTAAATTTTTATTTATTCTTCATATTACCATATCTGGTTAGATTTCCAATGGGTTGGGATACATGAACCCAACCTAAAGTATAATGCATGGATATAAATTTATTAATGAATTAAATAACTAATTGAAATGAGATATTTTGTTTATTTTAATATCATAGGACTTTTAACTTCGTTTGCCCTAGGTAACCGGAATGTTTAAGAATGCGACACACGTATCGCCAATCTTGTCACGCACTTTACTTTTATTCTTGATGATATATTATGAGGGTTGAATCCCTCATATATTTATTTCTTGAAAGGAGGTAAAGATTTCTTTTCAATTAGATGTTTGATTCTTGATAGGTTTTATATCCTATGTCATTACCCAAGGTTTAGGGGATTGTATTCCTATCCCATCTTTCTCACACAAGTTCACATACTTATTCTCTAGATTTTGCATGCGTAGTTAATTTAGTTAGTAATTATTTTGCATCCATTAAAAATAGAATAATTTGTCAACAATAATCATATTTTTTTTATCTTTTCTGTGAGTTAATCATTAGGATTAGTTGTCTTCCTTAGTATTCCTCACAAGAGATCGTCATAGTCCATGTGTTCAATACTTGAGCGACCGATTTACACTTGAGCTGTATTTACATGCGTTAGAGACACATTTTGATTCGTGTCACTTTAAACGGCACAATATTCTATACTTTACTTAATTCATGATTTATTCATGCTTTATCTATGTCCTAGGCTGGCACGGGCATCTCCTCGTTAGCCATTTTTGGGGCTGATGCTCGAGTGAGTAGTTTATCTGCCACTTAACCTTAGGTATATACTCTCTTCCCTTTGAGCCTTTTTCTCTTGGAGATAAAAAAGTGTGTTCGTCTGCGAGTACTTTGGATCATGGATTTATCCTTCTCTTTAGGTGATTCCCTCGTAGGTCCCTACCACTATGGACCCTGCATTGAGTCTTCCCTTGAGAATCCCCTTAGTAGGAACCTCGGAGGTTTATACTTGGTACATCATCCCTCTTATTGTCTTGACTATGTAAGATATCTTGGTGACTTACTTTATGTTTTTTTGTTTTCAGGCTAGTCCTGGAAGTGTTCCCATGCCGTGTACCAACTTAGGAGAATTATTGCGGGCGAGGTATTATACCATTATATCTTATTTACTCTTTTTTGTTTCCCCCCTGCACCCTTTTTTTCATTCTTTTTTTTATTGTGCAAGGGCTTTATAACACTTTCCTGTTTCCTTATTCTCAGGATGGCGTTGTGAGTGTTCTCTTGACTGTGGAACAATATGGGGAAAATTTTAATGAGTAAGGTATTACACTATTATACCTTATTCACTATTTTCAATTTCCCCCATTTTCCATATTAGTTCTTGCTTTTACTATGAAATTACTTAACATCATTTCCCTATTTTATTGTTCTCAGGTTAGCGAGGCAAGTGTTCCTATGGCTGCGGAACAAACTGCAAGTATCGTAGCGAGTACTCCTCAGGTATTGTATTGTCATACCTTATATACTTTTTCTTTAATATCCTTTTAGAGCGCCTTGATTTGGATGAGAAAGTGCTCCACTAACACTATATTTCCTTTCATTTGTAAGGTGAGTGCAGTGGATCAAGTAAAACCTTTTAGGCTAGCTGGTAACATGCTCACTCCTTTAGGCTTAGGGCTAGGTTCCTTACCCTCCTTACTATTTCCTTTCCACCTCCCTCTCTTTACTTGTATTGCTTTGAGTTATTTTATTTCTTCTCCTTTTCTATTTTTTTACGTCTTCGTTTTCAGGATCATGTGAGTGATCCTACAAAGGCAGTTGAGGAGTTGAGGCCAACTCTGAAGCCACTCAGTCTGACAAGGCTGAGGGGGGAATTCTATTGAGGATCCCTCTCTGCTTCTTTTTTAGCCTAGTTCCATGAACACAAACTATGATGATATTGAAGTGGAGGCTCCTCAGATCTTTAGGAAAGACTTATGGTGCAAGGAGAAACCAAGGATATTTAGACCTCACGAGCGAGAAATCTTAGTCCAGAGACTTTCACCTCCCAAAGTGTCCTCAACATCGACAATGTTACTATCTACAATCTGAAGGCTCTCGCCAGCTATGTGCATGGCTTTTTGTCCACTGCTGCTTCTGAACATACCAATGAAAACATTAGCCTTTTTAGCATCCATTCATGACTTGGATACTTTCTATCATTTCAAGCTGGATTAGTTCGACCCTTTTGTTTTTCCTCTCATTTGTATTCCTCACAGGAAACTTGCGAAGGCATGATCATCCAGGAGGTCTAGGAGCGAGCAGCGCCGTGCTGAGGCCACTCGATTACGTAGCTAGATTCAACTACTAGAGGCTAGGCTGTCCAAAGTCACGCTTAGCGACTCTGAAGATGACTCTCTCATGTCTAAAGCTGGACAAGGAATTTGTCCAGGACGCTAGCCCCACTTTTATTATTTTACATCTGCGCGAGAATATTCTTTTTATTTTATCGATTTTATTTTTTCTAAGAAGAAATGTTTATGTACACTTTATGTTTCTTGTAAATGCGAGGACTAATACATTTTTTAGATAGTCTTCGATATTTGATGAAAACATAATTTTTTCCTCCTCTTGTCTATCTTAGTCTTTTCTTTGCATTATTTTAGTTTTTATTTTTGTCTGTTTGCTATTAACTGCTCCTTTTTTTGTTGGATCACTTGTACATGGTCTTGGTAAGCTACATGTTAAAACTTCCCCATAATCTGTGGGGTACTTGTTCCACATTTCATTTGGAACTTTTAGGAAATGATTTAGAAGGGGGTTAACCCTCACTCAATGTTCCCAAATAATTATTTAAATAAATAATTCATTGGATAAAAGTAAATGTAGTATCTCAGTTTTCAAAACTTATTCTCAAGATACAATTAAAAAATCTATGGGGTGATTGAACTATTATAAGTAGAGGGACTTTGCTTACTATAATTTTCCTTTAATATGTATATACCCCCGGGTATAATGAGTAAAGTTCCTTACATTATGGATCCTCTCATAAACTTAAAGAGACAATTTTTTTTTCCTACGACAAAACATATATTTTTTTCAAGATTAGGCCAAAAAATAATAAGCTTGTAAATCTTGGTGCATCCATTCGCAAATTATTAGTGAGTGAGTGCTCAAAAGATGGAAGTAAATATAGATAAGAAAGAAAATCTCAAGTGAGATTGGTCAAAAGACTTATATTCATTCATTTCTTTAACATATCATTTGTCTATGCTGTTTACATTGGTTTCTTGATCAAGGATCCTTTTACTAAAAGAGACATCTATTTTAGATCAACTACTTGACACCACAAAAAAAAATTGCTAATGAAAATTTCAAGTATAATACTTTTTAACCACTTATAGTTAATTGACTAAATACAATCACTCCCTGGCTCTAATAGCTGCCAATAGACAGACTTTCCTACTCCTTGTGTTATGAAGGGTCCTTCCTAATTTGGTTTGAACTTCGATCCCGACATGATTATCTGGTGATGAGTGGATGCCTGTAAGACTAAGTATCCCACTTGAACTCTCCAGGCTTAATTAAATTTTCTTAAGCCCTAGATAACTGCTGGGTATAAACTTTTAAATTTTCCTTGGCCTTATCTCAATGCTCATCCAGAACTACCAGTTGTACGTGCCTGGGGTCAAGTATGAGGCCATTAATTAGAGCCACTCTAGCTGAGGGTACAACCAAATCTACTAGTAGGAAAACTTCTGTCCCATAAACTAGAGAGAAATGGGTAAACCCCATTGGCTTTCTCTTTGAAGTTCTGTAGGCCAATAACACCATAGGCAACTTTTCATCCCAACCCCTGGCATATTTTTAGAATGTTGATCAACGTCTTATTCATATCCTTTGTTTGTCCATTCCCCTTAGGATAAGAGATGGTTGATTTGTTGTGGATGATCTTGTATTTATTTATCAGGACTGGCAATTCTTTGCACACAAATTGTTTCCCATTATCTGTGAGGATAACTTTAAAAATGCCAAATCTACATATTATATATTCTATGATAAATTGCATCACCACTTGAGCAGTAACTCTCCTCAAGGGGATCACATGTGCCCATTTGGTATACAGATCAATAAAAATAGTAATGAAAGCTTTGTCATGAGAATATGGACTAATCTTACCTACTAGATTGAATGCCCAGGTGTGGAAGGGTTAGGGGCATTTAAGCTCTGGAAACTTATTGAGTGGGAATGGATCACGTTGCCATGTACTTGTCATACCTTTCATTTATTCAAGAAGCTGATAGAATCAGCCTCCATTTTTGGCTAATAATACCCCAACGTCACCAACTGATCATACAATTAGCACCACCCATGTGAGAGGGTTCATGAGCCTCTTTCAATACCTTTTAAACATCTCCCTTAGCCATGCACTGTAGTGCCTTCTCATTATATCCTATCCTATAGAGATCCCCTTCCACCAAATAAAAATGGACAACCCTTTTTTTCAGATACGTGTCATTCGCTCTTTTCGTTGGCAACTCTCAGTCCTTGAGATACACTATGTAAGGTTTTCTCCAATCCATAATTTTTTTATGAAGTTAGCTTTATCTAGTTGATTGAACTGGGTTTGGCACTTTAAACAACCCTATTAGAGACGAGTAGAATCTGTGATCATAGTATGCCAATAATAGCCCCTTGCTGTAGCCATCGATAAAGGGGAACATCAGTATCCCCGCAATGCTTCTCATGTATTACTGTCTTTAAGGACACAATTCTCTAATTGAGTCTTAATGTAGTTTTGGCTCACTTCTGGACAAAAATAGTTGTGTCATAGGATAGATTGAGTGAGTATCCTCCAAGCCTATGCCATGTAAGAGTTGAAGAGTAGCGGCCAAATTTTATAAAGCTACATCATTTACCGTGTTTCAAGTGCCATGTTTCTATGTCATCAACATCATATTCCATAGTCTCCAAAAGGTATGGATGCATTTCTATATATATATAGGGAGACTTGGAATAATTTTATATGGGGTGAATTTTTGTTTAAACTAATGTTTATTTTTAGAAGGTTTCATTAAAACTTTAAAATAAAGTTTCTGGGCTAAAATTAGAATTTTTCAACTTTCTGAAAGTTTGTTCGAAGTTATCGTTCGAATGAGTTTGTTGTTCGAACGAGAATGTCGTTCGAACAAGGTTTGCCAACGAGTTCCCCTATTGGCCACTAGAATGTCGTTCGAAGTGTCATTCGAACGAGATTTCCAATGAGATTTCTAAGGAGTTCACACTGAAAATTCGTTAGAATGCTCGTTCGAATGAAAAATGTTGTTCGAACGAGATTTCAGCGAGAAGAGTATTTGACAGTTTTTTGGCATTTTCTCACTTCTTGTCCCCAAAAACTTTTGGCAGTTTAAATCCATTTCGGTACCAGAAGTTTTCTAAAAACTTTTTCCATCTCTTAGTGAGTTTTTGAGAGCTTAATTATTTCATAAAAAGTTCCCCTTGGGGTTTGTTAGTCAAATTGATTTATCAAAGAACAAAACCAAGTTTGCACCAAACTATTTATTTAATCTAAGTTTCTATATATATATATATATATATATATATATATATATATATATATATATATATATATATATATATATATATATATATATATATATATACACATCTTTCTTGGAGAGTTTGTTTGGCACCGGTTTATCTCTACACCTTGAAGAAGATAAGTTTGGGTTTACTTCTACATCCTTCAAAGAAGAAGTTCTTGTTTTGCTGCGGCATCCTCACTTGGTGAAAGGCACCATGTGTGGTTAACGGTGTACCTATTGTCTCATTGGTGAAGTCCAAGATTTCGATGGAGATCCGGGGTTGTCTACTAGGCACAGGTGTTTACAAGAAGACGCGTCAAGGCTTGAAGTGAGTCATCTGTCTTGTAATTGTAAAACCATACTTAGTGGACTTAAGGCTAGGGTCGTCCGAGGTTTTTCCCGTCGTGGGTTTTTCCTCGTACATCGCGGCGTAGTGGTTTGATGTTTAATTTTATCTTGCTATATCGCCTAGAACGCATGCTTAGGTAAAAAGATAAAATTTGGTTTTAATCACTACTTGTTTAATTTGGTGCTAAATTAAATTTTGGGTAATGTGTAGTTAATTCAAGTCATTAATTTAATTTGTTAAAATTTGGTTTGGCCTAATTTGGTAAAATGAAAAATATGACTCAGGCAAATTTCTAGGACTTGAGCTAATTAATTGGGTTTAAGTGAAATTAAAAGTGTGTGTGCGTTTTATCCTATTTCACTTGTATTAATTTTAATTTTGAAAAGAAATTAAAATTTGTTTTAATTGAACCATCATCTCGCTTAGCAAAATTGAAAAAAGAAATTGATTTAATTTTTGGTAAGTTTTCAAAAATGGGGCCCTCGCATTCCAACAAGTGGTATCAGAGTCGGAGCGCTAATTTATCGCGTCAAAGATCCGTTTTTCGGCTTTTATAATTTTTGCGCTTCTGTATTTTTAGGTGGTTCAATTTTTGTATTTCTCTCATTTTTGTTTTGTATCTCTCGATGGGACGTCTTAATGATAATTTGTCATTTTCTAATGATAATGATTTTTTTGCTATTCGAGAGGAATTTATTGGGCTGAATAAATGTAATGAAAAATTAAGAGAATTATATTTGAGATTTGCAAAAAGAATTAAATTTCTTGAAAATGAAAATTCTTGTTTTAAAGCTAAAGTTGAATTTTTGCAAACCTCGCTATCTCAAAAAGATATTTTTCGTGAAAAGCTCATGGACATAAATTACAATTTTAATATTTTAGAAAAGTCCAAGAAAGAGAGTGATAGTCGAGAAAAGACTCTTAGGGACAAGTTTCCTCACATTGAGGGGGAGCGTGATAACCTTCTTGGAGTTATAGAAAATTTAAAGAATGAGTCCCGTAAATTTGAGGAGTCTAATTTATTACTTGAGTCCAAAATTTTAAAAATGAAAAATGATTTTCAAGACTCGAGTAGTTGTAGTAATGGTTCTAGTAAATCTTGTTCAGATGCTTCCGTTGCTAAAGCTAAGACCATTATTTATTTTAGAGGTTCAACTTTATCCAAGGACTTTAGAAAAGGTCACACCTTAGGTAACATTCCTCGTGTTTACACATGCTTCATTGTGGTAGTGTAAAAACCCGAGGTTTTGGAGTCGACAATTTATTTATTTTGGGAGAAATAAATAATATTTTATTGGAGAAATAATTAAATTGGCAATTGAGGTCAAAGTTTAGAGCCGTTAGAAAGTGTGTTGAATGTCGATTCTGAGGGTACCATCATTTCCGGAAGGGTCGAGAAAGTCGAAATGATTGTACTTGGGGTTTATTTAGGTTCCGAAATAATTTAGGACCGTTTGACTCGAATTAAAGTTACCGGGTCATTTAAAGTGTGTATTATCATTTAAAGATGTGTGTCTTGTGGGTTAAGGCTTAAAAGCCATGTGAGAAGTCATTCTCACTTAAGAGAAAGAGGAAAACCCTAGAAAGAAAGAGAGAAGAAGAAAGAAGAAGAGAAAGAAGGAGAAAAGGGAGAGAAAATGGAGATTTCCGGTTTCCACGCGATCTCAAGGAGGATTCAGACCCTACGAACCCGAGGAAAGTGATTAAACTTGCTAAATAATTGTTGTGTACCAATTATTGCATGATTTGTGGATTGATATTTTGGGTTTTAGGTTTAGTTTAACAAAACCTAACTTTTGGGTATAATCTTAGATTTAGTAGGTAGATCTTTGATTTAATGATAAAAATCAGTTTATAAGTATTCTAGAATGAATATAAATGTTATGAATATGGTTGGGTTGAAGATTTATGGTTAAATGTAATTATTGGGGGTTTCTGAGAAGTTGGAGCTGTGTAAAAATGGAGTTGACCATAATACCTGTTAGGGCTGGTCGACCGCATACAGAGGACCGATCGACCGCGCCTCCAAAGTTGGGCATTCTGTCTTCGAGATTAGGCAAAATTTAGAAACGCGGTCGACCGCGGTTTGGGCACCGGTCGATCGGTCCCCTGCTTTGGGTTCAAGTTTGAGAATTTAAGTTATCCCCTTCTTCTTTGGGTTTGTATAAATGGACTTCCATAATCAGAGTATCATAAAGGATTAAGTGATTATATAAGGGGATTATAGACCTTAGAGTCAAAAGATGATATATGAGGTTAATTGATAATTGAAAGACTAAATGTAAATGTCGGAGAGTTTTAGTGATTGAGGTTGAGAAGTGAGAATCTAAAAGATTATATCAATTTGGGGGAAAATCCTCTAAGTACCGAGGTTAGTATTTGAGGAATATAGAATACCGATTGGAGATTTTGGGATTTCTCTAAGTGGGGAAGCCCACTTTTAATTGGGATTTTATTAGGTGATAAAGAATAAATTTCACAATCTGAGAATGAGAGTAACTTAGAGATGTCGGATCTTAGGATCCAATCCCAAATGGGATAACTTTAAAAAGGTTCATAGAATGAATTGAACCCTATTATGAATGGGAAATAATAAATGCTAATTGATGTGCATATGGATATAGAAATATCCTTATTGATTATTGATTTGGGAGATATCTCACACAATGAGGAATGTTAATTGAGGTGCAATAAGATATAGAATATCCTTAACTCAAATAGAATTGAAAAACAATTCATACTAGAAGCGACATGAAAGCTTCAAGCGAGAATTAGTATAATATATACTAAGTGGGGTAAATGTGTGAGTATTGACAGTTAGTGTATCAAGAGAGGAATATACTAAACAATGATGTTAATCAAATTACGCCTAAGAGCGTATAATGATAATAAATATGTTGTTGCAGGTATACCTTATAAAATGGTATATCTTTATTATGTGGGATGTATGTATACCTTATATGATGGTGTATATACATGTTAAGCATACCCCCTCCTTGCTATCATTGGGAAGTTTCGTGCGTAGAGGGTGAGCATTCTGACTTGAAAAGTAGGATGTGGATATTCCCAGGTCATAGTCGTCCTTTGTGGTCAACAAATGACATATATGATATATATATTTATTTATTTTGGGGGTGAGAGGTCGTGGGTATGTGTCTCTCTCACTTGCCGGTTAGGAACTATGACCGCTTCCCGGGACGTTGTGTGCGTGAGTAGATCACGAGGTGGGTGTCGTTGAGCCCCACCAGGTGGCCCCAGTTTGCTACGTTTATGGGATGCTGGAAGATGATAGCATGTGAGCCTGCGTCCTTCGAGTTATAGCTCGGTTGGATGGTTATTATTGCTTGTGGTTATATTTGGGTGTCAACGGCATAATGGACATCAACGACCTACATTGCCAGGATTAGTGAATCGGGGGGGTTCCTTGTTTGGATTTCGCTTCGGCGAGACGTCCCACGCACGAACTGCAGTGTAATGTTGGAACTTGGGGATAAGATTAGTCCTTAATGCTCATTATTATATATACATATATATCACCTATCCCGATAATCGACAGTGCCAGGAGTAGTGTAATTGGGGGGTTCCTTGTTTGGATTTCGCTTCGGTGAGACGTCCCACGCATGAAACGCCGTGTACTGTTGAGAATTGGGAATATTAATTAATTAAAATTGGATAATAATCATTTGGGTTACATGCATCTTACAATGAGGGCATAATGAGCCCCGAGGATCGATACGGTCAGGAGTAGTGTAACGGGGGGGGGGGGGGGTTCCTTGTTTGGATTTCGCTTCGGCGAGACGTCCCACGCACGAAACGCAGTACCGTGGTGAGAATCGGGAGGAGTTTAGTTCTTAAATCTTGATGCTAATAACTCATCTATAATAATTATATATATGGTTTCATGCCTTATATGGGCATCACTAGAATATAAATTCTAGTAAATGAGATTGTTGATATATTGTGATGATGTGGACATGATTGGATCATGTAACTTTATATGTTCAATAAATGAATATTATAAAGATAACTATAATTATTACATTAAAGTTAATGTATATAACTTATAAATTATGGGAACGAATGTATTGGGAAATAGGTTAGATGATTTTGCCTAAATACTTTATTTGGGTTTAAGTTAGAATCCTCTTACATAATTAGAATCGGACATCCTTTTGGAGACACGTGCATACGCTTAGTGCGCGCTTTAGATGAGAGGTGAGTTGAATTTTATGGAGTGTTCGATTCCAACTAAATCATGTAATAATGCATTTATAATTATTATGCATTTTAATACACTTGCTATAATCTGTTTTTCAAAACTCGGGCTCTGACCCGTTTATATTTTCCTCCTCCTTGCATATATTGCATTACTTCAGGTGTTCCTCCGCAAGGACGCCTTTGATATTCCTCCATTCAGGATTTATGGAGCTCTGGTAGTAGCGGACTGTTGCGGCACTTTGCTTTAGTCGATTCCTATTTATTGTACATCTAGATTAGGATTCAGTTGTATTGAGTTAGTATTCAAGTGTTGTAGATTAACACTTTCATATTTTATTTATCAGATTATTGTATTGTCTGTTGCCCGACAGCATATTCGGGTATTTCATTGTTGAGATTTTGTTGTACAATGTATTGTACTCTTTTATTATTGGAGCATGCACATTTCACATCATAGTTAGATGTATATTGTTGGTTGTGTGCATTATTGGTTTTGCGGTTGTTGTTAAAAATAAAAGTTTTAAATTTTTTAGCAATTCGCACTTTATGATTTCGGGTAGTTATCCTTATATTATAGTGTTTAGTTGTTGATGTTGAGACTGTACCATCTGAGATACCTGATTTATGTAGTATAGGGCTGGCCACCCGTTATTATTTGGAGCGGGTTGTCACAGGTGGTATCAGAGCATCAGGTTCTAGTGTCTTTAGGATCTGTGTGCGTTACTATGATCTTCCGTAAGCGTTCTTGATGTAGAGCCTTATTATTAGGACGATTACATTCATACGTCCATATCTTTCTGTGATTCGAAAATATTCGAAAGGCGTTCTGTTACAATTGTTCTTGTTTCAGATGCCACCGAAGGGAGGTCGTTCAGTCAGGGCAAATAAAGGTAATGTGAAACCCCGAATGCCTCAAAGGAACATGACTACGGATGATGTTGCCAATATAGTGGCACAAGCAGTAACTGCTGCCGTTTCTACGATGGCTCAAAAATCTGCTGCTCGAGCAGCCCCACCCCATTTAGGATTGTCTTAATGGGAGAGAGTGAAGGAAGATTTTAGTAAGTGGCATCATCCCGAGTTTGCAGGGGGAGTTGATACAGTGGCTGCAAGTCAATGGAAAAATAGTATGCAGAGACATCTTCGTATGGTTGAGTGTAGTGAGGTGCAGAAACAATTTTTAGTCACCTTTAGGTTATTGGGTGCAGCTCTTCAATGGTGGGAGTCTGCCACCACATCTTAACAGAGAGATACCTTACCCATAACAACATTTTGGGAACTTTTTGATCGAAGGTATTTTCCTTCCCCTAATCAAGATATAAAGATTTTTCAAGGAAATAGAACGGTGACGGAATATGAGGAAGACTTCTCTAGATGGGAAAAGTTAGTACCTGATGAGGTAAATACGAAAGAGAAACGTATATCAAAGTTTGTTCGAGGTTTGGATTGGAAAATCCGACAACATTTGTTAGGGAGTCCTAGGTTAGTGACTTTCGATGAGGTAGTGAATGTGGCACTACTAAAGTGTCATGAATATCGCCTTCGTTCGCAAGAGGGTAAGAACTTTGGTGATTCGAGTTCGTCAAGTAAGTTTGGCAAGGAGAGTGCCAGTAATGAGAGTGCGCATAAAGGATTTGCGGGTAAGTGTTTCTTTTGTAATGAAATTGGTCATAAAAAGAGAGATTGTCCTCAAAGAGGTAAAGGACCGCAATTTGAGGAAATTTTGGAAGTGCAACCCCTACAACAGATTCGAGGTCGCTTTAGATCGGGGGACTACGTTTGGGAGCCCATTGATGAGGATGGGCAATCGGACTAGAGATGGGTAACATAAGTTAAAATTTTCCTTTATAAATGGGATAATTACTAAAATGAGTTTTGGGGATATCGTATGTAAGATAATGGTGAAAGGGTAGAAATATAGCCCTATTATGTATGTAATGACCTTAAAAAGGGAAATTTTGAGCAAGATATGCTCTTATTCTATTATTTTGTAAAAAGGATAGATAATTTTGCAAGGTGCTCACAAAGAGCTTTAAACCTTATGGTAAATGTAAGAATGGTAAAGGTGATAAGTAGTAATGATAAAGCTACTTATTTTTATATAGTCATGATAGACCATTATGATTGTTGAATTCCAGATATGGATGTGCCTTATAAAAAGGCTATATATATTGAAATGAAGTGAGATGATGTTTATGTTTGAAAGTTGAGATTGTGGTTTGATGGTACGCAGGTAAAATTTTAGCACATAAGTATGATAATATTTGTGAGCTATATGTTATGTAGATGATGATCTAAAGACCTTGTGTTGGGCATAAGGCATTTTATAGTATATATATATATATATACATAAATTGTTTTCAAGGTAAACTATTTTTGAATAAAACCTTTGTCGGCCTTCGGGCCCTTTCAAAATAATTTTTATAAAATTAACCTTTTCGAACTCTAGTCCGGATATAACAAACTCTCAATCACCGACGTCGCCTCATAGTAGTGTATTGAGAGGGTTCCTTGTTTGGATTTCGCTTTTGCGAGACGTCCCCCGTATGAAATTGGCGATTGTCAGGAATTGAGAGGAGTTATTTCTTTGGACCATTCAAAATTTTTACTCTATTAAAATTTTAGTATTTCTTATTGTTGGAATTATGGAACTTTGAGGCAAATAAAGCCTCATTATGATGATTGTTGTGAGCATAAAGCTCAATTATAAAGGGTGTATGGGCGCCCTTGTTGTGGAAATTGGTTTTATTTAACTCATAATTAACATAATAAAATGAATTTAAAATGAACTCGTCGTGGAAAGTTAGAAGTTTGGAGTTGGGATTAGCAAGATTGGGTATAGTAGGACTAGTTGAGCTTTGGAGAAACAGGCTTAGCTAAATTTCGAGGACGAAATTTTGCAAGTGGGGAAGTTTGTAACAACCCGAGGTTTTGGAGTCGACAATTTATTTATTTTGGGTGAAATAAATAATATTTTATTGGAGAAATAATTAAATTGGCAATTGAGGTCAAAGTTTAGAGCCATTAGAAAGTGTGTCGAATGTCGATTCTGAGGGTACCATCGTTTCCGGAAGGGTCGAGAAAGTCGAAATGACTGTACTTGGGGTCTATTTAGGTTCCGAAATAATTTAGGACCGTTTGACTCGAATTAAAGTTACCGGGTCATTTAAAGTGCGTATTATCATTTAAAGATGTGTGTCTTGTGGGCTAAGGCGTAAAAGCCACGTGAGAAGTCATTCTCACTTAAGAGAAAGAGGAAAACCCTAGAAAGAAAGAGATAAGAAGAAAGAAGAAGAGAAAGAAGGAGAAAAGGGAGAGAAAGTGGAGATTTCCGGTTTCCACGCGATCTCAAGGCGGATTCAGACCCTACGAACCCGAGGCAAGTGATTAAACTTGCTAAATAATTGTTGTGTACCAATTATTGCATGATTTGTGGATTGATATTTTGGGTTTTAGGTTTAGTTTAACAAAACCTAACTTTTGGGTATAATCTTAGATTTAGTAGGTAGATCTTTGATTTAATGATAAAAATCAGTTTATAAGTATTCTAGAATGAATATAAATGTTTTGAATATGGTTGGGTTGAAGATTTGTGGTTAAATGTAATTATTGGGGGTTTCTGAGAAGTTGGAGATGTGTAAAAATGGAGTTGACCATAATACTTGTTAGGGCTGGTCGACCGCATACAGAGGACCGATCGACCGCGCCTCCAAAGTTGGGCATTCTGTCTTCGAGATTAGGCAAAATTTAGAAACGCGGTCGACCGCGGTTTGGGTACCGGTCGATCGGTCCCCTGCTTTGGGTTCAAGTTTGAGTATTTAAGTTATCCCCTTCTTCTTTGGGTTTGTATAAATGGACTTCCATAATCAGAGTATCATAAAGGATTAAGTGATTATATAAGGGGATTATAGAACTTAGAGTCAAAAGACGATATATGAGGTTAATTGATAATTGAAAGACTAAATGTAAATGTCGGAGAGTTTTAGTGATTGAGGTTGAGAAGTGATAATCTAAAAGATTATATCAATTTAGGGAAAAATCCTCTAAGTATCGAGGTTAGTATTTGAGGAATATAGAATACCAATTGGAGATTTTGGGATTTCTCTAAGTGGGGAAGCCCACTTTTATTTGGGATTTTATTAGGTGATAAAGAATAAATTTCACAATCTGAGAATGAGAGTAACTTAGAGATGCCGGATCTTAAGATCCAATCCCAAATGGGATAACTTTAAAAAGGTTCATAGAATGAATTGAACCTTATTATGAATGGGAAATAATAAATGCTAATTTATGTGCATATGGATATAGAAATATCCTTATTGATTATTGATTTGGGAGATATCTCACACAATGAGGAATGTTAATTGAGGTGCAATAAGATATAGAATATCCTTAACTCAAATAGAATTGAAAAACAATTCATACTAGAAGCGACATGAGAGCTTCAAGCGAGAATTAGTATAGTATATACTAAGTGGGGTAAATGTGTGAGTATTGACAGTTAGTGTATCAAGAGAGGGATATACTAAACAATGATGTTAATCAAATTACGCCTAAGAGCGTATAATGATAATAAATATGTTGTTGCAGGTATACCTTATAAAATGGTATATCTTTATTATGTGGGATGTATGTATACCTTATATGATGGTGTATATACATGTTAAGCATACCCCCTCCTTGCTATCATTGGGAAGTTTCGTGCGTAGCGGGTGAGCATTCTGACTAGAAAAGCAGGATGTGGATATTCCCAGGTCATAGTCATCCTTTGTGGTCAGCAAATGACATATATGATATATATATTTATTTATTTTGGGGGTGAGAGGTCGTGGGTATGTGTGTTTCTCACTTTCCGGTTAGGAACTATGACCGCTTCCCCGGACGTTGTGTGCGTGAGTAGATCACGAGGTGGGTGTCGTTGAACCCCACCAGGTGGCCCCAGTTAGCTACGTATATGGGCTGCTGGAAGATGATAGCATGTGAGCCTGCGTCCTTCGAGTTATAGCTCGGTTGGATGGTTATTATTGCTTGTGGTTGTATTTGGGTGTCAAGGGCATAATGGACCTCAACGACCTACATTGCCAGGATTAGTGTATCGGAGGGGTTCCTTGTTTGGATTTCGCTTCAGCGAGACGACCCACGCATGAACCGCAGTGTAATGTTGGTACTTGGGGATAAGATTAGTCCTTAATGCTCATAATTATATATACATATATATCACCTATCCCGATAATCGACAGTGCCAGGAGTAGTGTAACGGGGGGTTCCTTGTTTGGATTTCGCTTCGGCGAGACGTCCCACGCATGAAACGCCGTGTACTATTGAGAATTGGGAATATTAATTAATTAAAATTGGATAATAATCATTTGGGTTACATGCATCTTGCAATGAGAGCATAATGAGCCCCGAGGATCGATACGGTCAGGAGTAGTGTAACGGGGGGGTTCCTTGTTTGGATTTCGCTTCGGCGAGACGTCCCACGCACGAAACGCAGTACCGTGTTGAGAATCGGGAGGAGTTTAGTTCTTAACTCTTGATGCTAATAACTCATCTATAATAATTATATATATGGTTTCATGCCTTATATGGGCATCACTAGAATATAAATTCTAGTAAATGAGATTGTTGATATATTGTGATGATGTGGAGATGATTGGATCATGTAACTTTATATGTTCAATAAATGAACATTATAAAGATAACTATAATTATTACATTAAATTTAATGTATATAACTTATAAATTATGGGAACGAATGTATTGGGAAATAGGTTAGATGATTTTGATTAAATACTTTATTTGGGTTTAAGTTAGAATCCTCTTACCTAATTAGAATCGGACATCCTTTTGGAGACACGTGCATGCGCTTAGTGCGCGCTTTAGATGAGAGGTGAGTTGAATTTTATGGAGTGTTCGATTCCAACTAAATCATGTAATAATGCATTTATAATTATTATGCATTTTAATACACTTGATATAATTTGTTTTTCAAAACTCGGGCTCTGACCCGTTTATATTTTCCTCCTCCTTGCACATATTGCATTACTTCAGGTGTTCCTCCGCAAGGACGCCTTTGATATTCCTCCATTCAGGATTTATGGAGCTGTGGCAGTAGCGGACTGTTGCGGCACTTTGCTTTAGTCGATTCCTATTTATTGTACATCTAGATTAGGATTCACTTGTATTGAGTTAGTATTCAAGTGTTGTAGATTAACACTTTCATATTTTATTTATCAGATTATTGTATTGTTTGTTGCCCGACAGCATATTCGGGTATTTCATTGTTGAGATTTTTTTGTACAATGTATTGTACTCTTTTATTATTGGAGCATGCACATTTCACATCATAGTTAGATGTATATTGTTGGTTGTGTGCATTATTGGTTTTGCGGTTGTTGTTAAAAATAAAAGTTTTAAATTTTTTAGCAATTCGCACTTTATGATTTCGGGTAGTTAGCCTTATATTATAGTGTTTAGTTGTTGATGTTGAGACTGTACAATCTGAGATACCTAATTTGTGTAGTATAGGGCTGTCCACCCGTTATTATTTGGAGCGAATTGTCACAGGTAGGAAAGGTCACCTTAGTTCATATTATTTTGATCTTAAAAGAAGCCCTAGGAAGTCTATGTCTAGCATTTCATTAGTTCCCAAATCCCATCATTTTAAATATACAACTATATGGGTTCGAAAATCACTTTTAGAGGAGCTAGATATTAGATTTGTTGATTCTCATTTGCTTTCACATGAAACCTCCCTTGCTAAATTTAAAGGTTGAATGTGTTATTTTTGTTGGAATACTCTAGCTTTTTATGCTTCATATTATATGTCATTGCTAGGTGTATGCATGTTTAGTCATTTTCTATCCATTGCTCTATTTTATATCTCATGCTAGAAATCTTGACTTGTTTATCTTTTGTATTATATTTATTTTGTTTGCATTAAATGAAAAATACAAAAAGATTTTTGTTTATCATTTGTGTTTCACCTTTTAGTAATTTAGGCTTAATGAAATATACAAATGATTTTTGTTTGTCTTTTGAGTATATATTTTTATTTTTGGTTAAAAATTTCAATAACTTAAAAAGATTTTATTTTGAGTGTTTTGTTTTACACCCATTTTGTGGCATATGTTTGTGTTTGAATCCTCATTTATCTCCCATGTGACTTGAACTTTTGGTTAAGATTTTCAATCCTTTAAGTGTTCTTTACCATGCTTACATGGAGTAGTTGGATTTTGTGTTGCTTAAATGGATTCAATTTTTATATGCCTCAATTCACACATGCACGAGCTCATTTGAAATTTGAATGTCACATGTTATATTTGAGCTTTGTGAGGTGTTATCCTACTAATCTTTTCATCTACATATTTGTGATATAGGAGGACTAGTGCATGTCAAAATCCGTTGCACGTGAGATTTGTGAGACATAAAAATAATATATATAAATGTGCACGGGGAAGGGCTCCGAAAGGATTTATTATCCTTAGCGAATAGTAAGACACCGTTTGAAATGGACCTAAGAGAAATACGTGGTCCAAAGGCCTAAAAATAGAATAATGGCATTCAAAAGAAAAATAATTGTCAAGGCCTATGTTTAATTGAAATTATCATTCAAAAGAATAATATATGCTTATTGAGGGAGATTGGATGGTATATCAACGGTTTGCACAATGTCCATTTATCCTAGTTGCATTCTAAATTCCACGACTCTATTGGTTTGTAGAATCATCAACATGCTAGGCTTGTATGCATTGTGTTTGTTTGTTCATTGAGTTCAATCTATATTGTCACATGAGGTTATATTAAAATGTGATAAAGTTTGCAATCAATTGAGAACTCTGTGAAAATATTTTAAGTGTTTAGGTCTAAATTTAATTGTTTCTAGTTCACACCCCTACACTTCCATTTCCATATGACACATTTTTGCCATACGAGTGTGAAAAACTTATCGTATTTTGTGTCATTTGTGTGTTTATATCTATATACATACTTGCATGTGCATTATTGGTATATTTAGTCTATTTATATATATGATATTTTTCTGTCTTTGCCTTGCTTTCTAGTCCATTTATGCTTTTATTCATAATTGGTATCTATCTAGTTGCATTCTCTGTTGATATCACATGCTTAATACTTTATGTATCATATCGGTATCATTTTCTTGCATCTTAGTTAGTATCCATTATTATTTGGTGGATTAGTTATGTTTTTGTTGCTCATATGCTTTAATGTTCTCATCACTTTATGCACAATTGCATGTTTAGCTTGTTATCCCATGTTATTTATCCCTTGTTTAGTTTAGAGGGTGTATAGGCTTTAAGTGGGGGAGATAAGTTACTTTTTGATTCTTTAGCCTTTGCCTATTCCTAAAAAAAAAGTGGGAGAATGATAGGGGGAGAAATGGTATCTAATCCTATTGTAATCGTATCTTAGTTTGGGAGATTTAACTTAGGGGGAGAGCGCTATCTTCTTAGGTTGATCATAGTTGATAAAGGCGAGAATTAATTAAGGGGGAGTCTTTATTTATATTGCATTTAATATTTTAATATTCCCTATGCGTTTAATGTGTTGCTTAAGTGTGCAGGTATTGGAAAGCGGCATATATTTGAAATGAAAAAGCGTTTAATTCTAAAGTGGTATTCGAGTCAAGCATTTTACTCTTTATTTCGGGTGGGATGTTTTTGAGTCTAGTGATCTTGATGGCCCCTTAGGATTTTTGTTTAGTTTTTGTCCCGGAATAGCCAAAGGGGGAGATTTATAAGGAAACAATTCTCCAATTGAGTCTTAATGTAGTTTTGGCTCAATTATGGATAAAAACCATTGTGTCATAGGATAGATTGAGTGAGTATCCTCCAAGCCTATGACATGCAAGAGTTGAAGACGTAGCGGCCAAAACTTATAAAGCTACATCCTTTGCAGTGTTTCAAGTGTCATGTTTCTACGTCATCAACATCATATTCCATAGTCTCCAAAAGGTATGAAAACATTTATATATTTATATATATATATATATATATATATATATATAAGGATCCTTGGAATAATTTTATATTGGTTGAATTTTTGTTTAAACTAATGTTTATTTTCAGAAGGTTTCATTAAAACTTTAAAATAAATTTTCTCGGACGAGGTTTGCCAACGAGTTCCCCTATTGGCCACTAGAATGTCTTTCGAAGTGTCGTTCGAACGAGAATGATGTTCGAACGATATTTCCACCAAGATTTCTAACGAGTTCACATTGGAAATTCGTTAGAAGGCTCGACTTCGTTCGAACAAAAAATGTCCTTCGAACGAGATTTCAGAGGGAACAGTTTTTAGCAATTTTTTGGCATTTTCCCACTACTTGTCCCCACTAACTTTTGGCAGTTTAAATCCATTTTGGGACAAAAAAATTTCTAAGAACTTTTTCCATTTCTTAGTGAATTTTTGAGAGCTTAATTCTTTCATAATAAGTTCCCCTTGGGGTTTTTTTAGTCAAATTTATTTATCAAAGAACAAAACCAAGTTTGCACCCAACTGTTTGTTTAATCCAAGTTTCTATCTATATATATATATACATCTTGCTTGGAGATTTTGTTTGGCACCGGTTTATCTCTACACCTTAAAGAAGAGAAGTTTGGGTTTACTTCTACATCCCTCAAAAAAGAAGTTCTTATTTTGCTGCGACATTCTCACTTGGTGAAAGGCACCATGTGTGGTTAACGGTGTACCTATTGTCTCATTGGTGAAGTCCAAGATTCCGATGGAGCTCCGGTCGTCTACTAGGCAGAGGTGTTTACAAGAAGACGTGCCAAGGCTTAAAAGGGGTCGAGTCGAGGAAGTGAGTCATCTGTCTTGTAATTGTAAAACCATACTTAGTGGACTTAAGGCTAGGGTTGTCCGAGGTTTTTTCCCGTTGTGGGTTTTTTACCGTACATCACGGCGTAGTGGTTTGATGTTTAATTTTATCTTTCTATATCACCTAGAACGCATTCTTAGGTAAAAAGATAAAATTTTGTTTTAATTACTACTTGTTTAATTTGGTGCTAAATTAAATTTTGGGTAATGTGTAGTTAATTCAAGTCATTAATTTAGTTTGTTAAAATTTGGTAAAATGAAAAATATGACTTAGGCAAATTTCTAGGACTTGGGTTAATTAATTGTGTTTAAGTGAAATTAAAAGCGTGTGTGTGTTTTATCCTATTTCACTTGTATTAATTTTAATTTTGAAAAAGAAATTAAAATTTGTTTTAATTGAACCATCATCTCGCTTCTGCAAAATTGAAACAGGAAATTGATATAATTTTTGGTAAGTTTTCAAAAATTGGGGGCCTCTCATTCCAACACCGTCAATCTTTCTTTTGATATTTATCTCCTACAAATCTCACTAGTAATCCCCCTAGGCATTTAAAATAAATTTCCCCCCGGAGTAAGTGGTTGTTTACGAACTTGAACATCTTCATCATTCCTTATTTTGTCTCCAACTGCTTCACTATTGGGCACATCCAATACCTTATCTCCTCGCGTAGGAACTATAGGTGGGGGTCCATGTCCAAGATTGATTAGCAAGAATGATCTTGCACTAAATGAAGGATTAACGATAGAGTAAAGAGTGAAGCTGCTCGAAGGACCTTCCATATAGATCAAGCCCATTCGAAGGACAACATATTTATAACAAGAATTATAATGTACTTTTATTTGACTCTCCTCTTAATTATTAAATACACCTTGCAATGTTTATGAGGTTGATTGGTACCCTCGAGGGACCATGTTTGGCAGGGCACGAGCGAGCTTGCATGCTCTATCGAATAATCTCATTCTGGGAACCTCGTAGGGATTTGGATTGGAGGATTGGGAGAAATGAAACATTAGTAAAGAAATACCCAACCATGTAGCACGCTTAAGCAAATCCTTGGTTTGTACAAAGTACAGTTGAATAGATGTTTGAGTTGTCATATCCTGGGGAACCTCCTTGAGGGAACTCAGACAAGATAGTTATCCAAAGATAGTCTTTGATTCCCCACATAAAGTTAATAGGCTTCTAAAGAAAACATTAGCCGAGCAACTTTCGTTTCATGAACCACCCTTTTGATTGATGTGACAACACATCCTTTACCGATTATTTTTCACAAACTCTATGATGTCAAGGCATCTGATATTAAGGAGCTCCAGGAAATAGCACTCAAGTGAGTTTATTCCTAGGATGGTAAGCTTATTTAATGAGCTTGTACCTTCCAGTCGTCCGGGATGACACATGCTAACCTAATTAATGCCACCATACCTCTGATAGGATAAACAATTTTCCCGCCAAAATATCATATCTTATGAATTTAATGCACAATCTTCAGCATTAATAACATGGTATCTTTGCATTAATTGTGTTCAGTATATTTAATGCCAGCAAGGTCACTCGAGTGACGTGGCTCCCATATAAATAGCCCAGCAACATAGTTTATAAGGATGACAATTTGAACCTAGAACTGCTTTTGAGATTTCTCTAGACAAGAGTGTTTGCTGTGAGATCATTATTGTGTGATTATTCCCTTTGCCTCCTTTATCACCACTCCTGAGCATCTATTGTGCCTTGAGGTTACTACCTTGCCATTATTGCGCTAAGGGTTCTTGTTCATTCTCTCTTCCACTAAGGTGCTTGTGAGTACCTTCCATTTATTGTCCTTTCCAAGCATATGTGTTATAAAAGACTTCATTTAATATAGGCTTGAGGATTGAATATAATTTATCGTTGACGTGCATTTATTGTCATTTCTTATTGTTCTTTGTAGGAACAAATTTCTAATCGAGTCAATTTGTTTGTAATTGGCTTAATTCCGGACAAAACAAATTCAGTCTAGGCTAGCTTTTTTTATTGAGATTCCTTGAAGCCTATAACATTTCAAGTTAAATAATATGCGGTTAATGCTTTGAAGATGATACCAACTCGAGTTGAATTCTTCACATTTAGTTTGTTCTACATCACTTAGGTATGAATGCTTAAGTAGCTTTGTGTGATTTAGAATATTGATTTAAATGATGGATGATTTAAATGGTTTTTAAAGTTTTTAAATATTGAGAATTAAATTAAAAATTTGCAAAAACGTATTTTAAATATTTCTGAGTCCAAAATAATTTTAGAAATTTTGTGGAATAATTTTAAAAATAAAATCAAGTTTCTGAAGTCATTCAAACGACATTGTCTGTCGTTCCAGCGACTAACATGTCGTTCCAATGCCATGGGGATGCCGCTCGAACGACCTGCCTCCTCGATTTTCGTGTTTTAATTTCTTTGGACACTTTTTACTCAGAAATAGATGCACCACTTTGCCAAGATGTTTTCAGAAGAACAATTTGCGAAAATTTCGATTCGTTTTCCATCATTCGGAGTTTATTCAAGATCAAATTTCACAATTCAAAAGCTTGTGCTCTTGATCGTGTTCACCGAAAGATAGTTCCTCATTCATTACACATTGGCCGACTGAGTCATTGAGGGATGCTAGAGGGTGTTCCTTGCTGAAGATGAGAGATGCGGTTCTGGAGGGTTCTTGCGGGAGTCCTTTGTTGTGTTAGGCTGCGAGCCTATATGGATTTTCTGTGGTAGATTCATTACAGATTTTACCATGTTGTAAGTTGCGATTTACTGTCCATAGTGAAATAAAGGTTTTACCCGAAAGTTTTTTTCCTAAAATTGTTTCTTCTACTTGAATGATTCATTAGTTTAATGATTTAAATCACTTAGATGCATGTTTAAGGACTGGGAAGATAAAATTGGCTTAAATAAAACTAGATAAAATTATTTTTACCTAAAGCACCCACTAAAGGGCCTTAAAACACATTCTCAAATTGGTATTAGAACTTGTTGCACTATTTTACAGTATTTGTGATCCTGTGTCCTTAGGTATGCCTTTCAGAGGTTTTGATGATTTAAGAACTCATGTGTTTAAAGGGTCTAATTGGAAATCACGCATGAAGTCTTCTCTTAAGAACTTGGTTAAAAAGGATGACTGTGAGAAGTGTCTTTTCTATGAGGGGTTTGGCCATAAGATAGATGAGTGCCCCACTAATTTAAGCGAGAATCTTAATAAACTGATAAATCGTGTGTTCTACCATAAGTGAGAGTGACCCGAAAGATGAAACTTCTTATGCTAGTAAGCGAGACCTTCCCACCGTCGTGGATAATCATGTGAGTGATGACAACATATCTTCTCACGAAGATAATACTTTTCATGATTCTTCCATAACCACAGGTTGTAATGCCCTAGAAAGTGAGGGTGAGGTGAGTAAGGATGAGTTTGAGGATAAGATAAACTTCCAAGATGCCTTCAATGATTTATATGAATAAACATTGAATGTAAAGAAGGCAAACTTGAAGTTAGAAGCCAAGTTGAAAAAACTTGCCACTAAAAATAATAATTCTGAGGCCTTAATGGAGGATCTTAGGGCAAGTGAGAAAAATCTTCGGGAGAGACTAGAATATGTTGAGTGTGAGAGAGATAGTATTCTAGGTTTGATGGAGGCTATGAAAAAGGAGATTCTTGAGTTTGAGGATTCTAGGCGTTTACTTGAGTCGAGGATTAATGAGCTTGACGAAAGATTGAGAGATTCATCTAAGGTTAAGCTTGATTTGGAGGCTAGGCCGAAAAAGTTGGATAGGATTTTAGGCACCGTCCAAATCAAAGATGATAGGTGTGGTATTGTCTTCGATAATCATGTTGCACCCATTCTCAAATCCAAAACCATGTAAGAGAGAGAGCCACCTAGGAACATTAGGATAGAGACACCTAGGAACATTAGAAATAATCGTCATATAGCAAACACTCCCTGCCATATCTATACTTGCACTCATTGCGGTAGGAGAGGTCATCTTAGACGACTTTTCTATGATCTTAAGAACGCTCCTACTAAGTCTAAAAATAAGGTAACTCCAATTCCCAAAACCCCCACTCGTCATTTCACACATACTTGGGTTAGAAAGTCGGAGTTAGAGGCTCTAGGGATTAGGCTCTGTGATACGCATGTCATTGCTCTTGGTTCTCCTCAAGTTTCATCTTACGGTTGAGCATCTTCGTCGGTTTGTCATAATCTAATGTGTTATCATGATATATCTTGTCTAGGGTTATGATGTATATCTCTTGGTATTATATTTTTTTTCATTTCTTTGAGTCTTATTGAAAAATACAAAAAGATTTTTGGTTTTAAATATTTTTGAGAAAAATACAAAAAGATTTTATTTTTGGGTCAAAAATATTTTCTTTTGAAAAACACAAAAAGATTTTCAACTTTTTTTCATGAGTTTTTCATATTTGATATAGCATATTGGTGTGCTTGGACCCCCGTAATTTCATTATCCACGTGGTTAGGACATTTGGCCATAATTATTGATGCGTTAAATGATCTTAACTATTGTTTTAATGAGGTTGTTTCGGGGTTGATACGCATTTGGATTCGACTTTGTATACATGCCATCCTTGAACACATGCATGAGTTTATATGAATGTTTGACATCACATTCATATTTGAGTTTGGTGAGATGTTCTTATCTCAATTTTTTCATTTCTGCATAAGTAGACTTAGGAAGAGGTGTGTATGTAAGAACTGTTTACCGTGGGGATTTATATTGCACAAATTGAAAAAATAGTGAGTGTTCACAAAAGAGTGATGCGAGAGTGAAAAATTAACTCGTCGTGAAATCCACTATTTAAAAGAGCCCAAAAAATACAATAAAAAGAATCATATACCAAAATAGGGCCAATAGGATTTCTCTAAGTTGAGAAAAATAGAAACCTCAAAAGTCTTTGGAAAAGATTATATGAATTTGATGGAGTTTGGTTGAACATTTAAACGGGTTTGCACCACGAATCTTAGTGTTGAAACATCGTATCATGATACTATTGTTTATTGAATCGTCAATATTCCGGATTTGTGTGCTTGTTGATTATTTAGTTCATTTAGCTCAATATTAATTGTCACATAAGGCTAAAACAATGTTTGATGACATATTGATATCAACTAGAGCTTCATGAACGTTTTAATGTGTTGGAGTTATGATTCATATGTTATATTTCACACCCAATCATTCCGTATCCATATTTGAGCACAATTATACAATGTTAGCATGAAACTCACATTGTTTTTCTTATCTTATTTTTTTGTTTTGGCTCTGTTTTGCTATTGTTTGCTCTTTTAGTTAATTTTTTCAGGAAAATTTTTCAGTAGACAAAACTTAATCATTTTGGAGCTAGAATTGAGAATTTTCTATGTTGTTCAAATGATAATCTAGTTTCGTTCAGCGACATCTCAATGTCATGAGCAGTTCTGATCACGTAAGCTTCAAGAGAGAGGCTACTGGAATGAGTTTTTTGGTCGTTTGATATACTTCATCAAGCGATATTTCTTATCGTTGAACTGACGATGTACGTCTTTTGAGAGACCCCTTCAAGCGAAGTTAGTTTTCTTTAATAACTTGTTCAACCGATGTGGTCATTTCGTGTGTTACCCAGTTCGCTCTCTTCGTTCTCCTTTGCTGGGAAAATCACCATCCACCATTGATGTGCTATATTAAATCTTATATTAGCTATTTCTCAATAATTTCGTCCCTTCGTTTAACCACTGGTCATCTTTCAGGTGCCATCTCGTGTTCTTCTTGCTATTTATGGAGTTTTTTAGGGTCTTTGTGATTTATGATTCCACAGTTTGATTACATAGAATATAAACCTTTTTTACTAAATTTTGATACTGAATATGTGTATCATTCCTTCTCATTTTAGTTTGGGATAATAATTCAAAAGTTGAGCTAGGGTTTGTCTGAAATTTTGGGAATAAAAAAAGTAGCACTCCTACATTGTTGTTGGTGTTATTTTTTTCATATCAAATTAGTGTGTAGGGGTTTATGTTGCTATAACTAAAAAATTTCATGTTTTGTTTGGTTTGGGGTTGTTAGTGTCGTTTGAGGGCTTATATCTATTTTTTTCCCGAGTGTGTATCTAAAAAATATCAAAGAATTATGTTTTTGGAAAAATTTCATCAATATATCTTTTCTTTGGATTTATTTTGGGATACCCACAATGGTGTCATTTTTTAGGGGGTTATATTGGATTTATTATATTATATTATTTTATATTATATTTGATTGTTATTGTTGTTTGTGGCTGGTGGTTCGGTTGGACTTTTGTACGGAGATAGGATTCGTAGTATTCTGTGATTAGAATTTAGTTGCACCCATTTTCCCTCACACACTACACATTTCCCTTTTCTATCACTATGCCACCTAGACGTAGAGGTTCCCCATCTGGCCATATGGATGAGCACCTGGCTTCTGTTCGAGCCCAGCGAGCTCGGGCAAATATACCTCCCTACTCAGCAGTGAGGTGGGCTACTAAATTGGAGTATGAGCACTACTGCTTACTCGGTCTACACATTATATACATTGTTAGGGAGGTAAATTCGACATTCCTTATTGGATGACTAGTCGGGGTTAAGAGCCGGTGTTTGATGCATATGGCATTATTTATTCGGACATAGTCCGCGAGTTTTTCTTTCGTTTGCTCACACATCTGAGGGGATTTAGACATCTATCCATGGTGTTCTTGTCATCATCACTGATGATTAGATAACATAGATGCTTCATATTCCACACGTCCCTGACGCCAGGTTCCCCACTGTTGCTGACGATGGTAACTCGTATGGGAATATTCTTCAACATTGTTTCTGGGAGATTACTCAGGCCGGGGCTACCATGTTTCATCGCCAACTCCACCCTGCCTTTCGTATATTTAACAGGTTTGTGTGATCATCTATTTACCCTAGGATTAATCACATTCAGATCGGATTTGAAATAGTTTATTTCATGCTTGTTGTATCCCAGGGGTGGGGCATTTATTTACACGTCGTTATGCTTCAGGTCATGTCATTTATTACCATCACCGATCACACCCCTATTCATTCTTCTCTCCCTTATGGGATTATCATCACTAGGATTTGTATATCTATTGGGGTTCCTATTTTAGAGGATGATCCGTTAGTGTCTGATGCCTCAATAATTGATTTTGTCACGTTGACTCGATCTGATATTCATCTGAGTGGGGAGGCTAGAGCTAGAGTTCCACCTGCTGAGGGAGCTTCTTCTGGTGTTGGATGCACATCCCAGACCTCTGGTCACCCTGGTCCTACTTCTATCGATACTCAGCCATTCCCTCACGTCTACACGTCATACATATGAGGATTTTTATTTTCTACAGGCACACGTGGCTGGTCAGGCCAAGATGTTTAACACTATGATGGCCCAATTTGATGCAAAGGCCGAGGCACGTGATGTTAGAGACTCTCAGATGACGACTTATTTTGAGGAGATGCCATATAGGGAGCAAAGCAGAGGTGATGGATCATTAGGAGCTTGACATGATGCTACGACCTTTATTGGAGATGATGTTGCTGATGATGACACTACAACTGCTGATTAGTGTTTTGTTTTTGAGAAACTTTATTTCGATTCATTATATTTGAGATTGTATTTTATGATGTATCTATTTATTCTCAAATATTATGTACTCATACACTTATGGATTTTTTTGTATATCAGCACATTGGTTATGTTAGAAAATGGATGTTTTTAGATGATGTAGTATTAGTCATCCCATTATGGCTTTAGTTGTATCATGTTTTACTGCGATCCATTTACTTCTATCTTTTGCTATCCATTGTCATTATTTTTTTTGCTGACATTGCGACTGTTTATTTATTATGATTTATTGATATATTTTTTTGTTCCTCCATACTTCCCTGGGTATTTGTTTATTTGTCTCGTGTGTGTAGGTATTTTTCAGATTTTCAGATTTTTGTTACTACATCACATTAAGAGACAGATTTTAGATTCATGCTTACCGGTTCTACAGTTTTAAGTACATGTCCTGTATTTTTTTTATTTGGGGGTTATGGGATAGGACATATGTTTTACGTCCTGATTGCCCGGCTTAGAACATTTCTTTTTATATTTTTTGGTTTTTGTCCCGGAATAGCGAAAGGGGGAGATTTGTAGAAACAAATTTCCAATCGAGTCAATTTGTTTGTAATTGGCTTAATTTCGAACAAAACAATTTCGTTATAGGCTAGTTTTTTTATTGAGATTCCTTAAAGCCTACGATATTTTAAGTTGAAGAATCTACAGTTAAAGCTTTGAAGATGAAGTGAAGCCGAGTTGAATTCTTCACATTTAGTTTGTTCTAGATCACTCATGTATGAATGCTTTATTAACGTTGTGTGATTTAGAATCTTGATTTAAATGATGGCCGATTTAAATGGTTTTTAAAGTTTTTAAATATTGGGAATTAAATCTAAAATTTACAAAAACGTATTTTAAATAATTCCGAGTTAAAAATAATTTTAAAAATTTTGAGGAATAATTTTAAAAATAAAATCAAGTTTTTGAAGTCGTTCAAACGACATGGGGATGTCGCTCGAATGACCTGCCACCTCAATTTTCATGTTTCAGTTTCTTTGGACTCTTTTTACTTAAAAATAAATACACCACTTTGTTGAGACGTTTTCAAAAAAATAGTTTGCAAAAATTGCCATTAGTTTTCCATCATCCGGAGTTTATTCATGATCAAATTTCATGATTCCAAAGCTTGTGATCTTAAATGTGTTTACTGGAAGATAGTTATTCATTCATTATACATTTTCTGACTGCGTTCATTGGGGTATGCTTGAGGATGTGCCTTGTTAAAGACGAGAGTTATAGTTCTGGAGGGTTCTTGTGGGAGTCCTTTGCTATGTTAGAATGCATGCATGTGGATTTGGTGCGATAGATTCATTGCAGATTTTTCTATGTTGTAAGTTGCGAATTACTGTTCATAGTGAAATAAAGGTTTTACCCTAAAGTTTGTTTTCCCTAAAATTGTTTCTTTTACCTGCATGCTTTATTCGTTTAATGGTTTAAATCACTTACATGCATATTTAGGGTTTAAGAAGATAAAATTGGATTAAATAAAATTGGAAAAAGTTATTTTTACCTAAAGCACACACTAAAGGGACTTAAAGCTCATTCTCATTCTTTGGCAGTAACAACGATCTTGATAAGGGGTTACGTCTCGCTTAATATTAATTGTATTTGAAGAACCAACATTTTATATTTGGAGACTCCGCTACGGAGGTATTCTCTTTAATTGGATGACGGATGATAATGTTGCCAAGATCATAGACTTTGATGATTTACATCATTAGGTAGAAGAGGACCTCACTGTCTTTTCGGAAGGGGCATGGATGGCGCGAGCAGATCCTATCTCATTTGCTACAGATGTGACTGGCATTGTAGTCGGAATAGGTCCATATCAAATGTCAGGCTTAATTAATTTATTCGATGAGTTTATCAAAACTCTAGGTGCTCCGGCAGTGTTAGGGGTCACTGAAGGACCAAGATCGTTAACCACACCACCAATTGTACTAGCATATCCCTTTGTTACAAGATGATTATCTCCGAATACCATCAACAACATCACTACTAATGCAACACTTGTGGTCGTTACTCCCAATGTCTTTTGGATAACCACACATGCTACAGTTCCTACTGCCATTGCACTTGAGGCAACTGTCAACATGGGGGCAGCACACCCACCACGCTACTAACCCTTGTTGTGGTAGCTCAAGTGCAAACTAGCTCTCCATTACGCAGTATGGAAGAAATGAAGAAAGAGTTGATGAAGTTAATATCGATGACCAAAGGTGTAAGAGAGTGGAAGAGAGGACTCCTCAATTTATAATGACTTTCGTACTCTGTATCTAGAGGAGTAGAATAATGAGCCCTACCTAGTAGGGTATATTCTACCATTTTTTTAAAAGTACATAGGAAAAGGGGGAATCCCAAAGAACAAGTGAAAAGTTTTATTGAGAGCCTTGGGGACCACTGTAATGACAAAGAGCTAAGGTTGGGAGAGTTTTCAAAATCTCTAACTGAGAAAGCTTATACTTGGTAGTCACACTTGATGATCGAGAGTGTGGCCTCCTGAGAGGACTTCCACGTGTTGTTTGTGCTAAATTTCTTCTTGGCAGAAGATGAGTTCACCCTCACGCAGTTGGCCCAAGAAAAGCAGAAGCCCTACGAGGAGGTTGTAGCCTATATCATAAGGTTCCATGATCATTCTATGGATGTGGGGGAGTAAATGCAAGAAAGTAAACTTCTGTAAGTCTGTGAAGAAGGGTTGTTGCCCAAATATATACGACATATCATCAATGGAATGAGAGAGGGAACGTTTACTGCGTTGCTAAAAATGGTGAGTAATATTTCCTTAGTGGTAAAACCTTCACCACCTCCACCCGCCTTAGTAGGTTTATTTCTAAGACCATCAGTTAGTTCAGGGAGGGGAGTTCTCCCGAGGGTAAATAACATAAACGATAGGGATAAGTAGTAAGAAGGTGGAGGCTAAGGAAGAATTAATAGGTGCAACAAGAGAATGTTTTATGGAAAAGATGATCCTCCTGAGCTACCTTATACACTCTAACTGGAAGTAGACACCTACGACCAAATGGTTCATGATAATATGTGCATGTCAGTCAATGGTAATACGAGATTGGCATCTCGAGAGGAAAGAATTGAACCAAACTTCCATATATTGTACAACAAGTTGGTCCACCCAACTAAGTCATGTTTCTCGTTGAGAAGTTTGATCAATCACCACATCAAGAAATGGGATGTTCAACTGCCCGAGGCTAATGTATATGATAATCCTTTGCCAACATATGGGGAACGGATGTCTAGTGCCTTTGATGAGGAAGAAGAATGGCTAATGAGGGAACATTGGTGTTTTGATGAAGATTTTGATGAATCGCTGGAAGAATGCACGTTTGGGATGTCATAGTTGACACTGGGGGATGAATTACAAGACAAATCAAACCCCATTAAAGACTTGAGCACGCATCTGGAAGCTTTCTCCTTGGAAACAGTGAACACCGTAATAGATTACGATAAATCTACCTATAAAGATGTGTAAGAGGTGTTTGAGCTTGAGAAATATCAAGTTCATACCTGGATAGAGTGTGTCGTAGTTGTGTGGTCACAAAAATTTGGTTAGTTCTTTAATTAGGTTGTCCTACCCGAGCACTCACAACTAGAAGTTATCTGAGCCATCTTGGAGATTGCTAAGAAAAACATGGATCCAAACTTAAAGTGGAAAGGTCCTATGACCAAGTTGGTAAGAAGGTACCTTTCAGAGGTGACGTTATTAGTAGTTGATCGATCGGTCAAGTATCCCCATAGTATACCACTTTATGTTACATCTAGTGTGAATAGTTGCATCTTTAATCATGACTAGGGGTGGCCGTGGGCTGGGCTTGAAAAATTAAGTGTTATCCCAAGCCTGCTCGGGCCTAGATCGGGCCTTATTATGTAATCCCAAGCATTATTTTTGGGACTATATAGGTCGAAATATTTTAATTATATGTCGTCATGGAGAAAAGCGACACGAGGTAAGATTTTTAATTGGAAAACCCGCATTTATTTATTTTGGGTTGGAATAGTGATTTGCGGTCAAGTACCTCGGATGGGAATTTCGACTGCGCCATAATTCTCGAAATGGCCGAGATAGTCGGAAAAGAGTGTCCGATTGTCGGAAATGAGTTTCGGTTAATTTTAGAGGTAAAAGTAACTCGTAATTGGGTAAACGAGTCGTTTTTGGGTTTTTAGGGTTAAAACCCTTTTTCTCTCTATATATAGACACAACATCCTTCGAAAATCATTCAATCCTCGAAAATCCCAAGAATTACTATTTAGGAAAATTCCCCAAATTCCAATTTATATCCAATTATGGAATTTAATCGTCTCCAAAAAGGACGGGTTGTTACACTCCCCCCCTTACAACGGAATTTCGTCCTCGAAATTCGGGTACAACCTACACCACCAATCTTAGGATCACTCCAAATCCTAATACCTCAAGGGAAACAATACTAACCCAATGGTTCCCAACCATATGCTACACGACTACCACAATCGCAAAGTGACTCTTATACGTCACATAATACCCATCATCTATAATGCCTATCAGCATGAATTTCAACCTTATATACTACTCCCATCTTAGCTAGGCGGTACATCAAACTACCTTACCAAGGTGCCCATACACCTTTCTAACTTGTGCATATCAGCACAAACATTACGAACGTCTGACACGCATCACTCTCTCCCAATAAGGATCTCCTTTCCTCGGTAAAATACTCACCTATGGGTCCTCCGAACCCGCGCATTTCAATACTCCTAACCTCGGCGCTGCTAATACTAGCGAACCTATATCCTAAAAATGCTACGTTCTAAGCGTTACCCTACCTATTCGAAACTAATATAATCCTAAGTATGTCCCTAGTGCCCAAGGCCTCTCTCAACTCCCGACAAGTGCTTGGTTTCATGCGTGGGACGTCTCGCCGAGGCGAAATCCAAACAAGGAACCCTCCCGTTACACTACTCCCTCGCGTAGTCGGTCATCGAGATATAACGACTCAAGGCACAGAAGCGGGACGTCCTAAATCCTGTTAGGCTAGCCTACGAACGCATTCCTACTATCTTATCCTTCCGCCCATACAGAAGGAAACCTAACTAATCAAGTACCCACTTTCTGTAGAAAGTGTCACGAACATAATACCCAAAATGGAGCTCCTCAAAACTTGCCTTTTCGTTAAGGCCTGACTATTGTCCTCAAATCAATTTCTCTAAGTCCAACCTCACCCACCCATTTGTGGCGAAGGGATCATTTTAGTGCTTTTCCATAGCACAAATTTCCATAAGTATATTGACATTATGTGGCTCATAGCCTATAGTGGTTCATCCACACTATAAGACCGTTCCACATGATCAACATCCTTGCATCTCATAACAACTCCCCACTCCCGACGCCGTTAAGAGTCATGTGTGGAGTGTCTCGCAAAGCGAAATCCAAACAAGGAACCCCTCCACACATTAACCCTTGACTTCGTTGGTTGTGGAGTTCAGTCATTTCAACATGCAACCGGGATAACCCTATCCCCTAATCCAACAAAAGGTGATCTGAACTCCTATCTCTAACTAAGAGTCATACCACCCTGCGCTCGCACTCATTCTAAGTCCTTGCGCAAACCAATACTGAGTTAAATCTTACCGCTCAACAACGATTCTGTGGGCCTTAAATTATATCTATAAGGTTGCCACATATACCATCCAAAATAAGGAAGCCTCTGCTCATCGAGGTTCCATAAATCCATAATAGCAAAGGTGTACTCAACCTGTATCAAGGTGAGACACCAGAATAACAACCTGTTCCCTCCAGGAACTGCGGACACGATAGACTTGCCATTATTAGCCTGCTATCGCTCCGTTACACCATATACCGTATACGTATATATACAAAATATAATCACCCGCCTCTATGGCGAATGAAGGGAAATAAAATTCCGCTATTGCGGAAAACACATAGTCATACATTAAAATGTTATCGAGATCGCCACAACTCAAAATACACACACGAGTCTAGGGCTAACTAATACCGCGACTTTATCTAGTCACGCCAAATACTCACACGATATACCTCTGCTGAACCTTAGGTGAATAATTCCCAAAGCTGCATTCTTATCACCCTGCTGATTCATGGGGACTCACGGTTAGAACTATCCGTAAGATCCCTTTCTAATCCTTATCTCCACGGGGAAATCCAACTTTAGTACCACACTCTATTACGGCGGCACTATGGTACTCATAACTACTATGCTTTAGTAGTCATTGAGATAATTCTTAACAATTACCATAAAGAGAGTGACCTCTACTAAGGTACTCATCCCAACCTTCTACCAGCTGCACCAGCTAAGCCTCACCTCCTGCTGCCATCTAAGCTCCGCACACGATTCTCAAACGAGCGCGCAAAAGATTTCTACAATCTCATAATATGGCAGGAGAACGAAATCTCACAAGAGATATCAACAATCCTAATCCTGGGGCTCTATACAAATCGAGAGCAACGCTGAAAGCGTAGTACGTCCGCACAGATTCCTAAAGACACTAGAACCTGATGCTCTGATACCATCTGTAACAACCCGCCTAATAAGATACCGGGCGATCACTCCAATATTAAATTAAAACAGGAGTCACATATGGATCATCCTTAGCATCACTGTCGAAAATCCATTTAATTACTAATATCCTATTAGGTGGCCGTTAAAAACTTTTACTAAACTACTCTTTTTAACGAATAAATTACAACATCCACAATTAAATGCGTAATGAACTGAAATGAAAAAGAAAGGAACTAAAATAACCGAACACTCAGTCCAAATATACAACCATATAGAATGCTGTACTGAAAGAATAAATAAATGCAATTGAGCCATTGGCTCGAATGTTTATACAATATCTCCTATCTAGAGTACAAGGAAGGAAACGTCTACCGATAACCTGCAAGCATCCACAGCTGCCGCAGCAGACGTCTGACTCGAAAGAATTTCCATCCAGGCGTCCCTGTGTCTGGACACCTATGTATATATGTAATATAACAAGAAAGGAAAAGTAGACAAACGGGTCAGAGCCCCGAATGTTGAAAATATTTTGCAAGTGCATAAATGCCTTATTTTTAGGAAAATAGTTTTATCTCATATTTAAGTTTGGTATCGCACTCCCATGAGATACCCCTCACCTCTCCGCTAATAGTGCACTCCTAGCGCATCTATCTAGAACATTCTAGTCAAGCTACCCTGCTAAACTAGTCTATCACCCAACCACTATCTACCCTAGATAGTCAAACAGATGTACTAAGGGCTAAACTTCACTTTAATCTCGACGCTATGCCATGTTCGTGCGTGGGGTGTCTCGCGAAGCGAAATACAAACAAGGAACCCCCCCGATACACTACTATGCAGCAAGGTCGATCTTTGAGATCCGCCAGTCCCTTAGTACAGAAAGATATATAATATATATACGATAACATTTAATAATATAAGAGCACTAAGGATTAAACTTCTCCCCAGTCTCAACACTGTGCCATATTCGTGCGTGGGGTATTTCGCAAAGAGAAATCCAAACAAGGAACCCCCCCGATACACTACTATGCGGCACGGTCGATCGTCGGGATTCATTAGACCCTCGACACCCAGTTTATACATATACATACATCTACAATATACTTCCGGATAATATAAATATCTCCCGGACTGAGGATTACTAGATACATAAAGTATTTATAAATACTTATCCTTTTTATTTCAAAACTTCCATTTCCCTTCTCATATCCAGGAAATGTATTTATAAAAGCCAATTCATTATCATGAATTGCTTTAATAAATCATATACCTTTTAAAAGCCAGTTTTATTAACATAAAATGTTTTTCCTTATCAAAATATCACATTTCCCTTTTTATACTCAGGAAATGTATCCAAAGACATTTTCATTAGCATAAAAATGCTTTGATCAAAACATATGCTTCCACATCCCTTCTTCCATCCGGGAAGTGTTACCGAAGCCAATTTATATATATAACCCATTTCCCTTCCTATATCCAGGAAATGTAATTAAAGCAAATCCATTATTATGAACTGCTTTAATAAACGCGTTCTAAGACCGTCCGTCCGGATTTCTCCACTGTGCGCGCCCCTAAATGGCTATCATCTTCCAGGGCCTCCAAGACAACCTGGGATCCTATATCGAAAGACATCGGGAAGCGGCCATGAGCCTGCGTGGTAGCCAAGACCACACCCGGAATCTCCCTACCCCCGCAGAGAATATACAACCATAAGCGCTCCCATGGCCTAAGACTATATCCACCCTGCATCATTAGCCAGGGGGCTTCACCATACGAACGCAACTTCCCTTATGATAGCGATTTAGAGAGGTGTGTAATCC
Source organism: Sambucus nigra (assembly GCA_949130495.1). Lineage (NCBI taxonomy): Eukaryota > Viridiplantae > Streptophyta > Magnoliopsida > Dipsacales > Adoxaceae > Sambucus > Sambucus nigra. The sequence goes on along the minus strand of OX422210.1, from coordinate 214,930,176 downwards.
ATATTTTATTAATTATGAAAAACATTATTCTTTCCATTTTGAAAATATTCGTTTATATATTCAAAAATCATTTCCATCATCATATATATATATATATACCTAAAACACACAGTATGTACATAACCTATATATTCTTCCTAGAATATATATATATAAACGGCCTTAGTGGCCTATAGCATCTAACGATGATAATAATCCCAAAGATTCCCTCCGGGAATCATAATCATGCATTCATAGTTGCATGCTTCTAAATCCAAAGTATTTCTTACTTTAATAAATAATACATACTTAAATCCCATCTACGGATTCATTTGGATAACTCCAATTATAGTAATTCACTCTAAGTGAATACACACATATATAAACTCCCAATTCCTCAAGTCCTTTAGGACATAACCCTCCATAAATTTCTAATTTGGAAGGCCTTTAAACATAAACTCAAAAAAAAGGAGAAATAATCCTAATCTCCAAAATCTTGGGCTGAAAACAGGGCACCGGTCGACCGGTCCTAGACCCCCGGTCGACCGCGGGTTGTAAATAAGCCTACGAAACAAAGCAGTAGGCCCTTTCTCCTTGACGCGGTCGACCGGCCATAGGGGCGCGGTCGACCGGTCACACCAGGTCACCAAAACTAAAATCCTTAAGTCCCTTATCCAACAACCCAAATTCATTTTCGGGGTTTCTAAACTACCCCAAAAATTAACCCGGACATCTACGACATTAATTCTGGCCGTAATTTTTCCAATTCCCGATTTGATTTCCGAGTTGACGATGTCAACCCGGAGCTATCATCTTGTAAAAATCATATCAAATCGTAGAAAAATCAGAAAAATACGCGGTCAGCGCCCACGCGACCGTATCGAAAAGATCTACAACTTTCATGTTTTCGCCGAAATCTAAATCAATTCTTTTCCTGGCCAAAAATGCCCCCAAAGGTGACGGATTACTATTCATCGTCACCTCCGAGACGATTTCCGCCATTAAAGCTTCTCCCAAGCTTTTGTCGCCTCACCCAACGTCCTACAACCTCAACCAACTACAAATACACTTATAACACGGGTTCTAAACATCCTAGAACCCGGAATCGCCAATCAATTTGGATTAAAACCCTAGTTCCACAAAATTGAAATATTATTGGGGTTTAATTGTTTTAACTCCCAAAAACCCGTTTTATCCACGATAACCCACCCCAAAACCATTAGGGTTTGTTTATACCAAACTACGGTATGATATATTTATGCAAAAAGATAAATAAAGCAAGTAAACACTTGCTTCGTGGATAAAATCCGACGACCTCGAGTCGAATCCGGCGGAGGCCGGCCGGAATCTCCCCCTTTTTCTTCTTTTCTTCCCTCTCTCTCTCTCTCTCTTCCTTCTTTTCTTTCTTCTTTCTTTCCTCTCTTCCTCTATATATAGAGAGAAAAAGGGTTTTAACCCTAAAAACGACTCGTTTACCCAATTACGAGTTACTTTTACCTCTAAAATTAACCGAAACTCATTTCCGACAATCGGACACTCTTTTCCGACTATCTCGGCCATTCCGAGAATTATGGCGTAGTCAAAATTCCCATCCAAGGTACTTGACCGCAAATCACTATTCCAACCCAAAATAAATAAATGCGGGTTTTCCAATTAAAAATCTTACCTCGTGTCGCTTTTCTCCACGACGACATATAATTAAAATATTTCGACCTATATAGTCCCAAAAATAATCACAACATCCTTCGAAAATCATTCAATCCTCGAAAATCCCAAGAATTACTATTTAGGAAAATTCCCCAAATTCCAATTTATATCCAATTATGGAATTTAATCGTCTCCAAAAAGGACGGGTTGTTACAATAACATCTCAAATATACATGTGAAGCCAAAGTTCAAAAGACCTCATGCATGTGTGTGAGAAGGAATATACAAAGAGAATCCATTAAGTAAGTCAAAATCAAACTACTCCATGCAAGCATGATAAAGAACACTTTAAGGATTGAAATTCATAACCAAAAGTACTATCCACATGGATACATAATGATATTAAATTCAAACACAAGGAGATGCCATATAAAATATGTAAAATCAAAATACACAAAAAAATATTTTTGAGTTTTTAAATTTTTTTTAAACAAACACAAAAAAATCAACTCCAACGAAAACCAAAATATTTTTGTATTTTTTCAATAAGACCCAATGAAAAAAAATGCTATACAAAAGATGCACATATCATAATTGTAGCACAATTTATATAATGAGGCATAAACTAGAATATGCAAACAAACATACAAATAGAAAAAATATATCATGAAGCACAAAGGCTAGTGTATGTAAACATGCAGGCAATCACTCATAAGATATAACAAGTGAGGAGTCATGTGCAAGCATGTGGGAACCATAAAAAACATGAAATTTCGAAAATGCCATATTTTCCATATTCACAGAAAAATCCTTAAAAATTAAAACAAATCACCCCCAAAAATCACTAAACAATATCTACACAATAACTTAGTGCAACAGGCTTTGATACCAATTGATAGGGGTGATTTAGTCTAAATGATAAGATATGCTTTTAACACCCCAATTTTAAAATTCTAAATACCAGATGGTTCAAAAAATATTTCAAATTTTAAATTTCTTTCAAGATAAACAGTTAAAGTCCTCAAATTTTAATTTTTTCAAAATTAAAATGAAATTAAACTAAACAAAATAAATATTTGATTTTTTCTTTTAACCACAATTAAACTAAGCATGCATTTTGCCAAATATATTAAACCTGCTTGAATTAGATTAAATGAAACTTATCCAAACTTAATCTAGCACCAAAATTAATTGTTGTGATTAAACTAATTTTTATCTTTTTATACCTACATATGCATCTAACTAATTTTTGCAAGATAAAAATAAAAACAATCACACAACCTGCGATGTACGAGGAAAACCCACAACGGGAAAAACCTCAGACAACCCAACCAACAAATCCACTAGGTATGGTTTTACAAAGACAAGATAAAAGACTTTCTTCCTCGACTCGACTCGACTCCCTCTCAAGCCTTGACGCTTTTTCTTGCTTCCACCTCCACCTAGTTGATAACTACGGAATCCACCGTAGTCTCGGAATCCACCGATGGGGGAAAATCAACTGTCAACAACACACGAAGCCTTTCTCCATATGTGCACCATGAAATATCAAATACCGACTCCTCTGTAGGAAACTTCCTCTTTTTGGGATGAGATAAATTTTCGGTGGCAAAGATGATCTCAAACAAGTATATATATTTAAAACTTGTATCAAAGAAACTTTTGGGTGTAAAAACTTGGTTTTGTTCCTGATATTTACAAAGACAAGACAAAAGACTTACTTCCTTGACTCGACTCCCTCTCAAGCCTTTATGATTCTTCTTGCTTCCATCTCCGCCTAGTTGATAACTCTAGAATCCACCATAGTCTCGAAATCCACTGATGGGGAAAATCAACCGTAAACAACACAAGAACCCTTTCTCTGTATGTGCACCACAAAATAATAAATACAAACTGCTCCGTAAGAAACTTTCTCTTTTTGGGGTAGAGATGAAACCCGGTGCCAAAGACGATCTCAAACAAGTATATATATTGAAAACTTGGATAAAATAAAATTTTTGGGGTAAAAACTTGGTTTTGTTCTTGAGATTAAATCATTTAATTAACAAACACCAAGGGGACTTTTTTGGAAAAAGTTTTTTCTCTCAAGAGCACTTAGAAAATATGAAAAAGACTCACAAAAAACTATGTTCCCGCACTATTAAAATTGTTAAAAATTTAGTGGGAAATTAAAAATTGAAAACTGTCAAAAATCGTATAGGTCGTTCGAACGACTTTTGCATGTCATTCGAACGACATGGATCGAACGACGTACTAACGGTAAAACAAAGATTTAAAGCACAAATCTCGTTCGAACTATATCGTTCTAACGACCTTACTAACGAGAAAACAGAGAAATGAAACAATGTCGTTTGAAACCTAATTAGAACGGATCGTTCGAATGAACTGGGCATCTCGTTCGAATGAGAGCCCATGTCGTTCGAATGACAAAATAATTTTTTTTATTTTTCTATAAAAAATAAAAATGCATTTTCAATATATTCTTAATAAAAATATAACACCCAAAAATAAAATTCCAAGTCCTTATATATATATATATATATATATTAATGCATTCATAACTTTAGAGATGTTGGAATAATTCAAATTTTGATGATGTGGAACATGGCACAAAACCCGACAATGATGATATCTTCAATCTAGGCTTGGCTGCTACGTCTCCAACACAAGCGTCATAGGCTTGAAGGACACAAATGTCTATCCTATGACTCATTAGTTTTGTCCGTAATTAAGCCAATACTTACAAATTTACTCAATTGTAAATTTTCCCTTACAACTTGTATCTCGCGTGAAGACACATACTTAAAATACACAAAAATATGAAATTCTTTGTAAAATAATTTTTTTTATATGAATAGTATATTTGAAAGTTTATTTGGCAAAAGTACAAAACCAAAGATAATTAAAAAATATTTTTCAACTAGAAAAAAGATTAATCAAGGTGAATCTAAGTCTTTTAAGTCTTATATCTTTTCCTAAGTGGTGTACTTGCGATTCAACATTGAATGAATCTGGTTCATTGATGAAGCTTTCTGGTGACGTATTGGACAAAGACTCAAACATATTTTGGCAAAGAATTTATACAATCTATTTATGGATCACATCGAGTATACTATACTATTACAATCCCTCCCTTTGTCGAATTTTGAGACAAAACATAAAAAACATTTTCAAGCAAATAAAAGAAATATACCATTTTATGACTTGCCTGGCCAAGGGCAAATACAAAAGTAGAAAATTATATTTGTTATAAGAAACTAATAATTACAAGAGACTCAACCATTATAATGGATAAAAAATAATCTCTTGTCGAAACTTTCCTGTCACACACTAGCAAAGTCATCAAGGTAACTATGTGAATATATATGACAAGGAAATATGATAAATATAAAAATGTGAATATAGCATTTTGAACATGTAAATATCATATCTATCTAAAATAAATCCCCCCAAAATATACAATTCTTCCCAATAAACATGATATAGAAACACATATCTCTAGTAACTTAATATGCTTTAATAACTATACCCCCACTCTCTACAAACTTCTCCCCATTTTTGTCACGAAAAGAGAAAATGAAAAAAACTAAAAACATACTATGATTAAGTTATCAAGGCATTTTAAGATATTAAAACATGCTAATCAAACCAAAAAATAGTGAAGAATCATATAATGAGTGAATAATTAAAATATTTGTCTAGGAAAGATATAATCATGAGAGTAATATGCCGAAGATAAACAAATTAAACTACACATGGGGATATAAAATATATCAAACAAAAATATACGGAATGCTAAAAGATGATAAGCATTCAAAAATTAAGAGTTTAAAAGGATTACAATGAATATGATCAATGCAAACCAAAATCTAAAAACTCTAAACTAATCCCCCCCCCCCCAAAAAAAATACATCACTTATTCATCCTCTTTAAGACCCCAAAGACATACAAATGAATAAGATTGTTATTAGAATCATGCAAGGTGTCCCTAATATTCTGCGCATGATTATCAAACTGGTGTTATAATTTATCGTAGAAGGAAGATTTCATCAGACCAAACGATGATAACAAACTAGAATCCAGTTGAGTATATATTTAAGAGACGATAGAATCCAAATCATTTTTAGATATAGGGAATGAAATAGATACTTATGATGTAGAGGTAGGATGAGGAGTTGGTGGTGGAACGGTATGCGGTGGTGTGGGTGTACCATTATAGTCGCCAAACTGATCCATCAACTTATAATATGAATCAATGGTCAATGCAGATTTTAGCTTTTCCTGCACTTCACCGGGAAGTAAAGGAACTCTAAACTCCAAAAGCATACACACGATCAAATGATCGTAGGGAAAAGCCCGAGATTTCAAAATGTCCTTAGTGTGATAAAAAAATCCAGTAAATATGAAACCACACAAATACATAACAGGACCTAAACAATTGGCGTACAACAGTCATGCATGTTTAACTGATACTTTTTGCTAGTGGTATGTGGGAAAACTACAAGAGGGAAAAACCATGTTTAGTATATAAAAGTCCTTATCAATAAATGATTAGGTAAGAGTCTTTCATTCCAGGACTGACAATGGTTGTCGCTCAATCAAATGATCAGATTCTGGTTGCAAGGTTCACTCAAAATCAACATGTAAGGATATCTGGGACATTTTTCTTATGGAACTTGGAAGTAGTTGCTTATCCACTTAGAAGAAAGTTTCACTTGAATTCCCCTTACGTTGGAAAAAATAAATTTAACGCAAAAGTTATCCTTACCATCCATAAGAGTCGAACAAAATTTCTCACCAAGTTGGGGTAACATTGTTCGATTTGAGAGCAACTGCCAAACCAAATTCTTATTCCACCCAAGAACTCATGTAGACGGGTGTCGAAAAAAGAATCCAAATTAATTTACCTCTCCCAATGCACATAAATTGTGGTGAAGAGTTCATCAAATCTGGAACGATTGGAGCCATAAGATATCCCGAAATCACACACTAAGAAACAAACACATAAATCCTATGAGATATGGAAATGAAAACCAAGGATATTATACTAACACTATGAGTAAACAACCCCCCAAAATGTAAATCAAAAGATATACACACTAAAAGACACTCAAGAGATTTAATTTAAACTCAAGATAAGTAGAAACTCATGAATCATAGAGCATATTTCATCAAAATCTAGCACAACGACTATCACCAAGCCTTAACTCTTAAAATGATTAAATACAAAAATATATGGAACAAAAACATACCAAGATGATGATTAATCTACTAGAGTCAAGTAAATACAACCTAAAAGTCTTTCAAGGTGCTAAAAATGGGAGGAAGGCAGGCTTTTTTTTCTTAAAATTGAAAGGGGTTCTGAGAGATAAGTGGGTAAAAGATTGAAACATCCCGATTTGGGTCTTGTATCATTCTCAAGCGTTTTCGCTACGATGAGAATGTTCTCATAGGTTGTGTCATAATTGCCACAATGAAGCTTCGACAACATAGGCCGTGCCAACATCCAAGAACTAAAAACTGTGCAAAAATAACACAAGCCAAAAGGAAATGTATATATAGATTCTTAGCTACAAAGTAGGTACATTTTAATCCCTATAATTCCATTTTAAAATACCAAATAAGCTATAAAAATTTCATAAAATGGTTCTTGGTTATGCTAAATACTCTACATAAAGAATTGATTTAACATTCAATAGCCTAAGGTCAAATTAAAGCCATATAAAAGATATAGTGATTCAAAGATATAACTCGTGATAAAAATTAAATAAAATGAACATTAACCCGTAAAATCAATGAATGAAGATCAATGTTTGAACTCACTTTTAAATTTTTTTAACTTTTTGCAATAAAGAGAAAGCCTTATTTTTTCTTGAAAACAAATAAAATTTTCAACTCTCATATTTCTCCCTCAAATGGTGATTTATAATTAAAACATTTTAAGTATCATATCCTTGATGTTACTTAATTTTTGGATAGATAAAAATCTTTGAGACATCCCTTTTGATAAAAAAAATTCATGCGGAGGCTTTCACTTATTCATTACAAAAGGGGGGGGAACTATTTCCAATTTTTCAAAAGTAGTTTTCACAACCCAAAGTTACAATTCTTACCACATCATCACTCATGATTTTGAACACACACACACACACACACACACATGCATATATATATATATATATATATATACTCATCTCCAACCATGATGATAAAATATCTTATACACAAAATGATTATTAATGACATCCTTTATAAAAATATCACATAAAACTTTTAATTTTTGATAGAAGTAGAAAACAAATCCCTTCATAATCTTTTGCATTTAAATGCTCAAGTTTATTGTGCGATGTAAAAGTACATAAATTATGACAAATACTCTAAAGTAGCAAGCTCAATTAACCAAGGCAATCAAGCTATAAGTTTAAGCATGGAGTATTAAAAGCCATAAATAGAACCATTAGTAAAATAACTAGGTGTAGGTGAAATTATTTCATAATAAATAGTCCCAAATAATTAATACCAAACAAAATAAACCAGTCTTATAACATAGGTACTTACCTAGTTCGATAATGGCTTAAGTTCATGGGGTGTTTTCTCCTTTCTTATTATTCTTTTCTTCTAATAACAAGAATTACATGCCCCATTCCCTTAAGGTAAGGGTTACATTTTAGGGGAGGAAGAGATGGTCATGTGAAGGGATCTTTCACTTATTGATGAGGTTTCCATATGTTTGTACTCATCTTTCCCTCGATATCCACGAGGTGAAAATCTTATACGTTGTTATCTCGAGCTGCGATCCTTTACCTAATTATTTCGGGCCAGTATTTATCTGACGTGAGTTATACAGGCAGTTCAGATTATTCCCCCACAATTGCTCCAAAGCTCTATAGATTAGATGGTTTGGAGAGGTTGAAAAGTGAGTGGGTCGGCTAAGTTGGTTGGTCGCAGCTTGAGATGGTGTCTTCCTACTATTGAAAAAACTTATTGGATGAAGTTTTTGCTCTATTTTGCTCATCGGTCCCTTGAAGGGCATGCTTATGATTTATCATGTTAGCTGGTAAAAATTCCTCTTAAAAATCGAAGTGCCTCTGCCAATTAATGGCCTTAGGTTCTATTTTTAAATGATGAGATACCTCAAAATTTGAACCAAGATATCAAAAGCTTCCAACCGCCATTTTTTCTCCGTCACTTCAACTATTCAAAGCACCGGAGGTTCCTACAAACTCCATTACTTGTAAGTTTTCTTCTCTTTTGAATCTTTAACTTTTCTTGCAACAACCTTTATATTTCTTCATTTCTAGCTCTTTTTCCTTCTATACTTGAGAAAAAATGGGTGATGTCATGAATGATAGAGCTTGAGGAGAATTTAGGAAGAAGTACTCCATTCCCAATTGGGTAAGTATTGAGTGTACTTGTTTATCGGTCGATTGCTATAATGTTAAAGGCAGCCACTAGATTCACACTATATCGGTGACTGAGGAGGGTATAACGTTTCCCCCTAATGAACTCTTCTTAGAGTTTTGCAAATTCTTCTATGTGGTTCCTTCCCGACGTTCTCTAAATACATGGAGGATCATAAATGGCATTTATAGAATAAATGAAATGTATGGAACCCAAGTAATAATATATCTGTTACTAATTTTAGTTCAATATTATAAAAAATAAAAAATCTCCCCCCCCCCCAAAACAAAAAAAAAACGTTCACACATACGGTTTCTCCCATGCATCACATAGGGTTCTCATTCGGTGCTCCAAAGCCCCAAAAAATGTTCATTGTTTTTAATATTGAATGGAGTTACGTCTTTTCTTAATTTTCCAATTGCAAACAATGGCCATCAATTCTCGACCTTTCCTTTTCCATGTGTTAAGTGCTGAAATAAGAAGCATTTTACTGCAGTAGATATCAAGGGTCATTTGATAATGCATGGTATAGACATGACATATACTAAGTAGGTTTTACATGGTGAAACACTATCATTGAACCTAACATGTCCCGTAGTAGAACCTATTGATTGTGAAGGACATGATGAAGCTGATAACAATGAGAATGAAAGGTTGTGAAACTTAGTTGACGCATGTTATGGAGTGCACGAACAACATTATGTAGAACCCGATCAGGAAGGGTTCTCTGAAAAATCGTATGTCGACAATGAGAAGTATAATCAATATAATAAATTTGCGATCGAGAAATTGTACCCTTCATATGAGGGTCATAAGACTACTCTCTCTACAATTGTGGAATTGCATAATTTGAAAAAGCAGTTTCTTTGGTCTGGAAATAGCTTGACCTCTCTCTTGTCGGTCTTAAAGAGGTGGCTTCCAAAAGGAAACACATTACGAGAAAAATATCCGCACATGAAGAGAATGATGAAAGACCTAGGGATGAAAGCAAATTACATTCATGCTTGCGTTAACAACTGCATTTTATACTAAAAAGAGAATGAAGATTTGGAGGAATGTCCTTAGTGTGGAGAATTGAGATATGCATTGACCTCAAATAAAGGGAAAAGGATATGCAAAGAACCGATGAAAGTGTCGAGACATTTTCCTTTAATTCCAAGGCTAGTGAGATTGTACACTATACCTTGGATAGCGCATGAAATGACATGGCAACAAGTTCATGGGATTATCAGTCACATCCTTGTGATTCATCCCAATGGAGAATGCTAAATACTAAATGGACCGATTTCACCGAGGAAGGGTGCAATGTTTGGCTTGTAATAGCAACAGATGGGTTCAATCCCCATGGTATTCAGTCTAGTAGTTATAGTTGTTGGCCTATCATGACTGTTGATGTAAAAAACTAGATCGCTCTAATTTTTCAATCACAGATAAATAAATAAGACAAAGATTTTTAAAGTGGTTCGGCTAGGAATAAAGCCTACGTCCACTGTTATGTTATTGCTGAGTGTTTTTGGAATTCTTGATTACAAATTCTCTCAAGAAATTCCGGTCCCTTTGAATGAGGGAGATACAATGTATTTATAGCCTTGAGGCTGTACATGAAAGGTCCAATACATTAAATGATTTACATATGAAAGGGTAATACATTTAATGCAACGTGTGCGTCAAGAATACAATGGATAGTCGAACAGTTGTCCGTCTAGTAATTAATGATACGGCCGAGATGCAGTTCGGACCGCCTTAGCTGCTTGTTGATCAAGAGTTCCTCGGAGTACTTAGAGTATCTCGGGATGATGTAGTTTCTCGGTGTATTGTAGTTTCTCGGTGTATTCTCGTTGAAGGGAAAGAAGCACGGTTGGTCGGGAAATGATCTTCCTCGTTGCTATTGTGTCATGTAGATTGACACGTGTCTTCATCTTATTCGTCCACATCAGCACATTTAATTTTGGTATCAACAGAAGCCCCCAATGTTTCATATTTTGAACTCTGAAGAGTATGGAACATTCTTTCTCGGTATATGGTAATATTAAATGTACTTCCCGGGTTTCAGGAACATTGTATTCAAATTTCCTTCTTATTTCGCAGTTTCCGCCTTTTTGATAAGCGCTTTGATATTCGTGCAAATTTTGTCCTTTTAGCCGCCGGAAGTTTAGTAGTTTCTTTTTGGTAATCATTTCTTTCGCCGCTTCCCAATGCAAAGTATTTAAACTTCTTTGGTAACCATACCGTCGTCTACATTTTTCATTCTCTGCATTCAAGCTTTCTCTTCTCTTCTTCTCTTGTGCGTTCATCTTTGTTTCCGTTCGTTGTCAACACATCTCCTTTCTTTCTGTAAGATCTTCTTTCTTTCTTCTGTATCTCTTTTATTCAATATGGTTTATATTGTGGAATCTGTTGAGAAATTCCGTTCTGATTTTTCCATTCCTTCGTGGGTAACTCTAGAGGTTCTTTCTGAGCCTTTAGATTACTTTCGATTGGCTGAGGGACATTGGTTCCCCAGTCTTTTTGTTGCTGAATGCGGTTTTTCCTTTCCACCAAACCCATTATGTCTTGAGTTTTGTCAATATTTTGATCTTGTTCCTGCAAAAATAGCCCCCAATTCATGGAGAATAATTAACGGGGTGCACAAATTAAATCTAACTCACGGGACTCGTATTGGGATCCCTGAAATTATGTTTTGTTATAAATGGGCCTTTCTAGATAATATTTATTATTTGAAAACTAGGTATTTGAATAGGGCTCTTGTAGTTAATCTCCCTGACTCAAATAGGGATTATTTTGAGCATGGGTTGGTCATAAAAAATTGGCAACATGCGCCTTTATCTGGGAATGAAGTATACAACGGTCCCAAATGCCCCCCATACGGCAATGGGATAGGTTTATTTTTCATTTTATTTTACTTATGAAATTATGCTTTCATCATGTTTGACAAAATGTATGACTGATATTCCATTATGTATTTATTTGCAGTTGATAGCAAAAGAAAAACTCCAAAAGAGTCAGAAGTGAATGTCAAGCATTTGAAACTTATCTGGAATTTGCATAAGACCATTGCTGACGAGCATATTAGATCTGCTTCATATTTACTACAGTATAAGAGTTACACAACCTCTTATACTGCTCACCCTGTTGAACCAGCTTCAACACCAGAAAGTTCATCTTCAGATTCTCATATCCCCCTATCTCAGAGAATGGGCAAGAAAAGAGCTCCTCCTGCTCTATTTGGTGACACTTCTTCTGCTGTTGGAGCCCAGAAAGGCAAAATTGATGTCCCAGAGGGGACTAAAAAAGTAGATGCTGGTTCCTCCAAAGTTGCCGAGAAGCCCCCAGTGGCCCCGAGCAAGAAAGATGCTCCTGCTGATGTAATTGCCATCTTTCCGACCAAGACTTCTTCCTTGGTTGATGCTACTGACCGTCCTTTGAAGAGATTGAGGAAATCATCCTCGGTTAATCTTGCTGGAACTGCATCTTCTCTACCCGCTGGTGGTAGTGGTGTCTCAAAAATTATTCTTCCGAGTTCTTCAACGAGCTCAGTTATACCCGAGGTTCTCGGGGTTGATGAAAAAATTCCTAGGGATACACTGACATCCCTAGCTGCTCGCCATCTTTCTTCAGTAAATTTCTCATACCTTTGGTCTTTCTTTCTTTTTCTTGAATTCTTGTATTTGTGTTGACTCTATTATTTTTCTTATCTTTCAGCTAGTGAACTGCTTCAATACCATCGTGAAGAAAGATCAAGTTATTAAAGCTTCCACTTCCTCGTCCGATGTTGACGATGCTTTGTTGGGTTTAACCCAATCTGTGAAGGAATCTCGCCAACAGTACATCGAGGAGAAAACTGTTTGGGAGAAAAAATTGGCTGTGGCTGAGGCTGATAAGATGAAGATGGTTGAAACCTCCAAGAATTTGGAGGAGAAAATTAAAGATTTGGAGGTTAAACATCAGGAATCTGATGATAAATTGAAGAAGGCAGAAGAAGAAATATCTACTCTGCGAGATATTAAGGTTAAGAAAGAGGAACTGGAGGTGAAGCTCTCCTCGGAGAAATCGAGGAGAAAAGTTGCAATCAAGAAACATTTCAGTATTGGTTGGGAGAAAGGATGGGAGAGAGGGATAGCTGCAATGACGTCCCAAGTCCAATATGGGGAGTTGAAATACTTCTATGATGGTTGGGTAGCTGCTCTGCAAGAGCTAAAAGTCCAAGACGATTCTGAGCTATTCCAACGGCATCTCCCTGGTCCTCCTCCACCAATTGTGGAAGAAGAAGAAGATGAACCTGCTTCAGATGAGTCTTCCATGGCTATGGGCGATCAAGTTTCTGCCTCTCAACCCTCTGCCACCGAGGACATTTCCTCCATGCCTCCTCCTCCCGAGAAGATTCCTACCGATCAAGCTGTAGTTATCACCGAGCAACCGAGCTCCTCGTCCCAGCCTCCCGAGAAAGTCTTGGGAGACAAGGAAAAGGTGTGAAGTTGTTCGGTAGCCTTTCTGTATTTCCTTGTAATCGAACGATGTAACTTTTTGATGATCTAATAAAATATATCTTTGCCCATCTATGTTGTTGATAACTTGTTTTTGTTGATTGTTGTCTTTTTCTTGTCATTAGTTTGTTGCTAGAATGGAATTGATCTCTTCTCATGATACCGAGCTGATGCAGCAATGTCATCAATACTATAAGGCTGGTCATACAGATCTTAGTACATCGGAAATTGTTGATATCCTTGGTCACGGTGCTTCAGAGCAGGCTATTGAAGCTTATCAATACTTGAAAGCTTTACTCGACCGAGCAGTGGCCAACAATGTCGCTTACTATGAGTTGATTGAAGAGCTTCATGGTTCCTTAAAGGATCTTCAAAATCAACATAGCGAATCAATGGCTTTGTTACATGAAGATTATGAAAATAGATACCAGCAGCTATCTTCAGAAACAGGCCACAAGAAGATCATTGCTGGGTATGACGTCAGGGAGAGGACCCTAAAAGGTGAAATTGAAGCCTGTAGACAAATCGCTGAGATCCTGGAGCAAGAAAATAATAATTTGCAGAAGAAATTAGCTCAATATGAATCTGCTGCTTCATCCTCTAATGCATTAATACCAGTCACTGATGAAGGCTTCTCGTTCTTAGAGGTCGAAAATGCCAAACTGAGGCAAGAGCTGGAGGACTTAAGAAGATCTGCTATTTCTGGAACTGCTCGGGGACGAGGAAGAGGTTCTCGGGGGCGAGGAAGAGTCAGCCAAAATGTTGAGGAGGCTCGCACTCAGTCTACTCTGGAAACTCAAGCATTCCAGTTAAAAGTAAAAGACCGTGCTCTGACTGAAATGTCCAATAAAAATCTGTCTCTGGAAGATCAGCTGGCATCAACGAAATCTGCCTTGCATAACAAAGATCTCTTTGCCAAAAGCCTTCATGAACAATTGGATAGATTAACCTTCCAATTCCATAAACAGCCAAGAGAATTCTGGATGGCAGGATACAATGAAGCTCTTGTTCATCTGGATGCTCGCATTAAACATGCTAATAATGAAGGTTACAAGCAAGGATGGTTAAGTGCATTGGGTGTATTAAAGTTGGAGCAAGGGCATTTTTTATGGGACTATCATGCTCCATCGTTATTAGACCTGCCTGTACCACCTTTCAAATTGGATATGGCATGGATTCCAGCTCGCTCCATTCCTCGCAGTCTAATTTCAAAATATCTTGGTGATTATAGCCTTCACTCCCAAGCTGAATTATCTCGTCCTGAGCATCTTTTGGATACACCTTCTGTTATGAACGTCAGAATGCTCAGAGATGTTAATTTCATCAATTCTCCCCTTTGCCTAGAAGACCCTCCTGCCGGCGAGGAACATGTTTCTAAAGCACAGGGCAAAAAACCAATAGAATAGTAATATCCATGTAACAATTTGGTAATTTGTAATTTATTCTAGATTAATGAAAAGATTTTCATTTTCTGTTTGCCAATTTTGTTTTATCAAGCACATTTATATTTGTACATATGTATCTATGTATCTATTAAAAAGATAACAATATTATTATTCAATAAGCAACTTAATAAAAAGTTACAAGTATTAGTAATGTTTCTCGATCACTTAATAATAAAGTAATGAGAAAAAATGTTCAAACTGTTTCCAACCAACCAAGGTGGGTGAATAATGTTTATCGACTAATTACAGCTCCGACGAACTATACTTGGTTTGATTATAAAATTGCGTCCGACCAACTAAGATCAATAAGTTGTCCTCGCCGACCAACTACATTTTGTTCTTCAAAGAACTCATTGTAACAATATTACCTCCCGACCAACATAAGTTGTAATATGAGAGTATATTTTTATCTTACCAACCGTGGTTGATCCTGCTGGTGTACACTTTCTGGCTCCTTAAAGCTTTTGGCTCCTTAGAGCATTTTTTTGGCTCCGTAGAGCATGTCCTCCTAACCAAAGGAGGTTGGCTACTTATAGCACTTTTTGCTCAATAGAGCTGTCCTCCTAACCAAAGGAGGTTGGCTCCTTAGAGCACTTTTGCTCCGTAGAGCTGTCCTCCTAACCAAAGGAGGTTGGCTCCTTAGAGCACTTTTGCTCCGTAGAGCTGCATTTGTTGGCTCCTTAGAGCACGTCCTCCTAACCAAAGGAGGTTGGCTACTTATAGCACTTTTGCTCCGAAGAGCTGTCCTCCTAACCAAAGGAGGTTGGCTCCTTAGAGCACTTTTGCTCCGAAGAGCTGTCCTCCTAACCAAAGGAGGTTGGCTCCTTAGAGCACTTTTGTTGTGTAGTGTATTACACTAGTATTCCCCGAAAAACTTTCATCCAGAAAGAAAAAATGGTGAAACATCTTTGTTTTATTCATAATGAAAGAAATGCTTTACATTTGACATCATTGATAATACTTGCGCAGGTGTTCAGCATTCCATGCATTTTTAAATTCCTCTCCTTCTAGAGTTGCTATTCTGTAAGTTCCTGGTCGAACAACTTCTGTAACTCGGTAAGGTCCATGCCAGTTTGCTTCCAGTTTATTCTGCTTCTGAATGACCTTCTTTAGCACATAATCCCCTTCTTTTAAATCACATTTCTTTACCCTTTTATTGTAAAACAGAGCTGTTCGTTGTTGATAAGCAGCATTCCTAATGGCTGCCTCTTCTCTGACTTCCTCGAGCATATCCAAATCCATCCTTCTCATCAAATCACTGATCGGAGAATTGAAATTTAACACCTTATGTGTTGGTAGGCCCAACTCGGCAGGTATCACAGCCTCACTTCCAAATGCTAGCATATATGGTGATTCTCCTGTTGCTGCTCGGGGAGTTGTTCGGTAAGCCCACAAAATTGACTGTAGCTCATTAATCCAATTTGCTTTAGCCTCACTTAACCTCTTCTTCAACCCATTTAGTAATGTTCTGTTCGTCACTTCAGTCTGCCCATTGCTTTGGGGATGGCCTGGTGCTGAATGAAACTTCAAGACGTTTGACTGATGACAATAGGCAGCAAATTCTTCATTATCAAATTGTGTTCCATGGTCTGTGATGAAAGCGTGGGGGAGACCATATCAACAAATGATATTCTTCCATATGAACTGATACACCTTCTCGTACGTCATATCAATTAGTGGTTCAGCTTCCACCCACTTAGTAAAATAGTCTACTGCCACGACGAGATACTTGAACCTTCCTCGGGTCGTCGGCAGTGGTCCATCCAGATCAATCCCCCACATGGCAAATGGCCAAGGTGATGTTATGGGTGTCAACAATGCCTGTGGAGTTCTTCGGATGGAAGAAAAACGTTGGCACTTGTCACACTTCTTAGCATAAGCTATACAATCAGCTCTCATCGTCGGCCAATAGTATCCCTGTGTCATCACCCTTTGCAGTAGGGTCCGACCTGCTACATGAGCTCCACAAGATCCTTCATGGATTTCTTCAATCAATTCTTTGACTTCTGATGGATGCACACATCTCTGCAAACCTGCCATAATTCCTCGTCTATACAAAACACCATTAGTTAACACATACCGAGCAACTTTATACTTCAATTTCTTGGCAGCTAGTTTGTCCTCCGGTAGTACTCCTTCTTCAATGTATGCTCTGATAGGATCCATCCAAGATGGTCCTAAATCAAGGGTAATAATCTTCATCGTCAGATCTTCTTCTATGCTCCGACTTTCTAATACTTCAATTGGTATTGTTCTTCGCAGCTCGGTGCGCGTAGCTGAGGCTAGTCGGGCCAATGCATCTGCTCTGGCATTCTCCATTCTCGGTATCCTCACCAATTGAATAGCATCAAATTCTTTCAACAATTCCATCACTTTTGCATGGTACTTCACCATTAACTCTCCCTTCACTGCATATATTCCCATCATTTGATTCACAATTAACTGAGAATCACTGAAAATAATTACTTGACGTGCCTCCATAACTTTCGCCAAATGAAAACCTGCTATCATAGCCTCATATTCAACTTCATTATTGGAAGCTTTGAATTGGAATCTCAAGGAGTACTCCATGTCAATATCATCTGGAGATTTTAAAACAATCCCTGCTCCACAACCAGCCGTGCAAGATGATCCATCTACATATAATCTCCATGTATGTAACTCGTCTTCAAATTTCTTATTTGTTAGAGTTCCTCGTTGAAATATCATCTGTTTTCTTTCATCATCCCCGGGTATCCTTCGTTCCTCGTCGGTCATTTGTTCGTTCCCCTCCACCAACCGGAGTTGGTCGGGATTTGAATATGATGATTTTTCTACATCCACAAGTCCTTTTACCAACCTTGGTTGGTTTGGATCTGTGTCTGTCGATCCTGTATCGTCCACAGGTAGGTCAGCAAGCATCTTTTGCTCCTCGGGGGTATCAGGGTATGTGAACTCTGCTATAAAATCTGCCACGGCTTGCCCTTTCAACGATGATCTGGGTTCATACACAATATCATATTCACCGAGTTCTATTGCCCAATACATCAATCTTCCTGATTTTTCTGGCTTGTGAAGGGCTTGTCTTAACGGCATGTCGGTATACACAATGATGGTATGGGCCTGGAAGTATGGTCTCATTCTTCTACTTGCTTCAATTAATGCCAGTGCCAATTTTTCCAGCTTTGGGTATCTGATTTCCGCACCTCGGAAGGCCTTGCTTGTGTAATAAATTGGCTTCTGGATTCCATTCTCCAATCTGATCAACGCCGAGCTAACTGCATTTTCTGATACTGCCAAATACAAGTACAGCTTCTCTCCAGTTATTGGCCTAGACAACAATGGTGGGGCTCCCAAATACTTCTTCAGATCTTGAAAGGCTTTCTCACATTCATCAGTCCACTCAAAACTTTTTCGTAGCGTTTTGAAGAATGGGAGGCATTTATCAGTTGCTCGGGATACAAATCTGTTGAGTGCTGCAACTCGTCCGGTAAGACTTTGCACTTCTTTCTTCGTCGTCGGGGATCGCAGCCCTAAAAGAGCTTTGATCTTTTCTGGATTTGCCTCAATACCTCGTTGGTTGACGATGTATCCGAGGAACATTCCTTCTCGTACTCCAAAGGTACATTTCGTCGGGTTAAGCTTCATCTGGTATTTATCCAGTTGATCAAAAGTTTGACTCAAGTCAACCAAATGATCTGCAGCTCTCTTGCTTTTGGTGAGCATGTCGTCGACGTAGACCTCCATATTGCGGCTGATTTGTTCGGTGAATACCTTGTTCATCAACCGCTGATATGTTGCACCTGCATTTTTTAAACCAAAAGGCATAACATTATAACAATAAGTTCCCCTTGGGGTAATAAAATAAGTACTTTCCCTGTCTTCAGGTTTCATTTTGATTTGGTTGTAGCCAGAATAAGCATCCATGAAGCTGAGTAGCTCGTGTCCCGAAGTAGCATCCACTAGTTGATCAATTCTGGGCAATGGAAAATGATCTTTTGGACATGCTTTGTTGAGATCAGTAAAATCAACACACATTCTCCATTTGTTGTTCTTCTTCTTTACCATCACCACATTCGCCAACCAATCTGGATATTTCACGTCTTCAATGAATTGGGCTTTCTGGAGTTTCTCGACCTCCTCTTGTATGGCCTGGTTCTTCTCGGGACTAAACACTCTTCTTCTTTGCTTCACAGGTTTGATCTCCTTATTCACATTGAGTTCATGACATAAGAAGTTTGGATCTATTCCTGGCATGTCTTCATGACTCCAAGCAAAAGTATTCTTCCTGTTTCTCAAGAAAGTTATCAACTCCTGTTTTATTGAAAAATTCAACGACGACCCTATCTGAGTTATTCGTTCAGGATGCTCGTCGTCCAGGATAACAATTTCTGTAGATTCCACAACCTGTCCTTTTACGAGTTGAGATTCATCCCTAGGGTCAAGAGTTTCAATTTCTGTGCTTTCCTCCACTTGGTAAGTAGTAGTCTTTTTCTGTAACTCTTCAAGTTCCTCTTACTCGGCAGACGAATAATAGCATTCCCGAGCTACTTTTTGATCACCTTTCATAATTCCTACTCCAAAATTCGTTGGGAATTTCAAACATTGATGAACTGTAGATGGAACTGCTTCGAACTTCTTCAATCCAACTCTTCCCATGATGATGTTGTAGGCGGACTGCACATTCTTATCCATTACAAAAAAGCGTATTCTTTCTGTTCGACAAGCAGGCCAAGTTCCAATGAGTATATCCAACTTGATCGTCCCAAGTGGAAAAACTTTCTCGCCAGCAAAACCCAGAAGGGGTCTGTGATAAGGTTCTAACTGAGATAATTTTAAATTCAAGCTATCAAAGCATGAATAATACATGATGTCTGCTGAACTACCATTGTCTACTAACACCCTTGAAATGACCACATCCTTCATCCTCATTTTGATCACCAGAGGATCATCATGAGGGTAGAGAACACCTGCCAGGTCATTTTTTGAAAAACCAATCACTAGCTTCTCTTTGTTTACCTTCCTCGGACGATCATCCTCGGCCAGGTTTATTCGCTGAATGTATGAACAAGCTTGAGCCTCTCCGAGATAAGCTTTTCTTTCTGCAGTAAGGTCTCCTCCTCCTGCATCTCCTCCTGTAATAACATTACAATCAAATGACCCAAAACGTATGGAAAATACCTCTCGTTCAGGTTTCCTTGGCTTCTTGGGAAGATCGGGGTCATCATCTGGATCCTCTTCATGGTCCCTCCTCTTTTTCTCCTCTGCACGACGAGGAGATCTAGATCTCTCTCTAGTTCTATCATCATTCTTCCTCTCACTCCTGCGATCTACGTACTTTGATAATTTTCCTCTTCGGATGAGTGTTTCAATCTCGTTCTGAAGGGCTATACAATTTTTGGTCATATGGCCATGATCTTTGTGAAATTCGCAATATTTGGTCTTATTCCTCAGGTCGGGATCTGTCTTCAGTTTCTCTGGCCATTTGATTTCCTCGTTATTCCTGATTTCTTCCAAAACATGATTAATACCCACTTTCAATGGAGTATAATTATCATACTTCTTTAGGGCTTCCAACTTCATCCTGTTATTCTTGGAATATTTGTCACCACCATTACTTTTCTGATCTTTCTTCTTAGAATTGTCGACCTCCACTTTAACTTCTTTATCCATATTCTTCTTCGCAGCCATAGCCTCCTCGGCATTCATGATTTTGGCCGCCTTTGCCATCAACTCCGACATATTTTTAGGTGGATCTTTGGCCAAAGTGTAATACAGCTTGTTAGGCAGCAAACCACTCATCAGAGCAGTGATTGCTGTCTTTTCTTCATAATCTATGACTTCCAACTTTTCGTTATTGAAACGAGTTATGTAATCTCTAGTACTTTCACCTGATTTTTGTCTAACAGTTAACAAGTGTGCTACTCGCTTTACCGGCTTTGCTCCAAAACAAAAATTGCCAATAAACAACTCGGCTAACTGAACAAAAGTTGAAATCTTACCCCGAGGAAGATTATTGTACCATATCTGTGCAGATCCGGTAAGAGTTCCCGAGAATGCTCTACACCTCATCTCGTCGGGGACAGCGTAGATATCTGCAGCAGCTTGGTATTGTTCTATATGAAGTACGGGATCTGTCTTTCCATCGTACTTGGGAGTCACTACGGGTGCTTTGAATTTCGACGGCGTAGGGAAATCCACAATGGCTTGCACAAAAGGTGTTCCTTGAACAAAAGTTCTCTGTAAGGGATTTCTCGCCTTAGCCATTTCTCCCAGTCTATCCTCCAACCGTTGAATGGAACCTTTCCATGCTTCATTCCCTTCCTCGGGCCGCTTAGTCCGAGCAACTGATTGCTCTGACGTAGCTTCCTGAGATTTATCTCGACGAGTGGTTGGTCGCGATTGCGCAGATCCTTCTCTCAAACCTGGTGGTGGTCGAAAACTTCTTGATGGAGCCCTAGGTGGACTCATGTTCCTCCTTGGTCCTAACCGACTGAAAGGAGATACTCTACTTAACCTCTCCAAAGCGCTAGTTCTCTCCGGAGAGAGAGTGATACGTTGATCTGTATCCGAAGCCCGTATTGATGAAGTTCGCCCAGGTTGATAAGAAAAATCATTAGACTCCTCATTGCGATATGACCCAGTACGTCTAGATTGCGATTGCCTATGATCACTTCTTTGCCCTGAATAGGTAGGTGCACCGCCCTGAAGAGTTTGAATGAGTTGCCTCATGGATTCTTGCATGGCGGTTTGTCCTTGAGCCAGATTCGTCATAATCCCAGCCAGATCTGGGGATGCAGATGGATTTGGAAGATTTCCAGTATTTCCAACATTTCGATTACTGGATTCTGGATTATCAGCCATTGGTGATAAATGATTTTTATGAAAAACGATAATAACAGTCGTTTCCCACAGACGGCGCCAATCTGTTGATGTAAAAAACTAGATCGCTCTAATTTTTCAATCACAGATAAATAAATAAGACAAAGATTTTTAAAGTGGTTCGGCTAGGAATAAAGCCTACGTCCACTGTTATGTTATTGCTGAGTGTTTTTGGAGTTCTTGATTACAAATTCTCTCAAGAAATTCTGGTCCCTTTGGATGAGGGAGATACAATGTATTTATAGCCTTGAGGCTGTACATGAAAGGTCCAATACATTAAATGATTTACATATGAAAGGGTAATACATTTAATGCAACGTGTGCGTCAAGAATACAATGGATAGTCGAACAGTTGTCCGTCTAGTAATTAATGATACGGCCGAGATGCAGTTCGGACCGCCTTAGTTGCTTGTTGATCAAGAGTTCCTCGGAGTACTTAGAGTATCTCGGGATGATGTAGTTTCTCGGTGTATTGTAGTTTCTCGGTGTATTCTCGCTGAAGGGAAAGAAGCACGGTTGGTCGGGAAATGATCTTTCTCGTTGCTATTGTGTCATGTAGATTGACACGTGTCTTCATCTTATTCGTCCACATCAGCACATTTAATTTTGGTATCAACAATGACCATGCCTTATAATGTGGGCCCTACTTTGTGCTTGAAGCATGAGTTACAAATTTTATCTTTGCTAATTCCTGGGCCAAACGCACTTGTTCAAGACATTGATGTTTTTCTTCAACCATTAATAGATGAGTTGAAACAACTATGGGAAGCAGTTCCATTTATTGACATGCACAAAATGCAACCTTTTATGTTAAGAGCTATGTTAATGTGGGGGATTCATGATTTTACCGCATATGGAAACTTATCTGGGTGTGTAACACATGGTTACAAAGCATGTCATATTTGTGGCGATGACACTCCATCCATTTGGCTAGAACACAGCATGAAGATAGTTTACACAAACTATCGTGTGTTTCTTAAAAGCGATCATCCTTTTAGGAGTGGGAGAGGTTTGGGACTTAGGACACAAGAAGTTGGACGTCCCCCGGTTCGACTAAACGGATATTCACTTGTGGAAAAGTTAAGAAATATAAAGTATGTACCTGGAAAAGTCTCAAAAGTTCCCGCTAAGAAGAGAAAGTCTAATAAAGTTCCCACAATATGAAATTGTATGTATCATAATGTTTTTCAATTATCAACACTACTTTTGTGTGTAACATGTTATATTTAAATTATAGGTTCAATTGAAGCCAGAACAAGAATTAACGCAAGTAGATACATGGCTTGCGGGACCCGAGGACAAAACGGGGAATGTCTTAAACAGTAATAAGCCTTACTATGTTCATATTTACATGAAAAATAAGAGTATTTTTAGTATTATTTATTGCGTTTATTAATGAAATTTTCTCATTCTGATTTATAACTATCATTTGATAGGATAAATTAAAGGATGCGGTGGAGAAATGAAAGAGCGATAGTGGAGAGGGTAGTAGCAAGAGCCAATGCATAGATAATGATGAGTTGATAGAGGTTTTTGGGAAGGAGAAGAAGGGATGAGTTCGTGTAGTTTGCCCCCTAATTTCGAAGAAGCAGTTGATGCATTTAAGGGTGGCAAAGTCCAAACTTAAACAAAGAAAGAAGGCAAATGATGATGTGGATGCATTGAAGGAAGATATCATCTCTTCCATCAATAGAAGATTTGAGGAAACTAACACACAAATTATGGTATATATGTATTTTATATAATTTCATTTATTAAAAAGACCTATATATATATAATAGATATCAACTTACTATTGTTTGATCCATTTTTTCATAGGATGCTATACAACGTTTGGTTGATGCCTTCAATGCTCAAAATCAAAAGGGTCCACCAATCACACCGATAAGTGATCATGCATCCAATATAAGTCTACAACATAGGAATCTCTGTTAAAATTTGGATAATGTTTTTGCATCCGCTTCTCGTCATATTTGCGTGACCACACCTTCTCTTACCAACAATCCCAAAGTCATCTTGCTTGATAGGTATAATGAAGAACTGGCAAAGGGGTATGTCATGATAGATGCAACAAAGGATATATGTCATGGTAAGCGAGTTGGAGTCAGGGAGAGGAAAGTATATGTGGAGGAAGTGATGAAGCCGAATGCTAGGTTTATTGATGCTCCTCAAAGTGGCCAATTCACTTTTGCTGACCTAGTCTTGGGGGGATATTTGATTTGGCTGGATTGTTGGCTTAAATATGTTTAGTTTATGTTGTGAACTTTGTTTGAGCTGTCTATATGTGGACTTAGTTTGCATTATGCGTTTTTTGTGAACTTTGTTTTTATCTATCTATATTTAATTTGGAATTAATTTTCACCGTCTTTTTTATTATAAAACCCCTTTTAACTCTACCAATGCGAATATTTATTTGAGCATTACCGGTCCCAAGCTCGGATAAAGGAGGAAGGAAAGGTAAGCATATGTTTAATTTTTAGTTCTCATTCTTCATTTTGCTTTTATTTATATCACAAATGTCATTGATTTGGTTTCTTTATGTAGGGACTTGAGTGTGGCCTATTAAATCATTTAGTGAATTTAATTTTTTAGATTATGGGAGGTATGAGGGCTAGTGGAGGGGCTATTAGTCCTTATTTACTAAGGATCAACTCTAGGCTAGTGGAGAAATTCTAGGCAATTGTGGTGTTTATCATCTTTGTTTCGCAGCTGTCGGAAGTAGAACGGGCAATGGTAAAATCAAGCTTGGGCAAAGAATGAACGTCAAAAGATGCCAGGACACCTAAGCAACCTACATCATAAAACTTTCCTTGATGGAAAATAACATCATCAAAGGCACACATTGATTCAAATGGGGAGGAAGCTGTCCAATGTGTATCCCCATGTTTACAGAAAGCTAATCTCTTATACAATCCATATATAGCCACTGATGTATATTCATTACTACCACTACTATTGGTTGACAGATGATCAGGTGACAAAATAACCTTAGAAAGGAAGAAGTATAGAATTTCTTTCTGGCTGTAGAAATGTAAACTTGGGATTTAAATTGGGTGGATAGTAGTATACTCTTGTCCAACCCTTTGGGGTAAATACTCTGCTATATCATAGAGAGTTGAGATTGGTGGAAGATCAAATTGAACCCTGGTGAGAGTATTGAGGAGTTTGAGTGAGGGACCTTCCTCAACTATAACCAACCACCCATCAGAAGAATCGCGATACTGCTTCCCACGTGCCTCAGGTAGGTCCAAGGGGTAAACCTTATCCTCAACAAACTTTATTCAGAAGGTATCATTAGCCAAGGAGTTTGGCCAACTGGGAGTTTGGGCCTCTTTGTAATTGAAGATCTCCAGTGATGAGATATTCAAATTACTGGTATTGCTTCTAAATTTTCATGTTTTTGTTATATGTGGAAATTGGAGATGAGATGCCTAAGAGCAGCTTCCCGCCAGTGGATATTGAGAAAGATGGTCGGGGACCTACTCCTGGTAATAGCAATCCAAGTAAAAGTTTTGGTAGTTCCAGTAGCTCAAGAAGTGATTCATCCTCATCCAGTGGTATTGAATCTTTTGTCTTTTGGAGAACTTAAAAGCATGGTGTCGTGGTGTAGTTGGTTATCACGTCAGTTTAACACACCGAAGGTCTCAGGTTCGAACCCGGGCAACGCCAAACTTCTTTCATTTTTTGTACTCATATCTTTACGAGCGATTTGATTGTGGTATATTCTTCTTCTTTAATATTAGATTCTCACTTTTTCCACTTAACATTATCGGTACTAATATTGTCTTTTATATGCTCGGTTTTTTCATCAATACTGTCGGTACTCACACTTAAAATCTTAATCCGCAATATTTATATTTGCATATATTCATTTTCTTCAGTTTCATCCGTTTTAGATTGATTACAATTGTTCTGTTTTTTCATCAATAACTGTCATTACCCACTCTCAAATCGCAATTTGCACAAATACAAATACAAAGTAGAAAAAATAAGAAGACATCCTCAAACAGAACTAGATCCAAGGTATTAAATTATCACTTATATGTGTGTGTAAATTATCATTTTGTTTTTATGTTTTTATCATTTTAGATCCTTTACTGCAATAGACAAGCTCATTTTTCCCGATCAACACTGTCAATAGATACTCTCAAACCTCAATTTGGCAAAAAATTAACCAATTCAAAATTCCGATACATATTTATGTGCGTGTGTAAATACATGTTCAGGTTTTTCAATTAATTCTGTCATTTCACATACTCTAAATCTCAATTTGTCAAAAACCTGTAACAAATATATATATATATATATATATATATATATATATATATATATATATATATATATATATATATATATATATATATGCTCAATTTTGAATCAATACTGTCAATAATCACTCTTAAATCTCAATTTGCCAAAAAAAAATAATAAATTCATAATTTTCCATATATATGTAAGTACATGTTTAGGATTTGTCAATAATAACTCTCACATCTCAATTTGCTGAAACACGGTAACCAATTAATCAAACTGAGTCCAATTCCAATCTTCTTTAGTGCCTTACTAGTTTAAGTGTTTGTGATCAGATTCGAATTCCGACAGTTCCTCAGGTAGTGATTCGGATGCAAATGAAGCTCAATCCTGACAGTATTTTCAATCTGGCCTTGAGAAAGTGTGTGGACTAAGTGGAAGTTTAAATGTATCCTCATTATATATGATGAGGTAAAGACTGTAAAAGCTATCCTCCACTCATTCTTTCATTATTCAGATTATCTGAATTTCGAATTGCAATTTGCAGTCATAAGGAATATGATTATGAAGGGTGCTAATTTGTGGGGCTACGACTTTTGATAGGAAAGAGCCAATAGGAATGTGGGAGATGAGCCAGCTCAACTAAAGGACAAAGGATGATGAATGTAGTTTAAAATAGTGGGTTTTCTGATTTAGTGTACGGTCCCCAATTAGGATTAGGTGTAGATAGTTAAGATACTTCTTGTACAGATAACAAGTTTCAATACCAATACATTATTTTCTTCACGGGATAAGCATTGACATTTTAAATATTGTTTTTATTCTTATCACTTGTGTCTGATTCAAGTTTATGAGAAACACATGACGGAATGTGAAATATTCTGAACAACTTTTAACATTATTGCTAGGCCTCGTTTGGTTCACGGTAATATTTTGAATAGATTATGATTATAAGGAAATTTTTTACTAGGATTTTAAATCTTTTCGTTCTGTTTGGTTAACAAATGGAGGGCCCTTCGATTATGGGAGGGCCCTTGATTTTTTTTTAAATATGTACTGAGATTAGTAACACAATTTTACCATTACTAATTATGAATTTTAATGTTATTATTAGTAATATAATTTTACCGTTACTAGTTTTGATCTTCTCTATTACTATCAGTAACAAAATTTTACCGTTATTAATTCTGTGTTTTTCGTTACTATTAGTAACACCACTTTAGCGTTATTAATTGTGAATTTTACCGTTACTATTAGTATCAGAATTTAACCGTTATGAATTCTAATTTTACCGTTACTATTAGTAACGGAATTTTACTGTTACTAATTCTAATTTTGTTCGTTACTATTAGTAACAGAATTTTACCGTTACTAGCTTCGTGCCCCATGACTTTTTTCTAACTGAAAAATTATGTTACTAATATATTTAGTAATGGTAAAATTATTTTACTAATGGCGTGTTTTGGTGTAGTGTAGTCAAAGACGATTGAGAACGCAAGGCCGCTAAGATTTTAGTTATCAATCTTCCTGATTCTAACAAGGGATATTGAAGTCAGGTATTCATTGCCATAAATTGGAAACATCCACCCATTGCTGAGGGTAATGAACAATATAGAGGGTTCTTGTGCCCTGTCAGGGGAAGAAAATAGGTTCACAATAATTTTTCTTCATATTATGCTATTGCTACTTGATAATTGTCTAAAATTGATACTAATATTTTCTTTCTTATTTGTTTTGTTCAACTGGGTCAAAGAAGAAACACCCTTCTCGTTTCAACCGTTAAGAGCTTATAAAAGTTTGGAAGTTAAGGAGGCCTTTGGTTCCAGGTGAAGATCATCCTAGGTTGGCATCCTTTATGATTGAGTATACTAACTCCATGACCAGCTTCATATCTAGGCCTGTGGATTCCATCCCCAAGATACTAGTCCTTTTAATAAGTGAGGGGTCCTCTAGATCCCCCACTCCATTCTCTTTTGATCCTATGAACGTGAATACCATCCCTACTAATTAGGAGGAACACATGGCTCCAAGAAAGAGAAACCTTCATTTTATGGATGAATCCCACCCACCCACCTCCCCGAAGGAAAATGTCACCAAAAAGAGGGAGATCAGGGGTCCCTCCAAGATTCTTACTCTTGCTGATTCTCCTGAAAAGGAGAAGGCGAAGAAGGATAAAACCATTTCCTCTTCTTCTTTTGCTATTCCCACTAAGAAGGTGGATGATATAAGCATGGGGAAGGGCCACCAAACCATGTTGATGGCCAATAACCCATCTTTGGCTCCTAGTCTACTGGGGGGCTGTGTTGGAGCTAGACCAAGAGCAGGTCAACAGGCTGACCTCGGATCAACTTTATTCTCATGTCGTGTTAGCATTATCTCTGGTAAGTTTAACACCTATTGATTTGATTGCTTCCTTATTATGGTCATTGCATTGACGTGGTTTTATCTTTTCAATTTCTAACAAACTTTTTTACGATGCTCGACGAGGGTGCCAAACATGTCAAAACTATCAATGACCTAATGAAGGCACTAGAAAAATTCAAAGAGTCTTTGGTTAATGACAAAATGTTTATGAGGATGAGAAGAAGTCCACCAACTTGGAGGTTGACAAGTTGATGATAGAGCTTGACTAGTTGAGGTCGGAGCGTGACATGCTTAAGAAGTCCAATGATGATCATCCTCGTGTCTTGGCAGCGACCAAAGATGAGGTCTTTGATATTGGGTACATGAAGGTCTTCGCCCAGGATAAGAAATAATTGGCTTTCATTTGAAGGTCAGATTTTAAGAAAGGATGGGATGCGGCCTTAGTCATAATCAATATCCCTTCAGAATCCCAGCTATTTGGGGAACATGACCCAGGTTCTCCACCAAGGGAGGAAGAAAGAGATAAGGCCTTAGGCAATGGTCAGGTAAAGGCTGTAGTCGAACAAAATATGGTGAATGTGGATAAAGGAAAATCCCAAATATCTAATAGAAGGTGATGGAAAAAGAAGGTCAAAGTTAGTTAGGATTAACTTAGCTCCCATAAATTCTAATATTCTTATGTTTTGAGTGTTTTTAAGGGCTCGCCCCACTTCTTTGATTTAATGAAAGGCATCCAATGTTTGGAATTATTTGTTTTATGTCTGAATGATTTTATTTTAATTCTTGTAGCTTGTAAATAGGACTTAGGGGTTCCACTTGTAATACCCCGTATTTCTGAATATTCCAAATATTCTATTTAATTAGATTGGAGAATTAAATGAGAAAATACGGCTTAATTTAAATTACTTAAGAGTAGTAATTTAAAGAGTTTTATTTAAAATTGTAATTATGGAATATTAATCGAGAGATAGATACCGGTTTATATTGCCTCATTATATTTACTTAGTGCGAGTGGTAAATAGTTACTCAACGCGTGTAGACCGTGTTGGGGTGAGAACGAGTAATATTTTTAAGTAACTCAAATAATAATTTAGAGGTCACAGATGAGCCCGGAAGGGTCAA
The DNA here is from genome assembly GCA_949130495.1 of Sambucus nigra. Classification (NCBI taxonomy): domain Eukaryota; kingdom Viridiplantae; phylum Streptophyta; class Magnoliopsida; order Dipsacales; family Adoxaceae; genus Sambucus; species Sambucus nigra. The sequence goes on along the minus strand of OX422210.1, from coordinate 214,900,622 downwards.
ATTAGTCAAAATAATATACCCGGGGGTACTAGTTGAGTCCCGAGGTAATTTTGGACTAAACCGAGACCGTTCGGGGGAGTTTTGGTCTTTTAACATAAGAGGGTATGGAGACCTACGAAATTGAGAGCTTTATATCAGCCGTATGATAGAGGGGTTAGGGTTAGAAAACCCATGAAAACACACCATAGCCATTAGAGATAAGAGAGAAACCATTCTCAAGGCAAAAGGAAGAATTGGGAAGGATTTAAAGGAGATTTTCACTATCTACTTGTTGGGGAAGAAGGATTGAAGGATGAAGATCATCAATCATCAACAACAACCACGAAATCAGACCTTACTGATCATAAGGCAAGTTGTTTATTGCAAAAAATATAAAGTTATAATACCCATGTGTAGGGTTTTTGAATAGTCTTGTTTAAATCAATATCTTGATTGGAGAAGGATGATATTTATACATGTTGGGATAGGAATCACATGTAGAATGATTTAACTTATGTAGAGGATTAATATTCAGATTAGACTTGATGATTTTCGGAATAAAATCTGGATTTTGAATGAAAATATGGGAAGAACACCATAACTAGGGTTTCAAGAAATTTTAGGATTAATTCACTATTTCTTTAAAGGAATTGGGGTTCTTGATGTATTTGACACGTTAGAAATTGTCCTCATATACGTGAAAACATATTAGGATCATTGGGTCGATGTTTGGTGGACTATAATGGAGTTTGAAGATTTGTTAATGGAGGAAAATATTAACGAAGAAGACGAACTGCGTCTGTCCCTGTTCGATCGATCGATCGAACCCAGCAGTCGATCGATCGACGCAAGCTGTTTTTCCTGAATTTTTAGTGTTTAAGTCTTCGTTGATTTTCGGGAATGAATGAGTATCCTAGGCATTATAATATACTTATATGGGAGTGAGAATAAGACCAATAGGTATATTGTTGAGGTCCGATAAGGCCATTGGGTGTAGGGCTTGGATTACGGACCGAGGAGAATAATTCGATTTAGTAGAGTATCGGGACTTCGAAAATTGAGTTACGAGGCGAAGTAAATTCAATTTAAGTAATAGACCAGTAGGGTAAGCAATAACTACTGAAATTATATGTAAGGGGTAACTAGGACCCTTAGAGTTATGTGAATACTCAAATAAATGCGATTAATGAGATAAATCGTAAAGCGAATGTTGTACGGCTAATATATGAGATTAAAATATTACGTACGTATATAATTAATAGGTCGGGCGTGTACCTACTGAATTATGTGATCTTTTAGGTCGAGAGATTGATACCTAAATTAATTATGTTAGGGTCGATGAGACATGCCGAACTAACATAAAGTTATTATGTGTTTGGGGTCGATGAGAAATGCCGAACCAAACCTTGAACTGGTGTCGCGATGAAAGAGTCCCGAACCAGAATATGTGTATATATATATATATTTTTAAAATAGTTGGGGTCGATGGATAATTCTGAACCAACTCTCACTTGGGCTCGATGAATCATTCCGAACCAAGAGATTTTTATTTGTGTATAAAAATAATTGGGGTCGGTGTATCATTCCGAACCAATTCTTACCTTAGGGTCGATGAATCATTCCGAACCAAGAGTCCTTTACGCGTATAAAAAGGGGCTAAATAGTAATGACTGATATTTAGTATATATATTGTGTGTGAAATATATACTTGATGATATTCTACTTCTGTGTATTAGTAGATTGATATATACTATGTATTTAAAGATACATACTGAACTGGTAAGTTAAGTAGTGAGACTTAATTACGAAATGCACCTTTAGATAGGGAAAATCTATTTAGTAATTCAATTAGTGAAACTTAATTACACAAGTGGGAAGTCAACAATTGTGAGAATTGTAGTAATTTTAGTAGTGAAACTAAATGAGAAGTATTGAAAAATAACATAGATGATATGTTACCTGAGAATTAATTAACATACGTGAGATGTTAGTGAAACGGTTGTACTGTATGGGCAGTAATAGGACTTAATTATAGATAAGTTCAGATGATTACTTAGTCCTAGATATCTTGGAAGATACGGCTAGGTAGGCTAAGTGTTGAACGTTAGGTGTGCACAAGAGATGAGGGGTGAGTAAACTAAAGAGAGTGTACGAGAACCTAACATGTGTAATAAATAACCGCATTTTATATTGTGATAAACGCTTGCTAAATATTTTCAAAATATTTTGAGTACTAACTCTTGCTATAAAATATTTTCAAAACCTTTTAGGTGTCCAGCCACAGGGACGCCATGTATGATGATTTCATTCCAGGGACTCGAAGCTGTAGCACAGTGGATGCTTACAGGATTTTGACTAGACGATATCTCTCATTCAGATCTAGTACAGGATTTCACACTATTCTATGTATGGACTTGTGGTCCGGTATCAGTCTCAGGTGTTTAGTTTCAGATTATTGGTTTGTTCTTATTCTATGGTTGTTTGGTATTTTTAGCCGATGGTTTATTCGGTATTACTCTTATTCTTTTGTACTTATACTTGTTGATTGGGTTTTAGTACATGGTGGTTATTTTACTATTTTTCCGCATGGTTGATTTACCTGTTTTAAGAAAGATAAAATTTGGCACCGGTCTAATTTTACTTACATGATTAGTAATTAAAAAGTTTTCGATAGTGATGCTAAGAATGAACCATTTGAGAAACCTGTTTTAATTTAATAAAGGCCTGATCACCCGATGTTTAATTAGGCGGGGTGTCACACCACCTTTTTTAGAGATAAATGAACTGGGATCTAATACTTGGTCGAGATGCCAGTAGCCAAGCTTGTAGCACTTTTCTCTTTGTTAAAAAATATCCCCAAAAAATAACATGTGCTTTCAACGAATAATCTCATTTGTTTGCTTATTTGTAGAGTGACATTAGGGGCGTCGACGATGTTACGGAGCTGTTGCAGAAAGAAATATATTTCTATAAGGGAGAGGCTCGACAAAGCTATGGAGAAGAGAGACGGTGCGATTATGTAGGACCTTAGGCATGACTTAATGAAGTTGAAGTACCTCTTTAAAGGGGGTCCTTAAACAATTTGGTCTGCAGGTTATGCTAACGAATTGGTGGATGGCCCTTAAACTGAACGAAACCAAGAAAGTGTCATGCAACCATAGTTGGATAAATGACTTAGATGTTATGAAGGTCCCCAAAGACTTCGAGCTTTGGTACTAGTACCAAGTGGAGTGCCCTGCTTACAATCATCCCCCATTTGGAAGTGATGAAAGACGAATCTCTCTTGACGCTATTCCCCTTCAATTGGAGAATGATTACTTGTCGGCACATGACAATCATGATGAGTTTAGGCCAAATTGAGATGATAGACAAAAAGGTGCAGTTGCCTAGATTATAACTCGTCGGGGATGAATACTTTGCGTTAGGACCATTTTTTTTAATTTTGCTAGTGTATAAGCTTTTTATAAAATGAGTGCTTTATGAAATTATGTATTTTACATTTTCCCATGTCTTATACCGAACATGTTTTTATTATTTGTCTTACCTTTAAGATTGCATCATAACACAACCTTAGACCTAGGCCAAACAAAAGTTAAAATTAACCTAGTTGTAGGTCCATCCACCCGTTAAGGATTTTTAACTAACCAAAGTCAGGTCGCTTAATGCTTAGGGATCCCCCTTAGGCCTTTTACTTTCCTGGACAATTCTTGATGTTTTCATGTGTTTTATTAGGAAGATATGTAACCTTGAGGTTTTGATTAATTGTAATCATCCTAAGGGGTTTATGCTGACGACCAAACATTGATCGGTATAATAATAATTCATAAATAAAAAAATTGGTCTATTATTTGGAACAATGATGGAACAAGAATGAAGTTAATTTCATTAATTGAGCTTAATGTATTCTAGGAAACACAACCAATAAAGATGAGATTTGTGGGAATGAACTTGTGAGAAATAAACTTTCTAGGAATAAACTTGCTAAAAATTAAATATCCTAAGATTGTCCGCATCTTAGGCCCTCGGTATCTCGCTGCCCTCCATTGTTTCCAAATACTAGGCTCTTCTTAGACCGTCTCTGATTATTTTTACACTGTCGAACACTTTTTTGAGGATGTAATATATGACCTAAAACCTTATTGGGTTGATGCTTTTGTTGTATTATTTGTCTAACTATTGTTGGTAAGAAGATAACTTGATTAAGGTTTGTTACCTTTGTTTGTTGGCTAAGTCGATCTCAATCCTTATGATTTATCTATTTAAGTCTTATTTGGCAACTTTAGTCTTTATATTTAGCAATCCTACCTTCAGTGGGATAATGGCTTCCATCCAATAGGCCAAAGTGAAGGGCATTTACCCAGTCGATATTGTAGGCATAGTATGGTATGCTAAAAGGATATGGGTAAGTTCATCCACCCAAGAATCTTTTACCTTATTCAATCTATCCTTCATTCCATCGAGAATTTTCTTGTTAGAATCCTCAACCTACCCCTTGCTTTGAGGGTAGGCCACTGAGCTAAAGTGGTGCTTGATGCTGTGATTCTCACAGATGTTTTGGAATAACCCACTTTCAATTACATTCCATTATATGTGCTAATTGTTCTTGGTATACCAAAATGAGTCAAGATGTTCCTTCAAATAAATCTAATCATATCAGTATCTTTAATGTTTACCAATGGCTCTACTTCAATCCATTTTGTGAAATAGTCTCTGGTGACCAGTAGATATTTCTAATTTCCTGGTATTATAGGAAGTGATCCCATGATGTGCAAACCCTAATGATGAAATGACCATGGCCTATTTAATAACTTTAGGTTGTTAACTAAGTGGTGGATAATGGGCGAGAACGTTTGACACTTCTCGCATCTTTTGAGGTAAGTGACTGCATCTTTCCACACATATGACCACCAATAACCTTCCTTGATTGATCTAAAAGACAAAGATATGTCCCCATGTGGCTTCCATAAATATCATCATGAAGCTCGTATAGGACCTGGTCGACGTCATTTGGGTGTACACATTGAAGGAAGGGACTAGTGAAAGACCTCCATTGAGTCTTCTTTTAGGTGATAGGTAGAAGTGGACAACTTTTGTCTAAACCTGATGGGATTTTTTCTTATCGATCAGTAGGACATCTTCTTACAAATAAGCAATGATCAGATCCATCCAGCTAGGAGATTTTTGTACGCAAGGACTTGTTCAATGAGATTTTGTTTTTAATACTGTGTTGAGCGATGAATTCCACCTAGATGACTCTTTTAATATCGGAGTCCCCCAAAACGACTAAAGCATCTTCATGATTGTTTTTCCACTAAGATAATTATTGAATATGGACCCTTTCAAACTTAAAAATTAAGTCTTTGGTGACGTCCAACTATACTGACATTTGCTTATCTTTGGCGTTGTAATCTTCTGACATTTTGTTGGATACTAGCCTTGGGTCATAATAGATGTCGAGGTGGCTCATGCCCAAGCATAAGGCTTTGTGAAACTTGATGATGAGGGATTCATATTCATCTTCATTTTAGATGCTTCAAAGCTAAGTCTGATTGCCTATTTGATCATAGTCTTCTAGAGATAAATGAGTATAACTCCCACTCCTGCCCTTCTTGAATTAAAGTTATCGCCTACATAAAGAGTCCACTTTTTAAATTGGTTAAACTCTTGGATGATTGACTAGTCGGTGAAGTCCTTATTGCCGGGACTTTCTTCCTATATGAACTTGGAAATGAAGTCTTCTAGAACTTGTCATTTTATCGCTGTCCTTGGTTGATAGTGGATATTAAACCTCTAAGTTCCACTAACCATTTAGATATTCATCTAGATAGGTTGGATTTCTTAAGGACTACTATGACTAGATGAGCTTTAAAGTAATGCTTTAAGTTTTGTGAAGAAATGACTATAGAATAATCTAACTTCTAAAGTGGAAGTCTCTGTGTTAACGATTGTCTTACTGATATAGTAAATAGGATCTTAGCACCACTCTTTCTCGTACATCAAGGTCAAGTTATCTGCATGATTAGATATCGTGAGATATAGGTAATGTGTGTCCCCCAAATTTGGGATTGAAAGGATAGAAGGCTGTCTTAGGTAGGATTTGATTTTATCAAGGGCTTTCGAGCATTTTACATTCCAGATTAGGCCCTTCTTCTTTTTTTAACAGTTGAAAAAATAGTCGGGACCATTTGGATGACTTGAAGATGAATTGGTTGAGGTCTGCCAACATTCTCATTAACTTTTAAATATCGCAAAGCATATTTGGTGGATGAACATTGTTGATCGCCATGAGTTGATCGGGGTTGGCCTCAATCCCCTCCTTTTATTGAACAGTTACCTAGAGAACTTTCTAGATTGGACTCTAGTAGTGCATTTGGCTGCATTGAGCTTCATCCTATAGTATCTTAGGATCTTAAAATTATCATCCAAGTCCTGCAGGTGGTTATATTTACTCTTGCTTTTGACAACCATATCATCTATGTCCACCTCCATGGTGTTTCCTAGATATTCCTTTCACATTTTAGTGACCAACCGCTGATATGTATCTCCTGGTTTCTTAAAATCAAATGTAATGAGTTTGTAATAGTATATACCGGGTGTGGTGATAAACGTGGTCATGTATTGATTGGGGAAGAATAAGGGTATTTGATCGTACCTTGAGTACGCATCTAGAAAACTCAATCGTTCGTGGATGGCTATGGTGTCGACCAATTAGTCGATCTTCGATAGAAGAAATATATCTTTAGGACAATATTTGTTGAGGCTAGTGAAGTCTACGCACATTCTTCACTTCCCATTATTTTTCTTTATTACTATTGGGTTTGATAGCCTTTTAGGGAATTAAACTTCTTTAATGGACCTTTTCTCCTGAAATTTCCCTACTTCCTCTTCTACGACCTTTGCTTTTTTCGGGGCTATTCGACGAGCCTTCTGTGTGATCAGCGGGTAAGTTGAGTCCATATGTATTTGACGACATATTACTTCGAGACTGATCCTGGTCATATCGTAAGGCTACCAAGCGATCACATCTTTATTTTCCTTCAGTAAAGAAATTAGGTCTTCTATTCCTTGGCCGTTGAGTGAACTACCGATCGATAATTTCTTCTCTATGTGAGAATCGTCAAACACTACCTCTTGTAGTGGTTCTATGACCATGTCTACGGGGGAAACCCTGGTATTTTCTACCCCGGTCTGCTATACTTTAGATTATCTTTGGATGGTGTGGCTCCATCCTTGGTTGCCTCGAAGATGACCTCTTTCCCACTTTTTCTCCTATTTAGGCCCAATGGTAGAGATAAATCATGATACAACGACTGCCTAGTTTCCCCTAATCTTCATTATCGCATGATCTGTGTTGCATTTGAGCTTCTGGTGGTAAGTGGAGGGGACGACATGCATAGCATCTAGACATTCTCTTCCAAGGATGGCATTGTAAGGAGAATCAATGCCCACAACTAGGAACTTGATCAACCTTGAATGTTCCCTATTCGTATGGGTATGAAAACATTTCCTAGTGGCATAATCATCTTTCTAATGAAGCCGAACAAAGGGATGCTCGCTTATTACAAGTCCTCCATCTTGGGATTGAGTTTGTTAAACAGTTCTAAATACATAACCTTAGAGTAACTTTCCTGATCAACTAGTAACTTATCCATGTCCTAGTTTATAATCCTAATTGTGATTACTAGTGCATCATGAAGCGAATTCCTGACTCCGACCTGGTCATCCTCTATGAGTACTATGTGCTTCTTATAATTTATCTCTTCCGTTCATCAACGCTTGCTCGTTGGAGTCTTGGCAGGGTTGATTTGGAAGTCACTATCACCATAGTGACTTTATTTAGTTCCATTTAAACAATGTTGACTTGCATGTGCTTAGGACTTATGGCACCGTGGCTGACAATAAGCTCATTTCCTAAGTCATCTTCTAGGAGATTATTGTCACACCCCGCAAAATCCGACAGACGGGGTCGCCAGACCCCACCGCCGAACTATGCTGGCGTGAACTAAATAAATACCATTCTTAGTATCAGACAGATATGAGACATAAATAAATTAGTCCATAAGATAAATAATTGAATCAACACCAAATGATTATAAACAACTAAGAGATAAAAGATCCATCACATGCGAACTCCGAAAAAATCCAAACTCCAATAATGATTAAATAAAATCTGAATAATAAAGATCTGAATAATCCAACAGAAATCCTCTAAACAACTTTGGAACCGAATGGCCCAATAAAACTCAAATGATGTCTCATAATTAAATACAACTGAAAAGGAAAGTCCAATTAAACTATTCCATAAAAATAAAACTCCAGCTGCACCTACAAATATAAAATATCCAAAGTCTTATGCAGTTTCTCTAAATACTAATACTTGAAAACGGTTAGTCAACGCATGGGGCAGAGACAAAGCCCCGAGCATGAATACAAAATAATCCCCTCAATTAGGATCCTTGAATCCAGACAATAGCATTATACGTAATAAATATCACAATAGAGTATTTTAAATTAAACGAGATAATTAAACGTGATAAATATAAATCACTAACTACCCGAAGGAATCCCCATTTAAAAAGGCACACCAATATGATTTTTAAATTCCCAAGTCCCATGATGTTAATTTAAGTAAATTAACCAAATTCTATTATTCCTCAGTTTATTATGTTGGTCCTCCCGCCTCGTGTGATTTCTCCACCAAAATACACATCCCCTCGTCAAAACTCCGGCTGGACCATTCAAATTGCCGGCCCTCGCTGATTGACGAGGTTCCACACATGACATGACATAAACCTACAGCAAGCCCGTTTAAACTCTCGGCCCTCACTGATTATGTCGCCAATATATTTTAATACCCGTCTTATTATCTTAGGTATTAATTCTCAATTTCTCAATTTCACAATTTATAAATTTCCCCACCCTTTTATCGATGTGAGATCCTCAAAATACACCTTAGTCCTATACCTAAGGGTCCCCAAATTATCAATACGTCCTAACCTATGTATAGTTTGAATTTCTAACATAAACCTCAACCTAGTCTCATGTCTAGGCTAGCGTAACGACGATAAAGTGACAAAAATCAACGCACCCCTGACATGATAAAACCGCAATAATTTACCCTCACTAGTCCCATACCTAGAAGGCGTAAATCATAAAAAGTCCTACCTACTAGTCCCATACCTAGAAGGCATTCTAAAATATAGGGAGAGCAATAATACCCCACAACCCATCGTCACAATGAAATTTCATAATACCAACAAGTCACACAAATATGCATAATAAATCAATGTTCCAAAGTACGCATGATAGTCCAATCCATTAAATCTTAATTTAATTATCACCTCGTCATAAACACCCAATTAATCTCATTTAATTATTTTAACTTAAATACACTGCGATTTCATCATTTAAAACATTATAATTCTTACTTCATTATTTCAACAGAAATTACATGAGTTATACGCCACCAACTTCATTTATTTCCAAAACAAGGGTTTTTCTACATACAACCTACACCATTAAAACCTAGAATCACTCATAAATCATACGTATCCACGGGTTATGAATATTATTCAGATTAAAATATATAATAAAAATAGTCCCATAATCAGTGTCCACTTTTCCTAATTAAGTCACTACTTTCTTATAAGGAAACATGTAATTAAGTGTTTACGCGACACTTAAAATGCATAATACTAAAGGAAAAGAATAGAGTATTCATGATTGTGAAGATCGTGTCGAAAATATGATTAAAAATCTAGATTCCTCTCGAAAAATTAGCGTAGAAGTGTTCTTGAACAAACTTTATTAAACCTCAATCAAGCCTCCCAAAACTTGTGACAAAAACTTGATTTTGTTGGAGGTTGATGATTATGGTTGGGAGGAAAAATATTTGGAAGTGTTCTCTTGTGAAAAACTTGAGAAAAATTGATTATGAGAAGTCCCCCTACGGATTATTAAAGTTATATAGTGATTAGGAGTCCTAATCCTAAACAAACTCTAATAAACAAAAATTATCGCGTACGATTTCTTCTAGGGTCGATCGATCGACCCCTGGTGTCGATCGATCGATCGCCCAGAAAAACTGACAGTTCTGCTTAAAAAAATTAATAAGGGATAAACTTTAAAAATCCATTAAAAATCTGTTTTAGCTCTGATTATAATTCCACTTGAAGTTTTATTCTTCTAAAATCATAACCAACATATTTATCCAATAAAAATTATTAAAACCAAACATTTATTTTTCTCAAATATTCCCTAATTAATTAATTAAATTAAATAATAAAAATACGGGGTGTTACATACTTTCCCACTAGCAAAGAATTTCATCCTCGAAATTAGATGAAGCATACATTTCAACGCGTAAATCTCGTAAAAAGGAAATAAGGCTCACATATGTCTGCCCCGTAAAATAACACAATTCGGCGGCCGTACACCTAATACACCCAAATGCAATCCTTAACAAAAATACAATATATATATATATAAAAGAAGGTATTACGTACCACGATACACCACTAGCCACGCAATATATCCTGCTCTGACTGAACTTGAGGTACATAGCACCTCCCATAACTGAGATTGGTTGGTGTTAGTGACCACCCCCTGCACACTTGACGCTACCGGTGCTGCTGGCGCATCCTGAACACTAATTTTTATGAGAACTGGAGGCCTCAGTCCTTGTTGTCCCTGTACCCCTGGACCTTGTTGCCCTTGTATAACCTACCCTGATTGGGCCTGTGTCGCTTGGCCTTGTTAGCCCTCCCTCTTATTACATTGAGCCGCTCGATGTCCTATCTTTTCACAGACAAAACATGCACCCCTGATGGTTCCTGAATTCATCCCCCAGTTTTGTTCACCCTATTGTACTTGATTTGTTCTCTGCCTCTTCCAAGCTTGGCCATTTTGACACTTATTCTCACCTCCTTGTCCATTAGAATCTTGTCTCTTGCCCAACTTCTTCTGATAATTGGTCTTGTCTTGCCATAGCAACATTGCGACATCCACCACCCGAGCATAGGTAGTGTATGTCAGATTCCCCAACACCATTTACCTAATCGACCAAGACAATCCCTTAATTAAACACTCAATCTTCTTCATCTCAGTGCTAACCTCCTCTGATACAAACATAGATAAATTTGTGAAATCCTATTCATACTCGGCAATCGACTTTGAACGTTGCTCCAAGTCCATAAATTATATCTTCTTGGCATTCCTAATTGCATACGAAACGTACTTATTATTGAAATTGATTAGAAACTCTACATAGCTCAACTGATCTCTCTTTTCTGATGCGGTGGCACTCTCCCACCATTGCAACGCATCCCCTGTCAGCTTAAATGTTGCTAACATCTGCTTCTGCACATCCATGCAGTCCACCATCCTCAAATGAATCTCCATATCTCTCATCCACTGGTGAGCAACCGTTGGGTCAGATCCCCCTCCAAAGGTGGGAGGATTTCCCTCAAAGAAATTCATTCGGACCCTATCCCAAGCTGAGACGGGTGTACCCCCTGCTTTTGTGCCTCTAAAGTCACCCCTCTTTGTCTCCCCATCTCCAAATCGACTGTCGTGGCCTCATGAATGATACCTGCTAAATCCTCGGCCTCTAAAACAATATGAATTCTCCTTTTCGGAGTCGCGGGACCAGAAATAGACTCCTCCCTCGTACTTCCATCTCTCCTCATGTTCGCCATCTGAAAAGATAGGAACAAAACAACATCAAACTCGGAATGACTAAGAGTATAAATCATCAAAATGGAATTAAAGATAAGCAACGCGAAAGCTAAAACGGACATATCACCTATGAGACCCAAGACCATGATCTGATACCATCTGTCACACCCCGCAAAATCCAACAAATAGGGTGGCCATCCACCGCCGCCGAGCTATGCCGGACGTGAACTAAATAAATACAATTCTTAGCATGAGACAGATATGAGACATAAATAAATCAGTCCATAAGATAAATAATTGAATCAAACCCAAATGATTATAAATAACTAAGCGATAAAAGATCCATCACATGCTAACTCCGAATAAATCCAATCTCAAATAATGATTAAATAAAATCTGAATAATAAAGATCTAAATAATCCAAAAAAAATCCTCTAAAAAACTTTGGAACGGAATCGCCCAATAAAACTCAAATGAAGTCTCATAATTAAATATGACTGAAAAGGAAAGTCTAACTAAACTATGCCATAAAAATGAAACTCCAGCTGCACCTCCAAATATAAAATCTCCAAAGTCTTATGCAGCTTCTCCAAATACTAATACCTGAAAACGGTTAGTCAACGCACGGGTCAAAGCTAAAGCCCCGAGCATGAATTCACACTACTCCCCTAAATTAGGATCCTTGAATCCAGATAGTAGTATTATACGCAATAAATATCATAATAGAGTATTTTAAATTAAACAAGATAATTAAACGTGATAAATATAAATCACTAGCTACCCGAAGGAATCCCCATTTAAAAAGGCACACCAATATGATTTTTAAATTTCCAAGTCCCACGATGTTAATTTAAATAAATTAACCAACTTCTATTTTTCCTCAGTTTATTATGGCGGTCCTCCCGCCTCGTGTGATTTCTCCACCAAAATACACATCCCCTCGTCAAAACTCCGACTGGACCATTCAAACTGTCGGCCCTCGCTGATTGATGAGGTTCCACACACGACATGACATAAAATTCCGGTTGGCCCGTTTAAATTCTCGGCCCTCGCTGATTATGTTGCCAATATATTTTAATACCCGTCTTATTATCTTAGGAATTAATTCTCAATTTCTCAATTTCACAATTTATAAATTTCCCCACCCTTTTATCGATGTGAGATCCTCAAAATACACCATAGTCCTATACCTATGGGTCCCCAAATTATCAATATGTTGTAGCCTATGTATAGGATGAATTTCTAACATAAACCTGAACATAGTCTCATGTCTAGGCTAGCGTAAAGACGATAAAGTGACAAAAATCAGCCCACCCCTGACATGATAAAACATTGATAATTTACCCTCACTAGTCCCATACCTAGAAGGCGTAAATCAAAAAAAGTCCTACCTACTAGTCCCATACCTAGAAGGCATTCTAAAATATAGGGAGAGCAATAATTCCCCACAACCCATCGTCACAATGAAATTTAATAATACCAACAAGTCACAGAAATATGCATAATAAATTAATGTTCCAAACCACGCATGATAGTCCAATCCATTAAATCTTAATTTAATTATCACCTCGTCATAAACACCCAAGTAATCTCATTTAATTATTTTAACTTAAATACATCACTATTTCATCATTTAAAACATCATAATTCCTACTTCATTATTTCAACCCAAATTACATGAGTTATACTCCCCAACTTCATTTATTTTCAAAACTAGGGTTTTTCTACATACAACCTACACCAATAAAACCCAAAATCACTCATAAATCCTACGTACCCATGGGTTATGAATATTATTCAAATTAAAAGATTTAATAAAAATAGTCCCATAATTAGTGTCCACTTTTCCTAATTAAGTCACTAACATGTAATTAAGTGTTTACACGGCACTTAAAACACATAATACTAAAGGAAAAGAGTAGAGTATTCATGCCTGTGAAGAACTTGTTGAAAATATGATTAGAAATATGGATTCCTCTCGAAAAGTTAGCGAAGAAGTGTTCTTGAACAAACTTGATTAAACCTCAATTAAGCCTCCCAAAACTTATGACAAAAACTTGATTGTGTTGGAGGTTGATGATTATGGTTGAAAGGACATTTTTTTGCAAGTGTTCTTCGATGAAAAACTTGAGAAAAAGTGATTATGAGAAGTCCCCCAACGGATTATTAAGGTTATATTGTGATTAGGAGTCATAATCCTATACAAACTCTAATAAAAAAACTTCATGGTACGATTTATTCTGGGGTCGATCGATCGATCGATCACCCCAAAAAACTGACAGTTCTGCTTAAAAAAATTTATAAGGGATAAACTTTAAAAATCCATTAAAAATCCGTTTTAACTCCGATTTTAATTCATCTTGAAGTTTTATTCTTCTAAAATTAAAACCAACATATTTAACCAATAAAAATTATTAAAACCAAAAATTTATTTTTCTCGAATATTCCCCAATTAATTAATTAAATTAAATAATAAAAACACGTGGTGTTACATACTTCCCCACTAGCAAAGAATTTGATCCTCGAAATTAGACGAATCATACACATCAACGCATAAATCTCTCAAAAGGAAATAAGGCTCACATATGCCTACCCCGTAAAATAACATAATTAGGCGCCCATGCACCTAATCTACCCAAACGCAATCCTTAACAAAAATATAATATATATATATATATATATATATATATATATATATATATATATATATATATATATATAAGTATCTAATAAGGTATTATGTACAACGATACACCACTAGCCACGCAATCTGTCCTGCTATGACTGAACCTGAGGTATATAGCACCTCCCATAACTGAGATTGGTTGGTGTTAGTTACCACCCCCTGCACATCTGACGCTACCGGTGCTGCTGGCGCTTCCAGAACACTAACTGTTGTGAGAACTGGAGGCCTCAATCCTTGTTGTACCTGTACCTATGGACCTTGTTTCCCTTGCATAACCTGCCCTGATTGGGCATGTGTCGCTTGGCCTTGTTGTCCCTCCCTCTTATTACATTGAGCCGCTCGATGTCCTATCTTTCCACAGACAAAACATGCACCCCTGATGGTTCCTGAATTCATCCCCCAGTTTTGTTCACCCTGTTGTCCTTGATTTGTTCTATGCCTCTTCCAAGCTTGGTCATTTCGAACCTTATTCTCACCTCCTTGTCCATTAGACTCTTGTCTCTTGCCCAACTTCTTATGATAATTGGTCTTCTCTTGCCATAGTAACAGTGCGACATCCACCACCTGAGCATAGGTAATGTATGCCGGATTCCCCAACACCACTTGCCTAATCGACTGTAACAAACCGAGGTCTTGGAGACGATAATTTCTTTATTTTGGGAGAAATAAATATTATTTTATTTGGAGAATTATTAAATTTGGCAGTTGAGGTCAAAATTTGGAGTCGTTAGAAAGTGTGCCAAATGGCGATTTTGAGGGTACCATTGTTTTCGGAAGGGTCGAGAAAGTCGAAATGATTGTACTTGGGGTATATTTAGGTTTTGAAATAAATTAGGACCATTTGACTCGAATTAAAGTTACCGGGTCATTTAAAGTGTGTATTATCATTTAAAGATGTGTACATTTGGGAGAAAGGCTTATTAAGCCTACGAGAGATTTATTTCTCCTTAGAGAGAAAGAGAAATAGAAAGAAATAAAGAGAGAAGAAGAAAGAAGAAGAGAAAGAAGGAGAAAAGAGAGAGAAAGTGGATTTTTCGGTCAATACGTAATCTCAAGGCGGATTAGGACCCTACAAACCCAAGGAAAGTGATTACACTTGCTAAATAATTGTTGTGTACCATTTATTGCATGATTTGTGGATTGATATTATAGGTTTTAGGTTTAGTTTATCAAAACCTAACTTTTGGGTATAATCTTAGATTTGATATGTAGATCTTTGATTTGATGATAGAAATTAGTTTATATGTATTCTAGGATGAATATTGATGATATATATGTGATTGGGTTGAAGAGAAATGGAGAGAAAATCATTAAAATGAATTTTGGGATTTTTGGCTTACAAAAAGTAGCCATTTTCGAGAGTTCTGAAGGGCCGAATCGATTCGGCCTCCTGCCGAATCGATTCGGAAATATGCAGGTGCCCAGGTCTGAGTGACCGAATCGATTCGGACCCCAGCTGAATCGATTCGGACCCCAGCTGAATCGATTCGGCCTGAGACAGAGTCCCAGGTCTGATGACCCGAATCGATTCTCCTTCCTGGCCGAATTGTTTCCCTGGGCCGAATCGATTCAGAATTGGATCGAATCAATTTAGAAACATGGATTTTTGAGGGATTGTTTTTCTAAGGAGAATTTCATCCCGTTTTATTAGAGGTTATCGATTGGGACCTCTATAAGAGTTATGTGGAGTATGTTTTGGAGACTTTTAGAGATTTTCCCTTATAAGAAATTATTGGAGTCATATTGACTTAAGTTGAGGAATACCGATTAAAAACTATGGTATATTCTAAGTGGGGAAGCCCACCTTGATTAGAGATTCGATTTGGAGATGATATTTATAATTATATGAAAGAATGAGACAAATTTAGAGACATTGGATCTTAGGATCAAATCCCAAAATGGGATAACTTCAAAGTTTCATAAAATGAATTGAACCATGTTATGGAGGGAGAATTATAAATGTAAATTGAGGTGCTTTAGGATAAAGAATATCCTTAGATTAAATAGGATTGGGAGACAATTCATATTATAAGCGACATGTGAGCTTCAAGCAAGAAATAGTATAGTGTATACTAAGTGGGGAAGATAGGTGAGAATTAACGATTAGTGTATCAAGAGAGAGATATATACTAAAAAATGACATTAAATCTCTTCCGCCTAAGAGCGTATAATGAAAATGAAAATGATGTTGTAGGTGTACCTTATATGATGGTATATCTTTATTATGTGGGATGTATGTATACCCTATACGATGGTATATATACATGGTTAGGCATACCCTCTGCTCGCTAACATTGGGAAGTTGCGTGCATTGAGGGTGAGCACCCTGGTTCGATGAGCAGTGTGTAGATATTCCTCAGGTCATAGTCGTCCATGGTGGTCAGAAAATGACATATATATATTTATTATTTTGGGGGTGAGAAGTCGTGGGTATGTGTCGTTCTCACTCGCCGGTTAGGAACTATGACCGCTTCCCGGGACGTTGTGTGCGTGAGTTGATCATGAGGTGGGTGCCGTTGAACCCCACCAGGTGGCCCCAATTTTCTACGATGTATGGGCAACTGGAAGATGATAGCATGTGATCCTGTGTCCTTCGAGTTATAGCTAGGTTGGATGGTTATTATTTCTTATGCTTGTACTTGGGTATCGAAGGCATAATGGACCTCAACGACCTACATTGCCAGGATTTGTGTATCGGGGGGTTCCTTATTTGGATTTCTCCTCAGCGAGACGTCCCACGCACGAACCGCAGTGTAATGTTGGAAATTGGGGAGAATTTAATCCTTAATGCTCATACTTATATATATCCCCTATCCCGACAATCGACAGTGCTAGGAGTAGTGTGACGGGGGGTTCCTTGTTTGGATTTCGCTTCGGAGAGACGTCCCACGCATGAAAGGCCGTGTACTGTTGAGAATTGGGAATATTAATTAATTAAAATTGGATAATAATTTGGGTTACATGCATCATGCATTGAGGGCATAATGAACCTCGAGGATTAATACGGTCAGGAGTAGTGTAACGGGGGGGGGGGGGTCCTTGATTGGATTTCGCCTCGGCGAGACGTCCCACGCACAAAATGCAGTGCCATGTTGAGAATCGAGAGGAGTTTAGTCCTTAACTCTTGATGCTAATAACTCATATATAATATATATATATATATATATATATGTTTACATGCCAAATAAGGGCATCACTAGAATACAAAATTCTAGTAATTGAGAATGTTGATGTATTGTGATGATGTGGTTATGAGGATGATTGTATAACTTTATATGTTCAACAAATGAACAAATATAAAGATAACTATAACGTTTAAATTAAAGTATTTGATATAGATGAAATTCAGATAAGTGTAAAATTGGAGATAGGTTAGATGATTTTAATTAAATATTTCAATTGGGTTTAAGTTAAATTCATTGCCGAATTAGAATTGGGCAGTCATTTGGAGATCACGTGCATACGTTTAGTGCGCGCTTTAGTGGAGAGGCGAGTTGAATTATTATGGAGATTTCGATTCCATTAAATCATCTAATAATGCATTTATAATTATTATGCATTTTAATGCACTTGCTATAAAACGTTTTAAACTCGGGCTCTGACCCGTTTACATTTTCTCCTCCATGTATATATATTGTATTACTTTAGGTGTTCCTCCACAAGGACGCCATTGATGTTCATCCATCCAGTATTTGTGGAGCTGTGGCAGTAGCGGACTGTTGCGGCACTTTGCTTTAGTCGATTCCTATCTTTGTATATCTAGATTAGGATTCAGTTGTATATGGAGTTAGTATTCAAAGTGTTGTAGATTAACACTTTCATATTTCATTTCTCAGATTTGTATTGTCTGTTACCCGACAGCATATTCGGGTATTTTATTTGTACATTGTATTGCACTCCTGTATATATGTGGAGTTTTCACTTATCACTCATCATAGTTAGATGTGTATTGTTGGTTGTGTTAGAAAAGTTGGTTTTGTTGTTGTTAAATAAAAGTTTTAAATTTTTGACAACCTACTTTTAATGATTTCGGGTATTTAGCCTTATATTATTAAGTATGGTAAGTTGATGTTGAGACTGTGCCATCTGGGATACCTGATTTAATGTAGTATAGGACTGGCCACCCATTATTATTTTGAGCGGGTTGTCACATCGACCAAGACAATCCCTTAATGAAACACTCCATCTTCTTCATCTCAGTGCTAACCTCCTCTGGTACAAACATAAATAAATCTGTGAACTCCTATTCATACTCGAAAATCGACTTTGAACCTTGCTCCAAGTCCATAAATTCTATCTTCTTGGCATTCCTAATTGCATACGAAAAGTACTTATTATTGAACTTGATCAGAAACTCTGCATAGCTCAACTGAGCTCTCTCCTTTGATGTGGTGGCACTCTCCCACCAATGCAACACATCCCCTATCAGCTTAAATTTTACTTACATCTTCTTCTTCACATCCGTGAAGTCCACCATCCTTAAATGCCTCTCCATATCTCTCCTCCACTAGTGAGCAACCGTTGGGTTAGATCCCCCACCAAAGATGGGAGGATTTCCCTTAAAGAAACTGATTCTCACCTTATAACAAGCTGAGACGGGTGTACCCCTTACTGTTGCGCCTCTAAAGTCACCCCTCTCTGTATCCCCACGTCCCAATCAGCCACCGTGGCCTCATGAATGATAGATGCTAACTCCTCGGCCTCTAAGACAATTTGACGCCGCCTTTCTTGAGTCGCGAGACCAGAAATAGACTCCTCCCTCGTACTTCCATCTCTCCTTATGTTCGACATCTAAAAAGATAGGAACAAAAAAACATCAGACTCGGAATGACTAAAAGTATAAATCATCAAAACGGAATCAAAGATAAGAAATATGGAAGCTAAAACGGACTCATAACCTACGAGACCTAAGACTATGTTCTGATACCATCTGTCACACCCCACGAAATCCGACAGAAGGGGTGGCCATCCACCGACGCCGAACTATGCCGGGCGTGAACTAAATAAATACCATTCTTAGCATGAGATAGATATGAGACATAAATAAATAAGTCCATAAGAGAAATAATTGAATCAATCCAAAATGATTATAAACAACTAAGCGATGAAAGATCCATCACATGCTAACTCCAAATAAATTCGATCTCTAATAATGATTAAATAAAATTTGAATAATCCAACAGAAATCCTCTAAATAACTTTGGAACCGAATGGCCCAATAAAACTCAAATGATGTATCATAATTAAATACAACTGAAAAGGAAAGTCTAACTAACCTATGCCATGAAAATGAAACTCTAGCTGCACCTACAAATATAAAATATCCAAAGTCTTATTCAGCTTCTCCAAATACTAATACTTGAAAATGGTTAGTCAACGCATGGGTCAGAGATAAAGCCCCGAGCATGAATACAAACTACTCCCCTCAATTAAGATCCTTGAATCCAGACAATAGCATTATACGCAATAAATATCACAATAGAGTATTTTAAATTAAACGAGATAATTAAGCGTGATAAATATAAATCACTAACTACCCGAAGGAATCCCCATTTAAAAAGGCACACCAATATGATTTTTAAATTCCCAAGTCCCATGATGTTAATTTAATTAAATTAACCAACTTGTATTAATCCTCAGTTTATTATGGGGGTCCTTCAGTCTCGTGTGATTTCTCCACCAAAATACACATCCCCTCGTCAAAACTCCGATCGGCCCCTTCAAACTATCGGCCCTCTCTGAATGACGAGGTTCCACACATGACAGGACACAAAACGTCAGTTGGTCCGTTTAAACTGTCGGCCCTCACTGATTATGTCTCCAATATATTTTAATACCCGTCTTATTACCTTAGGTGTTAATTCTCAATTTCTCAATTTATAAATTTTTGCACCCTTTTATCGATGTGAGATCCTAAAAATACACCTTAGTCCCATCCTATGGGTCCCCAAATTATCAATACGTCCTACCCAATGTATGGGATGGATTTCTAACATAAACCTCAACCTAGTCACATGTCTAGGATAGCGTAACGATGATAAAGTGACAAAAATTAGCCTACCCCTGACATGATAGAACCGTGATAATTTACCCTCACTAGTCCCATACATAGAAGGCGTAAATCATAAAAAGGCCTACCTATTAGTCTCATACCTTGAAGGCATTCTAAAATATAGGGAGAGCAATAATACCCCACATCCCGTCGTCACAATGAAATTTAATAATACCAACAAGTCACATAAATATGCATAATAAATCAATGTTCCAAACTACGAATGATAGTCCAAACCACTAAATCTTAATTTAATATCACCTCATCATAAACACCCAATTAATCTCACTTAATTATTTTAACTTAAATACACCGCTATTTCATCATTTAAAACATCAAAATTCCTACTTCATTATTTCAACCCAAATTACATGAGTTATACGCCCCAACTTCATTTATTTCCAAAACTAGGGTTTTTCTACACGCAACCTACACCAATAAAACCCAAAATCACTCATAAATCCTATGTACCCACGGGTTATGAATATTATTCAGATTAAAAGATTTAATAAAAATAGTCCCATAATTAGTGTCCACTTTTCCTTATTAAGTCACTACTTTCTTTTAAGGAAACATGTAATTAAGTGTTTATGCGACACTTAAGAACATAATACTAAAGGAAAAGAATAGAGTACTTATGCCTGTGAAGATCGTGTTGAAAATCTGATTAGAAATCTGAATTCCTCTCAAAAAATTAGTGAAATAGTGTTCTAGAACAAACTTGATTAAACCACAATTAAGCCTCCCAAAACTTCTGACAAAAACTTGATTGTGTTGGAGGTTGATGATTATGGTTGAGAGGAAAAATATTTGGAAGTGTTCTCTAGTGAAAAACTTGAGAAAACGTGATTATGAGAAGTCCCCCTACATATTATTAAGGTTGTATAGTGATTAGGAGTCCTAATCCTAAACAAACTCTATAAAAAAACTTGCAGGGTACGATTTCTGCTGGGGCCCAGAAAAAATGACAGTTTCGCTTAATTTTTTTTTTATAAGGGATAAACTTTAAAAATCCGTTTTAACTCCGATTTTAATTCCGCTTTAAGTTTTATTCTTCTAAAATCATAACCAACATATTTAACCAATAAAAATTATTAAAACCAAAAATTTATTTTTCTCGAATATTCCCCAATTAATGAATTAAATTAAATAATAAAAACACGGGGTGTTACAATTATCTGGCTTCTCGTCAACATCATTGTCCGCTTTGGTCCCTTTCTTATCCACGTAGTCACTCAAATGGATAACTTGATCTATTTCTTCCAGATGGGAATTGAGGACCTTACAATTCTCCATTTTTGCCCTTTATCTTTGTGGTGCACACTAAAGTGCATTATTTCTCTTCGTTGGATCCCCCCATCTTTTTTACCCACTTGAGGAACTATTAATCCTTGATTTTGTTCAAGATCCTGTGAATTGGATCCTTGAAAACGATGTTGATCTCATGGAAAGCCTTGGTAGGATCTTCCTTGTCCCTATTCTTTAATGATCTGTTCTTCTTTTTTCCCCTCTTAGGGGCATTCTCCTTATCACCGCCTTTAGTCACCTTCGAGTACCCATTGTTTCTCTAGGTGCCCACGAACACATCTTCCACCTTATCATATTTTTCTATGCGAGACATGAGGTCGTCGATAGTGTCTTCCTCCTTATCATTGAGGGAGTAATGCAACATAGATCTACTAGGCAGCCTTATCTTAAATGAGGACATATCCACCTGTTCTGAGGAGTCCTAAATCTCATTGTCAGTTTCCCAGTTCACTTAGCGTATTCTTGCAAGGTTTAATGGGGATTTATCCTCATGGCGGGGACATAATCCATTCTCTTCAAATTGGCGCTGATGGTGATGAACCGAGAAGTGAAAGATTCAACGAGTTGCTTAAAATTATTAATCGAACTATGTGGTAATTTATCAAACCACTTTTTTGCGACATTCCTCGGTCTAGAGGGGAATATGTGTCACATAAGAGAGTCATTGATTCTACAAGGTCATGACCTGCCTGTACTATTATACCTTGTCAATGGGGTCAGTCTTTCCCTGATATATTTTGAAGCTGAGAGTTACAAATTTCTTATGGGTTCTCGTTCTACAATTGCTCTTGAAAAAAAGGACTACATTTGGGTCATGACGTCCCTCCTGTCCAGTTCCTTGGTGGATCTAACCCCATGATCAGTGGGGTGTTAATCCATATTTTTCCTAACAAGATTTTAGATATTATGTCTATGATGTCTTGTCTTATCGAACGACTCTCATGCACGTAGTGCACTTGATCACGATCTGGACTCCTTCCTCGGCTTGTGGGTTTTACTTTCCTGAGGGTTAAGGCTCCGTCCATGGAGCTTGCATTTATCTCCATGGATATTTTGATCCATTATTCCCAGAAGTTGCTATAGACATGCATTTTCAACCTCTTGGAGGCTTATGGCCTCCTTCTGCTAGCGGAGATACTGTTCATATGCATCAACCAACCATGATATCAAAGTGGATCTAGTTTGCTCGTTTATTTTCTCAAAGTGTTGCTCTTATGGGTGATAAAGCACATGAGGAGAGCCTTGACTCCTATTAGGGTGGATTTCTAACCTTACTCTACGTTATAGAATTCCATCCTGTTGGTTGCCATTAAATGACAAAGGTGCACTGTGTGGGTGAGACATGATTATTTTTGGTTTTAACTGATTTAAGAAAATAAAATCGCTTCTCACATGGAACGCCAATTGTAGTAGTAATTATTCCATAATAAATAATCCCAAATAATTAATACCAAACAAAATAAAACCAGTCTAACAACACAAGTATTTAAATGGTTTGGTAGTCGCTTATATCCATGGGGTGTTTCTCCTTTCTTATTATTCTTTTCTTCTAATAACAAGAATGACATGACATATTTCCCTGGGGTAAGGGTTACATTTAGCCAAAATAGGCATCAAGGTCCACGTAGTTTGACATATCACAAGGTTGGGGTTTAACCCATAAACCCAAATTTATGACTCCTCTATAGTTGGTTTTAAAGAAAACATGCCCAAGTGTAAGTGTAGAAAAAATGAGGAAATCTTACTTTGGGGTTTATAGGTGAGTCCTCTTTTTGGATTTTTTGATTTTATGAAAATATATTATGTGAGTAATAGTAATAAATAAAGGATATTAGTTGATGTAAGAGAATGAAATAAGAAAAAAAAATATGCAAATGGTATGGAAAAGGAAAATAAGTAACACTAATTAAATAAAATAGAATATAATAGGAGTAGACCTCCTAGAATATTTCACTAGTGATTTTTGGAGAGGATTAGGCTGATTTTATGATGGTGGGATCATGGTGGAATAGGGATGAGGTAGGTTGTAAAAGGTGGAATAAAAGTGATGTAAGGAAAGTGGAGAGAATGCTGGAAAATTGATTTTTTTGGAGTGGCAAAGCTCTGATTTTGAGGCAGAGAATGTTCTGATTGCTGAAAAAGGGGGTCCTTGGGAATGAGGTTATGACTTCCTTAAATAGAAAAAATAGGTTTAGGGGTTTCCTTATTAGTATAGGCCCTATCCTGCCTATCATTATATCCTTGGATTGTTGGCTAAATAAAGTACACCCTTGCTTATAGGCAAAGGGGTTAGGGTGTCTATAGGTAGTCCAAAAAGGACATTTTCAAAAAAATGAGCATAAAATTAAAACCATAAGTCCAAATTATTCACTAATAGGTACATTGTAAAGGGTATTTAGTTCCCTATAAAAATATAATAGTCTAACCTTAGGTTTGAGAGTTAAACGCAGTCAAACGATCCTCGAAAATGCCCAATGGCCTCTAGACAGGGGTTCTTGGAGTAAAAAGGTAAGTACGCACGTTATAAACCATTGTTAAGGGCATTCAGAGCCTTATGAAAGTTTAATGAGAATTTCTTGGGTTGGAGAATTGACCAAGGTAAGATAGCTCGAAAGCGCCCGATGGCCTTAAGTTAGGGCTTGGAGTAGGAAGGGGAGTATGCAAAAATTGTAAGGTTGATTCATGCATAGTAGGGAATGTTGGAAATGGTATTCAGAGACCTATGAATAATTAATGATCTTATCTAAGGCTGGAGAATTGAGTAAAGTCAAATGGAGATCAAAAGTGAGCGGTGGCCTCTGGACTAGGGTTTGGAGTAGGACCTGGGGTTTTAGGTTGAAATGAATGGTGTTAGGGACCTACGGAGGTATTTGGATGGTACTAGGATAGAGTTTCTACAGATTCCCTAGACGAGCGAGCTTGGAAAAAGTGGATGTCATCGAAAGATAGACACCTCATGGAAGGTTAAGAGGTTTTGAGGGTAGAGGTTTGATGCATAGGACCTAAGGGTAGGATATTTTTTAGCGATTAAGGCTGGGGGTATGTTTAGGATGCTCTAGGAGATATTGAGCAGATTTTTTTTGAGATTTGATCACGATGTTGGTGTTGAAGGATACCTTATTGTCTAGAAATATTGATGAGATCGAAGGGCAGCGGGTAAGGCTAACAATTTATCTGTGTATTTTGATTTTTCTAGGAGGTTTCATTATGGAGATGAGGGGCAATGTAATCTGTAGACACCACATTATAGTACCCCCTAAGTCTCTCCTTAGGTCCCTAGCACCTCCCCATTTCATTACAAACCCTAGGTTGCACTCCGAGTACCAATCTAAAGGACATTGGGTGCTCCCCGACCTCGTTTGACTCTGATTAACTCTATCATTTGATAAAAAGCTCATTGAATCTTTAAAGGGATCTGAATACCCTTTCCAATGGTCCTCCTTGTGCACGAATCGACATAACAGTTCAGATGAATGGACTATTTTACTATTGAAAATCGACTTAGAGGCCACTCGGTGTTCTCGGGCCCCAATTTGATCTCAATCAACTTTGTCATCAGTGTTAAATCTGTTTGAATCTCCATAGGGCACTAAAACCCATTTCCAATGGTCTGACCCGTGTATGAAATGGCATAACCATTTGGACGAATGATCAGTTTTCCCTCGAAAATTCATCTGGAGGTCATCGGGTGCTCTAGGGCCCCATTTGACAAAAGTAAACTCTTCAAATCGAATGGGACAGAATGAATCTTCAAAGGGTACTAAATAACCTTTCTAACGGTCTGCCCTATGCGCGATTCTGACTTACGGTGGGGACGAACGATCCGTTTTACTGCGAGAGGTCACTCGGCGCTTTCGGGCCCTGGTTGACCAATGATAACTTTTTGAACTGAGCAAAACTCTTAGGAATGTCGAATTACATCTCATACCATTTCAATGGTCCACCCCGTGTGCGATTCTGACTTACCATGCGGACGAACTATTCATTTCTGTTTGATGATCTCCCGTCCAAAGGACTGATGTGCACTTTTGAGCCACATTTGACCCAAAGTAAACTCCCGGACCTGGAAGCGATCTGAAGGACTCTTGAAGTTATCTGATTTACCTTTCTAATGGTATGCTCCATGTATGATTCAAATCAACGGATTACATTCTATGATCATTTTTCTAAGAAAATCTGCACGAGACTGCCAATCGGTAGGTCCAGTTACCTACCTATCAACAGTGTGTCTAGGGTAACCTACCGATGGGAAGGACTAGGGCAATGACGATTGGCACCACCCCTCACCTTATAAATAAAGGTCATGACCTCACTCCTAAGGCACGCTAGAGATCCATCAGCATCAGTGATCTCAACAACATTCTCTCAAAATCAGCGAAGTTGCTCCGTGTGAAGTTCCATTGAAATTTTTATTTTTATCCTTTTCATTCCAATTTATCAAATCTCATTCTCTCTCATCCAACATTCATATCACATTCAAGGGAGTTCATCCAAGATAAAAGATCAAGCTTCAAAGAAGGTCCAAATCCTTCCCTATATCTTTAAATTCCTTATTTTTGCATAAATCTCATTAGATTCACAATCTGGTTCTTACTTTAGTTCATACACATTAATATCTACATTTTTATTAGTATATTGCACATACTTTATTTTCTATAAAAAAAAACCCAAAACAAACAAAATGAGGGTTACACCGAAAAATTCCGAATGGGATTATCCATCACCCTTTTTCAAAACCAAAACATATTTTTCTACACACACACACATAATAAAATCCTGTTCGAATCTATGGGATAAACCCCACTCCATGCTGCATTCGAACTACGTGGACTTTGATGCCTTTATAGGCTACATAGGCATTTCGGATTAAAACCCGAGACTCGAGTCCAATTTTTTAATTTTCCAATTTTCTCAATTTTCTAATTTATCAATTTCTCTATATCCTCCAATTTTCGTAAATTCCTCATTTTCATATTTATCATATTCTTGCATTAATATACATATTATCCTTATTAGCATTTCATCCAACATATATTGTCATTTCATAATAACAATCAATATCGCGATAAATGCAGAAATCATATTTTCTATATATATTATTTTGGGAACATTCCTATGTATAACCTCACTCTACCTTTCCTATGGTATGAGTGTGACACCCCGACTAATTAAACACCGGGTTGCTACTCCTTTATTAAATTAATACAAAATGCCGAGTTGGTTCACTTAATAGCATCACTGTCAAAAACATTTAATGATTACTAACCACCTAGTATTTAAAAAGTAAGTTGTCAAATTTTAAATTAAATCTGATTAACATGCGATAAATGAAATGTAAAAGAATAACATCACCATACACCATAAAGTCTCAATAAAGTAACCAAAAAATAATAATGAGTCTGGAGGAAATACTCCTCACAACAATCCCAATATGGAAATAAGTAAAACAAGTCTGCATCCTGAATTAATTACAAACCAAAGTCTGAATAACTGAAATATAAAATGCCTCTAATAGAAATGGGAGACATGCCCTACAAATGATGAAGCTGAATATGGAGTCAAGACTAGAAAAGAGGCGTCTACTGTCAAGGCCCTGTAACTTCCACAACAGCTACAGCTCGTCACCTGAATAGAATTCCTATGCATGGTGTCCTTGTGGCTGGGCACCTAAAAGGTTTTTACAAAAATAGATTTGAAAGCAAACGGGTCAGAGCCCGAATGTGGAGAATATTTTAAAAACAGCAAGTGCTTTAACAACATTAAAACAATGAATGCAAAGTACATGTTACGACGTGCTCTCGCATGAAATACTCACCTCTCGACTAATTGTGCACTCCTAACGTACCGTACCCATTCAAGTGATTCTCCTGTCTATCTAGACCAAAATAACTTCTAACCTTTCTACTCGATTCGCATCATAAATACCAACGTTATCAATTAAATGGAGAGTTTCACTTTAATTCTCGGATTCTCAATTGTTAGCCATACAATTTACTAGAGGTTATCCCCCTTATTATCTTCTCAATGTGTTACTATAATTATTCTCACAATTCAAACACGACAATTCTTTCATTTAACCGTATATTATTCTCATCATAAATATACAATACTAGCACCCCGAGACTAAGATACGGTGCACACATACTCTGCTATCCATCCCGGTACATCACGTACATAAGGATCACGCATTCCGAATCTCTCAGGAATCGTTCTCAGATAATAAAAATCACAATCAATGGAGGCGAACACAGTCACATCACATGGGTCACGCATATACCTACGCTCCCACGATGAGCAAAATTATTAACATCTCAATAAGTCCTTCTCTGACCTATGTTCCCGAGGTACCAATCTAAATCAGGGCACACAAAGATTAGATGGCCCTAAGCGAACGTAAACCTCCCGTGATAGCAAGTATGGTAGGTATGTCATACACATCAAATCAAATATACTAAGCATGCACAGATCTTAGTTATTACCATATTTTTATGAGTGGTATACTTCTCGTTCTTATACCAACACACGTGTCCCCAGTTTATATATACACATCATCATTTATCCTCATGTCGTAATTAGTTACTCGCGTCCTAACCCACAAATATCATTCGGTCTAATTCACTATTTTATAATTTACTCCTAAATATATCCCAAATCTCCCAACTATATCAATTAGTTAACACGGGAAAGTTATCTCATCATTTAAACAAGGTTACGGGACATTAGAAATCAAATCAGGCCAAAAAGGCCAAATTGTCAACTCGTTAGAAGTCTTGTTCGAACGAGGCTGTTCGAACGAGAGTTCGTTCGAACGAAGTGGGCATCTAACGAGATCTCATTCGAACGAAAGTCATTGAACGAATCATCCCACTCGTTAGAAGTCAAACTGTCAACTCATTAGAAGCTCGTTCGAACGAGCTCGTTCGAACGACCTGGGCAGTTCTTCTAACGAGGTGACAGTTTCGAGCCCAGAATTTTCCTATCTCGTTTTTCCCAATTTTCTTCACCTCTAATCTCATCTAAACATCATTCCAACAGTAGTTCAAGGTTCCTAATCATTCTTAGACATACTTAGGTCGTATTTTAACACATTCATAGGATAAATCTTCCTATACAACACCTAATTATCAAATCTCCCCAAAGTTTTCCCCAAATCTTATGAGTAAGAACCCTAGAATATAAAATCATAAATTTCCATAAATAAATCCGTTTTTGTAACATAAAGAGTAGTAATTCTTTTAGTTCAATTACCCAATAACAATTCTACAAGCAAACCTATATCATAATCTGAATTTATAACTCCAAATTACATGGGTTTTTACAAGTCTCCCAATACAATGTAATTTTATCAATTTCTAAGCATGGAAGAAGCATTCGCTTGAAATTAACGTAATTAAACCACTTGCCTTAGATAGTTCTCTGAATTTGGTGTTGGTGAATGGGTTTCTTCTCCCCTTTCTCTATGGATTTCCTCCCAAGGTTGAAGATGGTGGTTTTCTCTTTGGGAACCTCTTCTAACTTCTCTCCCACTTCTTCCTATAACTCCCGTAGCGCTTTAGTTGGTTAAATGCTGGTAATGGATTAGTGGGTTACAAAATAACCTAATATTAAGTCCCAAAATTCGTTGGTTATTATTCCCAAAATTTCAAAATTACCAAAATACCCTTTTAAGTTGCCGGTATGGCCCGAAAATGCCCCGGGACCCAAACTAAACCCCCGGCTAGTGTTTTCTGACTATTTCGACCCTTCCGAACACGTTGGCACACTCAAAATAACCATATGGTTGATAAAACTAAAATTCACTTTTTAATTAACATAATTACTTTCCCGACGCGACTGACACGTGCGTCCCCACTAAATTTCCAAATTGCCGTATTTCAGTCTCGCGACAATTTCAATATTTACAATATTCACGTACTGCCATATATACACATTATAATCAAATACCAACTCACATCTCGTTAGTGTTTTATCCGGATTAATTCTCAATTAATTCACATTTAATTTAATTAATCCCATAAATAAATATCACAAAAATACGGGGTATTACATACTTCCCCCTAATAACAGAATTTCGTCCTGAAATTCGGAACTAAAAAGTATCTGGTAAAAAAAACTCTGGATAACGTTCGCGCATTTCATCCTCGCGCTCTATCGGGCTGGAGATCGATGTTCTCCAAAGCAATGTGAGAATGAGCCAAATCATCTCTAAGATATTTCCTTAGCGAGGATATATGAAACACATCATGAATCCTGTGTAAATGCTCCGGTAACCCAAGTCTATACGCAATAGGCCCAATCCGCTCGATGATAGGAAATGGTCCCACGTATCTCGGTGCCAACTTCCCCTTCTTCCCAAATCGCATAATCCCCTTCATAGGAGATACTCTGAATAAAACCTGGTCCCCCACTTGGAACTCCCTGAAGAACCTCTTTTCATCAGCGTAGCTCTTCTGCCGATCCTGAGCTACCCGAATGCGACTCCGTATCAATTCTATCCTCGCCGAAGTATCCTGAATCACTTCCGGCCCAAGTAGTTTGTTGTCCCCCACCTCCAACCAACATGCTGGGGAACGAAAAGGTCTACCGTACAACGCCTCAAATGGAGCCATGCCAATGGTGAACTGGTAGGAGTTGTTGTAAGCAAACTCCACCAGTGGAAGATACTGATCCCATCCACCCCCAAAATCAATGATGCACATACACAACATGTCCTCCAACATCTGATTTGTACGCTCAGTTTTCCCATCGGTCTGCAGATGATAAGCCGTACTCAACCACAATTCCGTGCCCATAGCCTCCTGAAAACTCTCCCATACTGGAGCTGTCCCTGCTGAACTGGGACTGCTGGCACGGGTGGTAGTGCTGCCATCTGTGGTGGTGCTAGGAGGGCGGCGGGAAACATAGGCCTCTGCGGCTCCTGTCGAGCACCCTACTGCTGCTGCTGCGGGTCCCTTCCCTTATCAGGACAATCCTGGCGTTTGTGGCCAGTCTTTCCACAAACATAACACTTCCCCGGGAAGTTTCCCCCTCTCTGTCCCTGCTACCCTCGGCCCTGGTGGTCATTACCATTCCTCTGCTGGCCCTGCTGAAACTGTTGTTGACCATTCTGCCCCTGCTGGCCCTGATGGCCGTTCGGACCCTGATGGCCCTGCCTAAAACCTCCCTGTCCGTGCTTGAAATTCCCCGATCTGAACCTCTTATGATCCCCCTGCTGGGAACCCTGGTCACCCTGCCTCTACCCCTGAATAGATTGTGCCCCACTGGCACCATTTCCTCCAGTCCTACCCTGATGGCTGGACTCTCCTGATCTCTTTCTCTCAGCCATGTGAAAGCGGTGATCCTGGCAGTGTAACAGTGCAACGTTAACCACATCAGAGTAAGTGGCTAAAGAGAGATTCCTTAACAAATACTGACGGATCCTCCAAGTCAATCCATCTTTGAACTTCTGAATCTTCTTCTCTTCCGTCGGTATCTCATCCAGAACAATGTTCAGTAGATTAGTGAATTCGGCCTCATACTCGGCCACAGTCTTTCCTTCCTGTCTGAGATTCATTAGCTTCCTCCTCATTTTCGTGTGAACAGCTGACGGAAAATATTTGCGGTCGAACCGCACCCAGAACTCCTGTATCGTGAGAGTATCTCTCTCCTCTGCGGTGGTAATAGAATCCCACCAATGCAATTCAGATCCCACTAGCTTGAAAGTATCTAGTATCTGCCTTTGAACATCGGTGCACTCATACATCCTCAATTTCCTCTGAATATCTTTCCTCCACTGACTAGATACCACAACATCGGAGCTACCTACGAACTCCGGTGGGTGTGCTTTCTGAAAAGCATCACGTACGCGTTCCCAAGAAGACGGGAATGCATGTGCCTGAACTGGCGCGGCTACTGGCGCCTGAGGTGGTGCCTGCTGTACAACGGCGAGAGCGACATTTACCTCTTGGGCTACAATGGCTGCAACCTCGGCGGCATTCATGGTGCCCTGTACTGGTGCTGGCTGTGGCTCTGGCTGTGCATCCCTAGGAACTCGCTGCGCACATCGTGGAGGCATCTGAAATGAGAGTAAAGTCTCATAAGTTTGCAGTTATTATCTCAATATAGCTGAAGAGCGTAGCATACACAAAAGAATACAACAGTCCTAAAATATAGGGCTCTACATCAAAGAAAGCTCAGCGGAAACATAACAAGCCGTACAGATCCTAAAGGACACTCGAACCTGATGCTCTGATACCACCTGTGACACCCCGACTAATTAAATACCGGGTAGCTACTCCTTTATTAAATTAATACAAAATGCCGAGTTGGTTCAGTTAATAGCATCACTGTCGAAAACATTTAATGATTACTAACCACCTAGTATTTAAAAAGTAAGTTGTCAAATTTTAAATTAAATCTGATTAACATGCGATAAATGAAATGTAAAAGAATAACATCACCATACACCATAAAGTCTCAATAAAGTAACCAACAAATAATAATGAGTCTGGAGGAAATACTCCTCACAACAATCCCAATATGGAAATAAGTAAAACAAGTCTGCATCCTGAATTAATTACAAACCAAAGTCTGAATAACTGAAATATAAAATGCCTCTAATAGAAATGGGAGACATGCCCTACAAATGATGAAACTGAATATGGAGTCAAGACTAGAAAAAAGGCGTGTACTGTCAAGGCCCTGTAAGTTCCACAACAGCTACAGCTCGTCACCTGAATAGAATTCCTATGCATGGTGTCCTTGTGGCTGGGCACCTAAAATGTTTTTACAAAAATAGATGGAAAGCAAACGGGTCAGAGCCCGAATGTGGAGAATATTTTAAAAACAGCAAGTGCTTTAACAACATTAAAACAATGAATGCAAAGTACATGTTAGGACGTGCTCTCGCATGAAATACTCACCTCTCGACTAATTGTGCACTCCTAACGTACCGCACCCATTCAAGTGATTCTCCTGTCTATCTAGACCAAAATAACTTCTAACCTTTCTACTCGATTCGCATCATAAATACCAACGTTATCAATTAAATGGAGAGTTTCACTTTAATTCTCGGATTCTCAATTGTTAGCCATACAATTTACTAGAGGTTATGCCCCTTATTATCTTCTCAATGTGTTACTATAATTATTCTCACAATTCAAACACGAAAATTCTTTCATTTAACCGTATATTATTCTCATCATAAATATACAATACTAGCACCCCGAGACTAAGCTACGGTGCACACATACTCTGCTATCCATCCCGGTACATCACGTACATAAGGATCACGCATTCCGAATCTCTCAGGAATCGTTCTCAGATAATAAAAATCACAATCAATGGAGGCGAACATAGTCACATCACATGGGTCACGCACATACCTACGCTCCCACGATCAGCAAACTTATTAACATCTCAATAAGTCCTTCTCTGACCTATGTTCTCGAGGTAACAATCTAAATCCGGGCAAACAAAGATTAGATGGCCCTAAGCGAACGTAAACCTCCCGTGATAGCAAGTATGGTAGGTATGTCATACACATCAAATCATATATACTAAGCATGCACACATATTAGTTATTACCATATTTTTATGAGTGGTATACTTCTCGTTCTTATACCAACACACGTGTCCCCGGTTTATATATACACATCATCCATTATCCTCACGTCGTAATTAGTTACTCGCGTCCTAACCCACAAATATCATTCGATCTAATTCACTATTTTATAATTTACTCCTCACTATATCCCAAATCTCCCAACTATACCAATTAGTTAACACGGGAAAGTTATCTCATCATTTAAACAAGGTTACGGGACATTAGAAATCAAATCAGGCCAAAAAGGCCAAACTGTCAACTCGTTAGAAGTCTCGTTCGAACGAGGCTGTTCGAACGAGAGTTTGTTCGAACGAAGTGGGCATCTAACGAGATCTCGTTCGAACGAAAGTCATCGAACGAATCATCCCACTCGTTAGAAGTCAAACTGTCAACTCGTTAGAAGCTCGTTCGAACGACCTGGGCAGGTCTTCTAACAAGGTGACAGTTCGAGCCCAAAATTTTCCTATCTCGTTTTTCCCATTTTTCTTCACCTCTAATCTCATCTAAACATCATTTCAACAATAGTTCAAGGTTCCTAATCATTCTTAGACATACTTAGGTCGTATTTTAACACATTCATGGGATAAATCTTCCTATTCAACACCTAATTATCAAATCTCCCCAAAGTTTTCCCCAAATCTTATGAGTAAGAAACCTAGAATATAAAATCATAAATTTCCATAAATAAATCCGTTTTTGTAACATAAAGAGTAGTAATTCTTTTAGTTCAATCACCCAATAACAATTCTAGATGCAAACCTATATCATAATCTGAATTTATAACTCCAAATTACATGGGTTTTTACAAGTCTCCCAATACAATGTAATTTTATCAATTTCTAAGCATGGAAGAAGCATTCGCTTGAAATTAACGTAATTAAACCACTTGCCTTAGATAGTTCTCTGAATTTGGTGTTGGTGAATGGGTTGCTTCTCCCCTTTCTCTATGGATTTCCTCCCAAGGTTGAAGATGGTGGTTTTCTCTTTGGGAACCTCTTCTAACTTCTCTCCTACTTCTTCCTATAACTCCCATAGCCCTTTAGTTGGTTAAATGCTGGTAATGGCTTAGTGGGTTACAAAAGAACCTAATATTAAGTCCCAAAATTCGTTGGTTATTATTCCGAAAAT
Source organism: Sambucus nigra (assembly GCA_949130495.1). Classification (NCBI taxonomy): domain Eukaryota; kingdom Viridiplantae; phylum Streptophyta; class Magnoliopsida; order Dipsacales; family Adoxaceae; genus Sambucus; species Sambucus nigra. The sequence continues at coordinate 214,866,209 of OX422210.1, read as the reverse complement.
TTCAAAATTACCAAAATACCCTTTTAAGTTGTCGGTATGAATGAAAATGCCCCGGGACCCAAACTAAACCCCCGGCTAGTGTTTTCTGACTATTTCGACCCTTCCGAACACGTTGGCGCACTAAAAATAACCATACGGTTGATAAAACTAAAATTCACTTTTTAATTAACATAATTACTTTCCCGACGCGACTGACACGTGCGTCCCCACTAAATTTCCAAATTGTCGTATTTCAGTCTCGCGACAATTTCAATATTTACAATATTCACATACTGCCATATATACACATTATAATCAAATACCAACTCACATCTCGTTAGTGTTTTATCCGGATTAATTCTCAATTAATTCACATTTAATTTAATTAATCCCATAAATAAATATCACAAAAATACGGGGTATTACAATGAGTTGAATGATTTCGATCTCCATCATATATACACGCACACAAACTTCATAAAGAAATAAAGGAAACCAATAACACTAGCCCATGAGAGACCGAAAGGGTGGGATGGGTGCCTAACACATTCCCATTCCGTAACTTAGCCCCGAAACCTCCAAACTATTGGTTTCATATGCATCAGTTTGTTTTTTATGCTGCTCTCTAGAGGCGACAACATATTCTTTTGCCTATTTTGTGCAAAATAGGTTGGCGACTCCATATCTTTACATTTACCTCACACTGAAGATAGCCGAAGCGTTCCTAAGTAAGGGCGTGAGACCTTTCGATCTCCCTTCCTTATACATATCCCCCTCCTTCGAGCAAAGGGGTAGAGAGAGAAAGGAGGCCCGATACGGGATCTCGATCGGGATGGCCACAATGGTGACTGCGCTAGGGAATTTTTCATAGGATGGCTATAATCTATTTTCATAGGTGTTTTGTTTTCTTTTGTTCGTATGCACCTACCTGTATGTACCCTTTCTCTCCTCTATTATTTTTTGCACATATATACCTCATGCTTGTATCACTACTCACTCACACACTTGTAGAAATTCTCCATATACCCTTCACACCATGTGCACATAGGATCACTTACATCCCCATGTTGCACACACCATTTAGAAATCCATGCTTAGGTGTCACTAACATACACCTACACATATCACACTTGTATATATCCATGCTCACTCACACTTATCACACACCACTTGTAGTTAATCCATGCTTAGGTCCACTACTACACACTCACAACTCACTCTCACATATCCAATCTTTGTAAAAATTTATTTACTTGTACCTTATTCCCCACTTAGTGTGATCAATAAAGATACTCTCTCCATAAGATAATAATTGAGAATCATCATATTGCACACAATATCACCAAAGAGCATTGCTATTGACCAAATTTTTTCCCGTAACTGGAGGGGTCACTTCATGATGGGTGTTGGTCCGATAGGTCACAGTTATCCTAAGTAATATGACTCTCACCTTCCATTGGCCAAGTACCTTCGACGTATATCAAAAGGTTCCCCCCGCATCGTACCGGTTGACCGAAGTCATCAGGGGAAGTATATTGCAAGGAACTCATTCACGTACGTCGATTATATCTAATTCGATCTCACACATACTGTCCCCACGAGGTATAAAGTGAGGCAATTCATATACACTCGGGTATATCAAATGGCTTGTCCACATGTACCGATTTCCCTCAAAAGTAAGACGTATATCGTGGAAGTCATGCTAAAGAGGGGAACACCTTCCAATTTACCCAATAACTACATAGCCGCATATGGGTGTCAAACTTAGGACACTCATACTTAGTTTGTCGATTTCTACCCAAAACTATGTCAAAATAATGGGTCGGCATGCCGCCTAATTTTTTTTGCAATTTTTAAGAACGGGACCCTGCTCATGAGCCTGGTAACAAGTCCAACCATAGTTTTTACATATTTTTCAAACACAAGTTTTCCAGGCTTGGGTCTCATCCGACATTTCTTTTTCTATTTGGGTAAACATAATACAAGTGAGAACATAATAAACATAATAATAATCATGTTGAGACCCGTCTCTTATTTTTTTTCCTTATTTATTTTCCAAAAGTGTCAAAACATTTTCCCCTCTTTTATAAAAAAATACCAAAAATATGTTTCCTTCCCTTCACCCGAAAACATGTTTGTCCTCATCAAAAATAATTTTCCTTCCTTCCTCTTTTCCAAAAAATAAATCCCAATTTTTATCCTTCTCAAGTCAATTGCATACCCTTGGCCTGACTTCCTATTAGATTCGATCTTTAACCGAACTTTCTTAAAGATCTGTCAGTCCCCTCACTTCCTCTGAGTCTAAAATTCATCTGCTTTCCATGGAGAACACAAACCCAGTACCGAATGTGCAACCGGATTTGTTGACACTCCTAGCATAGCTCATTGCTAAGATTAACAACCTTCAAACTGAAGTTCATGAGATGCAACGAAGACGGGTCCCTATCCCTGAAGATCCCGAGGTCCTCGTACTTCGTACTATGGGTCCGCTCGCACCCAAGCCTATTTGGGTTCCCGAGGAATACCAACATGCTCCACGTGCTCCTCTTTCTAATAGGCTGCCACCAGCCCAACTCCCTATGCTGAACCTTGCTCATCCATGGGCTAACTTACCTGTGATCGTTAATCCAAACGAGGAAGAGTTGAACAAGGTCAAGAAGGACCTTAGGATGTTAACCAATAAGTTCGACCAAGTCAGACTCTCTGGAAACTATATGGACTACACCCATATGTCTCTCTGTCCTAAAGACAGGTTACCAAAAAAGTTCAAGATGCCCAACATCGAGAAGGTCGCGGGTAGTGGACCCTCGATCGTTCATCTCCATCGCTATCAACGAAACATGACTCTCTTAGGTTCCTCCGAGGAAATAATGGCCCAAATGTTCCAACAAACCTTTAAGGATAGTGCTCTCCGTTGGTTCTTATCTCTAGAGGAGTCTAGAATCCGTAGTTGGGAGGATGTTGCCCGCGAATTGATGTTATAGTACAAGTACAACGAAGACCTAGAGGTTAAACATCGTGATTTAGTGCTACATAAGAAGAATCCTGGGGAATCAGTCAGTAACTTCATAGCAAGGTGGAGAGAGAAAAAACCACTATGACCAACCGACCTTCCGAAGAGGCACAAGTCAGCATTGTGAAGAAGAACTTCTTACCCCATGTCCGAGCAACGACAAGAAGATAGTACTACCCTCATTTTTGAGACCTCCGAGAAGAAGGAGTGGAAATAAAAAAAGGTCTTGATAAGACAGAAGTTAAACCAAAGAAAGTATCTAGACAATTCACTCCTAGAAAGTTTGAAAATCCATCCAGTATCGCAGTTTCAACCATCAACAACATCTCTCAGTCTGCCACTTTATGGGCACCAGAAAGTCTCCCTAACTACATCGAGCTTCATGATCCCCTTTTTAAAGTCAAATCGACCCACTTGAGACGAAATCTTATCAAGCCCTTGGACCCTCGTCCATTACCAAACCCACTTCCCAAAAATTTTAAACCACATGCCTATTATGACTTTTACTAAACTACCAGCCATACTACTGACCAGTGTTTCCACCTCCTATATATGATCCAAGGTCTGATCAACCTGGTTGTCATCGCCCCACCAGCCAATCCTAAACAAAGCACTACCCATAATCCACTCCCAAATCATACAAATGCCATCTTCCTAGAAGAAAACCCAAAAGTTGACCCATCTACCCAGATCTTACCAAGAAAATCACCAATCTTACCCATATACTCTCCTAAACCTCTCCACATATAACCATACTTTATCTTACACCCTACCATATTTGCCAATCGGGCCCTATCATTACTTACCAAAGAATGCATCGATGTCCGCACCCATTCTATAGGTAAAGATATAGAATTAAAAGAAGTGTTGAACCAACTCCTAGAGTTCGGAATAAAATTACCCTCCCAGATGATTGCCAACTATTAGAGATTAAATGTGTTTTTCTTAGAAGCTCAAAAATGGGCTCGAAAGTAAAAAAATTGGGTGGTGACAATCGACCAAGTCAGTTTCGGTAATATGGTCCAGATCATGGTGGATTTATTCTGACAGACAGGTGATATTTGCAGTATATCCGAGCTACTCGATGCTTTGAATCTACAAAGGCATCTAGTCCCTTAGATTTCACATCTCCCCACCGAATGGGATAATTTATATGAAGAAGCCATTGAATTTATGGAGTGTATTGACTTTTCATGAAAATATAATATTATTGCAATCGGGTGGGGGACGAATTCGATGATTCAAACGAAGTAGTTCAATAGTAAGCATATGTGGGATGATATCATTTGAGGAGATACTAGGAGAAATCAACAATGTGGCTGAACAACCAGAGATTGATGAGGAACAAAGGTTTATGTTCTTCCCCTCTTCTATAAATCATATGACTAGGTCAGGGAGGCATTACCGAATCCCAAGTCTACAACCATCAGAAATTGACAAAGGAAAGGGTGTTGATAATCTTCCTATACCAAAAATGACCCTCGAGGAAAGAAAGATCCTCGATCAGTCGAAGAAAACCTAAGCCAAAATCACTTTATGGGGACTCTTTATGTCTTTCCAGCTACACCAGAATGCCTTGATCAAGCTACTCATAGGACCCACAGTTTCTCCTTCTACCATACCAAAAGAAGCAGTGAATCTGGTCGGATCTCTAACCTCTACTAGAATGCTCTCCTTCTTCGAAGAAGAAATTCCCAAGGTTGAAATGAGCCACAATTATACTCTCAACATCTCTGTCGAAGTCATGGGAAAAACCATCCCACTTTCACTTATCGATAAAGGATCAACTCTGAATGTCTCCCCGTTAAAGACTCTCAATTATTTGGGACTGAAAGTAAACGACCTTGATCCAACCTCTACCGTAGGATGGGCCTACGATAATACCCACCAAGAAGTGATGGGATCTATAAAGCTTGCAATAGGGGCTGGCCCTATAAATCCGATTGTTGAATTCCAAGTCATCGATATCCCATCATATTTCAATCTGCTGCTCGAACAACTATGGCCCTGTAGCATCAATGGGGTGTCTTCTTCCCTTTATCAAAAACTGATGTTCTTTGCTAATGGGCAGGTCATCACCATTTTTGGTGATGACGATAGTGCCGAGAATGCAAGCACCAGTAATCCATTACTAGAGATACAGTATGGGACAAGTGATATGATTTTGTTAGGTTTTTGGGTTTAACCACTTCTACTCCCAGCAGGGGACAATTTAAAAGATAAGGTTTTCCCAGAGTACAACTACCATGGCAATGTCAATGTAATCCAGATGTTCAAGAACTTGCACTTCATTCCTGGAATGGGATGAGATGACAACAACAGGGGATACTTGAACCTATTGTGTTGAAGAAATAGTTTCCTCCCTGTGGCTTGAGCTATCAACCGTCGCTATAAGAACTCAAAATGATGCATCAACCTCGTCTAAAGAGAAGGATAGAAAGTACCACGACTGTATCGATAGATTCTTTGAACGAAAGATTCATCAGAGATGGTGGAGATTTCCCCTTTTGAGGCTTTCCTGAACTGTGGTACGATCATGTGGACAAGAAGATGAAACCTACAATGGAAATCATTTTCCAGGACAGATACTTGTGGGGAAAACATTCCCAACATCAAGTTCAACCACTCATTGAGAGGACCATAGATGATACCAGAGATTATGAGAAAAGTGACTTTAGGAATTCTTTCAATTTACATTCAGGATGACACTCTGTATAATTCAGTCAGGGGCTACATCATCGGATCCATCCTGTCCGATTAAATCTGCTGATGCACCTCTCCTAAACATGCTGCATCTGTTCCACCTACTGATATCCAACTTAACCCTGATGTTTATCCCCTTTCTTCTTCTTTTGTTGTTCCTCCTTACTCTGATGTAATCGAGACCTCCTTTGATGAGGTTCTTAATGCTATTTTTCTTATCAATGAAATAAATGAAGATTTTGACTATCTTGTTATGACTTACATTAATTTTATTGATTCTAATCAAACTTTTAATGATGATGATTTTGCAAATGAACAATTCTTAACTGATCTAAATAAGGTTAATAACAAACAACATAACCGCGTTCAATTTAATAAAGATGAAACTGTTGTTATGAATCTCGATTCTAGTAGCCAACTACACGAGATTTGGATAGGGGCCACCCTTGACGATCATGAGTGCATGCAACTCGAGGAATTACTAATGGAATTTATGGATGCCTTCGCATGGTCCTACGACGACATGCCCGACATTGACCCTGAGATAGCTCAGAATGAGATTTCTACTCTCCTCGAATGAAAATTGGTCAAGTAAAAACTACGAAAGATCCACATCAAATGGTCGCTTAAAGTTAAAGAAGAATTGTCCAGTTGAATGTGGATTTCATTCGTGTGATCTAATATCCCACATGGCTAGCCAACATCATACCCGTTCCAAAATCAAGAAGGAAGGTTCACATGTGCATCGACTACAGACACTTAAGCAAGGCCTCTTCGAAGGATGATTACCCACTATCTAATATCGACTTGATTATTGACAATACGACCAATGAATCTCTGAAGTCATTCATTAATTGGTTTGTTGGATATAATCAGATTAAGATGCACGCATATCATCAAAAGAAAACTGCATTCATCACCCTTGGGGAATCGTTTGCTACACCTTCATGCCGTTTGGTATAAAAAATGCAGGGGCCACCTACCAGAGGGCTACCACAATCATCTTGCATGATCTGATAAATAAGGAAGTCGAGGCCTATGTGGATGATATGATTATCAAGTATAAGACTAGGGAAGGTCATGTTCCCTCTCTCCAAAAGTTCTTCGAACAATTGCGATAATATCATATGTGACCTAACCCACAACAATGTGTCTTCATCGTTACCAAAGGAAAAATCTTGGGATTCATGGTTAGTTAGAAGAGGATAGAAATAGATCCTTCCAAGATAAACGCCATACTTAAAATGCCACTAACCCTAACGAAGAAGGAAATTCGGGGATTCCTTGGAAAATTACAGTATATCAGCCGATTCATGAGCCAGTTGACTTCTATCTGTAAGCCCATCTTTAAAATCCTCTGAAATGATTCGACCAATATTTGGAACAAAGCTTTCCAAGAGGACTTTGACCGAATCAAGCAATGCCTAACTTGACCCCCGGTACTCATACTGCCGCATCCTTGTCTTCCCCTACTCCTTTACCTAATCCTGATAGATACCGTAACTGGGGCTTTGTAGTCCAGTACCTTAAACAATATTGTAAAGAAAGATCCATCTACTATGACAGTCGAAAGTTGGATGGGTATGAAGTTAACTACACAACATTGGAAAAAACACGTGTCTCCCTTATCTAGGTCACCCAAAAGTTACAGCACTATATGCTCGCCTTTCCCATCAAACTTGTATCCCGAATGGATCCCATCAAGTACTTACTTGAGAAGCCTGCCCTATCCAGTCGAATGACCCATTGGTTGATGCTTCTAACTGAATTTGATATTATATATGTCACGCAGAAATCCATTAAAACAAGAGCCATCTCTGATTACCTTGCTAACTACCCTATGGAAGAAGCCGATGTCTGGGTTTCTGAGTTCCCAAATGAGAATATCCTTTATACATCCCAAGAAGATCTTCGATGGAAAATGTTCTTTGATGATCCTGACAACAATAAAAGGGCATGGAATTTGGAAACTCCTAATTACCCCTGATGACTCTCACACTCACATTGCCATTAAATTGGATTTTTCCTACACCAACAATATGACTAAATACGAGGCATGCACGGTAGGCCTAAAAGTTGCCCTCAAGAAAGGAATTCGATTCCTAGATGTCTATGGGTATTCAACCCTCATCATCAATCAAGTGCTCAGAAGATGGAAAATCAAGGACGAAAAACTCTTACCCTTCCATGCCCACCTAGAAGAGCTAGCTTCCCAATTCCAAGAAATCACCTTCCACTATCTACCCCGGGAAAAGAATAACCCAACCGATGCCCTTGCTACCTTAGCCTCCATGATCGACATGCCAGAATGAATAACCATGACCCCTTTCCTTGTCCAAAAGAAAGATGAACCAACCCAGTTGTTCCATATTGAGCTCATTAGAGAAGATATCCTGATATAGCCAACTGCTGGTACTATGATATTTGGTGCCTCCTCAAGAATGGTAGGTTTCCCCAAGGCTCTGACAAGAAAGACTAAGAAACCCTCCGTAGATTCACTGCCTAGTATATTGTCTGCGATAAAGCACTATTAAAGAGAATCTTCGATGGAACCCATTTGTATTGCATCGTAGGGGTTGACATTGAAGAAATGATGCAGAAAATCCATAGCGGGGAATGTGGTCCCCACATGAACGACCATATGCTCGCCAAGAAGATCATCCGAAAGGGTTGGTACTGGACTACCATGGTTCAAGATTCCACCCCCTACATTCGAAGATGCCTCAAATAACAACAATTTTCTAACCAACAACACTTGCCTCTGTTGGAATTGTACAACATGACTTCTCCTTGTTCGTTCTCCACATAGGGCACTAACATCAAAGGGAAGGTTATACCTAAATCATCGAATGAACATAAATTCATCCTGGTTGCCATTGACTACTTCACTAAATGGGTCGAAGCCAAGTCATACGTAGTTTTAAATGACAAGAAAGTGGCCAAGGTCATCAAGAAAAAATCATCTATCGGTATAGAGTCCTACACGAGATAGTATCAGACAACGGGTTACACTTCAAGGCATAGGTTACAGAGGTGGTCGATGGGTATGGGATTCAAAGACAAAATATTCTACCTATCGACCTCAAACTAATGGAGAAGTTGAAGCTGCAAATAATAATCTCAAAACCATTATTAAAAAGATGACTGAGAGTTGTCGATATTGGGTCGACAGGATCCCTTACACCCTCTGGGGATACCGCACCTTAATTAGAACCTCTAATAGGGATACCCCTTACTCTCTAGTCTACGAAATGGAAGCAGTCCTACCCATAGAGTTGGAAATCCCCTTGTTGTGCATCACGCTTGAAATCAAAATCAGCTAGGAAGACCGACACCAAAGTCGTCTTAACGAGTTATCACTCTTGGATAAAAGGAGGCAGAAAGCTCTATATCACATACAAGTGTGCCATCACCATACAGAGCGATCATTAAATAAGAGAGTCAAGGACCGCAGTGTCTGAGAAGGGTACTTATCCCTAAAAGAGATAGTAGAACCCATCTAGGACCCCAGAGGGAAATTCAACCCCAATTGGAGCTGCTCCTACATTGTGAAGAAGATCTTGTTAGGCGACACACCTATGCTCACTGATCATAACAGAGAAGAATTGGCGCGTCCAGTCTACTTGGACCATCTCAATAGATTCTACCCCTAGTCCAAAATCTCGATGCGCTACTATTCTTCTTATCTCCCTTCTATTCTAAAAACAAAAATTTCTTCATTTCCCTCTACTCAGAACTACGTGGGGACTGGTCCTCTAAAAATACTTTTGCCTTCAAAAAAATTTCAAAACCCCCACAGGTACGTAGGCAGGTCGTATCCTTTATATGAGCATGAATCCCTTCTTTTACACAAAATGATTTTCTCTTCTTATCCCCAAGAACGACATTTCATTTTAACGTATACACGAACAAAAGGATTATGTATGCCTTAGCGATTGGAATGGATAATTCAAATGCAAAACTCATCAAGAGTCACAACTGGATAATCAAAAACTCCTTTATTCCATTATTTGAAAATTCCAGTACAATTACGTCGGCATAAGGAATCAAATGACTTCCCTTTTCGATCTACTCCTACCTTCCTAAAAACTAAATAAAAATAAGCCCCCCACTACACCTAAAATAACCCTCAAATTATTCACAAACACATAACCAAACCCATTATAAAAGCCTCAAAAAATTCCCAGGGGACCTACCCATAGCTGCCAGAGGAACCAGCCCCATCATCACCCATATCCTGGGGTCCCCAAACTTCCCCTGATTGAATAGAAAGTCGTCGACGCTCCATTGAACAATAATCCCGGACTAGCCTGGCGAAAAACAAAAGGCATCCCTCCATGGTATTCGATATAATAAACCACCTTTGCCCAGTGTCCACAGCTAGCATCTTGGCAACTACTCTTCTCCATAACAACTTCATGTAGTCCCACGAGCTATGTCATACTAACAATAGATTGGGATGGATTGATCGACGGTTGATAATTCTCCCACAAAAGCCAAGCCCCATGTGCATATGCTTTGTCAGTTCCTCTATAGAAAAAAAGTCCGGTGTTTACGGTGGCATAATTTGTTCCCAACCAAATTAGCGCAGAAGCCGCTAGGGAAAGTAGAAAGAGGTACCTACCAACCGAACATACTGGTATTCTCGACTTCCGTAATGGGCAACAACTTCCCCCACCAAGGCACTTAACAGGGCAAGCCTCGAGCCCCATGCTCCATGATCCTTTTTTCTCAGCTCTCGATGTCCAGGCGTACACTAATAAAATAGCGTGAGAAGAAATTTGGCACCGTAGACAAAGGATACTCACTTAGGATCGCCATACGAAATCTCTCTGACAACCACATGAACAGCATTACAGGACTACCCCTTAGAAAGTCAGAATGACCTTACCTCCAGGCATCCAGACCATTTAAAGTCTCTACCAGTATCACCGCCACAAGATTATGATGGCATGACATCCAAGAAACAATAGCTGGAAGTTATGGGTCCACTAGAATTTCCTAGTTACCAATAATAATTTTGAAACTAGGACCAGAATGATGGCTCCTTCATAACCAGCATCACTAACATCCTGTAAAGGTACAAATCGTAACATCGTAGGAAGAGAAAGCATTCCTCCCATGACCAATGACCTGGCTGCCGAAGGTGAAATGTGGAGAAGTAAGACTAATATCTCCCCAAGGGACCAAGAAAAATCAGGCATAACTGCTACAACGCTAGGATTTATCCCCAACATGGAAGAAAACTCTTCATAGGTCAGACTGATTTCGTCCAACCCGAAGTGAAAGACATGGTCTTCAGGGTACCAGAACTCAACTGCTTCCATCAGCATATTCCACTCTATGGGCCGATTGTGCCACAAAGAGACCTGCCGTATGTCGAAAGCGTCGTAGTCAATGTTGTAGGATCACATCGTTTCCAAGGTTTCAAGGTAGTTTGCAAAGCCAACACTACCAGGGAGATCCATATCACAAAAGAAGAATATAGTGAGAAAAGAAGAATTTAAAGGAGGAGGAATGTTGAAGTGTGAAGGACAATTCATCCACACGCCTTTTTATACTTAAAAGCTCTCAAACAAGGATAAGAAACCTTGTAGAAATTAGAGGAAAACTTACCCCACTAAGTACCAAGCAATTGAAGAAAGTGCAATTAAATCCTTAGGTTGATCAGACTGGACTGATATACTGATAGGAAGGACAGGGGTCATGCCGATAGGCAACCCCCTTATTTTGGGGAAAATTCCCCTTTTCCTTTTTTGTCAAAACCCAAAAACTCAATAAAAATAACTTTATTTTAAGGGAATTCCAAATTTCCTAATCCTTATGTTTTTTCTTATCCCATTTAAAAAAAAAATATTTCTCCAATCATTTTTAATTCTTTTTATGGTTGAGCAGCAAAGTAAAAAGAGCATGTGCATTAGTTTCTAAAAATGAAAATTAACAAAAAAACTTCATTTTTTGCCTAGATTTTTGCTGTATTACATCAGTTTTGTAGGAAAAATAAACAAATACAACGGGAGACTCAACCCGAACCCACCTATTTTTTCTCTCTCAAACTCACTCAAATTTTCTCTCTTTTCACCTTTAATCTCTCTCTCTCTCTCTCTCTCTCTCTCTCTCTCTCTCTCTCTCTCTCTCTCTCTCCGAGCCTCCTTCCCTGCGGCGCTCTCTCTTCGCTCTGCGCTAATACGATGTGCCTCCACTCCCCGAGCCCGACCTTTCTTAGACGAGGTAGACGACACCAAATAAGAAGGAATCAGAATTGCATCCCGAATGTGGGTAGTTTTCGAATATATCCAATCCCTAATATCCTTCAGCCAGGTGGTGGAGACCCGAATGTGCTACAAAAGAAAATTGAAAAGAGCAAAATCCGTCAATCTGAGGGGAAAGAAGAAATCTAGAAAAAAAAAAGACAAAGAGATGAAAAGTATACCTCATGTTGAAGGACCTCCTCTGTCAAGACCAATTCCTCTGGATCCATCGCATTAGGACGATGAAGCATACGCACCGACCCTCCATCAGCCCATCGAATATTGTAAGTAAGAGCATCCAGCCGGACAAAAGGAACCTCCGAAGTTGTCATCGCCATTGATGTCGATGCACCACTTTTGCTGTAGTAAGACACCACACTACATCAAAACTGGCGATTGGTCACGGCCAAAATCCCTGACCAAAGCTGTGGGTCGCGAATTTGGGTCGTGACCATTTCGGGCGTGACCAATTTCGTGGGTCGCGGCCCAAGTCCTTGACCAAAAAATGGTCACGAGCCAGAGGGGTCACGACAGATGGTCGCATACTTGGGCCGTAACCCATGCCGTGACGGGTCACGGTCCTAGTCCGTGACCCACAACCGTGACAAATGGGTCGCGCCCAAAGTCCGCGATCCACGGCCGTGACAAATTGGTCACGGCCAAAGTCCGTGACCCACAATCGTGACCAAAAAAAATAAAAAAAAATGGTCGCGGTCCAAGTCTGTGACTCACAATCGTGACAAATTAGTCGCGGCCAAAGTCCGCGACCCACAACCGTGACAAAAAAAAATAAAAAAAAATGGTTGCGGCCCAAGTCCTTGACTCACTACCGTGACAAAAAAAAGGAAAAAAATGGTCGTGAACTTGGGCCGTGACCCATAGCCGTGACAAAAAATATAAAAAAAATGACCGCGACCCAAATCCGCGACCATTTTTATGCGTGACGAAAAAAAATAAAAATGGGCATGGACAAAGTCCATGACCATATCTAACTAAAAAAATGTATTTTTTTGGTCCAATCCTAAAATTGGGGGTCCTGTGAGTGCACCTAAAATTGGGGGTCCAATCAGAAACTGCGAATCGAGAACGTTGTTAATAAACAAATATATATACAAACTTATAAATATTACACGTCTTAATAATTCACACACCCCAAAAAAAAAATTGGACAGAATTTCCTCTATTTTCTTGACATTCCAAAACCTGTAAATGTAAAAACTACTTATTATAAAGCCCGCACGGCCATAAAATTCAACAATCAAATTATAAAAGCCCGCACAGCCATAAAACTAAACAATAAAAGCCCACACGGCTGTAACACAAAAAACAAAATCCTGAATGTCCACAACATATAAACAATCTTCATGCTGTAGACCATTGCCTCCTTCGTTTGTTCCGCATGCAAAAATCCTACAAATGATAGGATACATAAAAAAAATATCAGTAACCAAGTAGTTTTAAAAAAAAATTAATAAAGCTGAAAAATTAAATATATGAGTTAAAATTATCAGTAACCAAGTAAAAATATGCAAATTACTGTCGTTTTGAGACCCGCGGCTGCAGGGTCAGTTCCTACGAGTTACATGGGTCCCGTGGGAGGTGTTGGTGCCACCCACAGGGCCGTTCGGGAGCTGTTTCGAGTTTTCACCCTCTAACGTCATGTTTTTAAGCCTAAGTTTAGAAATACGCAAATTACCATCGTACTCTCAAACCGGGAGACCTGCGGCTACGGGGTCAGTTCCTACGAGTTACATTGGTCCCGTGGGAGGTGTTGGTGCCACCCACGGGGACGTTCGGGGGCTGTTTCGAGTTTTCACCCTCTAATGCCATGTTTTTAAGCCTAAGTCAAGAAATATGCAAATTATCGTCGTAGTCTCAAATTGGGAGTCCCGCGACTGCGGGGTCAGTTCCTACGAGTTACACTGGTCCCGTCGGAGTTGCTGGTGCCACCCACGAGGCCGTTCGGGGGCTGTTTCGAGTTTTCACCCTCTAACGCCATATTTTGCTTAAGTCTAGAAATATGCAAATAACCATCGTATTCTCAAACCGGGAGTCCCGCGACTGTGGGGTCAGTTCCTACGAGTTACATTAGTCCCGTGGGAGGAGTTGGTGCCACCCACGGGGCCGTTCGGGGGCTGTTTCGAGTTTTCACCCTCTAACGTCATATTTTTAAGCCTAAGTCTAGAAATATGCAAATTATCGTCGTACGCTCAAACCAGGAGACCCGCGGCTGCGGGGTCAGTTCCTACGAGTTACGTTGGTCCCGTGGGAGGTGTTGGTGCCACCCACGGTGACGTTCGGGGGCTGTTTCATGTTTTCACCCTCTAACATCATGTTTTTAAGCCTAAGTCTAGAAATATACAAATTAGCATCGTACTCTCAAACCGGGAGACTCGCGGCTGTGGGGTCAGTTCCTAAGAGTTACATTGGTTCCGTGGGATACGTTGGTGCCATCCACGGGGACGTTCGGGGGCTGTTTCGAGTTTTCACCCTCTAACGCCATGTTTTTAAGCCTAAGTTAAGAAATATGTAAATTACCGTCGTATTCTCAAATCGAGAGTCCCGCGGCTGCGGGGTCAGTTCCTATGAGTTACATTGGTCCCATGGGAGGTGTTGGTGCCACCCACGGGGACGTTCAGGGGCTGTTTCGAGTTTTCACCCTCTAACGCCATGTTTTAATTAAGTCTACAAATATGCAAATTATTTTCGTATTCTCAAATCTGGAGACCCGTGGTTGCGGGGTCAGTTCCTACGAGTTACATTGGTCCCGTGGGAGGAGTTGGTACCACCAACGGGGCCGTTCGGGGGCCGTTTCGAGTTTTCACCCTCTAACGTCATGTTTTTAAGCCTAAGTCTAGAAATATGCAAATTACCATCGTACTCTAAAATCGGGAGACCCGCGGGTGTGGGGTCAGTTCCTACTAGTTACATTGATCTCGTGGGAGGTGTTGGTGCCACCCACGGGGTCGTTCGGGGGCTGTTTCGAGTTTTCACACTCTAACATCATATTTTTAAGCCTAAGTCTATAAATATGCAAATTATCGTCATACTCTCAAACCGAGAGACCCGCGGTTGTGGGGTCAGTTCCTATGAGTTACATTTGTCCCGTGGGAGGTGTTTGTGCCACCCATGGGGCCGTTCGGGGGCTCTTTTGAGTTTTCACCCTCTTAAGTCATGTTTTTAAGCCTAAGTAAATAAATATGCAAATTATCGTCGTATTCTCAAACCGGGAGTCCCGCGGCTGCGTGGTCAGTTCCTACGAGTTACATTGGTCCCGTGGGAGGTGTTGGTGCAACCCACGTGGTCGTTCGGGGGCTATTTCGAGTTTTCACCCTCTAACGCCATATTTTGCTTAAGTCTAGAAATATACAAATTACCGTCGTATTCTCAAACCGGGAGACCCGCGTCTACAGGGTCAGTTCCTACGATTTACATTGGTGCCGTGGGAAGTGTTGGTGCCAGCCAAGGGGCTGTTCGGGGGCTGTTTCGTGTTTTCCCCCTCTAACGTCATGTTTTTAAGCCTATGTCTAGAAATTTGCAAATTAACGTTGTACTCTCAAACTGGGAGACCAGCGGCTGTTGGGTCAGTTACTACGAGTTACATTGGTCCCGTGGGAGGTGTTGGTGCCACCCACGGGGCTGTTCCGAGGCTATTTCGAGTTTTCACCCTCTAACGTCATGTTTTTAAGCGTAAGTCAAGAAATATGCAAATTACCATCGTATTCTCAAACCGAGAGTCTCGTGGCTTTGGGGTCAGTTCCTACGTGTTACATTGGTCCCGTGGGAGGTGTTGGTGCCACCCATGGGGCCGTTCGGGGGCTATTTCGAATTTTCATCCTCTAACGCCATGTTTTGCTTAAGTCTAGAAATATGCAAATTACCGTCGTATTCTCAAACTGGGAGACCCGCGGCTGGGGGGTCAGTTGCTATGAGTTACATCAGTCAAGTGGGAGGTGTTAATGCTACCCACGGAGCCGTTCGAGGGCTGTTTCGAGATTTCAGCCTCTAACGTCATGTTGTTAAGCCGAAGTCTAGAAATATGCAAATTACTGTCGTACTCTAAAATTGGTAGACCCGCGGTCAGTTCCTACGAGTTACATTAGTCTCGTGGGAGCTGTTGGTGCCACCCACGGGGACGTTCAGGGGCTATTTCGAGTTTTCACCCTCTAACGCCATGTTTTTAGCCTAAGTCAAGAAATATGAAAATTACCGTTGTATTCTCAAATCGAGAGTCTCGCGGCTGCGGGGTCAGTTCCTATGAGTTACATTGGTCTCGTGGGAGGTGTTGGAGCCACCCACGAGGACGCTCGAGGGCTGTTTCGAGTTTTCACCCTCTAACGCCATGTTTTGCTTAAGTCTAAAAATATGCAAATTACGGTCATATTCTCAAATCGGGAGACCCACGACTGCGGGGTCAGTTCCTATGAGTTACGTTGGTCCCGTGGGAGGAGTTGGTGCCACCCACGGGGCCGTTCGGGGGCTGTTTCTAGTTTTCACCCTCTAACGTCAAGTTTTTAAGACTAAGTCTAGAAATATGCAAATTACTGCCATACGCTCAAACCAGGAGACCCGCGACTGCGGGGTCAGTTCCTACAACTTACGTTGATCCCTTGGGAGGTGGTGGTGCCACCCACCGGGCCGTCCAGGGGCTGTTTCGAGTTTTCACCCTCTAACGTCATGTTTTTGAGCCTAAGTCTAGAAATATAAAAATTACTGTCGTACTCTCAAGCCGGAAGACCCGTGGCTGTGGGGTCAGTTCCTATGAGTTACATTGGTCCCGTGGAAGGTGTTGGAGCCACCCACGGGGACGTTCGGGGGCTGTTTTGAGTTTTCACCCTCTAACGCCATGTTTTGCTTAAGTTTAAAAATATGCAAATTACCTTCGTATTCTCAAATCGGGAGACCCGCGACTGCGGGGTCAGTTCCTACGAGTTACATTGGCCCCGTGGGAGGAGTTGGTGCCACCCACGAGGCCGTTCGGGGGCTGTTTCAAGTTTTCACCATCTAACGTCTTGTTTTTAAGCCTAAGTCTAGAAATATTCAAATTACCGTCATACGCTCAAGCCAGGAGACCCGCGGCTGCGGGGTCAGTTCCTACGAGTTACGTTGTTCCCGTGGGAGGTGTTGGTGCCTCCCACGGGGACGTTCGGGAGCTGTTTCGAGTTTTCACCCTCTAACGCCATGTTTTTAAGCCTAAGTCAAGAAATATTTAAATTATCATCATAGTCTCAAATCGGGGGTCCCACGGCTACAGGGTCAGTTCCTACGAGTTACATTGGTCCCGTGGGAGGTGCTGGTGCCACCCACGGGCCGTTCGGTGGCTGTTTCGAGTTTTTACCCTCTATTGCCATGTTTTGCTTTAGTCTAGAAATATGCAAATTACCATCGTATTGTCAAACCGAGAGTCCCGCGGCTGCGGGGTCAGTTCTTACGAGTTACATTGGTCCCGTGGGAGGAGTTGGTGCCACCCACGGGGCCGTTCGGGGGCTGTTTCGAATTTTTCACCCTCTATCGTCATGTTTTTAAGCCTAGGTCTAGAAATATGCAAATTACCATCCTACGCTCAATCCAGGAGACCCGTGGCTGCGGGGTTAGTTCCTCCGAGTTACGCTGGTCCCTTGCGAGGTGTTGGTACCACCCACGGGGCCGTTTGGGGGTTATTTCGAGTTTTCACCCTCTAACGTCATGTTTTTAATCCTACGTCTAGAAATATACAAATTACCGTCGTACTCTCAAACCGGGAGACCCGCTGCTGTGGGGTCAGTTCCTACGAGTTACGTTGGTCCCGTGGGAGGTGTTGGTGCCACCCACGGGGACGTTCGGGGGCTGTTTTGAGTTTTCACCCTCTAACGCCATGTTTTTAAGCCTAAGTCAAGAAATATGAAAATTATCATCATAGTCTCAAACCGGGAGTCCAGCGGCTGCGGGGTCAGTTCCTACGAGTTACACTGGTCCCGTGGGAGGTGTTGGTGCCATCCACGGGGACATTCGGGGGCTGTTTCCAGTTTTCACCCTCTAACGCCATGTTTTAAGCCTAAGTCAATAAATATGCAAATTATTGTCATAGTCTCAAACCGGGTGTCCCGCGGATGTGGGGTCAGTTCCTATGAGTTACCTTGGTCCCGTGGGAGGTGTTGGTGCCACCCACGGGGCCGTTCGGGGGTTGTTTCTAGTTTTCAACCTCTAACGCCATGTTTTGCTTAAGTCTAGAAATAATCAAATTACCGTCGTATTCTGAAATCGGGAGACTTGCGGCTGCGGGGTCAGTTCCTACGAGTTACATTGGTCCCATGGGAAGTGTTGGTGCCACCCACGGGGCCATTCGGGGTTATTTCGAGTTTTCACCCTATAACGTCATGTTTTTGAGCCTAAGTTTAGAAATATGCAAATTACCATCATACTCTCAAACCGGGAGACCCGCGGCTGTGGGGTCAGTTCCTACGAGTTACATTGGTCTCGTGGGAGGTGTTGGTGCCACCCACAGGGAGGTTCGGGGGCTGTTTTGAGTTTTCACCCTCTAACGCCATGTTTTTAAGCCTAAGTCAAGAAATATAAAAATTACCGTCGTATTCTCAAACCAGGAGTCCCGCGGCTGCGAGGTCAGTTCCTACGAGTTACATTAGTCCCGTAGGAGGTGTAGGTGCCACCCATAGGGCCGTTCAAGGGCTATTTTGGATTTTCACCCTCTAATGCCATGCTTTTAAGCCTAATTCTAGAAATATGTAAATTACCGTCGTACTCTCAAACTGGGAGACCAGCGGCTGTTGGGTCAGTTCCTATGAGTCACATTGGTCCCGTGGGAGGTGTTGGTGCCACCCACGGGGCCGTTCGGGGGCCGTTTTAGGTTTTCACCCTCTAAAGCCATGTTTTTAAGCCTAAGTCTAGAAATATTCAAATTACTATCGTATTCTCAAACCGGGAGTCCCGTGGCTGCGCGGTCAGTTCTGACGAGTCACATTGGTCCCGTGGGAGGCGTTGGTGCCACCCACAGGGCCATTAGTGGGATGTTTCAGATTTTCACCCACTAACGCTATGTTTTTAAGACGAAGTAAAAAATTATGGAAATTACCGTCGTATTCTCAAATCGGGAGTCCCACTGCTGTGCGGCCAGTTTCTACGAGTTATATTGGTCCCGTGAGAGGTGTTGGTGCCAGCCAAGGGGCCGTTCGGGGGGCTATCTTGGATTTTTACCCTCTAACGCCATGTTTTTAAGCCTAAATCTAAAAATATGCAAATTACCATCGTATTCTCAAACGGGGAGTCGCGCTGCTACACGGTCAGTTTCTACGAGTCGTATGGTCCCGTGGGAGGTGTTGGTGCCACCCACGGGGATGTTCGAGGACTGTTTTGGGTTTTCACTCTCAAATGCCATGTTTTTAAGCCTAACTATAAATATGAAAATTACCGTCGTATTCCCAGAGCGGGAGTCCCGCGGCTGCGCGGTCAGTTCTTACGAGTCACATTGGTCCTGTGGGAGGTGTTGGTGCCACCCATGGGGCCGTTCGGGGGCTTTTTCGGGTTTAGGCCCCCTAATGCCATGTTTTTAAGCCTAGTTCCTTATATTTTCAAATCATCCTCGTTTTCTCAAACCGGCAGTCCCTTTATCGCGCGATTAGTTCCTACAAGTTACATTACTCACGTGCGAGGTGTTGGTGCTTCTCACGGGGCCATTTGGGGCTGTTTCGGATTTTCACCCTCTAAAGCCTTTTTTTATGCTTAACTCCTCATATTTTAAAATTATCGCCGTATTCTCAAATCGGGAGTTCCGAGATCGCGCAGTCTGTTCCTACGTGTTACATTAGTCCCGTGAGAGGTGTTGGTGCCTCTCACAGGTCCGTACGAGGGTTGTTTTGTACTTTTTCTATCTAACGCCTTGCTTTTAATCTTAAATCCTAATGTTTTTAAATTATCGTTGTATTATCAAACCAGGAGTCTCGTGATCACGGGTTCAGTTCCTACGTGTTACATTGGTCCCGTACGTGGTGTTGGTGCCATATTTTTAAGTTTAAGTCTAGACATTAGCAAGTTATCGTCGTATCCCGTACTCCTTCTAATTATCCCATACTCCTTCTAACATATTATCCAACAACAAGTCAACAACCAATAATTATCCAACAACCAAACCAAACAAAACCAATAATTATCCCGTACTCCTTCTATCATCTAATATATTTAATACATAATGCATATCAATTATATAACTAATTTAGTTAAAGTACAGAGTACTTGGTGTGTAATGAAGAACTGGTATGTAATGAAGAAATGGTATCCAATTGGTTAGATCTGGAATACGTAAACAATGTGTTATGAAGAACGGGACTCAAATGGACCGACACCCGTATTGGTGCCATTAGTATTGACTTTAACAACCCCTGCACTTGGAAAACACCAAGAAATTAGTCGTTGCTCAATGCCCCCGAGTGTAGGTACAATTACTTAACTAAATATATAATCAAACAACTCAAACCAAATTAACTAAATGTACAATCATATAGGGGTATATAATACACCATAAATTGACACCAATGCGCATTATTACTCACTATAAAACTCGTGATACACCAATTCAACAACATCTTCTACGAAATAGCTGCACAAATCAGAAAATAAAGAATTCGAATCAATATAGTGTGAAGCAATCTAATTTACCCCACAAACAACCGCATAGCTAACAGACAATAAAGAAAAAATTGATTCACACAGACAATAAAGAAAAAATTGATTCACACAACAAAATAAAGCCCGTGAAATAAGACTTATGTTATGCCAAATAAAATTCCATGTAAGAGACCCACGCATATCATGGCTTGTTCTCACAACACACTGATGTAAAGGGTTATATAAAACAAAAAGTAAACCCTGGATGATTAATAAAGTGAGACATAGAAGTTCTCTATCAAAAGTGATAAAAAAGAGGAATAATGAAGTCCGCATGAAATTTATTAAACAGAATTGGAACATACCTTTGCAAGGATAAAGTCCAAGATCTTATTTTTTTTTATCTTAATCACTATGTAATAGAGACAACACTAGTAAAAAACAACTAAGGAATAATGAAATAAACAAATACTTGTGAAAGAACATAGGAATATAATACCTTTGAAAGAAAGCATAACTGTCCACACCAATAATCTTGTTAATTCCTCAATGAAATAAGGCTAACAATAGTAAACAAAATACCAATAAATGGATTATATATTATTTTCCCATAAATCAACAACTTCTGCTTCGAGCACCTGTTGCGTGAGAAGGAGGAGGAGTTTTTGCCGAAACCCTAACGACCCTCATTTTTAATATTTAATATTTTTTTTATCTCTTATATCTTGTCAACACAACTAAAATTAGATTATACTTAATGGATCAAAATGCGTACCTACCTTGTCATATAAGGAATATAAGAAGGACTTACAGTACACTATTTTGGAAATTTGATAAAAAGATAGAAAAATCATTAACAAAAAGTAATCAATCTGAATGCCGACAGACATGTAAACATGATTTTATAAAAAAATATAATAAAACCAACAACATGAACATTACATTAGATTGATGCAGTGAGTCCATAATAGTCTATCTTAACTTAATTTACTTCCATATCCTACATTCCTTATGTATATTGCCTAATTAAAAGGTGTGTCTCAAGTGAGCATCAAGGTTGTGCAAATGAGATTTCCCAATGTGACTAAGAAATGTGTTATGTAAATTTGATAATGTTGAAATCAATGTTTTCCCTTTGTTCTATACACATCATGAGATGGTTGTGTTAATGGAAAATCAGACTATAATAAAAAAATGTTTGAAATAAAAAACATCAGCAAGCAATCCTGAACTAAGCTTATGCAAAACCCGATCTCCATGCCATTAACTCCGACCAATTACCAAATCCCCTACCCCGGAGCTAAAACTTGGATCTCGATGGAAACCCCACCTTACCCGGGGTTTTATCTGACGCTCAAGCTCCAAATCTGAAACCTAGAGAGGGGATGCCGCCAGGGAGACAGAGGGAGGAGGCGAGCGAGAGAGAGAGGGAAAGATGAAGGCAGCGTATGGGGAGGGTTTCGTTGGGGGAAATGAACGAAACAAAGTAGCGGATAGGAGAAAATCGAGGCAACGCTTTTTTTTCATATTGAACCTGGTCACGGATTTCAGTCGTAACCCATTAACAAACCATTTAATGAAATCATACTAGCCCCTCCCAAGAAATGTTCACGGCCCTCAGCCGTGACCCTTAATGTGTGTGTTTTCTACTTCGTCATGCCTATGGTCACGACCCAAGTCCGTGACCCATCCGCGACCAAGCTTGGAGGGAATTTTGGTGCGGGTTAGGCGCCAAAATGGTCATGCCCTGGTCACGGACCAAGTTCGTGACCCATAGTGGTCAGGGATTTGGTCCGTGACCACTTGCAAAGCATATATGACTCAGTGTGTTAATGAATATGGTCACGCCAAATCCTGCGAATGGTCACGGCCCAAGTCTGCGACCAGTTGGTCGCGAACTTGGGCTGTGACCCACTGGACGTGACCATTCGTAGGATTTGGTGTAGTGCGATCGACTGACTCGAACCCACAAGGAGGAGAGTCATAACGTCATATATGTTGGGTGGAATCAACCAGCTCGACATAAAGTCCATATAGTCATACATCACCATCGTGTTTGTATATGAAAAGTAAAGCCCACCCATCATCGTTGTTACCCATGCATCGTCCGACATCTCCTGCACTCGCCTTATGTATACAGTGGGCTTCGTCGATGGCACCACAACCTCATCCTCCATAATTTTTTGAACTACTTTATCCTCAAGGTACCAAGAGTGGCCGAAATCGTGCACCAATAAATGTCGCATCTGCACATATCCCCCAGTTAACCCCCGTATACTCGATGGCCTTCCCCCAAGGATAAAAGGTCACCTGCAAATTCCCCAGCAAGAGAAAAAGATCAATATCAGGAAAAGATCATAAAAGGAAAGACAGTCTCAAGAAGAAACGAAAGACTCACTAACTCACTCGTCAGGCCATTCATGACCTGACACATCGCCTTCGAAGAGAGGGACTTCTTCGACTGCCGATTGGATTTCTGCCATCGATTCATCTGATAGAAGTCCCCAATAGACTCGTACTTCAAAGCTATCAATGGGGTGTTAAACCCAATCACCTCATAGAATTGCGTCTGCAAAGGAAAAAGGTCAGGAATTAAGAAATCAAGAATAAAATGCATGAAGGAAAATGCGAAGCATAAAGGAAAATACCAAAAATAAAGAATACCTCAAGAAGATACGTGGCCCCAGTAAACATTTTTTGGGAGCACTGACTGAATGCATCAAGAGAATAATAAAGGGTCGCAAAGGTCAGTCTCCCCTAGTCATAAAGAGGGATGTTCCGAAACACCCTCAAAAATGGAAAAAATCACAAGTGGATGACATCGCCACAAGAAAAAAACCCAACACCAATAGAGTAAACAAATGGCCCATCTGTCGCACCTACTGCCGATCACTCTCGTCAATCCTCCTACTCATTAATAACTCTCTCAAGAGAGACAAATTAAGAGAGTCCCCAGAGACTACCCTCTCCATATCACCCAACCCCGCCGTCACCACCTCTGGCATCACCCTCAGAGTCCTATCCACCTCAATCTGCACATCATCAAAATCCATCCCCAGCAGCTACTACACATCTATGGGAGTCACCGTCATCTCCCCAAATCTAAATTGAAAGGTGCGGATGGTGTCCCACCACCTCTCCCCTAGAGAACAAAGAACAGCCGTAGAACGAGGCATCTCATCCAAAGCAGATGTCAATCTCCTAAAATCTGCTGATGACACCATCCAACGCACCATAGACGGAAGGTTCTCCTAAACTTCCCTGACCCTCATTGTCCCTCGGGCACGCATAGTCGACATAAAAACATCATACTATCAAAAGAAAAGAGAAAAAACCTTGTCAAAATTCAATAAATAAGGAAATATCTCCACAAAAAAAGGGAAAGGAAGACCAAAAGTCATCAATACTTACATAACTGCCATGGTTCACCACCCTAGAAGAGCGATGATGCGTAGGCTCTCACAAGAGAGTCCTATCATTGGCCACTAGCTTGAATGAGTTAAAAGAATTTTCTCTACCAAAAGCAAGGGGCATCCTAGCCCTCCATTCCAAGTTTGCCCAGTCGCCAACATCGAGCAACACCATATGTGTTGCACTACTTGAGAACTCAACCATCTTTTTATAGGAGGCCAAGGGTCTGTGAAAAATGAGGAAAGCCCAACCCCTTTTTATAGGAGGCCAAGTGAATTGCCCTGCATTCCAAGAACACTACTTGAGAATATCCAATCACCAGCATCGAGTTAGAAAGCTTGGAAAAATGAGGAAAACCCGCCCCCTTTTTATAGGAAGCCAAGGGGCTTGTCGACCGGAATTCCATTACCACCCACCGATCGACACTGCCCCTCCAACTGCTCGAGGTACCCCAAAATATTGTGTCCCTACCATTTGGCACGCTTACAACCATTCTAGTCGGTACCCTCTTTAAAATTTCGTACAAAAAAATCCCAAAAAATGCCAGAAATCTAGAAAAAGTCCTAAATTTTCCAATTGGATTTTAGAACCTTTTTCACCAAGAAAACATTTTTACCACACTAATTTCCCTGGTGAAACTCTTACCTCCCCAGAGGAATTCCTAAAAACAATTGAATATTCTCCCCTGTAACGTCTCCAAAGTACACCAAAAAAACTAATAAATTCCCCAATCGAGAAATCACATCCAACCCTTGGATCATTCCCTATTCCCCAGCGGAACCTAAAATCGCATACAACCCTCTGTGACACCCTGACTAATTAAATACCGGGTAGCTACTCCTTTATTCAAATTAATATAAAATGTCAAGTTGGTTTAGTTCATAGCATCACTGTCAAAAACATTTTTAAACAATTACTAGCCACCCAATATTTAAAAAGTGAGTTGCCCAATTTTATTAAATTAAATTAACATGCAAACAATTAAATTATAAGCTAACTATAACACTTACACATCACGATCACAATAGAATAATAATGGAACAAATAAAAATGTGTTTGGAGTAACACTCCCCTGAATAATCCAAATACTGAATAAATCCAATTACAAAATCTGAACAAATAAATAAATCCAACTGAAAGGAAACTGAAAGTCTGAGAAAGTTGTCTCTAAATGGAAAGGGGGGCGACATGCCCTAACTGATAAATGACACTGAATATAATCAAATGTAGAATGTGGAGGCGTCTACTACCTACATCATGTAACTTCCGTAGCAGCTACAACACGTCAATGGAATAGAACTCCTATGCTTGTCGTCCATGTGGCTGGGTACCTAAAAGGTTTTACTAAAATAGATTTGAAAGCAAACGGGTTAGAGCTCGAGGTGAAAACAATTTAAAATATAGCAAGTGTTTAATTGCATTAAACTGTGAATATTATATACATGTTGGTTACGTGCTCTCACATGAGTTCCTCACCCCTCAACTAATATGCACACCTAACGTATATCCTTAACTCGTCCTAGTTATGTCGTTAACTAACTAGTCTATACAACTTCATGTCCTCACATTATAATATAGGGATTTATTCATAACATTCTAATATACCCCGCGTGTCTCTTACCTTTTCATTGATCCGATTAATTATAACAATTACGATAGGAAATTCTCATTTTTAATCCCATTCAAAATGTCTCAATTATTCATATTCACACTTTAACAAAGAGTCTGTTATAATCAAAAGTATATTATTCTCAGCACAAATATACAAATAAGTCACCCCTAGGTAGTGGTGTGGTGCACACATACTCTGCTATCGAATCCCGATACATCACGTACATAAGGACTACGTGTTCCGAATCTCTCAGGAACCGTTGCAATAAACCAAAACACACATATTGGAGGTAAACATAGTTCGCATACCCATGGGTCACGCACATACCTATGATCCCATGGTCAGCTGACTTATTAACTCACAAATAAGCCATTCACAGACCTATGTCCTTAAGGTAACAATCTAAACCCCCCGTAGGCACACAAAGATTAGATGACCCTGTTTCGAAATTCGACCTCCCGTGATAGTAAGTATAGTAGGTATGTCATACACATAATAATCCATATACAAAGCATTCACACAACTTAGATAACTTGTTATGTTATTAAAGGTATGTACTCAGCCCTATACCATTATTCCAATTTGTACTCTATTATAATTCCGGATGATATATATATTATATTTCGTCGATAGGTCTCATGTCATATAGTTTCGAGTACTTAAAACCTAATCAAAGAGGTTACTAAGTCTCTTATTTTCCTCACATAGCAATTCAGTACTTCGAGGTCCTTTTTTATTTTCCCAAAATTCTAACTTATCACTCCTAAGAATTTAAATCATGTTCTCGCATCATAAAATAGGAAATTACTCGTCAAACCCTCATAAATTCAACACTTCCTTCCAACCAAATTCTAATATATTCTGGGCTTCAAATATATCCCTACGGGTCTCCCTCAAGTCCTAATGTATTCACATAATCCCCAACTACAACGTTCGATGGTCGGAAACACTTAAAATCAAAAAAAGGGGAAAAAGGTCACCATTTCGGGGGAGATCGATCGATCAATCTTGAGTATTAATCGATCGATGGTCGATCGATCAACCTATGAATGTCGATCGATCGATCAAGCAGGTGCGGGCTACGGGTTTCTTCGTTTCCTAGTCCCAGTTTTGTCCCAAATCTTCATTACACGATGAGAAATCTTAAAGTAAGTATATAGGGTCATTACACAACCTAATTACATGATTCTTAACATTCCAAAACTTTTAAATCATCAACAATTAGACTTTTCTTGGATCAAATCCTCATATTATCATAAAAACCCTATTTTTCTATTTTCTTCAAGAACCATCATACTTCTCTCCCCAAATCCATTTTTAATTCATCAAGGGTTATGATTTTGTTAATGAAAAAAATTCCATAATTAAACTACATGCAAATCCTATCCAAAATTTAGGTTTCATCCCCAAAATTCATGAGTTTCAATCATTATTCATAGCTATCATCAAATCCTACACTATCATAGATAAATTATTCGCTGAAACTTAATGAAATCAAATCATTTACCTTGGAATTGATGTTTTGATCCATTAGTGATGTTAAGGGCTGGTTCTCTCCCTCTCTCCGATCACAATTCCGACGAAAAGTGGGGATGTGTGGTGGTTATGGCTTGGTAACCCTCTTGTAACTTCTCATCTTTATCACGTTGCCCACTCCTTGATTTTTGACATATAATGGACCTAATGGCCCTTATATTGGATCATAAATAAGGACTAAAATTCTTGGGTCAAAATCCCTTAAAAATTAAAATGACTAAAATACCCTCCCGGGTTGCCGGTTTGGCCTAAAAATGTCCTGGGACCCAAACTAAACCCCCGGCTAGTGTTTTCTGACTATTTCGACCCCTCCGAACATGTTGGCGCACTCAAAATGACCATACGGATGATAAAATTATAATTTACTTTTAAATTCATTAAAACGATTCCTGACGCGACTCACACGCGCGTCCTAACTTAATTTCCCGAATTGTCGTATTTATGACTCGCGATAATTTTAATAACTTCAATAATCATATATTACCATATTCACCCAGTAATATTCAACATTATTATCATAATCAAATACCAACTCTCGTCTCGCTAGTATTTAAATCCGAATTAATTTTAAATTAATTATCCCATTTAATTTATTTAATCCCATTAAATAAAATCAATAAAATTACGGGGTATTACATACTTCCACCCTAATAACAGAATTTCATCCCGAAATTCAGAAATAAAACATACCTGGCAAAAATAACTCTGGATAACACTCGCGCATCTCATCCTCGCACTCCCAGGTAGACTCATCGACATTATGATGCCGCCACTGCACACGTACTAACGGTACTATCTTCGACCTCAATTTCCTTTTGCTATGGTCCAGAATAGCAACCGACCCCTCCTCATAGGAACTATCAGGCTGTAGATCGATATCCTCTAAAGCAATGTGAGTATGGGCCAAATCGTCTCGAAGATATCTCCTCAGTGAGGAAATTCGGAACACATCATGGACCCTATGCAAGTGTTCCGATAACCCAAGTCTATACGCAACTGGCCCAATTCGCTCGATGATAGGGAATGGCCCCACATATCTAGGCGCCAACTTCCCCTTCTTCCAAAAATGCATAATCCCCTTCATAGGAGATACTCTGAGCAGCACATGGTCCCCCACATTGAATTCTCGAAAGGACCTCTTGGCATCAGCATAACTCTTCTGTCAGTCTTGTGCTACCCGAATACGGCTCCGTATGATCTCTATCCTTGTCTAAGTATCCTGAATCACCTCCGACACAAGGAGTTTGTTATCCCCTACCTCTAGCCAACATGATGGGGATCGACAAGGTCTACCGTACAACGCCTCGAATGGAGCCATACCAATAATGAACTGGTAGGAGTTATTATACGCAAACTCCATCAGTGGAAGAAACTGATCCCAACCACCTCAAAAGTATAGGATGCACATACGCAACATTTCTTCCAACATCTGATTCGTCAGCTCGATCTTCCCATCTGTCTGCGGGTGATAGGCTGTACTAAATCGCAACTCCATTCCCATGGCTTACTGGAAACTCTCCCAAAATTGTGACACAAATATCTTATCTCTGTCAGACATGATATTGAGAGGTACCCCATGGAGTCTCACTATCTCAGCTATGAAGATCTGGGCATATTGTCCCGTAGTGTAGTATGTGCGGTCTCGCAAAAAGTGAGAAACCTTTGTTAACCAATCCACGATCACCCATATGGAGTCGTGACCTCTCGATAATGTAGGTAATCCCATAATTAAGTGCATGGAAATGCTCTCCCATTTCCACATACGAATCTCTAATGGCTGTAAAAGTCCTGTCGGCCTCTGATAGTCCACCTTTACTAGCTGATACGTGGCACATTTCGAAACAAACTCGGTAATATCTCTCTTCATCACGCTCCACCAGTATTGTCACCTCATATCCTAGTACATCTTATTCCCGCCAGGATGCACTAAGAATCGCCACCCGTGCGACTCAGTCATTACCTTGTGTCGCAAGTCCTCCCCCTCAGGAACAACTAACCTTCCTTTGAATCGTAAGCCCCCGTCTGAACTAACTGTGTAAGACTCCTCTCCCTCTGCTAACAATCATATTATCTTCTCTTGACAAAATGGGTCTGCTTCCTGGGCCTATATCACCCTCGTAATAATCTGGGGCATAATTGTCATCACATAGATGAATGATCGGGCCAATGCGTCCTGGTGTCCCAACTCCTTCCAATTTGCTTTCCACACCTCGTCCACCTCACCTACTGGCCTACAGATCAACGCGTCTGCTACCACATTAGCCTTCCCTGGGTGGTATTGGATATCAAACTAATAATCCTTCACAAACTTGAGCCATCATCATTGACGTATATTCATCTCCTTTTGCTTGAAGAGTTACTGAAGGGACTTGTTGTCTCTGAATAAACAAAATTTCTCCCCCAGGAGATAATGTCTCCAAATCCATAGTGCAAACATGATTTCCGCTAACTCCAAGTCATGGGTGTGGTAATTTTTCTCGGGAGGCTTAAGCTTACGGGAAGCATAAGCTATAGCCTGACTCTCCTGCTTCAGTACAACCCCAAGTCCTAGTAAGGATGCATCGGTGTTGACTAAATACTCCACTCCCGGCCTGGGCAATACTAACACTAGTGCTGAGGTCAACTTATCCTTCAAGTCGTCGAAAACCAACTAGAAAGCATTGCTCCAGATTAATGGCAGACCCTTGCGAGTCAGATGTGTCAAAGGACCCGCTATCTTCGAGAATCCCTGAATAAACCTCCTGTAGTATCCCGCTAAGCCCAAGAAACTATGTATCTCTGTTGGTGTCATGGGCTGTCCCCACTCCCTCACCACTGATACCTTCCCCAGATCAACAGATATCTCCCTGTCTGAAATGAAATGCCCCGAAAACTGAACCTCCTTCAGCCAAAACCCACACTTATCATATTTTGCATACAACTCATTCTGGTGCAGCGTTTGCAAAACCTGTCTCAAGTGCTCTCCATGTTCCTCCTCTATCAGGGAGTAAACCAGAATGTCTTCAATGAAGACAATGATGAACTGGTCTAAGAACACTCTGAACACCCTATTCATCAAGTCAATAAACACGGCAGGGGCATTGGTTAGGCCAAAAGGCATAACCCTAAACTCATAGGAACCATATCTCATCAAGAAGGTAGTCTTCGAGACGTCTTTCTCCCTGATACGTAACTGATGGTATCCCAATCTCAAGTCAATCTTTGAGAATAAGGCATCTCCTCTCAACTGGTGGAATAAGTCATCGATTCGGGGCAGCGGATACTTATTCCGTATCGTGACTTTATTCAACTCCCGGTAATCTACACACAACCTCAAATATCCATCCCTCTTCTTAACGAACATCATAGGAGAACCCCATAACGAAGTACTCCTATGGATAAACCCCTGACCCAACAGCTGTTATATCTAATCCCATAGCTCCATCATCTCCGCTGGAGCCATACTGTGCGTGGGCTATCGGCGGAGTGCCCAGCGTTAAATATATAACAAAGTCTATCTCTCTACTAGGAGATAATTCCAAAATATCCTGGAATACGTCAGTGAACTCTCAAACAACTGGAATCGAATTAAGTGGTATCACCACCTCCCTAGAGGTCTCCTCCTCTATATAGTATAAGTGAGTGGATGATCCTCCCTCAGGACGAGGCATCTCCACTAGGAACATCTCATGTACGGGTATTGCAAAAATAATACTCCTACTGAAACAATCAATCATGGCTCGATACGTAACCAGCCAATCCATACCAATGATCACATCGTACTCGCTCATATCTAATACTAACATATCGGCAGTTAAAGTAAACCTCCCAATATTTACTCCCACACCTCTACATATAAGAAAAATCACAGAACCCCTACTTAAAGGTGAATCTACACAAGTAATAGTGATCTCTATGGTATCTAATAACCCCATATCGTGTGCAAATCTCGTGGAAATAAAATAGTGTATGGATCTCGTGTCAAATAAAATACACCCCATAGACCCCTGAATCAAAAGCATACCCTCAATTACGGATGGGTCCTACGGGACTCTGGCCTACTGGAGCTGATAAACTCGACCGTAATGAAGCTGTCCCTGCTGGAATGTGACTACTGGGATAGGTGACAATGTTGGCATCTGTGGTGTCGTGGGGAGGGCGACGGAAAACATCAGTCTTTGGGGGTCATGTCGAGCACCCTGCTGAGGGCCCTGCCCCTTTCAGGACACTCCTGGAATTTATGGCCAATCTTACCACATATGAAACACTTCCCTGCGAAGTTCCTCCCTCTCTGACCCTGCTGCCCACGGACCTGATGGTCGTTACCACCCCTACCTTAGCCATGTTGGCCCTGCTGAAACTACTGTTGGCCCTGATGGCTGTGCTGAACCTAGTGGCCATGCCAAAAACCTCCCTGGCCATGCCTAAAACCTCATAATCTAAATCTCTTAGAATCCCCCTACTAGGAACTCTGATCACCCTGCATGTGGTGACCCTAAGATACTGTGCCCCGCTGGCACCATTAGCCCCTGTCCTGCCCTACTAGTTGGACTCTCCTGCTCGCTTACCCTATGACAAATGCTGCGTTAACCACATCTGAATACGTGGACAACGAGATATTACCCAGTAGGTGCTGACGAATCCTCTACGTCAATCCATCCATGAACTTCTGGATCTTATTCTCTTTAGTAGGGATCTCATCGGGAATGATGTTTAGAATATTGGTGAACTTGGCCTCATACTCTGCCACTGTCCTCCCTTCCTACTTAATGTTCATCAATTTTTTCCTCATCTTAGTGTGATCTGTCGAGGGAAAATATTTACGATCGAACCGCACCCAGAACTCCTGAATAGAAAGGACATCTCTCTCCTCTGCGGTGGTAATGGACTCCCACCACTGCAACACTGCTCCTACCAGCTTAAATGTAGCCAGTATCTACCTCTGCACATCATCCTCAAGTGTATTTGGATGTCCTTCTTCCACTGGCTCGACACAACAACGTCAGAGCTCCCTACGAACTCTGGAGGGCGCTCCTTCTGAAAGGCATCACGGACACGTTCCCAAGTAGACGGGAATGAATGAGCCTGTACTGGGGCTATCATCGGTGCCTCAGGTGGTGCCTTCTGCACGACTGCTAACACGGCATTTACCTCCTAGGCTATAATGGCGGAAACTTCCGCAGCTTTCATAGAACCCTGAACTGGTGCAGGCTGAGGCTCGGGATGGGCACCCCTGGGAACTCGCTGTGCACGTCGAGGAGGCATCTTAAATGAGATAAAAGTTTTATAAGTCCACAATTAATATCTCAAAATAGTTGAATAACGTAACATACCCAAAAGAGTACAACAATCCTAAAATATAGGGCTCTATATCAAAGGTTGCTATGCGAAAACATAACAAGCCGTACAAATCCAAAGGAAGCTAGAACCGGATGCTCTGATACCACCTTTGATACCCCGACTAATTAAATACCGGGTAGCTACTCCTTTATTCAAATTAATACAAAATGTCAAGTTGGTTCAGTTCATAGCATCATTGTTGAAAACATTTTTAAACAATTACTAGCCACCTAATATTTAAAAAGAGAGTTGCCAAATTTTATTAAATTAAATTAACATGCAACAAATTAAATTATAAGATAACTATAACACATCCACATCATGATCACAATAGAATAATAATAGAGCAAATAAAAATGTGTCTGGAGTAACACTCCCCTCAATAATCCAAATACTGAATAAATCCAATTACAAAGTCTGAACAAATAAATAAATCCAATTGAAAGGAAATAGAAAGTCTGAGAAAGATGTCTCTAAATGGAAAGGGGGGCGACATGAACTAACTGATAAATGACCCTGAATAGAATCAAATGCAGAATGTGGAGGCTTCTACTACCGAGATCCTGTAACTTCCACAGCAGCTACAGCACGTCAATGGAATGGAACTCCTATGCTTGGCGTCCCTGTGGCTGGGCACCTAAAAGGTTTTACAAAAACAGATTTGAAAGCAAACAGGTTAGAGCCCGAGGTGGAAACAGTTTAAAATATAGCAAGTGTTTAATTGCATTAAACAATGAATATTATATACATGTTAGTTACGTTCTCTCACATGAGTTCCTCAACCCTCAACTAATGTGCACGCCTAACGTATATCCTTAACCCGTACTAGTTATGTCATTAACTAACTAGTCTATACCACTTCCTGTTCTCACATTATAATATAGGGGTTTATTCATAACATTCTAATATACCCCACGTGTCTCTCACCTTTTCACTGATCAGATTAATTTATAACAATTACAATAGGAAATTCGCATTTTTAATCCCATTCAAAATATCTCAATTATTAATATTCACACTTTAACAAAGACTCTGTTATAATCACAAGTATATTATTCTCAGCACAAATATACAAATAGGGCAACCCTAGTCTAATCTGCGGTGCACACATACTCTACTGTCGAATCCCAGTACATCAAGTACACAAGGACTATGTATTTTGAATCTATCAGGAACCGTTGCAACAAACCAAAACACACATATTGGAGGCGAACATAGTTCACATACCCATGGGTCATGCACATACCTACGCTCCCATGGTCAGCTGACTTATTAACTCACAAATTATCCATTCACAACCCTATGTCCTTAAGGCACCAATCTAAATCCCCCCGTAGGCACACAAAGATTAGATGGCCCTATTCCAAAAGCCGACCTCCCGTGATAGCAAGTATGATAGGTATGTTATACATATAATAATCCATATATTAAGGATTCACACAATTTAGATAACGTGTTATATTATTAAAGGTATGTTCTCAGCCCTATACCATTAGTCCAATTCGTACACTGTTATAATTTCGGATGATATATAATATATTTCGTCGATACGTCTCACGTTGTATAGTTTCGAGTACTTACAACCTAACCGAAGAGGGTACTAAGTTTACTATTTTTCTCACATAAAAATTCAGTACTCCGAGGTCCTTGTTTATTTTCCCCAAATTCTAACTTATCACTCCTAAGAATTTAAATCATGTCTCGCATCATAAAATAGGAAATTACACGTCGAACCCTAGAAAATTCAACACTACCTTCCAACCAAATTCTAATATGTTCTGGGCTTCAAATATATCCCTACTGGTCTCCCTCAAGTCATAATGTATTCACATAATCCCCAACTACAACATTCGATGGCCGGAAACACTTAAAATAAAAAAGGGGAAAAAGGTCACAGTTTCTGGGGAGATCGATCGGTCGATCGATCGATCTTGAGTATCGATCGATAAATGTTCGATCGATCAACCTATGCATGTCGATCGATCGATCAAGCAACTGCAGGTTACTGGTTTCTTCTTTTTTCACTCCAAGTTTTGTCCCAATTCTTCATTACATGATGTCAAATCCTAAAGTAAGTATATAGGGTCATTATACAACCTAATTACATGATTCTTAAGGTTCCAAAACTTTTAAATCATCAATAATTAGACTTTTCTTGGATAAAATCCTCATATTATCATAAAAACCCTATTTTTCTATTTTCTTCAAGAACCATCATACTTATCTTCCCAAATCCATTTTTAATTCATCAAGGGTTATGATTTTGTTAATGAAAAACTTCCAGAATTAAACTACATGCAAATCCTATCCAAAATTTAGGTTTCTTCTCCGAATTTCATGAGTTTCAATCATTGTTCATAATTATCATCAAATCCTACACTATCATGGATAAATTATTCGTTAAAACTTAATGAAATCAAATCACTTACCTTGGAATAGATGTTCTGATCCGTTGGTGAGGTTTAGGGCTGGTTCTCTCCCTTTCTCCAGTCATAATTTCGGTGAAAAGTGGTGGTGAGTGGTGGTTATGGCTTTGTAACCCTCTTGTAACTTCTCCTCTTTCTCAACTTGCCCAATCCTTTATTTTTGACAGATAATGGCCCTAATGGACCTCATATTGGCTGATAAATAAGGCCTAAAATTCGTGGTGCAAAATCCCTTAAAAATTAAAATGACTAAAATACCCTCCCGGTTTGGCCTAAAAATTTCCTGGGACCCAAACTAAACCCCCGGCTAGTGTCTTCTGACTATTTAGACCCCTCCGAACACGTTGGCTCACTCAAAATGACCATACGGAAGATAAAATTATAATTTACTTTTAAATTCATTAAAATGATTCCTGATGCGACTGACACGCGCGTCCCAACTTAATTTCTCGAATTGTCGTATTTATGACTTGCGACAATTTTAATAACTTCAATAATCATATATTACCATATTCACCCACTAATATTCAACATTATTATCATAGTCAAATACCAACTCTCGTCTCGCTAGTATTTAAATCCAGATTAATTTCAAATTAATTATCCCATTTAATTCAATTAATCCCATTAAATAAAATCAATAAATTAAGAGGTATTACACCCTCAATCCCCAACGAAACTACAAGATACATATCCCTAGTGCTGTCTCCAAATTTCCTCAAAGGAAGTTGCAACCTCAGCCCTCAAGCTTAGACCCCTAGTAGTGGGCACTTATTTTAGGTCAGAATTGACCTCGACCCTCGATCGTCACCTCTTTTAGGTAAAAATCAACCTCATCCCTTGATTCGTCACCTCCTTTATTTTAGAATTGACCTCGAACCTCGGTCGTCACCTCTTTTAGGTCGAAATCGACCTTGGCCCTTTGAGTCGTCACTTCTTTAGGTGAAAATTGACCTCAACCCCTGGTCCTCACCTCTTTTAGCTCAGAATTGACCTCATCCCCGGGTCGTCACCTCATTTAGGTCAGAAATGACCTCAGCCCGTGGTTGTCACCTCTTTTAGGTCAGAATTGACCTCGACCCTGGGTCATTACCTCCTTTAGGTCAGAATTGACCTCACCTCGGGTCATCACCTCTTTTAGGTCATAATTGACCTCAACCCTCGATCATCACCTCTTTTAGGTTAGAATTGACCTCAACCCTCGGTCGTCACCTCTTTTAGGTAAGAATTGACCTCGGCCCAGGGTCGTCATCTCCTTTAGGTCAAAATTGCCCTCGAACATCGGTCGTCACCTCCTTTAGGACGTAATTGACCTCATCCCTGGGCCGTCACCTCTTTTAGGTTAGAATTAACCTCAGCCTTGAGTTGTCACCTCTTTTAGGTCATAAGTGAGCTCGACCCCGGGTCGTCACCTCTTTCAGGTCAAAATTGACCTCAGCATCAGGTCGTCACCTCCTTCAGGTCAAAATTGACCTCGACCCTCGGTCATCACCTTTTTTAGGTTATAATTGACCTCATCCCTTGGTCATCACCTCTTTTAGGTAAGAATTGACCTCGGCCTTGGGTCATCACTTCTTTTAGGTCAGAATTAACCTCAGCCCCGAGTCGTTACCTTTTTTAGGTCATAATTGACCTCGACCCTCGCTCCTCACCTCTTCTAGGTTAGGATTGACCTTGGCCCTCGGTCATCACCCGTTCTAGATCCTTAGAATTAACCTCACACCGCAGAATTGACCTCTTTCCAAAACATCATGTGGTATCTTTTCTATGGATTTCACTTGTTGAAGCTCAACCGTCAAGTGACTATGTAGAAACCATAATATCTAACCCCTAAGTCTCTCCTTAGGTCCTTAGCACATCCCCATTTCATTACAAGCCCTATGTCATACTCTGAGTACTGATCTAGAGGACATCGCGCGCTCCCGGACCTTGTTTGACTCTAATCAACTCTATCATCAGAGAAAAAGCTCATTGAATCTTCGAAGGGCTTTCAATACCCTTTCCAACAGTCCTCCCTGTGCACAAATTGGCATAACGGTTCAGATGAACGAACCATTTTACTATCGAAAATCGATTCAGAGGCCACTGGGTGCTTCTGGGCCTCGATTTGACCTCGATCAATGTCATCGTCAGAGTGAAAGATCTTTGAATGTTTAAAAGTCACTAAACCCCCTTTCCAATGGTCTGCCCCGTGCATAAAATGACATAACCGTTCAAACGAATGTTCATTTTTCCCCCAAAAATAAATCCGAAGGCCACCAGGCGCTCCCGGGACCCGTTTGACCAATGACAACTCATCAAGATGAATGAGACTCAATTATTCTCTAAAGAGAACTAAATCCCTTTCTAATAGTCCACCCTGTACGTGATTCTAACTTACGGTGCAAACGAACGATCCGTTTTACTCTGAGAGGTCACCGGGAACTTTCGAGCCCTGATTGACCAAGGTAAACTTTCCAAACTGAGAAAAACTCTTGGAATTTTGAAGTAAATCTCTTAACCTTTCCAAAATTCCACCAATGTTTGATTCTAACTTACCATTCGAACAAAAGATCCATTTTCGTCCGATGATCTCACGTCAAAAGGACCGACGTGCGCTTCAGAACCACATTTGACCCAAAGTTAATTCCTGAACCTGGGAGTGGTCCAAGGAATCTTGAAGGTATCTGAAGTACCTTTCTAACGATATTTCCCAAGCATGATTCGAATCAACGAATTACGTTCTAGACTATTTTCCAAAAAGATATTCACGAGACTCCCAATCAGCAGTTCAATTGGCCGGACTAGGGAAATGTCGATCGACACCACTACTCACCCTATAAATAAAGGGCATGACCTCACTCCAAGGGCAAACCATAGATCCATCAACATCAGTGATCTCAGCAACATTCTATCGAAATCAACAAAATTCCTATGACACCCTGCTTAATTAAATACCGGATGATCAGTCCTTTATTAAATTAAATCAAAGTAATAAGTTGGTTCATTCTTAGCATCACTGATGAAAAACATTTACTTTATGCATCACCTAATAATTAAATACGCTAGTGTCAAAAACATTTAATACATTAATTAAAACCCAATAATATAAACTGATAACACATTCACCACTTTTATGAACAAAATAATATTGAATAATAAACCATCCAACTAAATCAAATGAAACTGGAATAAACATCCTAGTAAAATATCTCAAAACCAACAAAATGTAATAATAACAAACCCAACTGAAAAACTGAGTACTGAAATAAAATGAGTACAATATCTGTCTGATATAAATAGAAACTGGGAACGAGTAACACATGCCCTAACTAAAATGGCTAAATAGGAAACTGAGATGTCAAGGATGAAAGCGTCTACAGATGAGGACCTGCAACTCCCACACTAGCTGTAGCACGTCAAATATTCCAACGAGCTAAGCCTGACATCCATGTGGCTAGACACCTAAAATAGTTGTACAAGAGAAAATAGATTTGCAAGAAGCGGGTCAGAGCCTAAGTGTAAAATATTTTAAAATAGTTTATCAAGTAGTTAAAATGCCGTAAAGCAATTACTTTGTATATGTTAGCTTTTCGAACACTCACTTAAAATTCTCACCTCTCAACTATTGTGCACGCCTAACATACCTCTGAACCATTCTAGTCATTGTCATCACACCTAACTAGATTGTAGACATAAGCCTTCTAACTATCACTTATAGTAATAACCCATATTTCCCACAAACTACTATTATTAAACGGTTCTACATTTACTATCTTGAGTAAGATTTTCACAATAAGGTTAAGTTTTCACATACTTAATTTGATTCCGTTAACATTCTTATTGACATATTCACACGGTAGATTAAATCACAAGTATTTTTTTATCACACTAATATAAATAAATACTAATACGGCACCCCTAGACTTAGCTGTGGTGCGTGCATAGTCCCGGTACCTCTCGTACTGAATAAGGACAATCGGTTAGGAATCACTATCGAACCATATAGATACAAGTCAAACATATTGGAGGTGAACATAGTTCCAAGTCTATGGTCTATACACATATCTACACACCCATATTACCTTCATCATTATCATTATCATTATCATCGATAGACCATACCTAGGTTCCATGTTTTGAGGTACCAAATCTAAAATTCTTCCAATGGGATCATCAGGATAAGACTCTCCTCTCTTAAAACCTCCCGCGATAGCAAACAACGTAGGTATGTTATATACAAAATAAATCATAGAAGTGTCATTCTCCCCACCTATATATATTCATAACATTAATATGGTATACGCACGTCCCATATCTCAAGTTTCATACATAGTATATTTATATCTCCAATATCCCACATATTTATAATTTATAAGTTTACTTCTCATTATTCACTCTCAAGTATTTCTCACCTCTCCAATTATAAACAATATTCTACCCATAATATCAGTAGATAACTCACTATAACCTACTGATCTAAATTACCATTTTCCCTGAATTCCAGTGATCTGAATTATTCTCCAAGTTAGGTCATTCTCACTATTTTTCCTAATTAGGTTTTGCCTTAAATTCTCCATTATAAGACTAAATCCAATACCCAACCTAGGCCTACTGATATCCTAACATAATCTCAATTATATTAAAATAATTCATGTAAATACATTCCAAACAATTTCCCAAGAATTCTAATTAAAAGGAGAAAATTGACCAAAATTGGGCAGCCGAATCGATTCGGCCTGGTTCGAATCGATTCGATCGTACATGTATTGAAAATCTGCATTAGTGATCTTACGAGTTTCTCCAATTTCCAACATCAAATCCTCAATTTAACATCCCCAAACTCCCAACCAATCATGCTAAATGTTATAGTAACATAATTACATAAGTTCTAACGTTCAAGAATCATAATTTCATCAAAGGGGCATCAATTATTGGGATTAAATCAAGATACTTTACCAAGAAGCCTAGTTTATCATCTTGTTCAAGAATATTCATAAAATCCCAGATTTATCCATTAATATTCATTAAAATTTTGTGGGTTCTAGTCTACATACATTAAGGAATTTAATCTTAAATAAATTCAGTCCTAGTTATGAATTTACATCTTCAAATTTTACTCAATTCATATGCAATTCATGTGTGTTCTTCATCTACATTAACATGGACATAATTATTGCTAATATTTTGTAATTTTAAACACTTTCCTATAGAATGAAGGTCTGATCCGTTTTTGTAATTGGTATGGTTGTGATACTCACTCTCCGATCTACGTGGTGATGGCCTCGGTGGTGTAAACGACATAGGCATGGTGGTTCTAGCCTTGGGGGGTGGTTATTCTTCCTCATCTAATGGCTTATGTGAATATTGTAAATTATAACCCTCAAAGACACAACTCATCACTTGATATAACCCTTTAAAATTCGTGGGTTTAATTCCCTTAAAAATGCAAATGGCCAAATTACTCCTCCGAGGTGCCAGTATGGCCTAAAAGTTCCCGGGACCCAAACTAAACCCCTGGGTAGAATTTTCTGACTATCTCGGCCCTTTCGGACAAATTGGCACACTCTAAATGACCATTTGGGTGAATTATAAATAATTTACTTTTTATTCCATTAAATTGAGTCCTGAGACGACTGACACGCGTGTTCCGACTTAATTATTGTAACTGTCGTATTTTTCACTCGCGTCAATTTTTATAAGTTCACAATCACATATTACTTTATTCACTCAGTAATATTCAATATAATTCTCATAAATAAATACTAAACCTTATCTCGATAGTTAATATTTAATTTAATCCAAA
This sequence comes from Sambucus nigra, assembly GCA_949130495.1. Lineage (NCBI taxonomy): Eukaryota > Viridiplantae > Streptophyta > Magnoliopsida > Dipsacales > Adoxaceae > Sambucus > Sambucus nigra. The sequence continues at coordinate 214,825,576 of OX422210.1, read as the reverse complement.
TTAATTATCAATTAATTTCCCATATTTAATTTTAATTAATCGCATGATTTAAAAGTAAAAAAAATTACAGGGTATTACAGTTCCTCCGTGTGAAGTTCCATTTAAATTTATATTCCCATCATTTTCATACCAAATTTAGCAAATCTCATTCTCTCTCATCCAACATTCATCTCACATTCAAGGGAGTTCATCGAAGATCAATGATCAAGCTTCAAAGAAGGTCCAAATCCTTCCGATGATAAGGTGTATTGGGTAAAATTGGGATTGGTAGGGAAGGCCAGAATTGGAAAATGTCCTTATGATGTCCATTAGTCCTTTTTCAGGATTTCGCTAATTTTTCTCCTTTTTTTTTCTATTTTTTCACACTTTTCTTGCTAATTATGGTGAGCATTATTCTATTTTTTTTCTTTCCCCTTTTTATGAACTTTTCAAACTGAATCTCTGATTTTTTTACTTTTCATAATTCCGGGCCATTTGGTTTTTCGGGTTACAAACGAAAAGGGAATTTTTTTTATTAGGTTCAAATTGGGTTGAAAGGGATAATTTTTCACAACTTTTTGTGGCTAATATTGTTGGGTAAACAAATGATGGCCTACTTCATTTTCCAAATTACTAGTTATTTTACCATATCTGTCGTGGGATTAATTTAGTTTAGAGATTTTTTTGCTCATTTTCAAGACAACATCTCACACATTTCCCGTAACCCTTCAAAACAAAAATTTGAGATCTTCAACGACGTTTTTAAACGCTGAAAAGAACATTGAGTTAACCAATAACTCAAATTTATTTAAAAACTCACAAGATTGATAGGCTCGAAATCTCACCGGGTTAGTTAATCTCCACACTTATTCGTAAAGTCATCAATTTTCTTTCAATTTCCATCTTTGGTCAATTTCCGCTTTGTGCATTTTATTTTTACAATTTAAGACTTTAAACAAAATATCACGACATTTTTTGAAGAATTTAAATTCCAATTTTTATTTATTTTGAAGAAAAATATTTTCAAGTTTTTCATTTTTTTTTGTATTTTTTCGGCATTTTAAAAAAATGTGGAGTTTTTAAAAGACGCACATGTCACCCCCCCTAAATTAGACTTTTGCATTTTCCTCAATCAAAAGGACAAAAATCTAAATAAGAAAAAATAATAAGTGCAACAAATAAAACAAGAAAATATTTAAAATGTAAAAAGACACTATATAAGTCCAACACACGAATAAAAAATGCAACAAAAATCACCCCATACGCGTCGGAGGTGCGACGACCTCTCTCTCCACTAAAAAATGATCGGACCCCCTGTACGAGGTCCGATTCTCTCCTTCTCTCTCCTGTCCTAGCATTGTAAACTAATAGTTGGAACAAATTGGGACCCGTCCCATAGATAAATGGAGTTACCTTGAGGTTCATGATATCTGTAATGAATAGGATCCCCATGGTTCCCAATCAAATTTCAATTTACTTGTCCTATCTTGGAGAAAACATCACATTGAAATTGGAGGGACATGGTTACTCTAGATCTTTATTAACTTCGGGAATGCATGGGTTAGACAAGACTTGATTTCTCTACTCTATCGCGTCCGAGGACTCAAGTGGCACGGGTGGATGGTCACGAAGAAAAATCTCATTTATCCTATTTCTCCTTTCACTCTCTTCGATGTGACTACATGGGTCCAATAGTGATTAAATTTCAATGATGATGATGTAAACAACACCACCAGATAAAGAGGTAGTAGTGCTCAAACAGGCGTAACAATGGAAGTAAATAACAACACAAATATGTAGTAGGAAGAAGAGGAGAAACACTAGTATATAAGTGGTTCGGCCAATCCAGCCTACGTCCACTGTGAGTGTGTGAGTAATTTCACTACAATGAAGGAACTAATGTCTTGTGATACAATCTCTCACTTTCTCACTCTACTCTGTATACCAACAGAGTTTCAGCTATGGCTATAATTATTGATCCTTTCCAAGGTAGGAGAAGATAGGTATTTATAGTGTTTGGGGGTGTAGTGTACACCCCAAGCATGCTATGAGCGTGTGTGGGTTAAATACACCAATCACGGGTGGATAATATCAGTACCATCTGGTGCCAACACTATCAGCCCTGCTCCACTTCCTCTTTCACAGGACGACCCATTAACTAAGAGGTTCCAGACAGTTTCATTTGAAGAGAAGTTTCCCTCTGCTAGGGTCCCCTGCTTTTAAGGTATCTCTCTTCTTCATTCTCAACTATTCGTTGTTTAATAGTACTTGCCTCCGCCTAGTCCAACGTTCAGTTGACGTTTCTCCCCACTAGCTCATCTGTAGCCACTTAATTTTTCTCAACCTCGGCCTCATCCCTCGTAAACTCAGCCATAAAATCTGCGAGTGCATATCCCTTGATGGAAACCCTAGGTTGATAAACAACATCGTACTCCCCCAACTCGATTGCCCATGAAATTAGCCTTCCTGACTTCTCAGGCTTATGAAGGACCTATCTTAGTGGGGAATCAGTCAGGATGACCATGGAGTGGTCCTGGAAGTATGGATTCATTTTCCTAGAAGCATGTATTAAACATAGGCTAACTTCTCAATCCGAGGGTACTTCTGCTCAGACCCATGGAGTGCTTTGCTATTGAAGTACACTGGTCTCTACACTCCATCCTCTTCTCTTGCTATTGGAGCACTGATGGCTGACTCTGAGATAGTTAAGTATACATATAGCTTCTCACCCTGAATTAGCCGAGATACGAGTAGGGGGAACCGAGATAGGACTTCATCTCTTTAAAAGCTATGTCACATTCATTATTCCCTTCAAAGGCCTTTCTAAGAACTTTAAAAAAAGGAAGACATTCATCTGTATCTCTAGATATGAACCTGTTACGTACATCCACTCATTCGGTCAGCCTCTGAATGTCTTTGATGGTTCTGGGTATCTTCATTTCTACAAAAGCCTTGATCTTTGCAGGGTTAGCCTCTATTCCCCTTTGATTGATAATGAAGCCCAAAAACTTTCCTTTTCCTACCCCAACGACACATTTGGCCAGGTTGAGCTTCATTCTATATTTGTCCATGGTGTCAAAAGTTCTTTCAAGGCTGGCCATATGAGTGTCGGCCTTCAGACTCTTCGTCAACATGTCGCCCATATAAACTTCCATGGACTTGCATATCTGATAGTCGAACATCTTATTTATCAGAAGTTGTTATGTAGCCCTTGCATTATTTAGGCCGAAGGGCATGACCTTGTAGCAATAGCTCCCCTCGTCTATAATGAAGGTTTTCTTTTATGAGTCAGTTGAGTCCATAAAGATCTGATTATACTCGGAATATACATCCATGAAACTCATCAGCTCATGTCCCACTGTGGCATCCACCATCTGATCTATATGAGGAAGGGGAAAATAGTCCTTTAGGCAAGACTTGTTTAAGCAGTGAAGTCTACACACATCCTCCATTTCAAATTACTTTTCGGTACTATGACAGCGTTAGATAATCACTCAGGGTATATAACTTCTCTGATGAAATTAGCTTCTTCAAGCTTTCGAACCTCCTCTTTGATGACTTCATATTTCTCTCTTAAGTATATTCTTACTCTTTACCCAATGGGCTTTCCATCCTCTACAACATTGGGTTTATGACCCATTGTCTTAGGATTAATACTTGGCATGTCTTCATGGATCCAGGAAAAGATAGTCCGTTTCTTCTTTAACAGCTTCACTAGTTCCTCTTTCATTTTAGGCTTTAGGGCTTTGCCGACTTGGATGGTTTTTTACAGCTCATACTTATTGAGTACGATGGATTCTACCTCCTGTGCGGCCTCTTCCTTCTTTAGTTTGATTTCATCTCTAGGATCAAGGGTGTCAATGTTGTACATGGTTGTTGCCCTCTTATGAGCGTCTCTCTCTTCTGCAGAGTTGAAGTAGCATTCTTGAGTCGACGTTTGGTCACCTTAAACTTCCCCTACTCCATAAGGAGTCAAACATTTTAGCATCTGGTGGACTGTTAAAGTCACATTCTCAAATTCCTTGAAGGCTACTTGTCCCATGATGAGGTTGTAGGATGATAAGACATTTTCATCCATCACAAAGAAATTGATTTTTTGGTCAACCTCTTAGCCCACTCATCTCCCATCCTCACATCCATTTCATACATTACCAGTGGATGGACCTTCTCTCCACTGAAGCCAATCAAAAGGAGGTGGTAAGGGATAAGACTTTCTTGGTTAAGACCCAAGCTCTTTAAACATGGCCAAAACATAATGTCTGCAGAGCTTCCCCCATCTACAAGGATCCTCTGAACTTCGCATCCAAGCACCCTTGTGGTGATGACTAAAGGGTCATCGTGGGGAGCTAAGATACCTTTTAAATCAAGTCGAGAGAAGCCAACTATGAGGGTATCCATATCTACCTTCTTCCTCTTCTCATGTTTAACCTCTGTAGAAGCCAAGTTCACCACCTCGGCCTTAGTCACCGCTTTGACCTCTGCCACATGAGACTTGCGATCAGCTACCTTTGAGCCACCCCCTGCTAGTCCTCCACAGACAGTATTCACACCAAAATAGATCATACCGACCCTCTTTACTAGGACATTTTCATCCTTTGGTGGGAGATCAGGGTCATCGTCATCATCATCTAAGGCATCAGCTCTTCTGGCAGAGGTATCTTCCCGACATTTATCATTTATTTTCTTCTTAGGATCATCTCTTCCTCCCTTAGAATCTCTACCATCCACATACTTTCGGAGCTTTCCAGACTTTAACATTTTTTCAATCTCATTCTTCAGAATGAAGCACTTCTCAGTTAAATGAAGATGATCTTGATGGAACTCGCACCATAAGTTCTTATTTCTCTTATATGGAGGAGCTTTTAGACTCTCTGGCCATCTCAGAGATCTAAAATTCTTTATTTTTTTGAGGATGTTCTCATAACTTACACTCAGAGGAGTGTAGTCTGAGAATTTATCATCTGCAAATCTTTTGTTACCGTCTTTATTGTTCTTCTAAAATTTGTCTCCAGTGCTGATCCCTCTTTCATCCTCATATTTTGTATCCATAGCTTCCTCTGCGTTCATAACCTTTCCATATGTTGACAACAACACGGCCATTGACTTGGGGGTGTCTTCAACTAGTATCCATAAGATCTTTCCCTTCTGTAGACCCCCAATGAGAGCGGTCATGGCTATGCTCTCTTCGTAATCTTTTACCTCCAACTTGTCCTTGTTGAACCTCGCGATGTAATCTCTGAGGCTTTCATTCTTCCCCTTCTTGACATACATCATAGGGGTTATCTTATTCTGAGGTCTTACCCCAAAATAAAAATTGTTAATGAACCTTTCGGCTAGACCTTTGAAACTCTCAATTGAATTTTTAGGAAGAGAAGTGAACCAGATATGCGCAGGCCTGGTCAAAGTGCTTGAGAAAGATCGACACCTCATCTCAGCAGGGATGGAATAGATGTCAACTGCAGACTAATACATCTTAATATGATGGACTGGGCTGGTACTTCCATCATACTTGGGAGACATCAATGGAGGTTTAAATTTAGCACGGGTTGGGAAGTTGACAATCCTTGCCACAAATGGAGAACCCTCAGAGTATCCCCTCTAGAGAGGGTCTCGTCTTTTCAAGAGATCTCCAATTTTGTTTTCCATCATTTGAATAAAGTTGTTCCATGGTTTAGCAACGTCACCTTGGTCGAGGTTATCCCCAGACACCTCCAAGGGGTGGACTGAGGGTTCCCCAGATAATGTACAACGTCGACTATTGACCTCCCCCTAACAATAGTCTCTGCTATATGGGGTCAGCCATTATGGTGATGACTGTCACCTCCTTCTCATCTAGAGCCTACAAGACTATTAATCTGGATAGTCTCTCCCTCAGATCATTAACTCGGCCGAGCCTTTCAAAGGCCAACCCTCTACTTAAGCGATCAAAAGATGATCCTCTTTGGCATGCATCACAATCTCATCTCTCACACTGCCCTCGGCTTTGCTGGATAGGACGTACAGTGTTATTTGAGACCTCATATGGCTCCCAATAGTTTGTCGGAGAATCCTCTGTGTCAATGTCATCATACCTATCCTCAGTGTCAATTATCTCCGATGAGACCCTAGGTGGTCTCATTATTATGTTCCGGCTTAGCTGAGCAAATTGCTCCTGCATCGCTTGTTGAGTTATAGCTAAAGACTTCAAAGCTGCTGCCACATCAGCCATCTCGGACTGGGGTGGTGCTAGGATGGAGCTGGGCCCTCCAACACCAGATGGTGGAGGTGGTAACTCTAGTCCCAAGTAAAAGACTACAGATCATGTAAATGAAAACACTAAAGAGCTTGATACTTTTAAGGATCCCTTTCAATAGTGAAATATCTCCACGCGATGGGGGAGGGTTGATGCACCACCAGAGTCTCCGATGAGTCCAAGCTTCAAGAAGGAAGAGATATAGCTTCTCGTTCCAACATATGGTGACAAACTCATGATGCTATAAAAATTACCACAAGATAAAGAGGTAGTAGAGCTCAAACAGACGTAACAATGACAACAAATAACAACACAGATATATAGTAGGAGATAAGGAGGAGAGTAGAAACACTAGTATATAAGTGGTTCAGCCAATCCGGTCTACGTCTACTATGAGTGTGTGAGTAATTTCACTACAATGAGGGCACTAATGGCCTGTGATACAATCTCTCACTTTCTCTCTCTACTCTGTATTCCAATAGAGTTTCAACTATGGTTATAATTATCGATCCTTTCCAAGGTAGGAGAAGATATGTATTTATAGTGTTTGGGGGGGTGTAGTGTACCCCCAAGCATACTGGGTTGGATACACCAATCATGGGTGGACACTTGGATGGGCCACATATAAGGAATGATGACCAAATATTCCCTCACGTGAGGGGAATGATTTGGTTATAACTGACTTGCTTACGTGTTCCAAGTCTTGCATGTGCTTGCGTGTGCTTAGACTTGTGTCATCATCTCATGGAACCTCGGCCTAGCTGAGTATGAGGTTGGGGAAGTCCAATAATGCTTTGACCTATAAATCATTAATATGACCTAGGCCTAGGAGTCTGATCGAGGTTAGTTAAAGGGACAAATTTAGTGTCGGCTGAAGTAGAGGATGAGATTGGCAGTAGTTCGAGCCCAAAAGATGTTGACGACCTCAGATGCTGGCCAACTGAGGTTGGTCAATGAGGAGTCGACATTACGTAGGATGACCTTTCTGATGGCTAATGTAGGCTCCCTGTCAACTCGGCTGTGAGACAGGCCAAGGTTAGTGACCCTGAGTACGAGGGTACACTTTGGGCATATCAGTCAACAGTGAGGCTCTCATCCACCGACTCGATTTTTTTCTCAAAATTTTCCAGGTTCATTTCTCCTACTTGGCTCTCTTGCTTACTTTACATGTCCTATCTCACTCGCTTAATCTCCAACTTCTCTCTCTCACATTGAAAAGAGTGATATTTCCCTCTCTCCACTTCTACGCTATCAATAGAAGTCACTCAACACGCCTCCCTCTTATCTCGATCAATGTTAGGATTGTCTCTCTCACTTAATGTAGTCAAACCCACCCGTACCGAATCTCTCGCGTGATTTCTCTTGGGATCGTGTACGATATCTTCCATAAGATCCATGTGTCACAATTCTCTCTCATCACACTCGAGCTTGGTGATGTTAGAGATATTTATTTTGAGGGTCATATTCCTAAACGTGAGTTTCATTCGCCCATTTCAACTGTTGATTAGTGCGTTAACCGTAGCTAAAAATGTATGGTCGAGAATGATGGGAACATGATTACTCGATACAATGAACGAATCCTCGTCCCAAATGACAAAATTTACCAAGAATTAAAAAGTATCGACTTGGACGATCACGTTTCCAACAACCCTCGAGGTATCTTCACTAAACGATTTGTGAGCTGGAAAGTCATCTTTGTGGGCTTAAAGTCCCTTAAGTCTAATTGCTTATAGATGTAGTCGGGGAGAATGTTAACACTTACCATTAAATCTATTAGAGCTCTAGATTCAATTCATCCACATGATGCATGAAATGGTAGGTTCACCTGGATCTTTAAATTTTGGTGAAAGGTCGCTTGATAGTATTAAGCTGACGTTTTGTGCTAGGAACACATTTTTCTTTACCTTTATCCTTCTTTATACTGTCAATAATCCTTAAGGAATTTAGCATAGTTTTGAATTTTCTTTATGGCTTAGATAAAAGGCAAATTAAGCTTTTCTTGCTTGAAGACATCCAGCACATCTTCACGGGAGGTCCTTTTTTGAGATGGAACTAACTGTTGAGGGAACGATGCAGCAGTGGGATGTTTCACTACGATTTTAGTCCCACTAGTATTGTACTAATAGTCACTCTCATTTAAAGGGACATTTTCGACCTCTTGCGTGTCGGGCAAAACCTCCTTATCTTTGGGTTCGGCGTGAGGGGGTGGTGATAAATCAACAACTCTCCAACTAAGTAGAGTGGTAATTGCACTACATTGCTCTTGATGGTTGTGGGATGTAGAGCTAACACTAGTTTGACCTTGAGGAGGTCTTTGGCCTTGGGTCAAAAGCTTACCCTTATCTTGGATACTCAAGGATGCTTACAACTTAGAAATGTCAGCATTTATCTTAGCAAACATCCAGGAATTTTGAGCATTCATCACTTGTTGGTTTTGCATGAATTGATTGATGATATCCTCTAACATTCACCTCGGTGGGGTAATATATGATGCAGGAGGTGGTGCTTGTTGGAAGTGAGGAGGCAGTGGTGGAGGAGGGGCAATGTGTGAATTAGGATTCACCGTAGCGTTTGGTTGCCCATAACTAAACCCCAGATGGTTCCTCCAAGAAAGATTAAAAGAATTCCCGAGAGGGGCATTAAAATTATCCTTATGATTTCCTATCGATCCCACTTGCCCTTGAAGCATAACTTTGCAGGTGTGTATCATCAGACATTCCTCTATTGAATGACTCGCCTCACAGATTGCACACACCTTCTCTTTTGTAGCTCGAGTGGATCCCGTTGTTACTTTTACCCATGATTCGAGTACTTCTTACAATTTTTCATCAATTTCGTTAAATCGAAGGTTCCATACAGTGTCCTTATCCACGTCATAGAGACCGAACATGAAAGGAGTAGTGAATGTCTATCGAACCCGATTTTGGGTGTTAGGATCTGTTGTGCCCCATGCTTGAGTAGTCTCGATGACATAATTGAGATGGGCCGTAGAATCATTCGTATCCAACTCCAAAAATGGTCTCTCGCATATAGTTTCAACAAGTTGTTTAGACGTTATACTTATCCCCTTATGAAAGAACGAGATGAGGCGATACTTCTCAAAACTACGGTCTGGACATGTGCTAAGCAACTCTTGGAAGCACTCCCAACATTGATCGAATGGCTCATTCTCTTGTTGTTTAAAAGTTTTAATTTGATCCATGATGGAATATTTTTGTGTTGATGGAAGAATTTTAAAAGAAACTTGGCTTGCATCTCCCTCCGTGACCCGATCGAGTTCTGTGATAAAGGTCAAAGCTAGGTCTTAGCTTTATCCTTTAAGGAAAAAGGAAACAGTTTTAGGCAAATGACATCTTTAATGCAAGCTTAGTCACCAAACATTTCGCACACCTTTTAGAACTCATGGATGTGGAGGTGTGGTTTCTCCGAGTCTAACCCGTGAAACGTGGGAAGAATTTGTATCATCCCATTACGAAAATGGAGCTATCCTTCATTGTACGAAAGCAAAATGCATCCTGGGGTGATGGTTCGCTCAGGATATAGCAGTTATTTCATGGGACGATACGAACTTCACCCTCACCCATACCAAAACTAGCATTATCCGACATGGATCTCTCTCGAATTGATTGGAATTCCTCACTCGACACACTCAGAGTGTGAGTTATGATAGAGTTAGCGGTGTAAGAGGTGGAAACCAGAATTGAGGAATGTTTGGAGTGTGTGGGCTATCGAGATTGTACTCTCCTAGAGGATTTTCATAAATTTGGGTAGGAGTAAATTATGAAGTTTGTTGAAGATTTTGCATAAAAATATTTTGAGAGATGCTATATTTTTTTCTTTTTTTTATTTTTTGAATTTTTTTGAATGTTTTGGATTTTATGATTTTTTTTGGATTTTTAAGAATTGGAGTTGAATTTTAGATTGACTCAACCGAACCTAAAATTCTACCTAGATCCCCTGCAACGGCGCCAAAAACTTGACGTGACTCAAAATGTGTCTCTAGTGCGTTCTATATACGGTTCAAGTACAAATCGATCGCGTAGGTAATAATCCCGTTAAGACGGGATCGAATCTTCAGGGAAGTAGGACGTAGAACATGACGACTGAGAGGAAAATACATTTAACCCTAAACTGACTCAAAAAATGAGAGAAAAAGGTAATGACGTTTGAGGTTTATCTACTAACTAAATGAAAATTACTTGAGCGAGTAATTAAACTACGTATACACAAGTAAACTAACTATGGATTATCTAATATGAAGGAGATATTTAGGTTGGACTACAATCCCCCGAACCCTGGTGTTTTGACTGGATATAAAAACTAATTATGAATTAGATAATTAAATAAACCACAAACTTTATTAATCTCAAGCATTACATATATGAGGGTACAAGACCGTATCATACATAATCAAGAATAACACTCTTAAACACCCCAGTTACCTAGGTCAAATGAGGTTAAAAGTCTAAAGATGACCATAACAACTAATCAACACAATTCAATCATTTATTTAATTCAGGGAATTACTTTTATATCCATGCAAACCACATCGAGCTGGGTTCATGCATCCCAACGCTTAGAAATCTAGTCGGACATGGTTACGTGAGAAATAACACAAATTTTAAAGTTACATGTGATGAAAATCATAATTATTTGAAAATTATAATGATACACGCAAAGAAGAGTTTTAACTAAGAAATAATGAATCACCAACTCAAAATATGAAAGTAATTGAAAGGAACGAAGAAACTAATACTTGGAATGAATAAGAACCTTGAATTAATCCGAAAAGAAGAACAAAATGTTGAACAAGATGAATCTGAAAGTTCTTGTCTTAAAAAATGACTCAAACGAAATAAAAAGAAGCCTCCTTATGCCTGATATGATAAAAGAATAAATACATCACGTTAGTTTAAGTGTTTGTCCCATGAACAACTCTATTTTTGAGGAATAAAGAATTAAAAATTCGTCCAGGAGAACCGATTATGTTTTCCTTCTTTACAGGGTGAACTCGCTCGGTGTATAACAGTTTGGGGAACATGTTATACTTCTTATTCATTGGTTCAGTTTGGCGTTGATAGTGTGGCGAACCAGTTCGGTGATGATTTCATCAGTTCGGTTTGCTGCCTTTTTATTTTTCTTCCTTTTTCTCCTTTATTTCTTCTTAAATTTGAAGATTTATAACTTTGCAACCGGGACTTGGATTTTGATACCGTTTCTTCCTACATGCTTATATACTCAAAGTCTTCAAGTTTCCTAGAGGTTCCATGTCTTAATTCTTGGTGTAAAGTTATTGTTTTTCCCTTTACTTTCCTTCACTTGTATCTTTCTTGAGTTTGAGTTTTCCCTTTTCTTCAATGGTCTAAAATACCTACAAAATGTAGGAGAAATATAAGAAACTCAATGAACTATATATAAAAGGATAGTAGTAAGGATATGAGATAAGTCAATTTGATTTACACCGCATAGGATGATAAAAGCCTCTAAATTAAGGGTATAACTACGAAGAATTTATGTCTAATCAGACTAAATTCCTGGAAAGATGGGTGTTCCAATTTTTTCACGAGGCAACCATGTTATGTTATTCATGTAGATATTGGAGAGGCTCCACCTGATGGATCCCCCTGAGTACCCTCTGTTGGGTGCTCCGAATTATTTTGCACGACCTTTTTTAGATTTGGCCCATCTATGGATAACATGGTGAATTGGCTTGTTAAGCATGGGGCCGGGAATATTCGTTGGTCAGTGCTGTGGTAGGGAAACATGCATCTTGTTCTGCAACTAGGTGACCATTGTTATGTCTACTTGGTAGGCATTTATTAGACTTTCTTCTATTTTCCATGGAAACTTCTGTGTCAAGTAGACTGGGAGTATATTGTTCCCCATCGTATAACTAACTTATTTCCTGTAGTAGATCTGACTGAATCTCTAAGGATTATCCTCGAACCTTTGTGGAAGCATCACCGATCGACTACACATATGTCTCAGTCATTCAGGGAGCCTAGGTTTATACACGGGGATTATTTGAAATGGTTATGGAAGAAGGAAGTTATGAAGTTCTATGCTGAGGAGACTGGACAAAGGTGGCTTATGATGTTTGATGATCTAGAAGAGGGCGTCGGGGTTTCATCGAATCTAATCAAGGCATACCATCACATTGAGCGAATATAAAAGTGTAGTCGAGATTAGGATTCTTAGGGTCCTTCGGAGATTGGAGATGATGATGAGGTGGGTACGTCTGGAAATTGAAGCAGTTCTTATAGGGAACATAAGGGGTGGAAGAATTTTGGCAACAAGTGGGTTTTTGTATAGGTTTGGGGAGTTTGTGAGGTGTTTGTAAGGTGTTTTGTTGTTTCTCATTCTTAGCACTAATGTGCCATGTAACTTCCATATTCGTTTCTTATAAAGATGATGAATATTTCAACATATTTGTTGTGCCTTTAATGAAGTACTTTTTGTTTGAACTATCGAATACCGATCACTAAGGCATACGTAATCCTTTTGTTCATTTAAATGATGAGATAGACTAATGTTGTGGGTGGGAGAAAAGAATAACATCTTATAAAAGAGAAAGGATTGTGCCCAAGGTATGTTTATGGGTTGCCTATATACCTCTATGGGATTTTGAAAATCGTGAGTGTTTATTTGAAAAGGTGATTTCTTGAGAGGATTAGGTCTTACATAGTTTTACGAAGAGAGGATATATTTTTTTATTTTTGTAATAGAAGGTAGGTGAAAAGAGTCATAGGTAGATGAGAGTTCGGACTGGGGGTAAATTGTTTTAAGAAGTTCCAAATTATCTGGATGCACCATCTCCAGTCCATAGAGGTCTGTGAGTATAACGACGTCGCCTGACATAATTTTCTTTACGACTCAGGACCCACTCTAGTTAGGTTTTAATTTCCCTCTTAGATCCAAAATGAGTTCTATGATTACTTTAGGGGAGAGATCTCCTTTTTTCACACCGCGGTCCTTCACTTTTTTTTAATGATCACGCAATATGGCAATGGTACCCTTATATAGGATATAAGGCTTTCAATCTTATTTCATCCAAGAGTATGAGTTTGTCTTAAGAACTTCACTTTCAATATTCCTCACTCACTTAACTTTTGATCATGACCCGTATGGCGGGTATTTTAAGTTTGATAGGTAAGACTGCCTCCATGCCATATACTAGAGAGTAGGGGTAGCCCTGTTAGATGTTCTGATGGAAGTATGGTAGCCTCAGAGGGCATATGGGATACGGTTGGCCCACTCTCTACAACTTTAGATCATTTCGATAATGATGGAATTGAGGATTTTGTTAACATCTTCCCCCCCCCCCCCCCCCCCGTTGGTTTGTGATTAGTAGGGATAGGAATTGTGCTATTGAATTCCAAACTCATCAATTAGTTAAGTGACCTCAACTTTGAAATAAATCCCATTGTCTGATACCAGTTCATGGTGAACTCCGAAGCGGCATATGATGTTTTTCCCTATGAACTTAGATACTTTCTTTGCATTCAACACTACGTATGACTCGACTTCAATTCATTATGTGAAGTAGTCAATGGAAACCATGATGAACTCATTCCCATTTGATGCCTTTGGAGTAACTTTCTTGATGATGTATATGCCCCAAGTGAAGAAGGGCTAGGGAGAAGTCACGGTGTACAACTTTTGGGAAGGCAAGTGTTGAAGGTTAGCAAACGTATGGAATTTGAGGCATCTGACATAACCAATGTAGTTGTTATCATCTAATATTGGTATTTAGATTTATGATTATGAGCTAATAGATAAAATTAATGAATAATAACAAATAAAGGGATTAACGGTTTAAATTAAGAAAGATGTGAGAGATAGAGAAAGAAAAAGAAAAAGGGGATTAACATGCTTCGGCCCAACGCAGTGCTTATATCCACAAGTGCTATGCAAGTACATGTTATTCAGTTAGATAAGCGTCATGAGACATACAAACTCTCAAGAATTTCCCTATTATCTCTCTGAATGGGTGTTAAACTAATCAATCTCTTGTGTCCCTTCAGGTGGAATTATGAGCTATTTATAGGAGAAAGATAGTAGGGTTTAGGTGGAGTGACTTTATGAGTCAGGTAGTTAGAACTTTCTACATTCCAAGAAACGATTAATAAAGATTCAGTTACCATCAACAGGAAGGGTGGGTTGTTAACTGTAAGGACACAAATTTTCAATTGAGTCTTATGTTGTATTGTCTTAATTCCAGACAAAACCAATTGAGTCATAGGATACAAGTTTTCTCCTATCAATCCTATGACGTTTGAAGAAGTTGAAGATATAGCGACCAAATTTTAAAGCTTCATCATTACCGAGTTTCTAGTGCCATGTGTCACGTCATCAACATGAGGATTTCAATGTCTCCAAAAAGTATGAATGCATTTAATATATATAGGTAGATTTGGAATATTTTTGTGGGTTTTATTTTGGTCTAAATGACTTTTATTTTCAGAAAATATTTTTAGAACTTTGTATAAAAAGTTTTGGACTGAAAATGAAATTTTAAGAATTTCTTGAATTTTCTGAAAAGTCGTTCGAACGAATTTTTCTCGTTCAAACGAATTCTTTCGAACGACATTTTGAATGAGGATTCCAACGAATTTGTATTAAACTCTTTGAATTATCGTTAGTTAAAGTCCTTCGAACGACCTGGGACAATTTCTGACAGTTTTTTAAGCAGTTTTCTTAAAACCTACCACTTTCCCCACTTATTTTCCCATCAGTTTTTATCCATTCCGGGACAACTTTTTTAGATAGACTTTTCAATGCATTTTGAGAGAACTTGAGAGAGAGAAACATTCTTAAGAAAAGTCCCTTTTGTGTGTTTGATGTCTATGATTTAAATCCTTCCAAAACACAAAATACACACCCATGTTTGTTTAGAATCCAAGTTGTTCTATATATATATCTTTTCTTGGAGAGTGTTTGGCACCAGGTTTTCATCTTTACACATTAGAGAGTGTTTGGGTTCTTCTCCACCCTAAAAAGGAGTTCGTTTGTTTTTCTGCGGTGTTCCCACTCGAAGAAAGGCTTTGCGTCCGGATTGACGCTGACCATTGCCCCATCGATGGATTCCGAGACTGCGGTGGAGTCCATGTTTACCAAAAGGAGAGTCAAGGCTTGAATGGAGTCATGTAAGTTGTGTAAGTCTGTTGTCTTGTAATTGTAATTTCATACCTAGTGGATTTGTTAGGCAAGGGTCGTTCAAGGTTTTTTCCATTTCGGGTTTCCTCGTACATTTCCCGATAGTATGATTGTGTTTATTTTTATCTTGCTAAAATCACCATATATGCATGCTAGGATAAATAATATAAAAATTGGTTTAATCATCACACTTGGTTAATTTGGTGCTAATTAATCATTTGGGTTGTGTTAGTTTAATTTAATTCAAGTCATCATATTTAATTTGTTAAAATTGGTGTTTAGTGTGTTTAGCCTGTATTGAAAATTGAATTAATTCTTATTAAGAAAATTTTAGGACTTGGGTTAAGTTAATTTTGTGTTAAAAGAAAAATTAACATATTTGTTCAACATTAATTTTAATTTAAAAGAAATTAAAATTTGTGTTTGAACTTTAATTGCAAATTATTTTTCTTTGTAAAATTAAAATTTAGGACCATAACCCGTTTTCAAATTGGTATGAAAGCTAGAAGCGCTAAGTTACTGCGTTTAGGTCCTTTTATGTCTAGCTTAAAAATGGAATTTTCCCCATTTTCAAAATGTTTAGTTTTTTATGGTTCTAATTACACATACTGAAAAACATCTATGAAATCGTCACTAAAGTCCGTTGATGAAAGAGTTTGGATATCATTTGTTACTGAGTAGTCCCCACCTATATGTTTATTTGAAAATGAACGTGTCCCCAAACCCTTAGAGAGATGGGTTGAGAATGAACTGAAATCATCAAATTTTAATTCCCGAGGCTTGAATGCCTTATTTAGTGTGATCACACCGGATGATTTCCGACGTATCATGACGTGTGAAAGCGCTAAAGAAGCTTGCGATATTAGGCAACTCACCCAAGAGGGAACTTGTCTCGTAAAAACTTCAAAACTTCAAAACCTCACCACTCAATTCGAGACCATTAAAATGTTAGAGAGTGAAACTTTTGATTAATTTTATGCTAGACTTTATGACATTGTTAATTCATCTTTTAATTTGGGAGAAAAGATACTCGACAACTGAGTAGTAAAGAAAATTTTAAGGTCCCTACCTGATAGATTTATTCCTAAAGTGACCGTGTTGAATTCTTTACCCACTTTAGCCTCTACGAAACTAGAAGAGATCCCAGGCGATTTACAAACCTATGAACTTGACACGTTTTCCTCTAAGACTGAAAAGAAGAAAGATAAGGGCATCGCTTTGAAAGCCCGAAAAGAGGAAAAATAAGTTTCGGATGATGAAAGTGATTTTGACTCGGAAGATATGGCTATGTTTGCTAAAAAAATCAGAAAATTTCTTAAGTTTAAAAAAGATAATATTAAAAATAATTTCAAGAAATTTGATCAATCTAAGTATGAAAAAGCCGAAAAATTCCCTAAAAGGTAAAATGAAGATCTACATAAGCACGAGTCAAATCGGTGTTTTGGTTATGAAGGGTATGGCCATAGGGCGAGAGAATTCCCCACTAAACTAAGGAGGGAAGGAAAACAACCAATCTCATATAATGCTACCCTTAGTGATAGTGATAAGAAAGAGGGACCCGAATCCCCCACTGAGCGTAACTTTACCGCGTTCATAGAAAGTCATGTAAGTGATAGTGAGAACTCGTCCAATGATCACATTATAATACATGACGCTTCCGAGACCAAAGTTTGTGAATCCCATGTCTTTGATGATTTAAAAAGTGGAGAAGAGATTGAGAGAGTGAAAGTGAAGAAAATGTTGATGAGAGTGAACTACAAATTGACTTTAGAGAGCTATATGGAGAATCTATTGAATTAAAAATGGCTAATTTTAAGTTAGAAGCTAGTTGCAGAGATCGTGCCAAGGTCATTGATGAGATTGCTTTAGTGAAAGACCTTAGGACATTTGAGAGAGCTCTTCCTGAGAAGATTGAATATGTTGAAGGCGAGAGAGATAGCCTTAGAGGTTTGATGGAAACAATGAAGAAAGAGCTTCTCGTGTTTGAAGGAATGAAGGTTTCATTAGAGTCTAAGATTTTAGGGTTAGAAGAAAAATTGAGAGACTCTAGTAAGGTCAAATTTGATTTGGAGTGTAGGTCCAAAAAACTAGATAAAATGTTAGGCAAGGTCCAAATAATAAATGACACTTGTGGAATAGGCTTCGATTCTTATAATTCTTCCGCTCATAAAGGTAAAACCACTATTTTGAGAGAATCACCTAGGAACACTTCTAAAGGTCAATCCTTAGGTACCACTTTTTGCCGAGCCTTTACTTGCTCACATTGTGGTCGAAAAGGTCATATTAGGAAATTCCGTTTTGATCTAATAAAGGATATTAGGAAATCAAAGGGTAGAGTCACCTCGTTTCTCAAATCCCGAGAGCATCACCTTTCACTAGTTTGGGTTAAGAAATTCGATTTTGCGGCTTTACAAAATAGGATTTTTATTCTGATTTACTTGCACTTGAAACCTCCCATGCTAAATAAAAAGGTTAAATGTGTTAGTTTTATTTACGTACTCTAGTGTTTTTGAGCTTCATGATATATTTATGTTAGTTTTATGTATGTTTGTCATTTTTTAGTACATGCTCCATGATTAATCACATGATAGAAATATGATTTGTGTACATCTTTTGTATTGATTTTTATTTGTTTATGTCTTAACAAGTGGTATCTTATTGAGAAAAATACAAAAATATTTTCTTTGTTTTTCTTTTGAGTTGATTTTTTTTTGTTTGGTGAAAATTTAAAAAAAATGCAAAAACATTTCTTTTGTTTTGTGTGTATTTTACTTTGGCACACTTTATGGGGCATATACTTGTGCTTGAATCCAATCCCTTTTCGCTTCCATGCGGTTAGAAGTTTTGGTTAAGATTGCTAATCCTTAAAATGTTCTTTGCCATGCTTACATGGCGTAGTTGTATTTTGTGTTGCTTAATGGATTTTATTTTTATATGCCTCACTTCACACATGCACGAGCTCACTTGAAATTTAACTTCACATGTATATTTGAGCTTTATGAGATGTTCTCGTACCAATCTAGTCATCTACATACTTTGTGAGTTAGGAAGATTTGTGCATGTTAGAACTGTTGCATGTGAGATTATTGTGTGTTTAAAAAAAATAATATATGCCAGTTCACGGGGAAGGGCTACGAAAGGAACAATCACCCTTTGCGATTAAGCCACCGTTTTCAATGGACCTATAAGAAATTCATGGTCCAAAGGCCGAAAGAAAAATATGGCATTAAAAGAAAAATATTGCCAAGGCCTATTTTGCTTAGATTGATATTTTCATCAATAGAAAAAAAAATATAATATTTAAGGGAGTTTGGATGGAATATCAACGGCTTTGCACAATGACTTTGTATCATACTTTCGCTATATTGTCATGATTCTATTGGTTTATAGAATCATTAAAATTCTAGGCTTTTGTGCATTATGTATGTTTGTTCATTCAGTTCAATCTTTATTGTCACATGAGGCTATATCTGAATGTGATAAAGTTTTGCAATGAAATGATCACTCTGTGAAAATGTTTTAAGTGATTGCATCATAATTTAATAGTTACTAGTTCACACCCTTACACTTCCTTTTACCACATATTTTTGGACACATTTTTCCATACGAGCGTGAAAAGCTTATTGTATTTGTGTCATGTATGGTGTTTATATCTATGTATATGTGCTTGTGTGTTAGTTATATTCATTATGTATATATTTTCATGGTATCTTTTTTTCCTTTTAAGTCTTTGCCTTGCTTACTAGTCCATATATTCTTTGAAGTCATAATTAGTTGATATATTGTTGCAAATTTTGGTTGATATCCCATGCTTATGTTAATACATTTTAATTGGTATCATTTTTTTTATCGCATCATTATTGCTATCCTTTGTTATTATGTGGATTAGTTGGATCTTATTGTTGTCATATGCTTAAATGTTCATATCACCTTATTCACTATTGCATGTTTAACTAGTTTTTCCCTTATTCACATCCCTTGTCTAGTTTAGGGGGAATGCTTGCTTTAATTGGGATGAAATAAGTTAATTTTAATTATTTATCCTTTGTCTATTACTGAATAAAAAGGGGAATAAATTGTATCTAAACCTTTAGTTTGGTAGATCTATCTTAGGGGGAGTTGCGGTATTCAAGGTAGATTATTGTTAGATAAATGTAATAACCCGGATTTTTTAAATGGGAATTTTTAAATTAATTTTGGAAATCGGAGAAAAATAAAATTTTAGATTTTACAAATTTTATAATTTAAAATGTTGTTTTTTATATTTGAAAAATAAATTTTCAAACGGAATTGGAATCGGAATTAAAATGGAGTTTTAATTGAATTTTTATTATATATAAGAGTCCTCAAAACATAAAACTCTCTTAGAGTCCTCAAAACATAAAACTCTGTAGCAAAAAAAATATTTAAAAATATTGAACGGTCCGATCGAGCTAAAATTTTTTGGACAGCTTCCTCTCGTCTTCACCTAATTCTTTGTAAAATTTCATCCAATTGCAAAGGCCTGATCGTCTAGAATAAAATTTTTAGTGTTTGTATCTGATTAGAACTCTTTTCTTAATCAAACTCTCAATCCTTTATATATCAACAAATTCGTGGATTGTCTTTTCAAATAATTTTTCTCAAACTTTTCAACCATAAAACCTTTCCAAAATTACTCCATTTCATATACAAACCATAGCCCCAAACTTATTCAAGATTTCACCCTTAAATTAGAAGGCTTATTTGGTGTTTTCTCGAGTTTGGGCTAGAACGGGATTTGATAATATTTGTGAGAGGAGCGTGATGGTGTGTATAGATTTTGAGGCTAAAATTATGTGATGATTCATGTGATGATTTTAAGGTTTGAGGTTTTAGACAATATGCTCCTTAATCTCGCGAGTGTTATTCCCGTTGTTTTCATGTGATTATTGACTCATATTTGGATTGCTAAATTCTTTGGAATCTGGAAAATTATTGTTGGAATCTATTCTAATTCATGTGGTATTATTTTGGTGTTGATCATGTTGTCATGAAGATTTTAATATGGCATGGAGGTTGGGCACCCGCCAATATTCCTTTTTTCGGATATGCTAAAAAAATGCATAGGCGCGGTACAGTGGTGAGGCTTGGTGACCCGGTTAATGTGTTGTTGAGAAATTATAGTGATATAATTCCTTATGAGATTCGCATTTAATTTGAATATTCGTATTCGTATTGTGATGTTTTATTCAATGCTAACATATTTGCTGCGCATCTTTCCTGTCGTATTGTGTATTTTCCCATCATTTCTTTTAGTGGCAGGTTAGCGTGGATTTTGGGGCGCTACGGAGTTTGATTTTAGCGAGGATTATTTTGGGAAGATTTTTAATACGAGTTGAGAAGATTGTATTATTTTGATGTATAGAGCATTGGAGATTTTTTTTTATTTCGAGATAGATCGTTGTTTTATTTCGAGAGATTATTGTTATATTTGTATTTAAAGAGATTTGAGATTTGTAGTTCTCTTTTGTTGATTGGGAATTAGATGATCTATACCTTGTGAATTATGGATTTGAATTTAGTTTATCGATGAGTAGCGCTCCGCTCCCTCACCCCGCCCTGGCGGGATGTTACAATAAAATGGGAGAATTATTAAGGGGGAGAATTTAATTTTATGCACTTTAGATTTTTTCATATTCCCTATGCGTTTAATGGTTTGATTAAGTGTGCAGGAATTATCTTTCTAGTGACAAATTTGGTAAATCAGCAAAGAACATCCTTGGGTCGAGTCATAGTTTCTGTATTTTATTTTCTTTTGGGTGGGATGTCGTGTCTAGACGAGTTTGACGGCTCTTTAGGATTTTTGGTTGGTTTTTTTTCCCATAATAGCCAAAGGGGGATTTTTGTAAAGATACAAATTTCCAATTGAGTCTTATGTTGTGTTGGCTTAATTCAGGAAAAAAAATTGAGTCCTAGGATAGAAGTTTGCTCCTATCAATCCTATGACGTTTGAATAAGTTGAAGATGTAGCGGCCAGATTTTAAAGCTTCATCATTATCGAGTTTCTAGTGCCATGTGTCACGTCATCAACATGAGGATTTCAATGTCTCCAAAAGGTATGAATGCATTTAATATATATAGTGAGATTTGGAATATTTTTACAGGTGTTATTTTTGTCTAAATGACTTTTATTTTCAGAAAATATTTTTTGAACTTTGTATAAAAAGTTTTGGACTAAAAATGAAATTTTAAGAATTTTTTGATTTTTTTGAAAATTCGTTCAAACTACTTTTTTCATTCAAACGAGTTCGTTCGAACGACATTTTGAACGAGGATTCCAAAGACTTTGGGTTAAACCCTTTGAATTTTATTTAGTTAAAGTCGGTCGAACGACTTGGGACGATTCCTGACAGTTTTTTAAGCAGTTTTCTAAAAATCTCCCACTTTCCCACTTGTTTTCCCATCAGTTTTTATCCATTTCGGGACAACCTTTTTAGACAGACTTTTCAATCTTTTTTTATAGCACTTGAGAGAGAAAAACATTCTTAAGAAAAATCCCTTTTGTGTGTTTGATGTCTATGATTCAAATCCTTCCAAAACATAAAATACACACCCATGTTTGTTTAGAATCTAAGTTGTTACATATATATATATATATATATATATATATATATATATATATTCTTGGAGAGTGTTTGGCACCAGGTTTTCATCTCTACACATTAGAGATTGTTTGGGTTCTTCTCCACCTCAAAAAGGAGTTCATTTGTTTTGCTGCAGTGTTCCCACTCGAAGAAATGCTTCATGTGCGGGTTGACGGTGACCATAGCCCCATCGGTGGATTCCGAGACTGCGGTGGAGTCCGTGGTTATCATCTAGGAGGAGGTGTTTTCAAGAAAGAGCGTCAAGGCTTAGATGGAGTCAAGTCAGTTGTGTAAGTCTAAGTTCTTGTAACTGTAATTCCATACCTAGTGGATTTATTAGGCAAGGGCCGTGCGAGGTTTTTCCCATTTCGATTTTCCTCGTACATCGCCGTGTAGTGTGATTGTGTTTATTTTTATCTTGCTAAAATCACTATAGATGCATGATAGGATAAACAAGATAAAAATTGGTTTAATCATCACACTTGGTTAATTTGGTGCTAATTAATTGTTTGGGTTGTGTTAGTTTAATTTAATTCAAGTCACCATATTTAATTTGCTAAAATTGGTGTTTAGTGTGCTTAGCCTATATTGAAAATTGAATTAATTATTGTTAGGAAAATTTGAGGACATGGGTTAAGTTAATTTTGTGTTAAAAGAAAAATTCACATATTTGTTCAAGTTTAATTTTAATTTAAAAGAAATTAAAATTTGTGTTTGAACTTTAATTGCAAATTAATTTTCTTTATAAAATTAAAATTTGGGACTATCACCCGTTTTCATTAACCCACGTGTGTATAAGCGGAGCTATCAATATTCCTTCATTTGATCCACATGTGCCTTCATGGGTTTAACTAATAACATTAGGTTGTTGTGGTTATATATTTAGCCGACCATGAATTTCACTGAGCAAATCAGAGATATAAGAATCCAACCATGTTTAATGAGTAAGTCGAGCACCTTATGATGACAGGTGTCACAAAATTATTGATCCAATTTTTATTCCATATTTATGATACAAAAAAATAACCTAGGCTTTATTCATGACTGGAACGAGTAGTAGCTTCTCTGGGGTATTTGATCTCCAAAGGCGCTAGTGGTGTGGAACGAGTCGATGCAGTGTTACATGGTAGCAGTTGATAGGCTACATAGAAATTTAGTTGTCGGTCTTTATTTTTGAATTGGTTCTGGCATGACTGACCACCATTTGTGGGAGATTAAAGTCCTATATTACTAAGCATGACCCTATTTTATAGGAGATTAAATTCCTAGCTTGCTAGGCATGTTTAACAAAGTTTATTGGACAATTTTATTCATGATTTTGTGTATACGATGTTTAAATTATATACGACCTACCACTTTGTTTTGTTGGGGTAACGAAATTGTTTTTATTTTGTAATTACGTACTTTGAAATTTTTTATTATTTTACGATTACATGCTTTTTAAAAAATGTTCATCGTGCCATCTGGCACGGGCATACCCTAGTATATGTATATATATATATATAGCCGCTGTTAATAAGGCACAGGTGGGAAAATAAATCCCTATAGTTGGTCTAGGAATGTTTACTTTTATTTTGTTTATTTTGATATTGTATCAATGTATGGGATTTACCCCGATGAGATAATGTGGATTAAAGACCATGACACTATAATTGTTATCAAACATCTGTCTACATTTACTTGTGTAAAAGAAAAACATGTGAAGAGAAATAAGTGCAGAAAAGAATAAATATAAATTTCCATTATGATTTGTGAAAAATTCATTACATGGAGATCACAAAAAATAGATTACAATAAAGTCATTCATGAGGATGGGTTTTCTTTCTTGGAAAGCTCTCAAGGATAATGTAAGTGAGAAGAAAAAACGTTTAAGTGTTGAAGAAATAGCCGTATGAAAATTCAAAGGGGCGTTTGGGATTTCCCACACGTGGGAAGAAGTAAAGTCATGATGACGTTTAGATTACCGTGCTAATACTAATAATTGGAAGTTGACACATGGAACTGTAGAAATGGCTATGGAAATTGATAAGATGTCAACAATTAATGATGGCACACGTAAGGAGAGAGAAGGAAGCTTCGGGGTGAAGAAAAGTTTTGGTGCCCATTTTCTTATTTTGAGGAGACTGTTCATGAAATAAAATTTAAAATTTTGAATTAATGAGGTTCCCTCACCACAAGTCTTCTCAATATTAGATTGGACTTAGACACATAAAAGAATATCTTGGAGAAACAAGGTTTATCGGATTAAGATGTTTCGTGCAGATATTTCTTATTCTCACAAAAATACCTACATAATGGGGCAAATGTAGGGGGAGCTTAAAAGTAATCTTACAATTAGAAGCAACTTCCTCTCTTAATAGAGGGAAGTTGAGAATGAAGTGAGGAATCTCAAGATTTAGTTTGAAGGAAGATGTAAGAAGGAAGCGAGGGAGCTTTGTGAGGAAGCTCTTCGAGAGAGCTCAATTCTACTTCATTATATATACTTGTTATATTTGTATACTTATATAAATACTTTGTAAACTTGTAAATTATAACTCTTGTAATATGAGATTGAGGTCAAATGGCATCTGCGAGGGACCAAGTCTGACAGGGCTTAGGAGAGCTCTCATGCTTCATCGGATGATCTCACTAAGGGGACCTCAGAGGGAACTGGTTTGGAAGATTAACAAGCAAGGCAATGTTGAAATTTGACTTAACCATTTTAGATACACCTGGTAATAAACTGATATACCATAACTATAGAGAGCTTACAAAAAAAAACCACGAGTTCCATATCACTTTGATCCTAGTTCCAAATAACCTTTTACCAAATGTCACATCTACCTTGATTGTTGTCATACTCCACCTACCTAGTGTCTAATCCAAACTTGAGTAAACCTTGCCAGTTTAAGGGGCTATCAGGTGGTTCAGTGGATGACCACTAACGTGACAACCGTCTAGCATAGTTGGTAGCCAAAAGGCCCATGTTGGCATTTATTGCCTATAACGTAGACCATGCTAACACATCAACATATTTATATCTAGTGACATAAAGATACGAGGGAAATGACTTTCACATTTATTAAGACTGAGACACCTAGGGAAAGGTGGGTGGCTATTTCGAGAGACCATCCACTTTATAGAGAGGGGATTCTTTTTAGATAAAAGAGAGAGAGAGAGAGAGAGAGAGAGAGAGAGAGAGAGAGAGAGAGAGAGATAAAGATTTTTTTAAAGCCATAATTATTGCAAGCAGAGCATTTACCCCCCCACCATTGAAGTTATTGCCAAGATTTTATGACTATGATCTAACTTTTTATTACGAATCGACTAAGGAGGATATTTATAGATGATCTGGGCAGTATTAGCTAGATCATAGCTAAACAGAAGGTATGACTCTAGATGGCATCGATACCCCAACAGGTACTCTAACAACATGTATCTGGGCAGTACTCTAACAACATATAATAATTTGGATTATTAGCTAATAATTTGGCACTGGACAGTACTCTAACAGCAGTACTCTTACAGCATGTATCTGAGAAGTACTCTAACAGCAGTACTCTAACAACCGCTAATAATTTGGGCACTACTCCATAAAAAAGGTACAAATGTAGCCGGTAGTGATTGCGATGGGAACGTACCAGAACGGGGACGTTTCAGGACTGACCGTGATTGCGACGGGGACCCTTCAAACGCTTGGAATGCTTTTACGACTTTGATCCGTCAATCGAACGCTTGGGGTTTGATTTTGTCTCGCTATACATATTTTTCGCTTTTAACTCTTTTCAGTATCTGCAGCTCCTCATTCTTAGCAAACACAAAATTAAAGAGAATTTAACTTGGAATAAAATGCAGGGTAACAATTTTTAAATTCTTACTAATATGACCTCTAAGGTTTCTCAAATCCAAAATAGTAAACCAACGGAGTTTATATCCATCACACTGCCTACCTATAGATGCTAGTTATACTTGTAACCATATCCAGCGTACCTAACAACCCACATTCTAGGTAAAATCGAGGGGATGATCCTAAATTGAGAGTTGTATGTAAGAAGGAGCTGAGGAAATATAATCATCTGTTGCAACATTGTACATTATAATGGGACAGGGACTGTTAACTTTCTGTTTGGAATGCCTTGTGTCTTGACTTGATCCAAAGCAGGGTTGTTTGCTGTTTGAGATGCAAATTCTTTGTTGATAGTTGTTTTACATCTTGTATTCAAGTCAAATTCAAGGCAATCAAGAAATATAGTTACATTATAATTGTATTGAGTAAAAATTTAAAATACTAATGTCAAGCCTTTAAAAACATTTTGAGACTTCTTTGATAAGCCTTCAAAATTACCTAATTATTAGAGAAGATATATATAAACTTAAATTTGACACCGCATAGCTAGGCAGTATATAGCTAGACAGTACATATGCTTGGAAATTAGTGTAAACCTAAATTTGAAAAACTCACAGCATAATTAAAATAATAAAAGGTATTTGAGCATATGCTTGGATTTGTTGGAGCATCTATTTAATTGTTTCCAGAAGCAACATAGATGAAGCTATGTCCATTTATGTGGGGCTTTAGTATATGGCCCATATTAGTATCATCAACTGATAACTGCTCCACCATAGTATCCAAAATAATTAGCAGCACACCATCATGCTCATTGTCCCATCCGAATTCATTAATATTGACAACGTTTTTTTATGTAACTTATATAAGAACTGATATTATTCAATAATATTCAATTTGAATTGATATTATTCAATAACTATACAGTTGACAGCTGCATAGTTATTGAATAATATCAATTCAAATTGAATATTAGTGAATATCAGTTATAAATACGAATACGTTGCAAATAACTATATGAGTACGTTTTATTCGGATGCAACATTATAGATATGAACTCCCCGCAATCTATGGTCCCACTATTATCAACATCCACAGTTAGCTCACATTAGATCATACATCTGAGACTCATTTACATTAAGTGAAGAGTACTCAAAGTAGATGAGACAGACCTTGAGCGATAATAAAAAACTTATGAGCTGGCCATCTAGTGGTTTCCACAGCTATCCAGGATAAAAATGCATGTCTCGTCAGGTCTAAAAAGAACAGAGCTGATAGACAACTTATGAGTTGGCCATCCAGTGGTTTGCATCCCAGTAGACATATCTTGGGCATAATGACATAATCGCTGTAACTATTTTGAAGCTTAGAGTATGTTCTTGATCTTTATCATAAAATTGAACAAATATCCATGAAAATCATCTAAGCAATATAACAGCATATGAAACTAATTCATGAATCAAATCATAATTGAATATAATTACTATAAAGGAAATCAAACATATGACTATATAAATAAAACAGAGAGAGAATAAAACAAAGTACCTATTGGGATTTCCTTACCTCATAGCCCCCTTACGTGTTGTAACACTTTCATAAACATCATATATGACACTTTCATAAACATCATATATGACACTTTCATAAACATCATATATGACACTTTCATAAAAAAATATTAGAAAACTAACAAAACATACTCAATGTTCTGCACTACTTTTTTCATATTCATTTTTTAAAAAGCTAAAACAACATACTCTAATTATATCTATTTAGATGAAGAAAATATTTATTTACATTTGCATCACCCCTATTTCATCGTACCACACCTTGAATATATCGGGGAAACTCCTCTGCAGCAGGTATGACAGAAGTGGCCAGGTATGAATTCGTGTGGGAATGTTTTGTAGCCAGGAAGAGGCTTCACCTTGCCAATTGTGCTCAGCCACCAATCTTACCCCTCTCGTGCATTAGAGTCTCTAAGGCCGCTCAAAACATTGTTCAAGACCACCTGATTATAAGAATACAAACATATGAATTAAAGAACTTGGAATATTACCGTGTATGAATAAAAAAGCAAATCCATTAGCTTTAATAGCTTTATTCATTACCATTTTTTCGCATTCGGTTGCTGAGGTAGGGCTGTAAAAGTTGTTCGATAAGTTCAGACCTCATTTTTATACTAATAGCAATATAGTATTTCAACTATATATATATATATATATATATATATATATATATATAAAGAAAAAAGAACAAACTTTGATGAGAGTAATAGCAGCAGCTCTTCGTCTTCTACATAAACTGGACCACACGACATAATAGATTTCTTGGACATTTCATTCACTTGGTTTTGATGCTCACACTTCCCTGTTCTTTATCAAAAGAAAGATTTGGTTAGACCACAAACAAACAATGTAAATTCATTAATTAAATCAATGTAAAGAGAGTGAAAAAATAATGTAAATGGGGTGATAAACCAATTCAAGACTTTAAAAGTTACCAAGATTTCTAAATTTATGGCTTCCAACAAACAAACAATGTAAATTCATTAATTAAAGCATACATATTCAGAAGTTAAATATCAAGATCCATATAAACCTAAAACATGAAATCAAATTAAAAAATTATACAAACTTTAGAAAGTCCATCCTTAACCTAAAACTTAAAAGAGAAAATTGGCTATTTTGAAAATATGCATATGCAGAAGTTAAATGGTAAAAAAACCTCAAACTCAAAATTGTAGATACATTAGATAAAATCTTCAAACAAACAAATGTAAACATTGGCCCAAAACCTCATGCTTTTCAGAAGTTAAATTGTCAAAAAACATCAAACTCAAAATTGTAGATACATTAGATAAAATCTTTAAACAAACATATGTAAACATTGGCCCAAAACCTCAAGTAAAAACTCTAAACTAGTATATAATAGGGCAGAAACAGAAATTAATCCACGAACTAAAAGCTTAAACACTAAGATCGTGAAAATAGCATACATACATATGCATAATTCCAGGGAAGCTCCAGATATAGGCCTGCAAAAGAAAAAATAAATAACAAAACACAAAACTAATTAGATCCCAACACAAAACATAAATCGAAATAGATTAAAAACATAAATTAATCCACGAACTAAAAGCTTAAACACTAAAATCATGAAAATAGCATACATACATATGCATGATTCATGGAAGCTCCAGATATAGGCCTGCAAAAGAAAAAAAAAACAACAAAACACAAAAACTAATTAGATCCCAACACAAAATATAAATCGAAATAGATCTTAAGAAAAATCAAAATGAAGAAAGCCCTAAAATGAAGAAATACGCGTAAACAAATATGTTAAAAAACAATGCCCTGGGATGTCTATTTTTCAGAGCTAGAACCAAGCAATGAAGATGAATACCTGATGGATGAGGAGGCGCGGGTAGCAGAGGTGGGTGGGAGGAGACAGAGGTGGGCAGAGAGTAGGGTTTTTAGAATGTGTGTACACGGTATTGACAAAATGAGAGAAGTTTTGGAGAGTCCAATCAATTTACATTCTTACCCATGTTTTTGAATTTTGAAGGAAGGGGCAAATGAATTAGAGTGTGTTAAAAGAGGGGGAATTCAAAATTTTGAAGGGCAAAATAGAAAATGCAAAAAAAAACTCAAAAGATGACATGATCATTTAATCTTATGACATACATAAGTTTCCTACTTTATTCTCTCTCTCTCTCTCCATATATATATCTATATATATATATATATATATATATATAAAGGTATTTCCACTGGTGAGGGTTCAGTAAGAGCATCATAACATAGAGGAATCTACATGGGAGCGAGAGGAGGATATGCGCGAGAAATATCCAGACTTATCCCTACTAGGTATGGTTTACTTTTCGAATTTCGGGGCGAAATTCCGTTATTAGGGGAGAATTATGTAATACCCCATTTTTTATGATATTAAATTATCATGGGATTTATTATTATTGCTGGATTAATTAAATTAAAAAGGTGAGGAAATTTAATTGTTAATTAATCCGAATTTAAAATAATTATTAACTAGCGTGCCAGGGGTTAATACTTATTGATGGAAATCATTGATTATTACTATGGGAATATGTATTATGGAATTGTATAGTTTTTATAATTTGTTGGAGTGAGAAATACGACAGTTTGGTATTTTAAGTCAGGACGCGCGTGCGAGTCGTGTCGGGACTAATTGTATGGAATAAAAAGATAAATTATTTTTGTATAACTCGTATGGTAATTTTTAGTGCTCCATTAAGTCCGTAAGGGGCGAGATAGTTAGAAAACTCTACCCAGACATTTTATTTGGACTCCGGGGTAATTTTAGGCCTAACCGGCACCCCGTGGGGGTATTTTTGTCCTTTAGAATTTTAGAGTAATAAAATGGACGAAATTGGGAAATAAAAGATAGATATACATGGGTTAGTGGGGAATTATTAGCTTTAAACCTACGTGAGAGAAAAGAGAAAGGCATAGAGGAAGGAAGGAGAAGATATTGATGTTCTTGGTGCCTAACTCTATAACACACACCAAAGATTATAACAAAGCGTAGATCGCGAGACGAGGAACACACTCATACCCATATCAACAATGAATCAGACTGCCAAAGTTAAGGCAAGTGTTTATTACTTGCGATTTATAGCAATAAATGTGTTCATATTGGTGTAGGTAGATTATATTCACATTTCATTTATGAGTTTTGATGAAATTGGAGATTTAAGGATATGAATTGAAATCTGAAAAACGAATTCAGAATAAATCCTTCATGTAGATAGTTTAGAAATCCCAAATTTTTGATTTATTGTAATGGACGAATTTGAATTGGAGTTCATGTTTAGAAATTTGACAAAATAGGGCTTTGAATTGTTAAAATTGGGGATTTTGGATTTATAAATGTTTATGGTGAATTAATGGTTCAAGGTTAGGGAAATCATTTATACATGGTAGAACATTAATTAGGATTGATGTTTTGGTGTTGGGGTTGAGAAATTTAGAGGTTTTAGAACTGAAATTTTGGGGAAGACGAAGTGTGAACAGTAAAATGCAACAAGTCTGGCCAGAATAGAAAAAGACCCCATCTCGTTCAAACGGGAAGTCAACGTCATTCAAACGACCTGCTAACTCGCTCGAACGACAAGTCCCAGAATCCTAGAAATTCCATTTTTTTCCCTAGATCATGCTACCCAACTAAATATGTTTAAGGGATACTGTCATTTACTAAAATTAGTTTAGTGCAGAATTATTTGGGAAGTAATCCTAGAATGTTACCTTAAGTATTGAATAGGTTAATTAACCTTGGGAAATTTGAGAGTGTGAATTATCGAGTAAATTGAAAAAGTAGTAAAGAGAAATATACTATGTGTAGAAATATAAATATGGGTGGGATGAATACCTAAATCGTTGTAAGGCTTTGGGAATGCCTATTGTTATAAGTTATCATTATTGTGTGTATAAGATACCTACGCTGCTTGTTATCGAGCGAAGGTTTTGCGCAGTGAACATTCTTATCCTAGGTGACCCGATGGGGGATATTTGACTTGTACCCAGATCATATGAACTTGGATACATGTTATCTATTATGTAGGATAGTTTCGGCGGTTGAATGGGAGCGTAGGTACGTGTGTGACCCATTTAGCTGGTGAGTATGCTCGCCTCCAATATTTCTGTTATGAGATTTACGGTTCGTGAGAGATGTCGAACCAATTGTCCTTTATGCAGCGAGTGATGCACCAGGACACGATAACAGAGTATGCATTGCGCCAAGTGGTCATAACCAAGGGGTGCAGGTTTTATATATATATGGATGCTGTGACTATATGTATATATATATATATATATATATATATATACTTGAGAATGTATGATTCTAATGTGTGAAATTAGAAAATGTATAAGTATGGATAAGTAAAGTAATTCCAGTGGATAAAGGACTTCCTATCAAAATAGTGGATATAAAATGGGTAACTGGCATAAAAGAATTATTATTAGCGTATTGTGTGGGTGATACGGGTTACTCCCTTGAGATATATTTAGGAGTTCGTTTCAATGACCTCGTTGGGAATATTATAGATGACTTGGTTGGGGTAGACATACACTAAGTGTGCACATTAGTAGAGGGGTAAGGACCTCATCTGAGAGTTCGGAACTAATATGCACATAATAATTGCAATAACTAACCTTATTAGTTTGTATATAATGTGTAGGTAAGAACCTACTGACCATGTGCAGAGCTTTCAAATGATCTACGATAAGAACCTATTGATTATGTAAAGGACTTGATATTCCACTTTCAAAAATAAGAGTTTGACTCCAGTCAAAGACGAGTACTATACACAGGTATTCTTTTTCTTTTCTTCTCAAATTTTTCTCTTTTCTTTATAATTTTCAATAAGTTTGGGGTATTCTTCATATGGATTTTCTTGGTTACAGATCAGGATTTTTTAGGATCTCCTCCAATAACTGAGAAGAAGGATTTGTCCCATCACAATGCGAGCTATGGTCTTTATTTTGTATTTTTGGGGGATTTGATGTTTAAGGTGGAATTAAGAAGCTATGGTTTGACTATTCGAGCTAAATATCTGAACTAGTTTCTTAAATGACAAACTTATAAATTTAAATTTAAACAAACTTATCTTAAATGACATTTATATAAAAATTATTTATGTAGTTTCACAGTGGCATTGTGCCAATATGTTGTATGTGAGACTACAACATATATATATCTTGATCCCCATTTACGTTGCTATTAACTTTTTTGACGACTAAACAATTAGTTACATCATGTGTTTCTAAGACTAATTAATGTTATGTGTTTGTGTATAAAGTATTTAAATTTTAATTGTCCAATCTTTTCGTTTTGTAGGACATGGTTGTCAGGATGATCTGACGGAGCATCACTGAGCACTAATGATTTAGTGGTATCGGGAGCATCGCCATATGTTGCATTTTGTTTTATCGATGGACCCATAAAGGCGATACATAAGAGACTATGAATATTTAATTTTGACTGATAAATAATCTATTTGAATATTGTTGTTAGGTTATTTTTTTATTTCTTAAACATGATGGATAGTCCTATAAATAGAGGAAATTCTGGCCAATTTTTTAAAAGGGTCAATTATTGAATAGTCCCTACTATAAATGTATATTTTTTAAAAAGGACACATATTTTTAATTTTACCCATTTTGTCCCTCAAGCACTCAATATTCTCTTATTTTTAGAGGTCCGCGCCAGCGGCACTCCCTCTTCAAAATATGTGGCAAAGGACTTTTTGAGGCAAAATAAAAAAGCTTGGACTAAATGAGTATTAAAAAATGTTCGAAGGACTATTTGGTATATGTCCCTTTTTAAAATTTATTTATGTTAAATAATAAAAAAAAATGGACTTAATTATTGGTGTTATTTCAAAAATTAGTAAAATGATATATGAGTCATTTATTTATAAAGAGTAAGGAACATTCCAGAAATCTTATAATAGCCGATGGTTTTGAACGAATAGGATTAATTGAAACCTAATAAGATCAATCCCGCAATCCATAATGAAGCATCAAGGATACGCTTAATTAGTTGTAAGAGGCTACCAAGTTTCAACCTGATTGGTTAGGTTAAATGGTGTATTGATTAAAACTTGATTTATAAGATAAAAAATGGGATCAATAGTTGATACTAATTCTCCAGTCATGTGAGAGTCGGAAAGCACAATTTGAATGATAAGTAATTTAATAGTCATAACCTAATACACACGTCCAAATCAAATGGAAAAAAAATGAAGTTTGTTTGTTATGTGAGAGAGATTAAGAGTTAATCCACGTGAATGCAAAACCAATGGATGAGCTTAAATCTAATGCAAGTTAGTCAATGGTAGAGAATATGCCACACATTAATTCTAGATAAATGATTTTTCCTTATTTAAAAAATGTTGAAAAATCATTTTAAAGTTTTTTAAAAGTCAAGAAAAATATGGATATATATATATATATATATATATATATATATAAAATAAAAATGGAAACTTATGTATGTCATAAGGTTGGTTGATGATGTCATCCATTTAAGATTTTCATGCACTACCTCTTTTGCCCTTGAAAATTTTGGATTCCCTCTCTTTTAACCCACTTTAATTTGTTTCCTCCTCCTCTTTAAAATTCAAAAACAAGGGTAGAATGGTATTTTTGTCATACACAACTCAAAAAACTTATAATTCTCTCCCGTTGTTTTCATTTCAGAATCACAAAAAACCTTCTACCTCACCCGACTCCTTCATTCCCTCCGCCTACGCCTCATTCATTCTCTCCAAACACATAAACACACACAACGATCTGAAGCTTTATTTTGGCTTAAGGTTTTATGGACCGTTTTTTTGTTCATTCTAACATTCTGTGAACCCTAATTTGTTGGGGGTTTCGGATATACACATATGAAGGATTTTAACATTTTGTGTCTGGCATGAATTTTATTTTCATTTCATTTTGCAGGCTAAATCTCTGGGCAAAAATAAAAAAAAGGTACACGCATTAGTTATGAGTTGGATTTTTGTTTAGGGGTTTGTTTTTGTGTTTGGTTTCAATTTTTAGGGCTTTTTGGTTTTCGAAAATGTATCTCTCATTATCTCTTTTTAGGGCTTTTGGTTTTCAGTTTCACAGTGTAAATACATGAGATTTGCTGAATGGTTTTGAGTATGTATGTTGGAATGCTGTTAAGACATGCTTTGAATTGATACTATTTACACAATGTAAAAAGTATTTTGTGTATGCACATATTTTGTGTGTAATATGTGTGTTTATTTACAATTTAAGTTTCTATATTTTTTCTTTAGATTTAAAATTAAGGGTTTTCATTTCAGATATATGCTTTGAAGTGATTCTAAATGTGCGATTCAAAATTTTCAGTTATTAAAGGAGTTTTCCAACCACTGCCTCTACCATTAAGATCATTCACAGGTACATTCTCTCTCATTTAAAGTACGTTTATATGATCTCTATTAATTCCTTTATCATATATTTTTTTTATGTTCTGACCACAACTGAATGTATTTAATACAGGTATAAAATAATGGGTTGGTAATTGTGAACATTGATGCTAAAATTGTCAAACATAGCTTCTCCTTCCATAAATTTCATTTTCCACCCCTCTCATTATAATTAAATTAGTCATTCATCACAAAGTAATTAAGGTAGTTAGTTGGGAGAATTAGTATAATAGTCTTGATGTCTGGTTTATCAATGCTCAAAGCACTGAAAAAACATTATCGGAATGTTAGTTGTTATATTCTCAATTGTATTAGCTAGCCGACATTGTTTGTAGAACCACTGCATAATGTTGCACGTTATGAAATCCACACAATACTTGGAACTTTACTTACTTTCACTTATGAATAACTAATGAATTTAATTCATTAAAAGTGGGAGTAATTTGGGTTTGGGTTGCAATTTTATTAACGACTCTCCTTAATTTCAACAAGCAAAGTTCGTGTTATTCTTATTGAACATTTACACTCCTTAGTGACACTTCTAGATCAGTTGAATTGACCTATTCTCATCCCACAAAAAAACTACCCGAACTCTTCTTTTAATGGCCATTTGTATTCAACTTCTAATGGTTTTGGTGTGTTTGAAAAAGTTTCTCCCATCGATTGTAGAAGTTGATGACATGAAGTTTGTAATCTGGAAGGGAAAATGAATGTCTAAAATTACAAGTTAGCTATGAGGCCATTTTCCTGAGATTGCTATTAGAAATTCTATATAAATTAATCTGGACCTCTTGACATATATTTAAGTGTTCTGTTTTTTATTTTGTGGAGTTATTTAGGGAGATATCTAATAAAAAAAGCATATACTTATGAGAATGGTGTATAATTTTTTTCCCTACAAGATAATGTACTTTTGTTGGAATTTAGCAGGTCTGTCGACTGCTGTACATAAGGACTACTCAAGGGTAATAAACCATCGTGAATTGCTCTTGATTCTGACGCCAAAGAGGTGAATAGTGTTAATCTCTATTTTAAAAATTGTTCTT
Organism: Sambucus nigra; assembly: GCA_949130495.1. Taxonomy (NCBI): domain Eukaryota; kingdom Viridiplantae; phylum Streptophyta; class Magnoliopsida; order Dipsacales; family Adoxaceae; genus Sambucus; species Sambucus nigra. The sequence goes on along the minus strand of OX422210.1, from coordinate 214,789,746 downwards.
CGTATCTTTAGTTGAGATTTATGTTTCGTTATTTTTTTCTTTAATTGAGAACCTTATTGACCCTATATTGGCAACTTTACTATTTTTAGCACATTACTATCTTCATTTCAATGTACTCTCTTCAAAGGATTATGTGAAAACTTTGTAAGATCAATAGGTTGCGTAAATGGGCATGAACTACAAGTGATTCTCTTTTTACTATAACACGCATGTCCTTTAAAGTTTTTGTATTATTGGTGTTTTTCTATTCACATCAATACTAATTTGTGCAAGCTCTTATTTTCTATTCATTACTAACATTGTTTGTGATTCGAGTTATTGATTACTGATTCAAAAAATTTAGATTATGATTCTATTTGATGTAATCACTGTTATCTTCTCAAAGAATGAATCACGAGACAACGTTTACATCATCGTATATGGGGAGATGGAAAAAATTGATTGTGAGTTAGAGAAAAAGTTGTTGTTGGGACCTTACAATCTGAGGACATATTTTGAGATGTTGGTTCTGTTTATTGCAGGCCTCAATATTACGTGAATACTTCGTTTATTAGCACTACGAGGCTATGTAATTTCAAACAGGTTGTCCTTGAAGTTGTTTAATACTTCCACATTGTTTTTGCATATCATATTGAAAGGCCATTTTTAATAAATTGTGGTGTAATAAATTTGATATCTCTTATGGAGTACTTGCACACCACATTGTTCCATATAGAGGCCAACTTACATGCCAATCAATCTATAACCTTACACATGCCTCTGTGTAGTTAATTACATTCTGAAATATGTGTGTGTTTTTTTGTATTTCCTTCCACTTCCTTTCCCTTACTTTTTTTTATACACGGTATTTACATGGCAGGTAACCCTCAATTTGATGTCAACCAGCTACCACAGAATCAAAGGGTTTTAGAGATAGTGTGTTCGTGTATAGGTAACTAAAGTCTGCCTTTTGGTTTCCAAACTAAGCAGGTTCTATTGGTTAGGTAACGATTGTAAATGTGATTCAAATTGGTCTTATTGGTAATTATTGTAGACTTTCGTAACTGTATTTTTCTTTCGATCTATAACTGTTTATATTTTTTATTTGCAGATCCCAAAGAGGTGAATAGTGTTGCCATCGAAATAGCCATCAAAATCACTGATGCTACTAATTCTGTTGATTCTGCTACTGATTCTCTAGATTTAAGAGCACTCCCCAAAACCTTGGCGTACTGGTACGGTACCTAAGAGACAAACAGGGCTGCAAGTTTGCAAATTAGAGAACTGGTAAGTATCGTGGAAATCAATTGTTGGCTAGAGTGCAGAATGTGGCTCCGCATTTTGCCGTTGAGTCATGCGTAACAGATAAGAGTTTTTGTAATTACTCCAATAATTCATGTGCATTGGACCACAAGTGCGCCTCCTACACGTAGGTTGTAGGTTGTTTCCATATGGACACTGATTTATGATATAATGCATTTTAACATTTTAAAATTTCTTACTCTTTAATTATATTTACCTACATATCGACACTGATTTATGATATTTTTTTTGCAGCGCACTTTTTGTGGCAGATCAGTTGTTTCAAGAAACTGTTTCATAACCCATTTTGTGGTATTAGTAACATGGCAATAGAACAGTAATCAGTAGGTTTCATCAAAATTTTAGTCTTATTGAGTATAAGTACTACAAAATAGCTTACAATCCTAACTAGCTACAACAAGCGAATGAAAAAAGGCAACACATTTCAGCTTATTGAGGATTTACACATTCACGATTTGACAACTACGCTTTATATATGGAATCGTATACTATCTTGATTTTTCCCTACTGTGCAGGTGTGATTCGTGGTTCTGTACCTACAAAAGATCTTGGTCTATAGAGAAACCTTTAAGTCTGAACTTGAGGTGAGATTATGATTTATATCAGAAATACTTTATACAGTTCTGTTAATAGTTTAATGGATATTTCATTTGAAATTTTCTCCTCCCTGTTTTATTAAATGTCATATGTAATCATTATCAAAATGTTAAGCAAGTTCAAGCTCAAGCTCAAGCAAGGTGCGAAAGTTTCCATTCTGCTGAATGTTTTGGATAGTGGTGCGAAAGCTCAAGCAAGCAGCGAAAGCTGAAGTAAGGTTCGAAAGGTCAAGCAAGGTGTGAAAGTTTCCTTTCATGCTGAATTATAAACTTTTTGATGAGTTTTCTTCCTACTGAATTATTTAGAATTTTATGTATCAGTTACACATATCATTGCATTGAAACCTTGATTTTTTCCCCAATCTTCATAACACCTTTCAACTGTCATAGATCACTAGGGACTTTTATCAAAAGCAATACTAAGGACTATTATCAAGGTGGATATTGTTGAGGGTTTGAGAAGTCTTCAGATTCCTTCAGGGATTCAACCTGGAGAAGCTGTAAAAATGCCATACATGGGAGTTCCCGACATCAATAAACGTTCTCAACAAGGTGATCATCACTTGATTCTGTATGTAAAGATATTCCAAAGCATATCAGTGGGGAAGAGCACACTCTAATAGAAAAGTTGACTTCACTTGGGGCAACATGCAAAGGCGAATTTTTTTCATCACTAAGATATTTTAATAAATCTGAAATGAATCATGCTTCATCCCATGGAAGAATATGTGGTGCATATATATATAACTCAATCAAGGACTAATTGGGGAAGCGTCAATCTAAAAATAGGTTTGCATCAATTAGCGAGGAGACCTCAGTATTCATTAGGTGTATCATCCCAACCTCGACTCATCAATTTTATTATGACCGTCTTCATTTTGATATTAATCCAATTTTTTATTACCATACCAAGCAGTCTTCTCATGACATTTACTGTATAAGAATACACTATTCCAGCTTACATGGAATGACCCACATAGCACTTGAGGTCGGGATATCCATAGAGATGATTAATTGATTTTAAAGATAATACAAATTCAAGATTCAAGCGAAGATCTTTGACCAAAATTAATGGAAACAGTTTACTGTCTAAATTGATAATTAGACAGTTTTCATTTGACAAGTTCTGTTCATGTATTCATTTTCTTCTCTTTTTCATGTATTCATTTTCTTCTCTTTTTCAATTGTATATTAGTTAAGACACTATGTTCTTTCTTTCATTTATTCCTTTTGTTACTGACTTATTAATTCCACCCAATTTGTAGTACTATATGAGGACGGGAATGTGTAAATTTGGAGTTTCCTAGAAGTATCATCATCGAAGACGGAGGTGAGTTCGCGAGACTGATGGCACTTAATGTTTTTGGATACCTTTGTGACTGTTTTGTTACATTTATTATACTTTTTCATTGATCTTATTTTAATCAGATTTCTTGAATTTGTATGTGCGTGTATAGGTCAATAATATTGCAAGCGATCAAGCCAGAGTTTACTTTACCAAGCCGCAGAGTCATCTATAAGTCATAACATCCTACTAAATCTCCTTTTCTTCTCATAATGTCTACATGTCTTGTGGTTTAATTATGGCTACTCTGCTATAAGTGATAACAAATTTGCTCTTCTCTGATACTTTAAATTGGGGTATTGTTGAGTATTCTTTATTTATATACTTCCATTCCATAATGTATATGTATTGTGATTTTGTTGCATTATATATATATATATATATATATATATATATATATATATATATATATATATGTGATTTTTTTTTACCTTTTATGCAAAAATTGTTATCATTTTGGAAAATTGTAATATTGTTCTTAATACCACAATTGACATTTATACATAATTATGAAATAGTTTTTTTCTTATATTTCAGGATAAATGGAAATGAATTTTGGGGGAAGCATATTGTAATGATGAATGAACAAGACGTGATGTTGGCGATGCAAGCGACATGGTGTATTACAATCACGATTGTCATAATGACCGGGCTTTAATTTGATTTTCTTTGAAATTTGAAATGTATATTGTGCTACATGAGGTTGTGATCTAAATAATTGATGATGTTTATGTAAGGTCCAAGATATACTATTATTATTGATATTGTAGTATTTTTTTTAAATAGGGTGGATAGTCATAAAAACAAATTAATTTGTGTCGAAATTTAATAAAATATTTGTACTATATATTTGACATGGGAAAAGTTGTGATAATTTTAAAATTATCGACGTGCCTTCAGGCACGGGCATACCCTAGTATATATATATATATATATATGTGTGTGTGTGTGTGTGTGTGTGTGTGTGTGTGTGTGTGTGTGTGTGTGTGCGTGCAATATATATTCCTAAATTTATTATGAAAAATGTGCAAAAAATTATATAATATACGTTGCTACCTTTTACCCTTATTCCTTGATTGTATGGGCTCGTCTTGAATTTGGGTAGCTTGATCCTGTCTTGAATTTGACAAAGAATATCATTATAAAAATCTAGAAAATGTTTTAAACCAAATACCGAAACTAAAATGCATAAATTAGTGTGGACTTCCAATCCTAATCAAGTCTTTCTGATTTTAGTTTTTCAATCTCCCCTTTGGATATTTGGCACAAAACGCCCTTGGTACATCATGGTTACTTTTAGGAAAAAATATCTAGACTATTATAACAATTTCTATTCTAATCATCCCAAAACTCAAAGAAAATTAAATAAAACTACTAAAAATATAGACCATTACCCTAAATTATCTAGGAGAATCTTGAAATCTGCAGTAAAAGAAATATTCTCACAAGAACGTGTTTATTAGACTGATAGTTAAAATAAAGATCAAGTATAAAAAATTACGACATGATGTACTTCTCTCCATTTATGTCTCAAATAAACAAAGGTTTTTCATTGAAATAATAAGGAGGAAAGAAAGAAATAACTAGAAAAATATGACAGTCTTTGTGACAAATTCCATGTTATGTTTTTGCACTAAACAAATATAAGAGGTGCCTTTTGTTTTGACAGGAAACCTTGCCCTACAACCCCCGAACACAAAAATTAAACGAAATAATCGAGACATCAAAACAATAATATATGAATATCTTTCTACCATACTAATCAATTACACACATGCCAATTGCTTTTCTTAAATACTAAAACATAAACTATTGTTAAGTGTATACATCTTCTATAACAAGTTCTTTTCGGTTTACAAGATCACTAATAAAGTGTCGATGAATTTTTATATCTTTAGCCATTGAGTGATGAACAAAATTTTTAGATATATTTATATTAATCTCATTATCACAATATAAAGTTGTTTGGTTTTTAAAAATGCCATAATCATTAAGCATTTTTTTAATCCAGAACAGTTGGGCTGTGCAACTATCAACAACATTAATGTGCTCTTCCTTTGTTGTTGATAAATAAATACACTTTTGTTTCTTGAAATACCACCCAACTAGATTATTACCAATATATTAGCAACCCCGAGTGTGCTTTTAGTATCCTCAGAATACCTAAAACAATTAGCATTATTTATCCTATGATTGATTTGGTTGTGTCATTAGAGTACGATAACCCAGAATTCAGGGTGTCATTAGTATATTTGATTGTGTGTTTTAGTGCATTTAAGTTAAATTACTTAGAAGAATCTTGATATTTTGCACGCAGACACACACTAAATATTATATCGGAAGTGCTAACAATTACGTATAATAAATTACCTATCATTCTACGATATAATATTGAATCGATTGGTGTACCACTATAATCTTGAGTAAATTTTATAATAGCACTCATGGGTGATCTATCATATTTAGCATTCTATAAACCAATTTTTTTAATGAAGTCATGTGATATTTGTTCTAACATGGAAAATACCATCATTTGGTTGTTTTACTTGAAAAGCTTGAAAATATTAGAGTTCACCCATTAGAGACATGAAATTCTTTGACCTATTTTCCAAATGTATACCCAAACATAATATCATTGACATAGATTTGTGCAATATGAATCTCAGTGTTAGTTCTTTTTACAAAGAATGTCTATTCAACCCCCCCCCCCCCCGAACAAAACCCTTATGAACTAAGGGTCCGTTTGATAGCACAAAAATTCCAAGGCAAATTCCTAAAAGTTGGAAAATTCTGGTATTTTCCAGTTTTTAGGCTGTTTGACAAACTTAATTTGCCCTGGAATTTGTTTTCTATGTACAACACCCCTTAAGCACAATTTGCCACCCTAGGGTGGAATTCAATTCTTTGTGCGTGTGTGTGTGTGTGGGGGGGGGTCAGGTTTTTGTTTGCCACCTTTGGGTGGCAAATCACTTGAAACCAATTTTTTTTTATAACTCAATATATTTCATAAATATATAAATATATATTGTTAATAAATATATAAATATATATATTTCATATATTTTAATATATATTCGAATATTTTATATATTTTAGCACATATATGTATATTGCGTATATTTCGTATATTTATATATATTTCACATATTTATATGTTTCGTACATTTATATAATTTATATAATTCATATATTTTAATATATATTTATATTTCGTAAATTTTGTATATTTCATATATTTCATATATTCCTTATATTTAATATATATTATTTACAAAATATATACATATATATTATGTATATGTAAATTATATTATGTATATATACATATATATAATATACGTATACAATATAATATGTTTGTATATATACACATATATAATATACATATACAATATGAATATATATAATATACATATACAATATAATATACACATATATAATAAACATATACAATATGAATATATATACAGAATAATGTATATATACACATATATAATATACATTATTCTGTATATTATATATGTATATTATAACGTATATATACATTATAATATACATATACATTATTCTATATATTATAATGTATAGACATATACATACATTATATTATAATATATATGTATATATATATTATAATATAATGTATGTATATGTCTATACATTATAATATATACACTATTATTCTGTATAGATTATAATATGTATGTATACATACATTATATATATACATGATTCTGTATATTATATATGTATATTATATATGTATATATTATAATGTATATATACAGGCATATTACATTGTATACGTATATTATATATATGTATATATAAATAAATACATAATATATATGTATATATTCTGTAAATAATATATATTTAGTATATATATAATTTACATATATACAGAATATAATATTATGTATATATTCTGTAAATAATATATATTTAGTATATTCAGTATATAATATAATATATATTCATATATTCCGTAAATAGTATATTATATTTTCATAGATTTTTTATATTTAATAGATTTTGTACATTTAATAATATAAAAATCTATTATATTTAATAATATAATGTACATTTAATAATATAAAAATCTATTATATTATTAAATATAATAGATTTTTATATTATTAAATGTACAAAATCTATGAAAATAAAATTTTTTATATACGAAATATATTCATATATTAAATATATTATTAAATTATTATATTATTTGCAGAATATATATATTTCGTAAATTATTATTAATTTTTGGAAAAATATACAAAATATATGAATATTATGAAAATTAATAATAATTTACGGAATGCATATATTCCGCAAATTATATTAATTTTCGGAATATATATATTATATGCATTCCGTAAATTATTATTAATTTTCAGAATATATATATTCCGTAAATAATATAATATATATTCATATATTTTGTATATTTAATAATATATATTTATTATATATATACATATTCCGTAAACAAATTTTCCACTTTTATATCTATTTTCCAGCTTTTGCGTTTGATAGAAAATGTGGAAAATTGATGATTTTCCAACTTGTATCAAACAGACACAAGTTGAAAAATATTCATTTGCCTTGGAATTGTTTGTCCTGGAATCAAATGTTCTGGAATCATTTGTATTTCCCAGTTTTCTATCAAACGGACCCTAAGAATTTTGAAAGGAAGTCATACCAGGACCTAAGAACTTGTTTTAACCCATGGAGAGCATTTTTCAACCTATAAAAATGGTCAGGCTAATGTGGATCTATAAAACCCTTTGTTTGTTCTACATAGAGTTCCTCGAAAAGAATTACATTTAAAATGTCAAACATTAAATCTACTCGTAAATTCTTAACGGTAGACAAGCTACTGCGAATAGTAGATAAACATATTCTAGACGAGTCACAAGTGCAAAAGTTTCATCTAATATATCTATTTTATTTTATTTTACCCATGTGCAACTAACCGGGACTTATTTCTTGCAACCACACCAGTTTCATTAGTCTTGTTTTTAAAGATCCAACTAAGTCTAATGACCTCGTGAAAATCTCTCTCTCTCTCTCTCTCTCTCTCTCTCTATATATATATATATATATATATATATATATATATATATATATATATATATATATATATATAGGGAGAGGTTCACAAGTGGACCAAAAGAATGGACTTTTTAATGGACCTTAACAAAAAACACATATTAACACATTAATTTTAATTTCTATAGTGTAATTGGTCCGCGCCAGTGGCACCCGAGACCACACCTTCACCCCACTACCCCCCCCATCCCACCCCCCACCGCATATTCAGGCCGACATTGGTGCTGATGGGTCAGCCTTCAATGTTGAACCAACATTGTAGGGTGACCAATAGCCCTCTTATTGTAATTTTGTTCTGAACACTTAACCATTTGTAATAGTTTGTACTCAGATGAATGCTATTGCTTGATTGAATTAAGTGTTGACTCGTACTTGATCTTTCATTTTCTTTTTACTGAATGTGTAATGGTTTTGCCAAGTTTATTTCTTGTCTTGGCTTCCATATTTGAGATCTTCCTTGTCTAAAATGAGGTCTAATAACCAAATCATTAGTTTTTTAAACAAGATTCCGCCACGTTAATGATGTTTAAAGGAACCTTAATTAAATGATTTTCAATTTTGAATGCACCAAATTAATGGTGTTTAATCGTCCCCTCTCGTCGTTTTGAGAGTGTTTGGATGAGTGTCGTCTCGTCCTACACTGTCATCTGACCAAGAGAGTTTGACTCTCATATCACCAAGTTAATGATGTTTAAAGGAACCATAATTAAATGATTTTCAAATTTTCTTTGTGTTTTTCACCACCTTAGAGATGTTATCACACTCCCCCCTCGAAGTTATTGAGGATCCATGGATGAGGTGAGCCTCGTCTGGATTTTCGTGTCACCGAGGGTGAGTTAATGCTAATTCACCATATGAATAATGTTTTTTTTAGCTTAGGACGACTTGGAATAGACAATTTGATCAATTCATATATCAAAGATATAGGAACACTTCAAGATTTTTCATTCATCACTTTTTAGTACACTTCTCATACAATGATGAAATAAAATTTTACAAAATCCTATTATGTATTGTGTGTCTATATATATATATATATATATATATACTTACATTTTATTCTACGATGTGTGCTTGGTAGATGATGTATCGGGACATGATAACATAGTATACATGCACTGCAGCTTAGCCTAAGCATCCCATATTAATATATATGTAACGAAGTGATAAATATACACTTATGATTTATTCTACGGTGTGTAATTACTAGATGAGAATGATAGTGACATCGTAAATAACCCTAGTGGGTGGAGGACTAAACATATGATGAGAAATTCATAATTGGCTAATTGAGATAAAAAATCCAGTGACGTATTGCGGCATAACGAGTTAGTAAGTAGAAAGAGACTTAATACGGCTAGTTAGGTGGGGTATCTTAAGCAGTAAATGTTAGCAGACAAACATTAGGTGTGCACATTAGATGAGGGGTGAGTTATTCCTCAAGAGAGTGCGACACTAGCTTAAATATGAAAAGTGTGCATGCATATTGAATTATTGCAATTTAACTTCTTGCTAAATATTTTTCAAAATATTCTACTTGGGCTCAGACCCGTGTCAAAAATATTTTTCAAAACCTTTTAGGTGTACAACCACATGCACGTCCAGCTTGAGGATTCTATCCAGGGATGCGCATCTGCAACTTATGTGGAAGTTCCAGGACTTGCTATAGACACTTCATTCATTTATTCCTAGTGTAGGATCTTTACTCTAGTACTCATTTGGGAATGTCGTCCTCAGTTTTAATATTCAGTTATTTATTTGATCTTATGTATCCCGGTTACTATTTCTGTTTACTGTCATATTTTATTGTTTCACTGATCTTTGATTCGGTTACTTTTATTTATATTATTCATTTGTGTTAGATTTATTTATCAGTTTGTGATTGTTGGTTTAATTATTATTTATCTCCGCATGTTGTTAATTAATGAAAGATAAAATTTGGCACGAGTCTAATTAAATTACTAGGTGGATAGTAACTTTAAAAGTTTTTTGACAGTGATGCTAAGAATAAGCCATATGAGACCAACATTTTATTTTAATAACGGGTTATCCACTCGGTATTTTAGTAGGCGGGGTGTCACAGATGGTATCAGAGCATCAGGTTCTAGAGTCCTTCGGATATGAGCGGCTTATTATGTTTCATCGTAGCATTATTTTATATAGAGACTTATTATAAGATTGTTATATTCCTTCACGTATGCAACTTACGTCCTCCTACCATTAAGTATAGTTGATGTGATTCATATACGAGTTCGGTTGGGCTTCGCTCATCGAATAATTTTGGACGACCAACGAAAGCCATTAGAAGGACTGTAGGAAGAGAGGCTCAAAAGAAACCATGAAATATTCTGATAATGATGACCGTGATAGGAGTCACCATAACAATGGAAGGAGAAGATCTAAAGACAATTGAGTAGGGTGGAGTGCAGTTACACCCAGGATTAAATTTGAGGCAAAAGTTTGCTCATAGGAGCGATGTTTTAGTGATGGGATTCAATCACGGTAACTATAGAGAGATCCCATGAATAACGAGGAATTTGGGGTGCACACAAATCCTCTCATCAATTGTTTAAAGAGAGAGGCAAAGGCGATTTTGAGACTTATTGCAAAAGGGACATACAATTGTCGATCATGAAGGAGAGTTGGCGTGTTTAGCAAACTTTGTACCCAATGAGGTGGATAAAAAAAATCACAAAGGTCCGTAAGTTAGTGATGGACTCATTGGTACACTATACAAGGATGGATGGGGAAATCCAACTAGTACGACTGGTACCATTATCGTCAATGTTGTACGTTGACAACTTAATATCAATGTTTCTGTTAGAAGGGAGCCAAGGGAGTTGGAAAACCTAACCTAAGGGTAAAAATGGATTTAACAGTTCTAGTGAGGCACCATAGGAGGGTATACCTAGTAGAGGATCCATTTTAACGATTAAGATCAATAGAATCCATATCAGGTGACGGTGGATTCAGTTAGGGCCTTTAAGGCCAGCAACGAGTTCCATAAGGCCAACGAAGCCAAAGGGATGACGAGGGTAGCAAACAAGGTCAAGTTTATTAGGTCCATGAGAAGGACAACCCCGATATGGCCAGTGGGTCTAGGAAAAGGGGGATAACACAGAGAGGTTTCTTATGTGTAGAGTAGGAAAACATGTGTGGATATTGTGCGGAGTGAATTAGGGGACAAGGACGGGATGACCAGTAGGGGAACCAGTTATAAGAAATATTGATTGGGACGAGGGCATTATGTCCAGGAGACATTTTTACCACAAGTGTTATTGGTAATTTAAAGTATGAGTTTTATCTCGGGGTTATTGGGATTTGTTTTGTGTGACACGAGCGAGTCATAATAGTTTATTAGTACTAGATTTGCATGTGAAACGGGTTTAATAGAGGTATCGTTAATATCACTATTGTGTGTGTTTATTCACCATTGATTAGCGGGGTGATCTTTAGTTCCATCTGCAGGGGAGCAGGTGTGGACACTGGGAGGTTATGTATTTTACGAGGTTAGCTCGTTTTGATAGGTGATATTCAGGGTATGATTTTCTCCTGGGTACAGACTGATAAGCGATGGTGGGAAGTTACAACAAGATTATCGTGTTCACTGTTCCGGGGTACGATTTATATTTTTACAATGTCTCATTTAAAAGAGGATGGAGCACGTGGTGATATTTTTGTAAGTAGACTTTTTCTAGCTATATTGGATCCCGGTACGTAGGGATTTTTACTGATGTGATTCAGGGTATATTGGGTTTACCGTTGAGCGGAGAGATTTAGCTCATTATTGTTTACGTGCTGAGAATTTAGTGATAGTGAGAGCATCATATCGTGTGACACCTTCAGAAACATGGGCATAGATGATTTGATTTATGCATCAGGAGATAGAATTTACGACATCTTAGTTATGTGATTTGGACCCACGAAATGAAACATACACAAATAACACAGAAGGAGAGGGTAGGTGGGTTAGCCTCTCTTCTTTCCTTTCCTCAACTTTTAACACTTTCTTTTCCTCCTTTTTAGCTTGCTTTCGTGTTTCAGTACAATATGAATCAATTAATGAACCAAATTAAACATCTACACAACACGTGCTGATGGCACACTCATACATTTATCCCATGTGTTATCATTTCTGCAACACATGTCATGTTATTGGATTGTATACATGGATAAAATTAATCATATTTTGATATAATTACTGATACACTGATCTTAATCTCAAAATGTTTTCTAATTACTTACATATTTCCTTATATCTTGCAACTATTTCACATATACATGAGTAGTAGAACGGGGTTTAGGGTAGGTTGATCTATGAAGATTGTAGAAATAAAATAATCACATGAAACATTCTCAATGAGAATATTTTTTCTCATATAGTTAAAAACTAACAACTATCCCAAGTCATTTATTCAGATGGATTCATATTTGTGGAACCTGTAGAAAGTCGATGTGTGATAATTGATTAAATTTGCAAATTTCCAATTTAACCTTATTTAATTAGAGTATATTTTAAACCAGATTAAATCAGGCCCTAAACATGCAACTACGTGTCAAACCAAATAAGATATAGCATGCGACAAAAAATTCAGGAAAAATACTCGAAGGGCAAAACCTTTTTATTTCTAGAACTTTGACAAGTTTACAAGACCATTGTCTTACATACACCTTGATATCACCAAGAAGAGTGACGCACGGTGCCTTCGTCAAACCTTCAATGGTCGGCTAGAAATCAACAATGGTTCGCATGCAGCTATACCACAAGGACTCATAGTCCAGACATGCAGTCTTAAATCTTCTCAAGGACTCCCTCCACAATAGCACGCAGTTTTCGGTTGTAGAGCTTTCCCCATAAAGGTTGAACAAAACCAAAGATGTTCTCGTGTTCCAAAAAATTCACAAAAATGATTGGGAATTTTATTTGTGAATCAAAAAGATGTTTGGGACATCAAAACTTGAAGTCGTGTTGTGTTTGAACTCTTCAAAACGTTTTCCCAAGGACTTAAAATAAATAGGTCTGAAATAACCCTTATAAAGAGAGTTTGAGTCGGTAAAAACAATTCTGGCAGATCTGGGTCTATCTGCGGAGGCGGTCCGGATCGCCCCTGGGAGGCCGATCCGGATCGATGCCTAAATACGTACAGAAAGTTTGCTTTTAGGCGGTCCGAATCGCATGGGATACCTGATCTAAATTGCTGCTCAATTTTGTCCAGAAGCTTGAAGGCATCCTCAGATCCGTCTTTAAATCGAATATGGTCATGAACATTCTTCGACGGTGTATCGGTATACGACACACTAAATTGTGACGAACATTTATAAAATTATGTCCTTACAAATCTCCCCCTATGTCTATACCGGTACATACATAAAAAATCCGAATTATCAAATACCAAATGACCTATACAAATCTAATACCCTCCCATGAACCCAAAATTGAAAAGGTACTAATTTTCCACTTCTCAAACTTTTCTTCAAAAATTTTTGAACTTCAAATCTCCTCAAATATCCAATCTTTTCTCATCAGGGTGTGCAACATAAAATCTTCAATCTTCATACTTACACACATGAGACAAAGCAAATACCTTCGTGACGCATTTGAAATGATATAAGAATAAATCATTAAGGCATCGAATCTCCCCCATACTAAAAACTCCCCATAATGCGATACTTATTTATCCCCTTTTTTATTATGTCCCCAAATAGACAGATAAGAAGAAACAAAATAAACATGGAGTGTCATGACAAAAGGCATAGCAAATATCGATCAAACTATGCATACAAAGCAACTAATAAAAGACATCCACAATCTATTTTTGATTTTTCAAAAAATTTTCATACAAAAAATAATCTACAAAAAATCACACCATGAATTAACACTAAAGCAACCACATCCGGGAAACGTAATGAATGGGTGTGATCAAATTCGATAGGTAAAGAAACTCAATCAAGCATATATGCACGATGTAACAACCCGCCTAATGGGATACCGGGCGATCACTCCTATATCAAATTATAACAGGAGTTACATATGGATCATTCTTAGCATCACTGTCGAAAATCCATTTAATTACTAATATCCTATTAGGCGAGCGTTAAAATTTTTACTTAACTACTCTTTTAATCAACTAAAATAAAACATCCACAATTTAGTGCGTAAATAAAACTGAAATGAAAATGAAATAAATTAAAATAACCGAACACTCGGTTCAAATTATACAACCATATCGAATATCGTGCAAAGAATAAATAAAATCAGTTGGACCATTGGCCCGAATGTTTGTACAATACCTCCTATCTAGAGTACAAGGAAAGAAGCGTCTACTGAGAACCCGCAAGCATCCACAGCTGCTGCAGCATACGTCTGACTCGAAAGAATTTCCATCCAGGCGTCCCTGTGTCTGGACACCTATATATATATAATATATAGAAAGAAAGGAGAGTAGATAAACGGGTCAGAGCCCGAATTTTGAAAATATTTTGCAAGTGCATAAATGCTTTATTTTTAGAAAAATAGTTTTATCTCATATTTAAATTGGTATCGCACTCCCATGAGATACCCCTCACCTATCCTCTAGTAGTGCACACCTAACGCATCCTAACAGCACTTCCTAGTCAAGCTACCCCGCCTAACTAGTCTAATAACCTATCCACTATCTATCCTAGATAGTCCAAGTGCTAAGGGCTAAACCTCCCTCCATTCTCAACACTGCACTAAGTTCGTGCGTGGGGTGTCTCACAAAGCGAAATCCAAACAAGGAACCCCCCCGATACACTACTACTTAGCAGGGTTAATGGTAGAGATCCATTAGGCCCGTAGCACACACAAATGTATAAATATATATATATATATATGTGTGTGTACATTTACAATATATGTCCGGATAATATCTCCCGGACTGAGGTTTACTTATCATCATCTTAATAATACTCATCCGGATCTACCTCCCGGACTGAGGTGTATTCTATACACAAAGTATTTATCATTTTTATTTCACAACTTTCCATTTCCCTTCTCATATCCAGGAAATGTATTTAAAAGCCAATTCATTATCATGAATTGCTATACCAAAACATATGTCTTTTTAAAAGCCAATTTTATTAACATAAAAATGCTTTTCCTTTTTCAATTATCCCATTTCCCTTTTTATACTCATGAAATGTATTTAAAAGCTATTTTTATTATCATAAAAATGCTTTTACCATATCATATGCTTCCACATCCCTTCTTCCATCCGGGAGTGTTACCGAAGCTAAACATATAACCCATTTCCCTTCCTATATCCAGGAAATGTAATTAAAGCCAATCCATTATCATGAATTGCTTTAATATAACGCGTTCTAAGACCGCCCATCCGGGTTTCCCCACTGGGCGCGCCCCTAAATGGCTATCATCTTCCAAGGCCTATCATCAAGACAACCTGGGATCCTACATCGCAAGACGTCGGGAAGCGGCCATGTGCTTGCGGGATAGTCAAGACCACACCCGGAATCTCTTAACCAGCGCAGAAAAATATATATCAACAAACGCTCACATGGCCCATAGGACTATATCCACCCTGCATTCATTAGCCAGGGAGCTTCACCATACGTACGCAACTTCCCTTATGATAGCGATTTAGAGAGGTGTGTAATCCATATTTTATTAATTATGAAAAACATTTCTCTTTCCATTTTGAAAATATTCATTTTTATATTTTCAAAATCATTTCCATCATAACCTATATATATACCTAAATCACACAGTATATACATATCCTATATATTCCTCCTAGAATATATATATAATAACGGTCATAGTGGCCTATAGCATCTAGCGATAACCAATAATCCCAAAGATTCCCTCCAGGAATCATAATCATGCATTCATATAAGCATGATACTAAACCCAAAGTATTCCCAAGCATTCATTAAATCCATACCCCAGATCGTACTCTAAATTAATCCGAGGTTCCTTATTTCATCCCGAGGTTTATTCACCCTCAATACCATTATCTTGGAGTCCTAATGTGATATCTAGTATCCTCGATAATAATCTCCAAAACCATAGTTTAAATCTCCCTAAACTTTAAAAGGAGAAAACCTTAAAATTTTGCCAGGACCGAATTGATTCGGCCTGCCCGAATCGATTCGCTGGCCACCGAATCGATTCGCCTTGTCCGAATCAATTCGAAATGGTTCTACTTTCAAACTGTCTCTTACCGAATCGATTCGGCTTGTCCGAAAATCCCAAATCTGCTTAGGGTTTTATATATAACCCAAAACCCAAAATTTAATCCACTCACCATTTAACTTTAAGTCGGATTTATTCCTACAAACCCAAAGTTTTCCTCTCTCATCAAGTACTTTAGAGGTCCTAACACTCTACTTGAGAACCCCTAATATTTATCTCTAAATAATTCTAGTCTTAATTTCTGACTAACTATTTTGATCTCGGACAGCTTTCCGTAGAAAAATCACTATAAATCCAAAAAAAATTAGAAAAATACGCGGTCGGCGCCCACGCGACCGCGTCGAAGAGATCTACAAATTTTATTTTTTGACCAAGAGCCGAATCGATTCACCCTGGCCGAATCGATTCGGTTAACACGCAGGTCACTATTCATTATCTTCGAAAATTTTCCAAACCTCCATTATTCTCCATTTTTGTTGTTTCTAAGCTCATCCAACAACTCAATAAACATCTAATCTAGGTTTTACAACCAACACAACAATTAATTTGGGGTATTAACCCATATCTCTTGGATTTGAACCCTAAATCCTTAAAACCTAGTTTTTGGTATTTCTCCCATTTTAATTCCATTTTATACTCCATTAACATGATTTTAATACTAGAAAACATTAAGAGTTTACATTTCATTAATTTGTAAAATCATATCCAACTTTTACCAATTTTATTTTAAGGGTTCTAACCCTAAAATCATGTTTATACCAATTGTGATATGAGAGGAATGCACAAAATGAAATAAAGCAAGTAAACACTTGCCTCGAGGATGAAATCCGACGACCTCGAGTCGAATCCGGCGGAGTTTGGCCCGAATCTCCCTTTTCTCCCTTCTTTTCTCCTTCCTCTCTCTCTTTTCTCTTTTCTTTCTTATTTTTCTTCTCTTTTCTCCCCCTCTCCCTCTTTATAAAGAAAGAAAAAGGGTTTAAACCCTTAAAATCCCAAAACGACTCGTTTACCCAATTACGAGTTACTTTTACCTCTAAAATTACCCGAAACTTAATTTCGACAATCGGACACTCTTTTCCGACTATCTCGGACATTCTGAGACTCATGGCGGAGTCGAAATTTCCATCCGAGGTACTTGACCGCAAATCACTATTCCAACCCAAAATAAATAAATGCGGGTTTTCTACTCAAAATCTTACCTCTTTTGTCTCTATACTCCACGGCGACATATAATTAAGTTACTTCGACCTATATAGTCCCAAAATAATTTATAACACCCTTCGAAAATCATTAAATCCTCAAAAATCCCAAAAATCACTATTTCGAGAAATTCTCGAAATTCCAAATTATACTTAATTATGGAATTTAATTGTCTCCAAAAGGGCGGGTTGTTACATACTCCCCCCCTTACAATGGAATTTCGTCCTCAAAATTCAGATATATCTAGGATCACTACAAATCCTAAACCTCAAGGGGAACGACACTAACCCAACGGTTCCCAACCAAGTACTACGCGGCTACCGCGATCATAAAGTGACTCTAATACGTCACTTAATACCCATCCTCTAAAATGCCACTTGGCATGAATTTCAACCTTATATACTACCCCTATCTTAACTAGGCGGTATATAAAACCACCTTACCAAGGCGCCCATACACCTTCCTAACTTGTGCACATGTGCACATCCGTAGTGAGCGTTTGACACGTAACACTCTCTCCCAATAAGGGTCTCCTTTTCTCGGTGTAATACTCACCTATGGGTCCTTCCAACCCGCGAAATTTCAATCCTCCTAACCTCGGCGCTGCTAACTCTAGCAAACCTACATCCTAAAAATGCTACGATCTATGCGTTACCCTTCCTAAGCGAAACGAGTATCCTAAATATGTCCCTATTGCCCAAGGCCTCTCTCAACTCCCGATATTTGCTCGGTTTCATGCGTGGGACGTCTCGCCAAGGCGAAATCCAAACAAGGAACCCTCCCGTTACACTACTCCCTCGCGTTGTTGATCATCGAGATGTAACGACCTAAGGCACACCAGCGGGACGTCCTAAATCCTGCCTACGCTAACCTACGAACGCATTTCTATTATCTTATCCTTCCACCCATACAGAAGGAAACCTAACTAATCAAAGTGCCTACTCTCTGTAGGAACACTTCTTATATCACACTGATAACAGAATTCCTCCAAATTTGCCTTCTTATTAAGGCCTGGCTATTATCCTCAAATCAATTTCTCTAAGTCCTACTCCAACCCAACTACTTGTGGTGAGAGGACCACTTTAGTGCTTTTCCACAGCACAATATTTCCATAAACATACCATCATCATAGGGCTCATAGTCTATAGTGGTTCATCCACACTATAAGACTAACCCCCATCCTTGCATCCTATAACAGCTCTCCATGCCCGACGCCGTTAAGAGTCATGTGTGGAGTGTCTCGCAAAGCGAAATCCAAACAAGGAACCCCTCCACACATTAACACTTGAATTTTTCGGTCACGGAGTCCCGTTATTTCAGACATGCAACCGGGATAATCCTATCCCTTATCATCTAAAGGTGGTCTGAACTCCTATCTCTAACTAAGAGTCACACCACCCAGCGCTCGCACTATTTCTAAGTCCTTGCGCAAACCAGTACTGAGATAAATCTTACAGCTCAACAATGATCCTGTGGGCCTTAAATTATATCTATAAGGTTGCCACACATACCAATCAAAATAAGGAAGCCTCTACTCATCGAGGTTCCATCAATCCATAATAACAAAGGTGTACTCAACCTGTATCCAGGTGAGACACCGCAACCACAATCTGTTCCCTCCAGGAACTTTGGACATGATAGACTTGCCATCATTAGCCTGCCATCGCTCTGATATACCATATACCTCATACGTATATATAAAAAATATAATCACCCGCCTCTATGGCGAGTGAAGGAAAACAAAATTCCGCTATCGCGGAAAACACATAGGCCTACATTCTTATGTTATCGAGACCGAATACAAAGCTCAAATTACACACACGAGTCTAGGGCTATCGAACACCAGAACTTCATCTATCCACACCTCTTACTAGAATTTCTTAACTCTAGGCCCCATCTGGGCACCCTAACCTTGTCCTTTATTCCTATCGGAAAATACTATCCATGTGGCTCCGCACTCCACAACACCATTTCCATCATTGGTCTTCCTGACCATCATGGAGTTGTCAACACCATCTGACTCTATAGCCTCGCTCCTTACAATCACCTTACAAATCCTCTTAACTCCTTCGTTAAAAGGAAATTCCACAACCGGTTCCAACAATCCTCCCTCATTAAATCTCCCTAATGTGGATGTCCCCTCAGGGGCACCTGAACACATCCACATTCTCCGTAAGTGTTAACAACACTTCTCTAGTGAGCCTATCCTTCCTGGAAAGGACTCATTTTTCATTGTACCTTCCTCACCTCGGTACAAAGTTCACTTCTCCATAATGTTCTTTATTCACTATCGGTCTTTGGCCAACCCTTATGTGAATAATTACGAAACATAATTCTTCTCCTTCCTGCAGAATCATGGGGACTCACGGTTAAAACTATCCGTAAGATCCCTTTGGAACCCTTATCTCCACGGGGTAATTCAATTTGAGTACCACTTTCTACCATAGTAGTACTTGGTTGCTCATAACTACTACACTTTAGTAGTCGTTCCAACAATCCTTAATAATTTCCATAAAGGGAGTGACCTCTACGGCAGTCCTCGTTCCCAACTTCTACCAGCTTCCCCAGCTAAGCTCCAACTCCTGCTGCCCTCCGAGCTCCGCACACGATTCTCAACGAGCGCGTAAAAGATTTCTATAATCTTCTAACATGGCAGGAGAACGAAATCTCACAGAGAAATCAACAATCCTAATCCTGGGGCTCAATAACAAATCGAGAGCAACGCTGAAAGCGTAGTACGTCCGCACAGATTCCTAAGGACACTAGAACCTGATGCTCTGATACCATCTGTAACAACCCGCCTAATGGGATACCGGGCGATCACTCCTATATCAAATTATAACAGGAGTTACATATGGATCATTCTTAGCATCACTGTCGAAAATCCATTTAATTACTAATATCCTATTAGGCGAGCGTTAAAATTTTTACTTAACTACTCTTTTAATCAATTAAAATAAAACATCCACAATTTAGTGCGTAAATAAAACTGAAATGAAAATGAAATAAATTAAAATAACCGAACACTCGGTTCAAATTATACAACCATATCGAATATCTTGCAAAGAATAAATAAAGTCAGTTGGACCATTGGCCCGAATGTTCGTACAATACCTCCTATCTAGAGTACAAGGAAAGAAGCGTCTACTGAGAACCCGCAAGCATCCACAGCTACTGCAGCAGACGTCTGACTCGAAAGAATTTCCATCCAGGCGTCCATGTGTATGGACACCTATATATATATAATATATAGAAAGAAAGGAGAGTAGATAAACGGGTCAGAGCCCGAATTTTGAAAATATTTTGCAAGTGCATAAATGCTTTATTTTTAGAAAAATAGTTTTATCTCATATTTAAATTGGTATCGCACTCCCATGAGATACCCCTCACCTATCCTCTAGTATGCACACCTAACGCATCCTAACAGCACTTCCTAGTCAAGCTACCCCGCCTAACTAGTCTAATAACCTATCCACTATCTACCCTAGATAGTCCAAGTGCTAAGGGCTAAACTTCCCTCCATTCTCAACACTGCACTAAGTTCGTGCGTGGGGTGTCTCGCAAAGCGAAATCCAAACAAGGAACCCCCCCGATACACTACTACTGACCAGGGTTAATGGTAGAGATCCATTAGGCCCGTAGCACACAGAAATGTATATATATATATATATATATATGTGTGTGTGTGTGTGTGTACATTTACAATATACGTCCGGATAATATCTCTCGGACCGAGGTTTACTTATCATCATCTTAATAATACTCATCCGGATCTACCTCCCGGACTGAGGTGTATTCTATACACAAAGTATTTATCATTTTTATTTCAAAACTTTCCATTTCCCTTCTCATATCCAGGAAATGTATTTAAAATCCAATTCATTATCATGAATTTCTATACCAAAACATATGTCTTTTTAAAAGTCAATTTTATTAACATAAAAATGCTTTTCCTTTTTCAATTATCCCATTTCCCTTTTTATACTCATGAAATGTATTTAAAAGCCATTTTTATTATCATAAAAATGCTTTTACCATATCATATGCTTCCACATCCCTTCTTCCATCCGGGAGTGTTACCGAAGCTAAACATATAACCAATTTCCCTTCCTATATCCAGGAAATGTAATTAAAGCCAATCCATTATCATGAATTTCTTTAATATAACACGTTCTAAGACCGCCCATCCGGGTTTCCCCACTGTGCGCGCCCCTAAATGACTATCATCTTCCAGGGCCTATCATCAAGACAACCTGGGATCCTACATCGCAAGACGTCGGGGAGTGGCCATGTGCCTGCGGGATAGTGAAGACCACACCCGGAATCTCCTAACCAGCGCATAAAAATATATATCAACAAACACTCACATGGCCTATAGGACTATATCCACCCTGCATTCATTAGCCAGGGGGCTTCACCATACGTACGCAACTTCCCTTATGATAGCGATTTAGAAAGGTGTGTAATCCATATTTTATTAATTATGAAAAATATTTCTCTTTCCATTTTGAAAATATTCATTTTTATATTTTCAAAATCATTTCCATCATAACCTATATATATACCTAAATCACACAGTATATACATATCCTATATATTCCTCCTAGAATATATATATAATAACGGTCATAGTGGCCTATAGCATCTAGAGATAACCAATAATCCCAAAGATTCCCTCCAGGAATCATAATCATGCATTCATATAAGCATGATACTAAACCCAAAGTATTCCCAAGCATTCGTTAAATCCATACCCCAGATAGTACTCTAAATTAATCCGAGGTTCCTTATTTCATCCCGGGGTTTATTCACCCTCAATACCATTATCTAGGAGTCCTAATGTGATATCTAGTATCCTCGATAATAATCTCCAAAACCATAGTTTAAATCTCCCTAAACTTTAAAAGCAGAAAAACTTAAAATTTTGCCAGGACCGAATCGATTCGGCCTGCCCGAATCGATTCGCTGGCCACCGAATCGATTCGCCCTGTCCGAATCGATTCGAAATGGTTCTACTTTCAAACTGTATCTTACCGAATCGATTCGGCCTGTCCGAATCGATTCGGCTTGTCCGAAAATCCCAAATCTGCTTAGGGTTTTATATATAACCCAAAACCCAATATTTAATCCACTCACCATTTAACTTTAAGTCGGATTTATTCCTACAAACCCAAAGTTTTCCTCTCTCATCAAGTACTTTAGAGGTCCTAACACTCTACTTGAGAACCCGTAATATTTATCTCTAAATAATTCTAGTCTTAATTTCTGACTAACTATTTTGATCTCGGACAGCTTTCCGTAGAAAAATCACTATAAATCCAAAAAAAAATCAAAAAGATACGCGGTCGGCGCCCACGTGACCACGTCGAAGAGATCTACAAATTTCATTTTTTGACCAAGAGCCTAATCGATTCGCCCTGGCCGAATCGATTCGGTTAACACGCAGGTTACTATTCATTATCTTCGAAAATTTTCCAAACCTCCATTATTCTCCATTTTTGTTGTTTCTAAGCTCATCCAACAACTCAATAAACATCTAATCTAGGTTTTACAACCAACACAACAATTAATTTGGGGTATTAACCCATATCTCTTGGATTTGAACCCTAAATCCTTAAAACCTAGTTTTTGGTATTTCTCCCATTTCAATTCCATTTTATACTCCATTAACATGATTTTAATACTAGAAATCATTAAGAGTTTACATTTCATCAATTTCTAAACTCATATCCAACTTTTACCAATTTTATTTTAAGGGTTCTAACCCTAAAATCATGTTTATACCTGTAGAAGGGTGTCTACCTATAAAAAAAGTAAAAATATTATTTTATTAGAAATACTGAGAAGAAACTCAGGGTCCCGGCAGAAACTCATATTGAGCAGGAACCCCTCCGGGGTCCTGGAAGAAACTCATATTGGGCAAGAACCCATTCAGCAGGAACCCCAGCGCCGCTGCAAGGGTCAGCCCCGCTGCAAGTGTCAGCGCCGCTGCAAGGATCAGCGCCACTGAAAGTGTCAGCGCCACTGAAAGTGTCAGCGCCGCTTCAAGTCCCAGCGCCGCTACAAGGGTCAGCACCGCCTCAAGTGTCTACGCCGCTGCAAGGGTCAGCGCCGCTTCAAATGCCAGCGCCGCTGCAAGTGCCAGCGCCACTGCAAGTGTCTGTGCCGCCGCAAGGGTCGGCATCGCTTTAAGTTCCAGCGCCGCTGCAAGGGTCAGCACCGCCGCAAGTGTCGGCGCCACTTCAAGTGCCAGCGCCGCTTTAAGTGTGTCTGCGCCACTTCAAGTGCTAGGCCACTTCAAGTGCCGGCGCTGCTTCAAGTGCCTGCGCCGCTATAAGTGTCAGCGCCGCTGCAAGTGTCGGCGCCGCTGCAAGTGTCTGCGCCGCTGCAAGGGTCAGCGCCGCTTCAAATGCCAGCGCCGCTACTAGTGTCAGCGCCGCTGTAAGTGCCAGCGCCACTGCAAGTGTCCGCACCGCCGCAAGTGTCGGCGCCACTTCAAGTGCCAGCGCCGCTGCAAGGGTCAGCACCGTCGCAAGTGTCGGTGCCACTTCAAGTGACAGCGCCGCTTCATTTATGTCTGCGCCACTTCAAGTTCTAGCGCCGCTTCAAGTGTCTGCACCGCTACAAGTGTCACCGCCGCTGGAAGTGTCTACGCCGCTGCAAGGGTCAGCGCCGCTTCAAGTGCCAGTGCCGCTGCAAGGGTAAGCACCTCCGCAAGTGTCTGCGCTGCTTCAAGTGCCAGCGCCGCCGCAAGTGTCGGCGCAGCTTCAAGTACCAGCGCCGCTGCAAGTGCCAGCGTCGCTGCAAGTGTCTGCGTGGCTGCAACGGTCGACTCCACTTCAAGTACCAGCGCCCCTGCAAGGGTCAGCACCGCTTCAAATGCTAGCGCCGCTGCAAGTGTCGGTGCCACTTTAAGTGCCAGCTCTGCTTCAAGTGTCAGCGCCGCTGCAAGTGTCAGCGCCGCTGCAAGTGTCTACGTCGCGGTAAGGGTCAGTGCCGCTTCAAGTGCCAACGCCGCTGCAAGTGTCAATGCCGCCGCACATATCGACACCGCTGCAAGTGTCGGCGTCGCTTCAAGTACCAGCACCGCTGCAAGTGTCAGCGCCGCTGCAAGTATCAGCGCCCCTACAAGTGTCAGCGCCGCTGCAAGGGTCGGCGTCGCTGCAAGTGTTCGCGCCTCTACAAGTGCCAGCGCCGCTACAAGTGTCATCACCACTGCAAGGGTCAGCGCCGCTTCAAACGTCAGCGCCACTACAACAAGGGTCACTACAGCAATAACGTTCTAGAGGTGCCCACGTGGGTCACCACAAAAATCCAAAATTAAGAAGTACCGCTGCAAGGGTCAGTTCCGTTGCAAGGGTTACTGCAGTAATGACAGTCGAGAGAGTCAGCGTCACTGCAAGGCTCGGCGCCACTGCAAGGGTCACTGCAGAAATGTTATTCGAGAGGTGCTGCTACAAGGGTTTCGACAGAAACTCATATTGAGGGAGTAGCTATCACAAGCAACTCCTCATCATGAAACCTCAGTCTCTAAATGAACAACATCACTAACACTTTACTTTCTTGTACAGGTTGCCTAGTTGAGCAAGCAGGGCTCGAACATGCGCGTTGGGACCTCCCGGGAGTTTTAGCTTGGCGGCTGAGGGACAAGGTATGTTGAGCAAGCTCAACCACTTAGCACTATAGGATTGAGAGAATACTAGTAGGAGACCCTAGGGTCACCCAGTTCTCACACACCTCACATTTAGTCACAAGTGAAGTGAGCGGCCAAAGGGCTGGCTGCTCACAAGAAAAGAACTGTTTATAAAATGATTTTAGAGGAGAGGTTCCTCTAAACCCCTCTCAAGAAAAATGATTTTAGAAGGGGGTCCTTGAGACCCCCCTTAAGCTTGCAAATATTTTAGAGGAGGTGGTCCTCGAGACCCCCCCTCAAGTTTACAAAGTTTGTATCAAAGTTACCGTTTCAAAAGATATTTAGCAAATCACATATTTTGTCTCCATTAGAAGACATTTGCTTTTGAACTTTGGTCGGTTCCAGGGGGCATCTGCCAGAGGGGATAGGCAGACCTGCCTGCAGGTAGGGACAAATAGTACACTGCAGACTTTGTCCCTCACCAACCCTCTAAGTTTTGGCGCCAAAAGTGCCAACCCAGCCTTAGTGCCCAAGTATAAATAGGACCCCTGGGCAAGGTCATATATATGATAAAAAGAAAGACAATAGAAATTGCACTGTTACTCTGCTAAAATATCACCAGACCTACCTAAGTATTCTCTCCCTGCTCATTCTCATAGTGCTGAGTGCCTTGTTCCTTCACTCCCCACTGACAGCCATCACTTTCGGGTGTTTCCTTTGAGAAAATTGCTATTTTTGCTGTGAAAGTTCATCTTCTTATAGGGAGTGAGTTGAAGCTTGGGTTCCATTGTTACCAGAAGGAGAAGTTTTCTTCAGAAGTTGCACCAGGAGACCTTGAAGGCCTTGCAGGCAGCGTCCATTGGAGTGGGTCATGCCTCACCCTTTCTAGTTATTCATAGACCCCAGTCTCACTACCCTCCTACATTTGGCGACTCTGCTGGGGAGGTATCCTCACTTCAATGGACAAAGAAGGTTTTTATGTTTCTAAGAAGCTAGTTCTTGAAGACATTCCATCTGGGAATGGAGCTCGAAGAGACCAGGCGACTCAGGTGGATGTGGTGGTGGCCGGAGCAAAGATACCTGCTCCTCCGAGAGGGCAGACCAGCTCACTGGCAGCAGCTCCGGTGGCAGAGGCTTATGAGTATGTTTTTTTTTTATTTTAGACTTGGCAAGTTTGGGTCAAGATTGTGTAACACCAGCCGTAACCCCCTGTGGAGGGGCGGTCGTTCCAATGGCGTTTTCGGTAGAAGTAGCTCAGTCACGGAGGACGACGCTGGAGAAAGTTGTGACAACCATTAAGTTCACTGACAGGAACCCCAGGAACCCTAAGTGTTTGCCGAGGAGTTCAGTATGATCGAGGAAATCATCGCCCTTAATGGTAACGATGAGGAACCCTCAAGAAAATAACCCATCATGGTATAAATTCCAAGTAAGGAACTTTCAGCTGCAGCATCCCCTCTAGAAAGGCAAACTCGCGAGGAACCCATGGATGAGAAACCCTGGGTGTCCCTTGTCACAAAAAAAAGAAGAAGGGGGAAATAGTAGCAGCAACCCTTATAGAAATGTCAACTCGCGAGGAACCCTGGGTGTCCCCCGTCGCCAATAAAAGAAATCGCAGCAGCAGTCTCGACAAAGCATGAGGTCGAGACACCCCCAGATGGGAAGTCGAGGAGCGAGGAACCCTGGGTGTCCCTCGCTGCAAACAAAGAAGTTGAGGCACGAGGAACTCATGGGAGAGGAACCCTGGGTGTCCCTCGCCGCCAACAAAAAGTCGTGGAAGCAGTCTCAATGAAGCATGAGGTCGAGACACCCCTGGATGGGAAGTCGAGGAGCGAGGAACTCATGGGTTAAGAACCCTGGGTGTCCCTCGCTGCCAACAAAGAAGTCATGGCGCGAGGAACTCATGGGAGAGGAACCCTGGGTGTCCCTTGCCACCAACAAAGAAGTTATGGCAACGGTCTCAACAAAGCATGAGGTCGAGACACCCACGGATGGGGAGTCGAGATGCGAGGAAAACTAGGTGTCCCTCACCGCCAATAAAAAAAAGGGTCGTGGCAGCAGTCTCGATGAAGCATGAGGTCGAGACACCCACCGATGGGAAGTCGACGCACGAGGAACCCGTGGGCAAAGAACCAATGCATGAGGAACCCCTTTCACTATAAAGGCTCAAAGTTGTGCTTGACAAAGAACCACTGCCCATGTTGGTAGCAAACTCTGTCGAGGAACCCACTACCATAAAGAGGTTTGGATCCACTAAAGGAAATGGCATCTGCGAGGAACCATCGGGTATAGAGTCCACCCGCGAGGAACCCTTAGCAAATGACATATTTTGCAAGGAACCCATGGGGATAGGACCAGTTCGCGAGGAAGGCTCGCTCATAGAAGGAGCCAATTCAATAATTAGAAATTCTCGCGATGAGGAACCCTTAGTAAAATGCATAGTCTGCGAGGAACCCTCGGGTATTATGCCCATTCGCGAGGAACCACTTACACAATGGGGGTTCCCACCCATTTCTAACAAATAACTGCCACATGTACCAACATCAAGTGTCGAGGAACCCAGCAGGTGAGAGTTGAAGCCGAACAGATGAGAGTTCAACTCAGCATATGGTAAGAACCCATCAGGAATTCACAATGACAGTGGCACCCCTCAGAGCTCGAGGAACCCCTCATGGTTGCGAGAACAGTTGAAGTCGCGATAATAGAAGAACCCCTTTCAGTGTCGCGTGTTGGCGTGGAATCCATGTAGGCGATGCACGTTGACGAGGAACCCTCTATAGTCAATAACCCTCGCGAGGAACCTCTAACATTTTGTGGTGGGAAAAAGTGGTGAGAAACACCCAACATAACTGATGACGATGAAATACTTGTAGTCGCCCCAACAATCAACCCATCACCAACAGACACATTAACAGAAAAATAAAAAAATAAAATAAAAATCGATTCATCCGAAGAAGAAAATGCCACCGACGAGGGAGGGCAAGGAGCAATAGTTGACTAGGAACCCAGAGTTGTCGAGGAACCCTCACTCATAACATATCCCAAATTATCTGACACAAATGCTGGCAGCAAAAAATCATGGGATCATGGGCATCGAGACACCCTTCTTCAACAAAAAAATCATGGGCGTCGAGACACCCTTCTTCAGCAAAAAAACATGGGATCATGGGCGTCGAGACACCCTTCTTCAGCAAAAATCATGGGCGTCGAGACACCCTTCTTCAGCAAAAAAAAAAATCATGGGCGTCGAGACACCCTTCTTCAGCAAAAAATCATGGGATCATGGGCGTCCAGACACCGTTCTTCCGCAAAAAAAAATCATGGGCGTCGAGACAACCTTCTTCAGCAAAAATCATGGGCGTCGAGACACCCTTATTTAGCAAAAAAATCATGGGCGTCGAGACACCCTTCTTCAGCAAAAAAATCATGGGCGTTGAGATACCCTTCTTCAGCAAAAAATCATGGGATCATGGGCGTCGAGACACCCTTCTTCAGCAAAAATCATGGGAGTCGAGACACCCTTCTTCAACAAATATCATGGGCGTCGAGACACCCTTCTTCAGTAAAAAATCATGGGCCTCGAGACACCCGAGGTCGAGATACCCCCTGTCAATTTCACAAGTTCGCGAAAGGTTGAGGAATCCTGTCAGCGCCACATCGCCAAGGTGCGAGGAACCCAAAAAAAAATAATACAGATATTAGGGGCGAGACCCCCTGTCAATGCCACAAGTTCGCGAAAGGTTGAGGAACCCAACACACACAAAAAAAATAATATAAATATTAGGGTCGAGACCCCATCCCCATCCAAACAAAGCTCTACCAGGCGAGACACCCTCGGGCACGTGGAACCCGAGGTACTATAAGCGGTCAAAGAACTCAAAATTACAGTAATTATTTGGGGCGAGGAACCCACCTAGGCTGACGACGATCGTAAAAAAACCCTCGACGCTGGAGGAACCCCTTATGGGGGCGTTAGGAGATAAGGCTAAGAGTGTGGAGGAGATAGCTATGGTGGACAAAAAAACCCAAGCGAGGGACGCGCAACAGTTACACCCCTCAATGAGGAACCCATACCAGATAATGTTCCAAAACCAAAGGTTTCACCAACACTGGCCCATAAAAGATTTGGGAACAAAATTTGTTCCTCTAGACGTGGTACCCCCGGTCGAGGAACCAATAAAAAAAATGAAGTCCCAAATTGTGGTGAAATCAGAATGGCGTCAACAGCGGCCTCCGCCGAGGGACCCTCGTTCCTTATTTCTCACCAACAGTGGCTCCTAAAGATTTGGGATCAAAACTCATCTTTCTAGATGAGATACCATGGTTGAGGAACCCAAAAGTAATAAAGTCCCAAAATTAGAGGAACGCTTGTTTGAAATTTTTTTTATTCCTCACATGAGGAACCCACGGGCACAATCTCCAGGTGATGAAACCCCATAGGCAGCACCTCACATGAGGAACTACCAGTAGCTCTATGTTCCAATGAGGAACCCGGTGAAGAAGGGGCTTGGGGAATCCAAGAGAAGAACCCTCATCACTAAATAACCCCCTCCTGCGCCGTGACAAGCCAGGAACCCAGAAGCAAGGAGCCCTCCTCAATAACCCCTGGATGCGAGGAATCCACAATAAATTCAGTTCCAAGAAGGGGACTTTCACGCAAGGAACCCCAACCATTACATGCAGTGGCGAGGTACCTATAGAGGCCCTCGCCCCAAAATTTAACCCGTCGTCAACAGACATCTTCACCACTACAACTGAGAAGGTACTATGCCTAACTCCTGCCCAGTTTCATTCTCTTAAAAAAAATTTGAATAGCCTGCTCTAGTTTTATGAGTACACTTCTTGTAAGAAATATAAACTCTGACTGCAATGAAGAAAAGTAATACCCATTATTTTTTGCCCTAGAAATTTTATGCGTGACTCATTTACCTACATCGTGCGGTGGGTACACCAGATTTATACGTTCTTTTCTTAAAAGAAGGGCATAACCTCTACTAGATTAGAAGAGGGACCATGATATAAGTAACATTCCTCATCATACTTGGGGGGATATCCAACCCAAAAGTAAAAGTATACTGAGTAAAGCCCCTAAGACCCGACAGGACCAGTAGGGGGTTATCCTCCTAGTAATAATAATAATAATAATAATAAAAATCTACATTTTTATTATTATTCCATACAGATTTATAGCCTAGAGAACAAGTCCTAACATTTGTTCTCAAGAAAAATGTAATTGGTCAGTTTTCAGAAAATAGGGAGAAGCGAGTCTAACCCCTCTCTAAACTTGTTATTCTTATAAAGACAAAAAAAAAATGTTCCCAAGAAAAGTTTGGAACAAGAACCTTGCAGACCAAGGGAAATTTTTTTGTATAAAGAAATAATTATTTCTTTATTTATGATATATGTGAAATTTTATTCAAAGTTTGTGGAAGGAGAAGGGCTAACCCATCTCTTAGTTACTTCCCAAGAAATGAATATGCATAACAAAATGGGGTTGCACTAAAAGTACCGCACAGTCACACGGGGATGCGCTAAAAAATTTATAAACTGCTCAGCTATATGCAAGAAGTACCCCGTAGCTAGAGGGGCCGCTTACAAATTTCAACTTGCTCAGTTATATGCAAGTACCCCGCAGTTAAAGGGGAAACTATTAAAATTTTAAACTTGCTCAGCTATATGCAAGTACCCTGCAGTTAGAGGGGCAATGTCCAATTTTTTTTACTTGCTCAGTTATATGCAAGTGCCCCACAGTTAGAGGGGCAACTTCAAAATTTTAACTTGCTCATCTCATATGCAAATATCCCACAATTAGAAGCGGGAAGTTCAATCTTGAGGTTCTCATATAAAAATGAGTAACTCAAAGTATTGAGCAAGTGCCAAGTATAAATATAAGGTGCGACTGTTTAGCACATAAGGCTCCAAGAGCACCGGAGCGCTCACAGTCTTGAGCAAAGGCCAAGTACAAACATAAGGTGCTCCAGATGAGCACCTAAGGCTCCAAGGGCATCAGAGCGCTCACAGTATTGAGCAAATGCCAAGCATAAACGTAAGGCTCCAAGGGCATCGGAGCGCTCACAGTATTGAGCAAATGCCAAGCATAAACGTAAGGCTCCAAGGGCACCGGAGCGCTCACAGACTTGAGCAAGTGCCAAGTATAAATATAAGGTGCGCCAGCTGAGCACCTAAGGCTCTAAGGGAATTGGAGCACTCACAGTCTTGAGCAAGCGTCAAGTACAAATATAAGGTGCGATAGTTTAACACCTAAGACTCCAAGGGCACCGGAGTGCTCACAGTCTTGAGAAAACTGCCAATTATAAATAAAAGGTATGACAATTTCGTGCACAGGTCTCTCGACATTACAAGACACTTCTGCACGAGGGGGCTAATATTGAGAATTCCTCAAGCAAGTGAACAAATAGTAAAATATCTTGGAGTGTGGGGATCCACTTATAGTGGCTCCACCTTCCCAAGATTGCAAGTTTGACAGAAAATAGCCTAGGGCGAGGGGATCCACCTTGAGTGCCCTCTCTTCCCAAACTTGATGCTACATAAAAGAACTCAGGGCGAGGGGCTCACCACGAGTAACCCCTCCGCCCAAGATAGAAGGCCACAGAAGAAGGCCAAGGACGAGGGGCTCACCGCGAGTAACCCCTCCGCCCAAGATAGAAGGCCACAGATGAAGGCTAAGGGCGAGGGGCTCACCGCGAGTAACCCCTCCGCCCAAGATGAAAGGCCACAGAAGAAGGTCAAGGGCGAGGGGCTCACCGCGAGTAACCCCTCCGCCCAAGGTAAAAGGCCACAGAAGAAGGCCAAGGGCGAGGGGTTCATTGAGAATAACCCCTACGCCCAAGATGAAGGGCCACAGAAGAAGGCCGAGGGCGAGGGGCTTACCGTGAGTAACCCCTCCACCCAAGACAAAAGGCCACAGAGGAAGGCCAAGGGTGAGGGGGACTTCGCGAGTAACCCCTCCACCCAAGACAGAAGGCCACAAAAGAAGGCCAAGGGCGAGGGGATCACTGTGAGTAACCCCTCCTCCTAAGATGAAAAGCCATAGAAGGAGGCCAAGGGCAAGGGTCTCATCGCGAGTAACCCCTCCGCTCAAGATAGAAGGCCATAGAAAAAAGGCCAAGGGAGAGGGGTTCACCATGAGCAACACCTTTAAACAAAGTAGAAGGCCACAGAAGAAGGCTAAAAATGAGGGGCTCACCGCGAGTAACCCCTCCGACCAAGTTTATACCCTGATAAGGAGGTCCACTATAAGTGGCCTCATTTACAAAACTTGAGATGAAGTGACATAACATTTAATGACCCTAAGAGGAATGATGAAGAAACCCTAGGGTCCCTGAAAAAAAAACTGAATTTATGGCGTACAAAGCTTTTTGGTCTACCCAACACAAAAGACTTTGCACGAGGGGCTAATGTAGAAGGGTGTCTACCTATAAAAAAAGTAAAAATATTATTTTATTAGAAATACTGAGAAGAAATCCAGGGTCCCGGAAGAAACTCATATTGAGTAGGAACCCCCCCGAGGTCCTGGCAGAAACTCATATTGGGCAAGAACCCCCCAGGGTCCCGACAGAAACTCTTATTGAGGAGGAGCCACCCCAGGGTCCCGACAGAAACTCTTATTGAGGAGGAGCCACTCCAGGGTCCCGACAGAAACTCTTATTGAGGAGGAACCACCTCAGGGTCCCGGCAGAAACTCATATTCAGCAGGAACCCCCAGCGCCACTGCAAGTATCAGCGCCGATGCAAGTGTCAGAGCCGCTGTAAGGGTCAGCGCCGCTGAAAGGGCCAGCACCGCTGTAATGGTCAGCCCCGCTGCAAGTGTCAGTGCCGCTGCAAGGGTCAGCGCCGCTGAAAGTGTCAGCGCCGCTGAAAGTGTCAGCGCCGCTTCAATTGCCAGCGCCGCTGCAAGGGTCAGCACCACCTCAAGTGTCTACGCCGCTGCAAGGGTTAACGCCACTTCAAATGCCAGCACCGCTACAAGTGTCAGCATCGCTGTAAGTTCCAGCGCCACTACAAGTGTCCGTGCCGCCGCAAGGGTCGGCGCCGCTTCAAGTGCCAGCGCCGCTGCAAGGGTCAGCACCGCCGCAAGTGTCGGCGCCACTTCAAGTGCCAGCGCCGCTTCAAGTGTGTCTCCGCCACTTCAAGTGCCGGTGCCACTTCAAGTGCCAGTGCCGCTTCAAGTGCATGCGTCGCTGTAAGTATCAGCGCCGCTGCAAGTGTAGGCACCGCTGCAAGTGTCTACGCAGCTGCAAGGGTCAGCGCCACTTCAAATGCCAGTGCCGCTGTAAGTGTCAGCGCCGCTGCAAGTTCTAGCGCCACTGCAGGTGTGGGCGCTGCCGCAAGTGTCGACGCCACTTCAAGTGCCAGCACCGCTTCAAGTGTGTCTGCGCCACTTCAAGTGCCAGCGCCGCTTCAAGTGTCTGCGCCGCTATAAGTGTCAGCGCCGCTCCAAGTGTCTACGCCGCTGCAAGGGTCAGCACCGCTTCAAGTGCCAGCGTCGCTTCAAGGGTCATCGCCGCCGCAAGTGTCTGCGCCACTTCAAGTGCCAGCGTCGCTGCAAATGTCAGCGCCGCAGCAAGTGTCAGCGCCGCCGCAAGTGTCGACGCAGCTTCAAGTACCAGCGCCACTGCAAGTGCCAGCGTCGCTGTAAGTGTCCGCGTCACTGCAAGGGTCGACGCCGCTTCAAGTACCAGCGCCCCTGCAAGGGTCAGCACCGCTTCAAATGCCAGCACCGTTGCAAGTGTCGGCGCCACTTTAAGTGCCAGCGCCGCTTTAAGTGTCTGCGCCGCTGCAAGTGTCTACTTCGCTGTAAGGGTCAGCGCCGCTTCAAGTGCCAACGTCGCTGCAAGTGTTAACGCCGCCGCACGTGTCGGCGCCGCTGCAAGTGTCGACGCCACTGCAAGTGTCGGCGTCGCTTCATGTACCAGCGCCGTTACAAGTGTCACCGTCGCTGCAAGTGTCCGCGCCGCTGCAAGGGTCAGCGCCGCTTCAAGTACTAGGGCCCCTGCAAGTGTCAGCGCCGCTGCAAGTGTCCACGCCGCTCCAAGTGCCAGCGCCTCTACAAGTGTCAGCACCGCTGCAAGGGTCACCGCCTCTTCAAGCGTCAGCGCCACTACAACAAGGGTCACTACAAAAATAACGTTCGAGAGGCGCCCGCGAGGGTCACCACAGAAATCCAAAATTAAGAAGTACCGAT
Source organism: Sambucus nigra (assembly GCA_949130495.1). Taxonomy (NCBI): domain Eukaryota; kingdom Viridiplantae; phylum Streptophyta; class Magnoliopsida; order Dipsacales; family Adoxaceae; genus Sambucus; species Sambucus nigra. The sequence goes on along the minus strand of OX422210.1, from coordinate 214,755,180 downwards.
GCAAGGGCCAGTGCCGCTGTGAGGGTCACTGCAGTAATGAAAGTCGAGAGAGTCAGCGTCACTGCAAGGCTCGGCGCCACTGCAAGGGTCACTGCAGAAATGTTATTCGAGAGGTGCTGCTACAAGGGTTTCGACATAAACTCATATTGAGGGAGTAGCTATCACAAGCAACTCCTCATCATGAAACCTCAGTCTCTAAATGAACAACATCACTAACACTTTACTTTCTTGTACAGGTTGCCTAGTCGAGCAAGCAGGGCTCGAACAGGCGCGTTGGGACCTCCCGGGAGTTATGGCTTGGCGGCTGAGGGACAAGGTATGTTGAGCAAGCTCAACCACTTAGCACTATAGGATTGAGAGAATACTAGTAGGAGACCCTAGGGTCACCCAGTCCTCACACACCTCACATTTAGTCACAAGTGAAGTGAGCGGCCAAAGGGATGGCTACTCACAAGAAAATAACTGTTTATAAAATGATTTTAGAGGAGAGGTTACTCTAAACCCCTCTCAAGAAAAATGATTTTAGAAAGCTTGCAAATATTTTAGAGGAGGTGGTCCTCGAGACCCCCCCTCAAGTTTACAAAGTTTGTATCAAAGTTACCATTTCAAAAGATATTTAGCAAATCAGATATTTTGTCTCCATTAGAAGACATATTTGATTTTGAACTTTGGTCGGTGCCAGGGGGCATCTGCCAGAGGGGACAGGCAGACCTGCCTGCAGGTAGGGACAAATAGTACACTGCAGACTTTGTCCCTCACCAACCCTCTAAGTTTTGGCGCCAAAAGTGCCAACCCAGCCTTAGTACCCAAGTATAAATAGGACCCCTGGGCAAGGTCATATATATGATAAAAAGAAAGACAATAGAAATTTCACTGTTACTCTGCTAAAATATCACCAGACCTACCTAAGTATTCTCTCCCTGCTCATTCTCATAGTGCTGAGTGCCTTGTTCCTTCACTCCCCACTGACAGCCATCACTCTCGGGTGTTTCCTTTGAGAAAATTGCTATTTTTGATGTGAAAGTTCATCTTCTTGCAGGGAGTGAGTTGAATCTTGGGTTCCATTGTTACCAGAAGGAGAAGTTTTCTTCAGAAGTTGCACCAGGAGACCTTGAAGGCCTTGCAGGCAGCGTCCATTGGAGTGGGTCACGCCTCACCCTTTCCAGTTATTCATAGACCCCAGTCTCACTACCCTCCTACAATACCAATTGTGATATGAGAGGAATGCACAAAATGAAATAAAGCAAGTAAACACTTGCCTGGAGGATGAAATCCGACGACCTCGAGTCGAATCCGACGGAGTTTGGCCCGAATCTCCCTTTTCTCCCTTATTTTCTCCTTCCTCTCTCTCTTATCTCTTTTCTTTCTTCTTTTTATTCTCTTTTCTCCCCCTCTCCCTCTTTATAAAGAAAGAAAAAGGGTTTAAACCCTTAAAACCCAAAAACGACTCGTTTACCCAATTACGAGTTATTTTTACCTCTAAAATTACCCGAAACTTAATTTCGACAATCGGACACTCTTTTTCGACTATCTCGGACATTCCGAGACTCAAGGCGGAGTCAAATTTCCATCTGAGGTACTTGACCGCAAATCACTATTCCAACCCAAAATAAATAAATGCGGGTTTTCTACTCAAAATCTTACCTCTTTTGTCTCTATACTCCACGGCGACATATAATTAAGTTACTTCGACCTATATAGTCCCAAAATAATTTATAACACCCTTCGAAAATCAATAAATCCTCAAAAATCCCAAAAATCACTATTCCGAGAAATTCTCCAAATTCCAAATTATACTTAATTATGGAATTTAATTGTCTCCAAAAGGGCGGGTTGTTACACACGATCCATATGTGTACCCCTAACGAATGAACATAAAAAATAGTCTTTAGGTGTAAAGATGTTGAATTTAAATGACATCGTCTTAATCATATCAACAAATCAAAGTCTAAATTATTTTCACACCAATAACGTCCAAAACTATTTAGAGCCATTTCGAGAGTTTTTCGAAGGACGTGCAAACCCATCGATACATAACCAACCAAAATCCCTCATAAATAATAATCTTTTTATTTTTCTGATGAAGTTATAAAATTCTCAACTTAGAGAAAACCCTATTGGTCCAAATTTTGGCATATATCATTTTATTATTGCCTTAATTTTTTCTTGCGGGCTCTTTTCAAACGGTGGCTTTCATGACATGATTATTATTCACTTGCAGCCATTTCTAGTGTTCACTCATCATTTTTTTACATTAAACAAATTCCTCACGGGAAATGGATCTTACATGCACTGCTTTTCTTACTCTCGTATTATTGCACTTAGTTTGTTTTAAGGACAAAATTGAGATGAAAATACTCAACCAACATGTGATAGATAAGCGCAATAATCAAACAAATCTGTGCACGTGTGCAATAAAAGACATAATGAGTCAAACATGTAGGAAGTAACAACTAATTACATCTTAATGACTCCAAACATTATAAAGCACATGGATGACATGACGTATTGTCTCAAAACACTATAAAAAAGTCACATGGATATGGAATGATGTTGTGACATGGTCATCCTAAGTGTCGATCCATAAAAGGTGTAAACAAAATACAAAACTCTTTTTGAATTTTTCAAGATTTTATCAAAACAAAATCTTTTTGGCTTTTTCATTATTTTCAAAAATAGAAAATCTTTTTGTATTTTTCAAAAATTTTAAAAAATAAAAAATCTTTTTGTATTTTTCAAAATTTTTCAAAAAATGGAAAACATACAAACATGGTACACACTAGAAATAGGTATATAATATCATCATGTAAAGCATCATATGCTAGCCAACAAGTCAAACCTCAATCGTTAGGTGCAGGGGGTGTTCCAAAGGTGGTGACAACTTATGAAAAACCTCCATCACGTCATGTGAAGTTTTGACTAAAAACCTAACTTGATCACTAAGATGTGAAAACTCTCTCATGTAGTATCTAGGAGCATGTAAAGTATCATGTGTGGCTGCATGTGTGGCAGAAACACGTGTAGTAGAAAAACGTGACACATTACCCAACTTAAAGCAAAATTCCCTAAGGTGTCATTTCCTCTTGCAATGGGAACAAACATAAATAGGCCTAGAAACACCTCTCTCAAAAACTCTAGGACGTTCTCTCCTAACGATAAACGGAAGACTAGGTGGGGTGGGGTGAGACTCATGTGAATCTAACACTAAAGTGGGAACCAACTCGGGTGCTACTTGGGATGTTGATGCACCGTCATGACTTATTCCTAAACTCTAACCACTACCTAAATTGGGATTGATAAACATCTTTAAAGCCTTATTAGATTTGTTCTCTAAGGGTACTTTGACCTCCCTGGCACGTTCGAGATCACTCTCGAGTTGGGATACACGTGTCGTCAGACTAGACACCATATTTGTCAAATCACTCTTTTCTCTACCTAAAGCAATCAACTGCTCACTTTCACTTTCTCAAGTTGACTTGATTTTGACTCAAACTCACCTAAACCTCAATCTCTCTCTCCAAATCTCTCACCCTAAGACTTAATTCTTTATTCAATTTTTTAGTCTTCAAAGTCTCAGCATACAAATCTCGAAAATCAATTTGGAGCTCACTTTCATCTCCACTTTCACACTCACTTTCAACCTCACTCGAAACACACAAATCCTCCTCCTCGGGGGTCTAACTAGTACTAGTGACCTCACTGTCGTGCAAACAAGGTGTGCTAACCTGAATAGCTAAAAACGCGGCACACATCCCATGTGATGATCCATCCCCTGAATCATTCACCTCCTCGTCGCTATCACTAAGTGTGGAAGGCATGGAAACTTTCTTTCCCTCTCTCATTAGTCTAGTGGCACACTCAAACTCCTTATGACCTTTACCCCCACACTCAAAACACATCAAATTTTCAAAATTTTCTTCGCTCTCATTTTCTTTTTCTCTCTCTTTCCCTTTTCCCCACTTTCTTTGGCCTTTTCTTTCCTTTTGTCTTTCTCAAAAGAATTTTTATTGAAAGTATTGTTTTTGTTCATGTTGAGAAATTTTTTAAAATTTTTCGCAAACAAGGCCATATCATTAAAATCAAAATCACCCTCAGAAGTGGACTCACAAAATCTTTCTTTCTTTTTCATTTCTCTCTTCTCAGAGTGTGTCCTAAGTGCAACTTCTCTCTCCTTGGTCTTAAGGGTGTCAGGAAACATATCAATCTCATAGTTTTGAATATCTCCTACAAGTTCTTCCAATTTCAGATTTTTTAACGTGCTTAACGAATTTATAACCTTGACCTTAGGAATAAAAAGTTTTGGGAGAGATCTCAAAATCTTTTTAATGACATGCGTGTTATCAATCTCCTCACCCAAATTAAAACTAGTGTTAACAATGTCCGACAAACGAGCATAAAAATCATCAAAGCATTCAAACTCATACATGGTGATAGTCTCAAATTGGGTAGCCAAATTTTGTAATTTTGATTATTTAATATCGTTCGTACCCTCATGTGTCAATGGAAGGACATCCCAAGCCTCTTTAGAGGTGGTGCACATCATAAATCGGTGGAACTCGTCCAGAGTGACGACTCCAAAAATAGCACTAAGTCCACGGGAATAAAAATCAGACAGTTCAAAATCGTCCTCAATCTAGTTCGATAAGAATTTTAAAGAGGTGATATTATTAGCAGTGACCATGGGAGGATTCCACCCATTTTCACAAAGCAACCAAACACGCTCGTCAATGGATTTTGAACTAGATTTCATGCGAGCTTTCCAATAGGAATAATTTTTCCTATAAAAAATAGGCATTTTATTAAATGAGTGTTCCATTGAGAAAATTGCGATTTTTCACAAAACTGATTTTTAAAAAAAAAATCAATATCACACGATTTTGTGAAAAATAGGAATACGCGAGAAATTAGCATAACCAACTCTGATACCAATTTGACGACGTGAGAAGTCAAATTGTATTAGGGAAAATATTTAAAAATCAGGATCACCCAATAACTTAGAGTAACCTGCTCTGATACCAATTTGTAAAAAGTAGATGTGTGATAAGTGATTAAATTCACAAATTTCCAATTAAACCTTATTTGGTTAGAGTCTATTTTAAACCAAATTAAATCAGGACCTAAATATGCAACTACGTGTCAAACCAAATAAGATATAGCATGCAACACAAAATTTAGGAAAAATTCTCGAAAGGAAAAACCTTTTTATTTCTAGAACTTTGACAAGTTTACAAGACCATTGACTTACATACACCTTCATATCGCCCACAAGAGTAAGGAATGGTGCCTTCGTCAAATCTTCAAAGGGCGGATAGAAATCAACAATGGTTCACATGCAACTATACCACAATGACTCGCAGTCCAGACATGTAGTCTTAAATCTTCTCAAGGACTCCCTCAACAATAACACGCAACTGTCGGTTGTAAAGCTTTCCCCACAAAGGTTGAACAAAACCAAAGATGTTCTTGGGTTCCAAAAGATTCACAAAAATGATTGGTAATATTATGTGTGAATCAAAAATATGTTTGGGACATCAAAACTTGAAGTTTTATTGTGTTTGAACTCTTCAAAACGTTTTCCCAAAGATTTAAAATAAACAGCTCTGAAATAACCCTTATAAAGAGAGTTTGAGTTGGTAAAAACAAATCTGGAAGATCTGGGTCTATCTTAGGAGGCGGTCCGGATCGCCCCTGGGTGGACGGTCCGGATCGGTGCCTAAATCCGTCTAGAAAGTTTGCCTTTAGGCGATCCGGATCGCCTGGGATACCCGGTCTGGATTGTTGCTCAATTTCATCCAGAAGCTTGAAGGCATCCTCGGATCCGTCTTTTAATCGAATATGGTCATGAACATTCTTCAACGGTGTATCGGTATATGACATACTAAATTGTTACGGACCTTTATAAAATTATGACCTTACAGAACCAATGTACATCTTGCATATGGCATATCATAATTATTCATTTGGTATACTCACACCTACGACACGCACATCGCCCCTTAGACACACTCCAAACATGTGGTTTTAAAATATAGTTACTAATCAATATGTTATAGTTTCACGCTTTAAAATGGAGGTGAAAATTGACAAATGATTCAAAATGGGACAATACAATCATATATTTTAGCACTCACTAGATCATATGCAAACAACCTATAAACAACAATTTTGTAGACTTTACACCCAACATTGTAAACAGAAATCCAACTATAACAATGTTTGGTAGTGGTTTTGATAACTAATAAAAAAATGGTGATAGTATTTTTAGAAAATTTGATAACCAACAAATTGAGTATACATGCGAAAATGGGGGGAGGGTGGGAACACAACCATTTCAAATATATGTCAAAATATACTTTAATTCAATTGAATCAAAATATCATTTGAACTATCTAAAATGCCCAGCCCTGGAAATTTTAAGGTGGTGATATATGTGGGGGGCACATAACCTTTTTGAAAACCAATATACTAGGATCAAATGTGTTTGGTGGGCATAATAGAATAGAAATCAGAACTACAATATTAAACTGAGTATATGGCATTTTTGCTGTAGTGACAAACTAACTGACCTTTGTTTGTTCATATGAGGGGAATAACTTTTATAGCAACCGATTCCTCCTGATTGAAAAGGGTGTGGAGTCCATTGGTACCCATCTCCCTCGACTCGAACTTCCGTATAATTGACTGGATAGTGGATGATTGACATGAATCTTTTCACCCCTGTAATCCATTAATCTTTTTAAACAACTTTTCTCCCATTTCCAATTTTCCACCGCAGGCCTATCATTAATAGGCAACATCCATATAAAAGACTTCACCATACAAAACATGTCATAATACCTTTCTCTCCATAGATAAACCCCCCATCTAGTTTCTTCTACAATATATTTTAAAAATTATTTGCAATTAGCCAAAAGAATATTGCTCAACTGGAATATAAACGATTAGGCATCTACAACATCATTGATATTCATTGTAGTTGTAACACCCCGACCCGGATTTGGGTCATCGTTGATTTAACCCGCATCGAGTCAAGGAGTTAGAGGGGAGGGGGAAGTCCATTTTACTTTATTTAAGAAAATCCTTTGATTTGCTCCATAATTAAGAATTAAGTTATCGATTTTAACTTGAGGAAAGAAGTGACAAATTTTCATGACAAAGCTCTAACAGCGTTGCTCTCTGGGTACTTACTTTCATTCTTTCCGACGTCCCTACTTATTGTACCTGGGGGTGGGGGTTTTAACATAAAAAGTAGGGGTGAACGAATGCTTAGCAGGGTGGGTAATACTAAGCTATACATTTTCTACAAAAATACATACATATATAGTGTATTTTAATCAATTTAAAAAACGTTTAACAATTTAGCTAATATTCATGCAACTACTATGGAATTTACCCGAACAATGAGCTCATAATCACACTTGACCAATTTCATCACCATTTACCGGTTCTAGAGACTAACTAATCATGTTTTAGCCATTAGCCTCATTTATTACTTTTCATTAGGTTGTCTTATTTATACATTTGCAAGTACAATCATTATCATTTCCATTTTTATATTATCTTTTCTCGGAATCATCCAATAACCGCATACTTTAATGGGCTCCACACCGCCGACTATATTATATTTTTCGGGCCCTCCTTAGTTATTTCGGTATCATTCGAGTACAATTTAATGTGTGTTAACATTTAATCTAATGTCCATATTATTTCACCTTTTTATCATTTCTTTCATTCTACGGTGCAATCCATTCCTTCATCTCTTCAACGTGCCATTTATTCATTTTATCCATTTTTCACCAAAAACCCGACCGATAAGGTCTAAGAGGTAGTCCAACCACTAGGATCCTCATTTTTGCCAAAACCCCCATTTTGCCATTTTTATCATAATTTTTGTGAAAAACATATTAACTTTCATTTATCACTAGAGCATAAACTTTTTCTTCCAAAACATCCCTTCCATGATTTTATGTCAAAAATCATCTTATCATTTTATGTTTTTCCACATAAAATACATTTACTAATTCAGGACCATTTTTAACCAAATATGCATAACTTTGCCCTTTTATCATACGTGACTCCAAATATTATTTTTACTCATTCCAATAATATTTGACACATTTTAGGATTTTTTTTCTACATTTATTCGTTTATTCATAAAACACATTACAACAAGTTTTTACAAGTCTAAGAAATCGTCATCTACCTTACTACATGATTCTACATGTCTGAAAAAGGATTTCAAGCCTAGAAATACCTCAAAATGCATTTAAAAAAAAATCATGGGTATATATTTAGCATACTTTCAATCATTTTCAAGGTAAAATGCCATAAATTTGTGAAAATACATTTCTCAAGTTTTGTCTTGTTAAAAACTCTATTTTTCGGAAGACTACAATATTTCATCAAATAACTTTATTTTAGGAATTACAAATCATCTAGCATTCAACCTACATACTTTCCATAGCTTGAAAACCTTGGAACTTTGGAAGAGAAAAACCTAACCTTGGATTATAAGAGGAGAAACACAAAAGAGGAGTTGAAAGCTGCTAAAAACTCCTAAGCTCCAAGACATGAAAAGCTCCTTCAATGGCTCCAAAATTCTCATCTACAAGCTTTACTCCTCCACTTTATTCCTTGACACAAGCTAGAAGATGGTAGAAAGGGCTTGGAAATGGTGTATATTTTGGTTTGGAGGTGGTGGCAAGGTTTGGCTATGGGGAAATGGTCGGAGAGGAAGACAATGGGTATATAGAACTCAGAGAGAGAGATATGATGAAAATGGTGAGGGAGACCACCCTCACCCTCTCATTTTATAACTCCCACAAAATCTACTTAAAACCATTTAAAAACTCCCCCCTAAACATGAAAAATACATATTTGTTCGTCAAATACACCATACATTGACAGGTCATCCATCCAATGGTTAAAAATGCAACAGTACACCAAACTAAGTCGAGTAGACTGATTTATGCCCAGGTCGTTCGAACAAGAATATGACCTCGTTCGAACTAGTCCGGATTCTCGTTCGATCTATCCTTTGAACGACCTTATAATGAGGTTGTGCACCTATGCCGAGCTAGGTCATTCGATCGTTATTAGATGTTCACTTATACAAGGTGTCCTTTTCATTCGAAACACAATATTCTCATTCGAACAAGACAAGGACCTTGTTTGAACGACCTTAAGTTCATTCGAACTTCCTAGTTTCTTAAATCTTTAATTTCACCTAGGAACTTACAACAATTAAGAATAAGGCCAAAAGAGTAATTAGATATAGAGATAAAATCCCATAGATTAATAATCCAAATCCCAAGAATTTATTACGATTACAAATTACATGAGAAAAGAATAAAATATCGAGAACGAGTATTACATTATCCCCTCCTGAGGAGATTTCATTCCGAAAATAAGAACAACTGACTAAGGAAAGAGTTTTGGGTATTTCTATCGCATCTACGACTTACGTTCCCAAGTCGCTCCTTCAACACCTTTAAACTCCTAAAGGACCTTCATTAACTGAATAAATTTGTTGCCTAGGACTCTCTCCTTGCGATCTAGAATGGATATGGGTTGCTTGGGAAACGTGACATCTTCCTCTAACTCAATGAGGTTCCAGTTGATAACATGACGGGGTTCGTGAAGATACTTCTTCAATATAGAGAAATGGGACATATTATGCACTTGGGACAACTGTGGAGGCAAAGCCAAGTGGTAGGACACGTCCCCAATTCGCTCTACGATTTCGAAGGGGATGATGTACCGTGGGGCTAACTTTCCCTTCTTCGTAAATCAATGACTACCAATCCTTGCTATAAACTTAAGCATCACATGGTCACCTACCCAAAACTCTAGGGGTACCCAACGATTATCGGCGTAATTATTTTATCGGCTCTGTGCCGTTATGATTTTTTATTGAATTACCCAAACCTTCTTCGCCATTTCTTGAATCATTTTGGAATTGGTTAAATGCTTCTCACCCACCTCATCCCAATAAACTAGAGAGAGACATAGCCTCATATAAAGAGCCTCAAAGGGATTCATCTCTATGCTTGCCTGATAGCTATTGTTGTAGGTGAACTCTGCCAGATGCAGATTCTCCACAAAACTAACCTGAATGTTGAGCACACCAGCTCTTATCATGTCCTCCAAAATTTGAATGGTTGTCTCTGACTGCCCATCGGTCTCGAAATGGTATGGAATACTTATCTTTAGCTTGGTACCCAAATCTTGTTGAAAATTCTTCTGAAACTGAGATAGAAATCAAGGATCGCTGGTTGAGATAATTGAGAGTGGGACACTGTGAAGCCTGACTATTTCCCTGACATATAACCTTGCCAAGTTAGCCACGCTGTCCGTGACCTTGATCGGTAAGATATGTGTTGAGTTAGTGAGTCGATATACTATAACCCATACTGCATCATGACCACGCTTAGACCTTGGTAACGCTATTACGAAATCCATTGTGATGTGCTCCCACTTCCATTCTGCCATGGATAGTGGTTGCAATAGCCATGCTGGCTTCTTATGCTCGAATTTTACATGCTAACAAGTGTAACACTTTTCTATATACGTCGCCACATCTCTCTTCATGCTGGACCACCAGAAACCCCTGCAAAGGTCCTTATACATCTTGGTAGCACCAGGTATATGTTGAACCATGAGTGCTCGGCCTCTTCCATCACCTCATCCTAAAACTCCTCGATAATAGGGATAATCAACTGACCCTTGTGTTTCACCCCCCTATCCTTATCCATAATTAGAGTGATGAACACTTCCCCCATTCAGAATATGATCCCGATACTGAATAAACTCGGGATGACACGAATATGCATCAAGGAGTTTCTATTGAATGAGTGGCCTAGTTACTATACCCCATAGCTATTCCCTATTGTAACTCTGCTGAACGTGTAAATCAAACTTCTGAAAATTACCAAACATATTCACCCGATGACATCTTATGTCTGCAAGGGTGAGACTAGACTTACTTTTAAGAGCATCGACCACCACATTGGCTTTGTTTGGATGACACTCTAATGAGAAATCATAGTCTTTCAATAATTCCATCCAATGTCTTTGGTGGAATTTAAGATCAAGCTGTGTGAAAATATACTGAACGATCTTATGGTAGAAATACACCTCAAAAAATTCTCTATACAGATAAGACCTACAGCTCTTAAGTGCAAACACCACCGCATCTAGCTCGGGATCATAGCTGGGTTAGTTCATCTCATTCACCTTTGACTGGCGGGATGCATAAGCTACTACCTAATCATTTTGCATCAATACTTATCCAAGCCCTAACCCCTAAGTATCAGAATATACAGTGTAACCCGTGCCATACTCTGAGAGTACGAGAACATGCACAGATGTCAACCTCACCTTTAGATCCTGAAAGTTTGACTCATAATACTCTGACTATTCGAAGTGTACATCCTTTCGAGTCAACATGGTGAAGGGAAAGACAACACTCAAGAAGTATTGCACGAACCTACGATAGTAGCTAGCCAAACCCAAGAAACTACTCACTTTCCTAATTGTCTTTAGCGTATCCTACCCTAGGTCGGCCTCCATTTTGCAAGGATCGATAAAAATACCATTGCTAGAAACCGCATAGCCAAGATACCTGACCTCCACCATTCAGAACTTGCACTTACTGAACTTGGTGTACAACTAATTTTCCCTGAGTACATGCAATGTCGTGCGGATGTGCTCCTTGTGGTTAATGTTAGAGGGTGAATAGACCAGGATGTTGTCCACAAAAACTACCACAAACCAGTCTAGGTAGGGATGATAGATATGGTTCATCAAGTACATGAATATTGTTAGGCATTGGTCAAATGGAAGGGCATCACCAAAAACTCGCAGTTCCCATATCGTTTTTGAAATTTCGTCTTAGGAATATCCTCCTTTCAAATGCATAACTGATGTTACCCAAACCGAAGGTCAATTTCCAAAAACCTGTCCGCCCCACGTAATTGGTAGAATAAATAATTCAATTCAGGGAATGGGGTACATATTCTTTACTGTCACCTTGTTCAACTATCTATAATCGATGCAGAGTCTTAGGGTGTTGTCCTTTTGCTTTACAAAGAGGACATCAACTACCCATAGGGACACACATGGGGGAATGAAGCCCTTATTGGTTAACTTCTCCAACTGAATCCTTAGCTTCTGCAATTCCTTTTAGAGCCGTCTTGTAAGGTTAAATTAAGATAGGTAAGATGACTTTATGCACCATTATAGCAAAGTCCACCTCTCATCATGGTGGTAACCCAGGGACATCGTTCGGGAATACATCGGGAAACTCCTGCACTATGAGGTAGTCTAAAATCATACCATTGGCTCATCTTGAGCCAACAAGGTGCTTGACCAGCCAAAATACCATTTGTGCTCATGAATTATATAAAACTTACAAGCATAATAAGTTCCATTCTCTCTACTAAAGTGATGTCGAGACCCGTCTGGAAGTGATACAAGGAAACTGTGTTGATGGCATTTGATGGTAGCTTGAAAACATGACAGAGAATCCATACCAAGGATCACCTAGAACCCATCCATGTACATGAGACTCAAATCATACTCCAAGACATAATCTCCAGCCATGATCACAAATCTATGGAAAACCATATCAAGAACTATATCACCACCCACTAGAAGCCCAATGAAGATAGGAGGGAGAAATTGGTCCACCTCTAATCCCAAACTAAAATCCAAGGAACTTGATATAAAATAATGCAATGCGCCAGAATCAAACAATGCCTTTATCCATTATTGTACAAAAAATCATACCTTCGACTACCGAAGGATCGTCGAAAGGTTCAACATACTGAAACATGATGTAAGCTCGCTCGGGGTTGAACTTACTATTATGGCTATCAAGCCTCTGACCTAGGCCACGACTACCCTGTCCCGGGCTTGGACGTGAATCATCCATGCTATGCCTCACAAGCTACTGATAGATCGGAGGGAATTATTACTGTTGAGTAGGAGTTGTATAACTAAAAATTCGACCCGATATGAAATTAACTATCTATTGGATGCCTCAAAGCTTACTGAGGGAAATTTTTCTTAAAATGACCCGGGGACCCGCAAGCAAAACAAGTCATCTCCGTGGGGGCTATGGGGCTCTGATCACTAGTGTAGTGGGATGATAAATAACCAACCCCCATGACGGACTTAAGCTTCATGAAGAAGCCTCGACCCCACTTCGAGACTTCTTGTGCCCACCTGACTGGGACCCGCTGGGCTCCTTTTTCTTCTCTCAAGTAGCCTTTCTATCCTCAGCATCAAGCTCTAACCATATAGCCTTATTCACCGTAGTCCTAAAATTAGACAGATCCAAACATTCGAGAATCTACCGAATACACAAATTGAGTCCCTTAACAAATAACCTCATTCTCTCTGCCTTGTCTTTCTACCCGACATTAATGTACTTGCACAACCTTTCAAATTTCACTAGATACTCATTCACTGATGTCTTCCCCTGAATAAACCGGGAAAACTCATCCTCCTTGTCATCGTTGAATGCTTGTGGAAAGTACCAATCGAGGAAGGCAACCCTAAAACTTCTCTAGTTAATCATCTCAGTGGTGCCAACATAATAGGCACTCCACCAGCGCTGTACTTGTTCCGTGAACTGAAATGTAGTAGTTTTGTCCTTATGCCCTGGTGGCACATCCAGAATCTCCATTATCCCGGTGACTTCATCGAGCCACTCCTCATCTACCTTGGGGACAACTACCTCATTAAAAGTAGAGAGGTGCAACCTCCTAAACTCTTTGAAGATAGAGGCGGATGTGGCACTCTTGACAGTACCACCGTGGTTAGCCCGCTGCTGTTGTGTGAGGGAATCGGTGAGCTAGCTCATAACCTGCTCTATGAGTCTAATCTTATTACTACCCAACCCACTAGTGATGTCACAGTGTGGAGGCATATACACAAGAATCGAGAGTTTAATATACGATGATACAAACTAAAGGCGATAGAGGAAGCAATTTAAACATTAACTAAATCATTAAATACGCGTAAACGTATGAGTAAAGCGTACTAAGAAAGCATAAACACTCCATCACACGCGAGGATCCCATTGCTCTGATACCATTTATAATGCCTCGACTCAGATTTGGGTCATTTTTGGGATAACCCTCACCGAGTCAAGGCGTTAAAAGGGGAGGGTAGAAGTCCATACTTTATTTAAGAAAATCCTTTGATTTACTCCATAAGTAAGAATTAAGTCGTCGATATTAACTTGAGGAAAGAAGTGATCACTTTAGGTAAATAGTCAATTTACAAGGTTTATTTATAAAATTCCAATTTAGTCCATAATGCTAATTAAATAGGAAACAAATCACATGCATCCCTATATTATTACAAGCCATGGCCAAAGGCCAGAATAAAATGTCTAAAGTTTCAAATTTATCAATATTCCAAACCATTATTTTACTAAAATGATAGAGGTTTAACGGCATTGGTTGCCCTTTAAGGCCTTACTAGTGTCCTTTCTGGTGTCCCTACTTCCTGTACCTGAGGGTGGGGGGGGGGGGGGGTGAGGCTTTGACATAAAAAGTATGGGTGAGCGAACACTCAACAGGCTGGGTAATACTAAGTTATACGTTTTCTAAAAAATACAGTAAATTTTAATTAATTTCAAAAGAATTTAACAATTTATCTAATATTCATGCAACTACTATGCAATGCATCCGAGCGATGAGCTCATACTCACACTTAGCCAAATTCATCACCCTTTGTCGGGTGTAGAGACTAATCAATAATATTTTAGCCATTAGCCTCATTTACTTTTCACTAGGTTGTCTTATCTATACATTTACAAGTACAACCATTATCATTTCCATTTTAACATTATCTTTTCTCAAAATCATCCAATAATAGCATACTTTAACATGCTCCACATCGCTGGCTATGATACCATATGCTATGTCCAGTGATTTTGGGTCTTTCATCCCGAGCTTCGGGCCCTCCTTAATTATCTCGGCATCATCTGAGTCCAATGTAATGTGTGTTAACATTTTATCTAAAGTCCACATTATTCTACCTTTTTACCTTTTCTATCATTCTACGATTTAATCCATTCGTTTATCTCATCATCATGCCATTTATTCACTTTATTCATTTTCACCAAAAACCAAAGGTCTATAAGGTAGTCCAACCACTAGAACCCTCATTTTTGCCAAAATCACCAATTCGCAAATTTTTATGATAATTTTTAGGAAAAACATATTTACTTTCATTTGGCACTAGAACTTAACCTTTTTTTTCAATACATTTATTCCATGATTTTATATCAAAAATCATCTTATCATTTTATATTTTGCCACATAAATGCATTTACTCTTTCAGGATCCACTACACCAAATCTACTGAATTGTCACGGTCATTGACCTTGACAAGTTCAACTTGTCAAGCTCAATGACCGTGATAATTCTGGGCGAGACAACTTTTTTTCTCATGGACTTGCCATGGTCATTGACCGTGATAAGGGCATTAGAATTATCACGGTCATGTCACGGTCCTTGACCGTGACAAGTTTTTTCACGGTTAAGGACCTTGATAAACCGATTACATTTTATAAAAAATTATCACGGTCAATGACCGTGACAAGTTCGTGATAACTTTCTTTGTCAAGGACTTGTCACTGTTAATGACCGTGACAATTTTGGGCAGAATTGAAAAACAATCTACTGGGCAGTATGGCCACTGCCACTGCCCAACAGTATATTTGTACCTGTTATAGCAACGTTGTACTTGTTCAAACATCATATATCAAAAAATAGAGATAATGAAAATATACATTCAAAATAGAGAGAATATGCATCACCATATAATCCAAATATAATTCAAATGTAACAACTTAAAATAATTCGATTCAACCTTAAAACAATTCAATTCCAACTTAAAACAATGTCACTAAATGTCTGGGGTATGGTTAACTCCGAGAAGGTGAGTAGGCCACACGATATACGAATTAACAAACCCACTAATATACACCGTGCCACATTGTTTGCACAACCACAATGGGGAGTTTGAGTAGGCCACACGATATACGAATTAACAAACCCACTAATATACACCGTGCCACATTGTTTGCACAACCACAATGGGTAGTTCTCCTTCCTGGGCATCACATGCATGACGAGCACCTTGTACTCGATGTCTTAAAGCTCACGTCCATGAACTAGTGCACCCTGGACGATATTCAGGTCCCTCAACCCTCGCCCTATCCGCTGGCCATAAAATATGTCCATTATAAACACGCTCGGTCAACTAAGTGTCGACATCGATCTGTTGAAGGGAGCCAAATAGGGAAGTGGATCATCAAAGTCCGCACGTGTCGGTGATGAAGCAGCGAGGTCCACATCCTCGTCCTCATCCTCCCACACCTCCTCATCCATTGCCTAATCCTTACCTTTCCCCTTACGGTTTCTGCCTAACTAACTCTTCACAAATGAGAACATGTCCTGGACCGTCACCTCTAAACGGGACAGCTTCGCATTATGTGACTCCACCATTCGAGCTAACCCGGTGTCGCTCATCTCCAATCCGATGATCCTAGATTGGTCCACCTGCGAGATCACCCCCTGTCCTCCCCTTGTGATCAGAGCCAAGCACTTAGCTGAGTGCGTCTGTGGACAAATATGCCTTGTCGGCATCAGACTGCGATGTATGCACTTCCTTAAGCTTTGCCTGAAATGAAAAAGAACACATGATTAGTAAAATAAGTAAATTAAAAAATTATAACGTAATTAACAAAAATTAAACTGTCAGATTACTTATAATCGTGGTCGCGACGCTTGGGGACACCTCCTTGTACTTACCCTTCTTCGTTCGAAGAGCCACATAAGTATCGAGCCTATGCGTCCTACCCCCAAGGCCACTCCCAGTACCTTGAAATAAAATAAAGTAAAATTAGTATCGGCCCCGCAAAGTAAAATAATGTAGAATAATATATTTTATGTAGTTATAGAAAAATTAAATCTTACCATCATCCAATGATCCACCTCGGCGTAAGACGTCCGACCCGAGTAGTGTACGTTCGTCTTTTTTTCTCTGTTTTCCTTTCCCGATTGGTGAGATGCCAATTGTCGCTCCCCGATCTAATTGTCAATGAACCTTTACCATTGTGCCAATGAGATCGGCTCCTTCGGAGGGACGGATTCACGCCTTTGGATAGTGGACTCTCGTGTCTTCCCAAAGTACTGGGTTCGCATATTTTTCTTCCATGTCTTGTGTTGCTCCCTCAACTACTCCAAGACTGAATCGCGTAGCTTTGGATCCAGGCTGAATTGTTCCTATCCAACAAATACAATGTTAGTTGCAAATAAATATAAATATAAATATAAAATGAAATCGGATAATGTTCTATAAGCTGGAAAATCATGAATTTCCCACATCAACATAGCTTTCAGCGTAAACTCTTCTTTTCTAAAAGAGTCAAATGATTGCACACCCTCTTCCCACAACTCATTTAATTCTTCTACCAAAGGAGCCAAGTAGACGTCGATGTCATCACTTGGTGCCTTTGCCCAGGTATCAACAAAACCATCATCGAAAATTCAGGTCTCAAACACTGTAAACGAGGGAGGTTGAGTGGGGCTAGGATCACTGGCCATACACTCTGATTAGTGCTCAGATTTCCAAATGGATTAAAACCATCTGTTGATATAGCCAAATGAATGTTGCGTTGTAAAAATCGGGATACTCATAATTCATCCTCCTCTAGGCAGTAGAATCAGCAGGATGACGCATGATATTACCCCCTACTTCTTCCCTAGCATGCCAAGTCATTGCCTCTTCTATCCATGGTACTGTGAAAAATCGCTTTAATCTAGGACCAACGGGAAAATATTTCAATACTTTTTGTGGTACTTTTGAGCTTGTGCCTTACTTACTAGTTAGATTGGTCATATCAAGGTTCATCGCATACCGGACAAGGATCAAGATTTTAATACTCCTTTCGGTATAGTATGCAGTCATACACACAGGCATGAATCGATTTATACTTCATTCCTAAACCTTTCAAACTGTTCTTCGTAACAGGATAGCTATTTGGAAGTGTATTCTCCTTGGGTAATAAGCCCTTCACCCATTTTAGAATTTCTGTCACGCTATTGCCAGACAAACCGTACTGCGTCTTCAAACTGTGCAAACCAACCATGGCACATAAAGTTATTTGATCTTTCTCACAACCAGAGTATAACAGTTTGGTCGCCTTAAATTTTAAACGTTGGTAGTCATCGTAAAGTTTTATCGTGATATATTCACGAGCACTTGAACCTTCTACATCATCAGCAACCTCATTCTCCTCTGCTTCATAAACTCCGTACGCATCATCAACTAAACCCTCTAATATATTATGATCTACGTCGTCCCCTTCTACAACTATCCTACTTGTTGATGGTTGTTGTGAAGGTTGGTCGGGTACAAAAGGAACTTTCAATTCACCGTGAAAACTCCGAAATCGATAACTATCTTGCATACCCTATCTTTACAAATGTAGTTCAACTGTTTTCCCCTCAAACACCTTACCATTCTTACACCTAGCACACGGACTCGAAAACTCTCCATCATTATGACATCTCTTTGCATATTTCACAAATTTGTTAGCACCTCTGCGAAACACATCCCCCATTCTATTTGTCTCACCCATCCACTCTTTGTATTTCAGATATCCCATCACAGCTACCACAACTAATCACCTATTAAAGGTACGAACCATATATTCATGGATCAGTATAAACAAAACTTAGATTTATAGTATGTTTCATTTAATTATGTCTTATTTATATTCAAATTGAATTTATAATAGAAATTGCTATTTCCTCCATCTCCTCTAAAGGGTGAGTGATCTTATCCCATTCAAGACCGCATTTTTCTACAATATACTTAACAACTTATGCACATTGTTACAATTTGAAAAAAATTCGACAGCATATCCCGTAGTTCTCCAAGTACACGACGTAGATTGGAAAGTGTGAGTGTTATTTCAATTGATCAATTGAAATAACAGTCACACTTGTGAATCTAGTATGTACCCAGAGAACATTAGGATTCGACTGCAGAACTTCCTCCAAAAGTAACAACTTTAAGCCACTAAGAATATTATACAAAAATTATGCAATCCCAAACGGGACAATTCGAGAGATCTTATTATAGGGGTAATGACTCTCGGACGGGTCTAAGGGCTATTGAATGCATACACATAAGAACTAGAAGGCTAGTATCTATGCGCACTATATGTAATTTCAAGTATGCTTCATTTAATTATCATACTATATATATTGTTCGATATACAAAGTAATTTTAAAAAAAAGTTGAAAAATCCCACCCCCATATGGACAATAATCCAGTGGTCATGCCACTTTTAAAATTAACCAACCCAACATCGATCAACTATAATCCAACAACAATGTCAACAACAAATGTGTATCACGTACTCCTAATTCATCTACTCAATTAATTATTTTCATCAATTAAACTAACAATTAAAGTATACAATTATTAATTTAGTAATTTACAATGAGGGGCAATCCTACTTTCATAATTAATCATATATTAATTTACTAATTTACAATGAGGGACAATCATTTATTAATTTACTAAAAAAATTAATAATCAATCAATTCGTTTATAAGGGACATTACGCACAAACACGAACACTACACACACATACACACACACACACACACACACAGGCAGACCCCACCCCTACCCCACCACCCACCCATCCATGCCCCCTCCCCTCCCCCCACCCTTCCCCACCCCACTCCCCACCCCCACCCCCACCCACCACACACACGCACATACACCACACACATACATAAACAACCCCCACCCTGCCCCACCCCCTCCGCACCCCCCACCCACAAAACACATGCACACACACCACACACACACAAACAACCCCCCACCCCTCCCCACCCACCACACATGCACACACACACATACACACACATGCACATATACACACAAACACACACACACACATATATACACACACACACACACACATATAAATGGAAGAGAGAGAGAAAGAAATAACCTGAAAGTAGAGAGAGAGAGAGATAGAGAGAGAGAGAGATAGCGTAGAGAGAGAGAGAAAAAAAGGAGGGAAGAAACGATGGGGGAAAAAGAAGGAAAAAGGATTTTTTTTACTGCGACATTTGTCACAGTCGTTTCACGGTCCTTGACCGTGACAATATTATAAGTATTGTCACGGTCATTGACCGTGACAAGTCCGTGACAAGTAGAATTGTCACGGACTTGTCACGGCCTTATCACAGTCAATGATCGTGACACCAAATGCGTGTTTGTCGTCACGGTCATTGATCATGACAAGGCTAAGCGCTGGAAGGGTGCCAATTTACCCATTTTGGTGTAGTGATCATTTTTAAAAAAATATCCATAACCTTTCCCTTTTATCTTATGTGACTCTAAATATTGTTTTTACTCATTCAAATAATATTTAACGCATTTCAGGGCTGTTTTTCTACATTTATCCATTTCTTCATAAAATCCATCAGAACATGCTATAATATGGCTAACATATCATTATATACCTTACTACATGATTCTACATGTGTGAAAGAGGATTTCAAGCCTAGATATACCTCAAAATGCATTTAAACAAAATTCATGGGTTTATATATATATATATATATATATATATATATATATATATATATATAGGAGAAGGCTCACCTACATCATGCTCTATACATCATCCATACATGAGACATAATTGTAGCGCCTTAAAAACTAGTTTTTCTATTTTTTAATTTTTGTCTTGAAAATAACCTTCCAATAAACCCATGTTAAAAAAATTAGGTCAAAATACATTTTGTATCTATTTTTAAAAAATCCACAAAAAATGCTCAAAATACCTTATTTATAAGGGTCTGTGCCAACATTTTTTTGTGAATTTTTTAAAAATAGCTACAAAATGTATTTTGACCTAATTTTTTGAATATGGGTTGATTAGAAGGTTAGTTTCAAGGGAAAAATAAAAAAAAATGGAAAAAAAGTTTCTTAAGGCCTAGAACTAGATGTGATGTATACATCATGATGTAGGGGAGCTTCCTCTCTCTCTCTCTCTCTCTCTCTCTCTCTCTCTATATATATATATATATATATATATATATATATATATATATATATATATTTATTTATTTATATATATTATATACACACACACTAGTTTATGCCCGTGCCTGAAGGTACGACGAAATTTTTTCAAAGTACATAATATCGAAACGCAAAAAATTTTGAAGTGCGTATGCCCAAAACCACAAAAATTTTGTTCCTCGACAAAACAAAGTGTAATTTTAAAAAAATTGGTCATAATATCCTTTATTTATAGGACTATCCTGCATTACGGTAGTGTTCACAATTGGTAATAAATCTCATGCCATGTTTATTTTGGTAAAGTTCATTTTTGGTGAAAATCAAATAGGGTTGTGTTTGAGATAGGTAAACAATAATATTTCATGTCGTGTCGTCTTTATTTTGTCCGTAATTGAAAAACAAAAAGAACATAATTGCAAGAAGAAAAAAAAATTGTTACCCGACAACAAAGTGAAATAAAAAAAAAATGTTATTCAAAATTTTCTGAAGCATATAATACAACTTTCCTCAAGGGACTCACAGTACATACAATAACAAATTGTCCAACAACATTCGCATACAATATGAAATAAAAAATATTCACTGCATTCACAAATCCATTGCATTGACATTGTGCCTCAAATAAACAAATTGTCCATTTAAAAAAAATTGGACAGAGTCTCCTTTGTTTATTGGACTATCCACCCTCTTAAAGGGTTACAACCAATCCAACAGTATTTAATCATCTCAACAGTAAAATCTAACAAATATTTAAATGAAACAAATTTCGTAAAAATAATCACATATACATGAACTGAAGTTGTCCCGCAGATTCCACTAAAACAATTGTCCGTAGTTTTCAAAATGTGACCTGATAAAAAAAATATATATAGTTAGTCAATTAAATTATTTAAGGAAAAAAAATTCAAAAAAATTAATATTTAAACTCTCAATTATTTTTCTCAAAAAATATCCCAAAACAAACTACAAAATATTTTTATATTTAACTCGCCACATAATTGGAAGTTTCGAAAAACCGCCCTGAAACGATCCATGGAAAAAATCGTTAGATGAACTGTGGTGTGTGTTCCAATATCTTAAAGAAGACCAACCCAAATCTAAATACCCTAGATTACAAAAGCTGAAATGACATTATACGTGGGAGAAATTACCTGGGGCAGCTGCGTGGGAGGGGGGTGCATGGGAGAAATTAATTGAGGCGGCTGGGGCTGCTGCGTGGGAGGGGTTGTTGTGTGGGAGGGGGCTGCGGGGGGCTGCGTGGGAGGGGTATTGGTAGCGTGGGAGGGAGGGGGCTGCGTGGGAGGGCAGGGGCTGAAATCATCCTAATGGCAATTAGTTTGACTGCCAAACATAACTTGAAACCAAATCTGCAAACACAAAAAGCTTACGGGAAAATCTAAAAAAAAATGTGATGAAAATATAAACGGAAAATATGTATGTGTGTGTGTGTGTTTGTGCGTGCATTTGTGAGTGGGGAAGGGGGGAGGGGACGGTGCAAGGGGCGCATGTGTGCGTGCGGTTATGGATGTCACTTCCAGTGGTGATGTTAAGGATTTGGATTTGGTCAAATGGGTTCATTTAACAACTCGTGAAGAGTGGATGACAAAAGTGTTTGATTTAGAGCTTATGACGCATCAAAATATAGAGGAAGATATGGTGATGATGTTGAACATAGCAGTGGCATGCATGGTAAGGTCCTACCTATATCAAAGAAAAGTATTGGGTATACGATTATTTATTTATCGAGTAGAGGTATTGACTTGGACAACTAGTACACTCGAATGACCAATACCAAAACCACCTACTAACTACATTTCCTCATGCAAAAGGGTCGACATTTGATAAAAAACATTTGGGTTTGTTGAATAGGTTGTGTCCGGGTTAGCAATATTTCATTTGTGTGTCAAATAAATTCTTTGTGGGGGTCTCGATGGTACGTTAGATTGTCACAATTATGTCAAAAAATACTTTGAATTAAAAATAAATTATTTTAGGATGGCAATAGAACTAAATTAGAACCCAAATCAAAACCAAGATAGAACCCAAAAATACCTTTCCAACTAAAGCGCAGATACACGCACAAAGTGTGAAAAAAGATAAACATATTTGGAACCCCAAAGAACAATTGAGATCTGGAAAATATTGTAAATAGAGTTGAGAGGATACCTTGAATAGAGGTGATATGACGATGATAGAGCGAATCGAGAGAAAGAAAATCAATAAATAATAGAGAGTGTACCTGCTACATAGAACATATTTCTCATGTATAAAATCTGCTAAACGGTTATAATGTAATATCCCATACGATACTTTACATGAAATATAATAATATTTATCCCTATAAACCAACTAAAAGTTAACTAATTGCATATACAATGGCAGTAGCATATAACAAAAAGTAAGAACATGATAAGAAAATAATGAGAATAATAATATAATGAGAACAACATGCAGCTGAACAACATACATCTAAGAACAACATACAACTGAATGAGAATAGCATATAACATACAACTGAATAGCATACAACTGAATAAAGTAACATAATTTCTTAGATTCCTTTAATTCTAAATTGACTTTGACCACCAAATTTAATTATAAAAAAATAAATAGGACTGCCATTACAGCATGAAATAGGATTGCCATTACAACATGGGACTGCCATTCCAACACTTTGAATTAAATAACATCATGATTTTTCTGCTCCTCCATTTGCATTTGTAGCAAATTTGCCAACGACTTGAATAGTGAGGGTCCCCTTCTCCTCCATTTCCATTTGTAGCGCATGCACTATCGCAAGTTATATAGCTATATAACTGGTATATAGATGCAATATAGTAGTTATATAGAAGTTATATAACTTCTATATAGCAGCTATATGTGGCACCCCGCCTAATTAAATACCGGGCGATCACTCCTTTATTAAATTAAAATCAAGGTGAACAGTTGGTTCATTCTTAGCATCACTGTCGTAAAAATAACTTTTCCAAATTTAACACCCTATTTAATTAAGCTAAGTGTCAAAACCATTTTTTAACATTACTTTCCAAATTTAATTTTGAAAATAGAGATTTAATTATCCACAACAATTCAATATTTAAAGAATCACACCACAATAATCCTGGAACATATAATCCAATTAATTTAAACATTCAACAACTAAACCCCAGCATTTAAAACTTAAAGTAAAACATACATGCTGAATAAATCCCAAAGTAAAAGTATTAGATATAACTGAAATACAAATGTCCCAATAAAACAGATAAATAGTGGAAAGGGCGACTCATGCCCAATAAGGAGAATGATAGAAGTGGAATCAAGTAAATCAAATCGTCTAAGCAAGTGGCCTGCAACTCCCACCTAAGCTGCAACACGTTCCTTCCAAGGGATCCTAAACAAGACACCCCTGTGGCTAGGCACCTGTAATATATACATATATATACAAGAGAGAAAGAGGAATACAAACGGGTCAGAGCCCGATAGTGTATATGATTTAAAAATTCATTTAGCAAGTATTTAAATTGATACAGGCCAATGCAACAACATATTAGTGCGACACTCTCTTGAGAAATTCTCGCCTCTCTTCTAATGTGCACTCCTATCGCACTAACCTTACCAATGGTTTATCTCATCATATATCACACTATCCTTCCCCAAGGATTTAACTTATCTTAGGTGTCTCTCAAAATTTAAGATTTAACAACATCATGGTTTAAAAAGGATAATTTCATTTAGTACAAAACGCTCATTTTAACTTTATTGATTCATAAAGTTTTTCAATATCATATTATACTTTTCAAAACAAGTATTTCCAATTTGAGTCATTATACATGTCTTACTTACCATAACACAGTAGGCAGTTTCCCATATTTCATAAGTTCATATATATATATATTAAATACTCGTATAATATATATATTCTAACAGCACCCCACATAAAGTTTTATGGTGCGGGCATACTCTGCTATCCAATCCCCGTATCAATCGTACTAAAGGGAACACAAGTTCGGAATCACTCTCGAACTGTATAAATACATACAGAAACAATATTTAGGCGAAGTATAGTTTCCAAGTCCAAGAGGTCAGTACATACCCTCACGTCTCTTAGGACCGTGACTACCGATTCGATAGCCTGTACCTAGGATTTCTATCATCTAGGGTACGAGTCAATATCCCCCATAAGGAACACGAGATAAGATCGTCCCAGCGCGGAAACCTCAGGGATAGCAAGTAGCGCAGGCATGATTTTAACAAGTATATAATATATGCATACACAATCATATAAATATACCACTTTTATTATATCAATTTAGGTTTATCCAATAACCCACATTCACAACATTTATTCTTATTTTCCCATTATTATTTATCAAGTATAATGGTTCCTTTCTAACTTTAATTCGAAGGGTTTTTCCAACTTACTACGTAACCCTCATGGACTCTATTCTTCCAAATTTACAATTCAGTAGATATCCATTTATGTTCCAACGTAACTCTCTCTTACGTGTCTCTCCCCTTTAATATATACTTATTGTAGGAGGGTACTTTAGATTATATATGGAGGCGTAACCCCTATTGAGTATGGTAATGACAAGTTAATTGGCCAAAGCTTTGGATTAATGATGGAACACATAAACATGAACCCAATGAAGATAGACTCAGCTTAAACTCACAAAGCTCTCGTGTCTAACTCATGAAATAGTAATGAACTTTAGAAGTAACCTAGCTAGAGGGAGAGAGAAGTAAGCACCCTAGATACACCTTGGTAGGCAGGTAAAACCACACCAGATACCCTCAGGAATCTCTGTCGAATATTGAAAGCTTTATAATAAATGACAATGGTGAGTGAGTAAACTCTCTGGTTTGCAATAACTCTCTCTAATGTGTATTCTCTCTAGCAATAACTTCTGAACTCTCCAAAAGTCCCCCCCTTCCTCAAAGGTGGTTGGGGTCCTTAAATAGCCCCCCACACCACCGCCGAGGCAACTCAGTCATTAAAACTATAAAAGACATCCCTCATACTTTATGTCACAACACTTAATACCTGATGCACTAGCTGTCTCCACGTCATAAACATTAAATGCCAAGACATGCATTTTGCCTAACCACCGTGTGTCAAGGGACTGTTGCCGCAGAGGTGGCTTACCAACTGCCTGACAGCCCCAAATACCACGGTGGTTTACTCAAGTGCATGTATGACATTGTTTAGATGGCTAGTGACATCACCCACAGTAGATGTGACATTAAGTAGAGGGCTATTTGGTCCATAACTCAATGCCCGATGGAACTCCAAGCTGCTCCACTTGAGGTTCCACGGTCAGGGTCCTTCGGTGTTTTACCAGGTGTATCTAAGATGGTCAGGACAAGCCCCAACGGTGCCTTACTTCTCAATCCTCCAAACCAAGTCCCTCTAAAGTTCCCACGGTGAGGTCATTCGATAGAGCATGACAGCTCTCCCAGGCCCTGCCAAGCCTGGTCTCTCGCAAGTACCGTTTGACTTCACACTAAAACTCTTTATTATTCTCGTTACATCATTACAACCGTTATAGCTTACAGTAAATGTAACGAAAGATACAATATGACTAACACAACAAGTTGAAGTATGAGTTGCCACGCTAAGTTTCCACGCTTGAGCTGCCACGCTAAGCTGCCTCGCTAGGCTGCCTCGCTAAGCTGCCTCTATTGCGTTAATCCTCAAACACTGTTGCTAATTAAGGAATTATCCCTAATCTCAGGATTACCTTCAAGCCCCCTCTACATTTTCCCCCTCGTGTAGGGATTGGTTGTGGGAACAAGAAATGCCTGCACGAAAACTTCTCAATCCGATGAACCTTACCGAAGCCCCCCCGGTAAATTTATGAAATTCTCGTTTGGACACGTGAGATCTTCTTCGTTTGGGAACTCTTTGGAAATTCCCGAGAAAAATTTCTGGTGCCAAAACTGAAGTTTATTGAAGAAGGCAAAGCTTCCTGTTCTCTATGCATCATTTCATTAATGATGTGGCGTTGTCTTTTCAACTGTAAAAGTGCTTCCCGAAGTGCCATGTGTTCATGTGAAATGATTATAGGCGGCCGTGCACGTGCGAGGGTGGGGAAATCTAAACGCCAAACTCGAGATTTTCAAACTACCAAATTCAAAGCGCTTGAACCCTTCTTTTTCATTTTGTTTTCTTACTCTGCTACTATCTTCCTCAGACTTCCATTTTCTTTTTAGAGAGAGAGAAACCCTGCAAGTACCCCATTGTTGCTAAGCTCCTGTTCGCGTTATTTCCTTGTCGCTCCTGCAAGTACCCCATTGTCGCGGTCTTCTCGCTCTTGAAACCTCTCTTGCATAAAGTTTTCTTGCTGTCTATGTCATCGTCTTTCATGGACACCTCAAGCGGTCTTGCTACCTCTGCCACCGGTTCTCCATCTGCCACCACCACTACCTCCGTCCTGGATTCTGCCCGCCAGGAACAGCTGCGGTTTTATCGTCGCTCTCCTATTTTTGGGGAGGGTGATGAATTTTCTGTTGCCAGTAAGACTGTTTGTTTTTCTTCTAAGTTTGAAGCCCTACTGTTGGGTGATGAGGACGAAGAATTGTCTAAGTGGGGCTTTCTGCCTCCAGAAGGAACTCTCAGATTTCGCTTGGAGCGAGGGGACTTTTCATGGTCCCAAATTGATTTCGAAGCACCCGGGGGATCCCCTGCCCACTTTGCTGCCTAGAACTCCCACATTCAGAGGTCCTACGCTGACATCCTCACCAAGATTGGGCTGCAACGGGCCAAATGGTTTGGTGAGTTCACTATCTCAAAGAATAATGCTGCCCTTCCTATCTTGGTCTCTCGATGGAACGTGACTACTCACACGTTCATCGCTGCGTGGGGCGAGTTCACTATAACTCTGGAGGACGTGTGCGAGCTCCTAGGCCTCGATGCAACAGGCCATGAGCCTTACACCGATGAGGCTCTTGATGCTCAAGAGACTGCATATTGTTTGGAATTTGATCGCATATGCCGAAGCTGCATCAGTTCTTCCAACAAAGCTACTTTTTCTCCCTTGATCAATTATTTCTTCAAAAGTTCTGGTGAAGGCAGTTCCTCATCAACTGCCCCTGGTAAAGGTACGCCATTGGAGCTTCATGCCTATATTCTCGTGATTCTCTCTCGTTTCTTTTTGATGGGCAAACCCAACGACCAACCACGAAGGGACCTTATTAACCTATCCCTTCGTTTGGCCCGAGGGATAAAACTTCCCCTGGCTATAATTGCCTTGGGATCCCTCTACACCTGGATGGATAGGACTTTATTCTACGTGGAGATCTCTCTTGGCCGTTATAACTTGGCCAATTTTTCCAACAGCGTTCTTCTGACCATCTTCCTTTACTTTCGTTTTCCTGCCATGGCGGCTAAGACCAACAGTCCTCCTTCGAGGGAAATAATTCTGCCTCCATGGTCTTTCATTTATCACAAGAGACAAAGCTGAAAGGAGCTAATTTCTATGATTGACCATTTCGAGAACTTCGTCATGAGGCCTTATCAGGAAGAGGCCTTCTCTCACACTTGTGAATTTTTTCATCATGAAGCCAGAGTGATACAGGACCCTTCTCCCGATATTGAGGATCCCTTGCTTGCCGTGGTCCTTCTGTTTTCTCCAGGATATCTTCCTTCCTACACCGAGTGGGGGTATACCAGCGAGTATTATAATCCCAACCGATGTAGCCGCCAGTTTGTGTTTGACCAGGGGGTCCACGTCCAGTGTTTCAATCGTCAAACCCCAAGGTCTCTTTTGGCGAGGCATGTTCCCTATTTTCTTCGACCGCTACATGGGGGATATGTTCGACAATGGCTGGGCGTGTCACCATTCCCAGTATTACTAGGCATGGGGATGTGACCCCTTTGTTTGCCACCAAGTACTGGCCGAAACAACTAGCTGAAATTACTGAGTTCGTTAAGGGAGAGCCGGTGAATCCTCCCGTTTCTTCATTTTCTGCCCTAGAGTTGGGGCTAAAAGGAAACTCTGTACTTGGGATAGAATTCCCCCTAAGTTCAACCCATAAAGCACCTCCTACCGAGCTTCCCCCACTTTGTCCCATGGTCCCAGTTGCCACGCCAAAGCCCAAAACTGCTGCTGCTGCGAAGAAGGCTGCCCCCTCTACCGAAGCTACTACCAACGAGGGGGCTTCTCAAGAAGGCAAAAACGGCCACAAGTGGGACATCAAAATCGAAATCAAAGTCTCGAAAGCCCCAAACTCCCGTGGCAGCCCTTCCCATAGCCTCCGTTTCACCTCCCATGCCTGCTGAGATGGCTGAGTGTGTAAGGAGGGAGGCCCAAGCAGAAATAGATCGAATAAATGCCGAGTATCAACGGCATGCCTTCGTTGTTCTTTCTTCCATTTCTTTCCCCACGGTGGTGGTTGATCCTGCAGAGCCAACGACTAGGAGGATAAAGAGCTCCAGGGTTCCTCAAGGGGTCATTACCGGTGCAACGGGGTCAAGGAGGAAGACCTTGGGTACCAAGCCTCAGAGAAAGCAGACTCCTGAGGTGCATCTCACTCCTGCCCCATCTCCCATTGTCATATCTCCTTCTGCATCCGAGGTATGTATGCTTGATCTTATTCAATTTCCTCTTATCTTTTTTCTTATGGCAGGCTACATTCGCTTACTTACTATTGATAACTATGATGCAGGGGATTGAAGAAGAAGAACCAACCCTCTCCAGTCCTCCTGTGAGCCTCTTTATGGGGGGATGCTTTGGTGCATCTCGTACCGATGTGACTCCTCCCCGTTCCCCCATGACGGGGCTTGCGTATTCTCGCCGTGTAGGCAGTCAACGTGCAAGGAAAGTCGTTGTGGGAGGTGAAGCCGCTGATCCTGCGAGTGATTCCTCGCCTGAAGTGGTAACACAACCCTAAGTGACACAATCCGAGATAACACCCTCGGTCCCTTCTGATTTACAGGCCTCAACTGAGGTTCCTCTGCCCATTGTTCTTGTTGAGGAGAGTGGGCCCGAGGTATGATTTCCTCTATAATTTATTTGTTGTAGTCTTTTTGGTCCCACTCTTTTCTTATTTGACTTGCTGAATTCTGAGATGTTTTGGGTACCCCAGGTTGAAATATCCTCGTTGTTGGCAAGCGTTCTTCCTCCAACGACGCTGATGAGGCCCCTGACTGCCATTCCTCTCTTTGGTACCATAACCGAGGTAAGTAACACGTAGAGATATTTCTTCAAATTTTCTGTGCCCATTCTTCTTTTCTAACACTTGCCTTTGTGCCACAGTTCTCTCCTGATCTTGCACCAACTCATGCAGTCAAGGCCGAGGTTGGTGCTTGTACCCAACATAGTGGTGTGTTTACACCCCATCGTGTTGGGCCTTTGTTTGGGAGCCCAGTGTCTTCGTCTGATGAACCCAGTATGTTGGCCCTCGTGCCCTATGTAGGTGATAGCATTTTGCGAAGCGTGGGGGCTTCTACATCCAGGGACCCCGTTATGGCTTCTAGGGTAATAATCTCGCCCCCAACGGTTCCTGTCCCTACGGCTGCCCCCATGCTCCCGTTCTTTCCCCCGTATTGACTGAGGTATTTTTTTGTTAGCTTTTGTTAAGATTTTCCATAATCTCTATCTTATGATTTTTTTTAAGATATTTCTTAAACTTCACCTTATAAGGGTGACTTAACAACGAAAACACTTGTTAAGATTTTTCATAAACTCCACCTTATAACGGGGACTTAACAACGAAAACACTTGTTAAGATTTTTCATAAACTCCACCTTATAACGGTGACTTAACAACGAAAACACTTGTTAAGATTTTCCATAAACTCCACCTTATAACGATGACTTAACAACGAAAACGCTTGTTAAGATTTTTCATAAGCTCCACCTTATAACGGTGACTTAACAACGAAAACACTTGTTAAGATTTGTCATAAACTCCACCTTATAACGGTGACTTAACAACGAAATGCTTGTTAAGATTTTTCATAAACTCCACCTTATAACGGTGACTTAACAACGAAAAACGTTTGTTAAGATTTTTCATAAACTCCACCTTATAATAATTTTTTTTTATAAGTTCATCATGCCCGCTATCTCTTATCAGGTTGCTCGGGAAAATTCTCCCCCAGTTCTTTCGCCTATGGCCTCCCCCCATCGGGAACCTGCTTCTTCGAAAAATTCTGGTCATGACGATCAGGGTTCCACGATCGGTGTTGCAGCGGAGAGCGAGTCTGGGTGTGAACTCCCTCGTCCTGACCTGGCTCCTCATGCCTTCTGCCTGATGGTGCTTCGGTAGTCCCCTCAAATGCCTTCCAACCACCGTTTGGTGATCGATCAGCTGGTGAATCATCACATTGAGACCTTCACACTGGACTGTCTGCGTTCCAACATTCACGTGATGAGTCACAGACTTCAAGGCATGGCGATAGTTATTGCTAAAATTACTAGTACTCCGACTGCAAGTGTTACCCGGTCCTTACTTAACCAATTTCTGGGTTACCTGAGGGAGATGGAGCGTGATGGCTTCTGTTTTCACTGGCTTATAACATATTTGAAGACTTTGAAGAATCATCAATTAATCAGTCAGAGGGAGGTTTTACGAAAGCATCAGGAGGACCAGCAGGTTGAGGAAGCTAGGTTGGTCGCATTGGCACCTCTTTTGGAAGCAGTGGATCAAGAGGTAAAGGATGCCGAAGAAGCTTTGTGTATGGTTAAACTGAAATGCGATAGACTCCTCATCAAACGTACACAAGTGCAAACGAGACTGGCCCATGTATAATTCTGCTGAGGTAGTAAACCGATCATTCTTTCCCGTCTACTTCTTGTGCTAGCAGAGCTCCAACGGACCTCGTGGTGGATGTAAGGTATAGCTGCAACGGAGCTCCTGCCTGGGGAGAAACCATGATTTGTGGTGATACGAGCAGTTTCTTCAACCCCACAAGGGACTCCTAGTGAACCTCTTCCCACCTGAATTTCCTGTTCCTTCGTAGCAGCTGCATCAGTGGGTGTGTTATTTCGGCCAATCCAGGCACAAATCTCCTAAGGTAAGAGACTTTACCGAGGAAACTTTTTTGCTCCTTTTCTGTTCTTGGACATGGCATCTCTAAGATTGCCCGCTGTTTATCCTCTTCCATCTGTCCCCCTTGTCGATTAACCGCGAAGCCTAAAAACTTACCACTTGTTACTCCGAAGACACACTTTAACGGGTTCATCCTCAACTTGTATCTCCTGCACCGAGCAAACACCTTCCTTAAATCGTTCAGATGGGACTCTTCCTTCTTCTATTTGATGACCAAGTCGTCTACGTATAATTCCACAAATTTGTGGAAGAAGTCATGAAAAATGGCCATCATCGTTCTTTGGTACGTAGCTCTGGTGTTCTTGAGTCCAAACGGCATTACTTCGTACATGAAGTTGCCCAACGGAGTTCTGAATGTTGTTTTCTCTGCATCAGAGGGGTCCATCTTGATCTGGTTGTATCCCACATATCCATCCATGAAGCTATACATCTCATGACCAGCCGTGGCATCTATTAAACTGTCGATGGAGGGTAGGGGAAACTCATCCTTGGGGCAAGCCCTATTCAAGTCTCTGACGTCCACACAGATCCTTATTTGGTTTTTATCTTTCTTCCCTACTGGCACAATGCTGGATAGCCAGAGGGGATGTTGTATTGGCTTGATAAATCCTGCTGTCAGTAAGCGTTGGACCTCTTCTTTAATCTTTAAATCTAGTTCAGGCTTGTAACTTCTTGTTGCCTGCTTCACCGGAATAGCTGAAGGCATCACGTTCAGCTTGTGGCAGCTCACTTCCTCATCCAGCCCTTCCATTTCAGTGTACTTCCATGCGAAGACATCTATGAATTCCCGAATCAGGTCAACTAAGGCTTCTCGTTTCTCCTTACCAAGATCTTTCGAGATAAAGATAGGCCTTGGATCTTCCCCTTCTCTTGCCAGGTTTAGCTGCTCCAACTCTTGTGCCTGGGGCCTTGGTTGGTCTGCCTTGTAGTCTGGTTCTTCGGTGACATCTTCTACGAACTCTTGTATATTGGAGTTGTCTATCACCATACACTGCCCCTGTTGATCTACTAAAAAACACTCATATATCGGGTCAACCTCATTGTTAGTCTTTTCGGCCGCCCGCTCACACCATTATAAGCGGTACACCACTTTTCCCTCTTCAGTGACAATTTTCCTGCATTGCCTGTTGGTAGCTTTTTCCACGGCCTTTCTCTTCCTTTCTCTGGAAGCCTCAGCGATTCTTTCCCCTGAAAAATGACTCAACACACTTTGTCATTGGACCTCATGCTCCACTGGGTCTGTTCTAGGCCTCATCTTATCTTTGAGCTGGGGCGAGATATTTTGGGGTCGAAGGACCGCCCGATATGTTTCCTCGATCCTCCCCCCTTTTCCATCCTCATTTAAAGGTCCCATTCTTTCTTTAATCGAGGGGACCCATGCTCCCTCCATTCTCCTTGTTAGAAATCGTACGTCCTCTTCGAGCTCTGTATAAAAGGCTGCATCGACTAAGTGTGCTTCTTCGATAGCGAAAGGCCTCTTAGTTGCCCTAGTAGTCACTTCTGTCCCCTTGATATTCGCCTTATCACATTGATGGTAAGTTGAGGGAACTAACCCTTGGTTATGCATCCATACTCTCCCTATTACACTACACCAAAAATAGGAATCTGGCACAGTTTAAAACTGTGCAAGATCAAATCTGGCACGGTTTTGAACTGTGCCAGAATCAAGTGTTCCAAAATGGAATTTTTTTTCTGGAACGGCTCAAAAGTGTGCCAGATTCAGCCAAACAGGAACACTTCTGGCACACTTTTAAACCGTGCCAGAATTTGATATTTCTGGCACACTTTTGGCACAGTTTTTAACTGTGCCAGATTCAGCCAAACAGGAACACTTCTGGCACACTTTTAAACTGTGCCAAAATTTGATATTTCTGGCACACTTTTGGCACAGTTTTTAACTGTGCCAGATTCAGCACAGTTTAAAAAAATTTGACACAGTTCAAAACCGTGCCTAAATATGATACACTTTTGCCACGGTTTTGAACTGTGCCAATTTTTTTTTAATAAAAAAAAATATTTGAAAGCACAAAATTCACAAATTATTAATATTGCGCGCTATTAATAAACTAATGTACATAGAAACTTCAGAATATTACAAGTCTTTAACAGCTCACAGGTCCAAAAAAAATTGGGCAGAATTTCCTCTATTTTCTGGACATTCCAAAACCTGTTAATACAAAACCTGCCTAACATAAAGCTCGCACGGCCACAAAATATAACAATCAACTTACAAAAGCCCTCATGGCCATAAAAGTCAATAATAAAACAACAAAAAACTGTACGGTCATGACACAAAAAAATGGAATCATTAATAAACCCCTTGTTGTAAACCATTGAGTTCTTTGTATGTTCCACGTGAATAAAAGTCAACGATAAACTGTTATCCGGCAAAAAAAATAGAATACAAAAAAATTATGATATCAGTAACCCAATAATTTACAAAAAAAAAATACTCAAAACAAAAAAATTACATATATGAGTGGAAATTATCGTCATACTTACAAACCGGGAGATCCGGGACTACACGGTCAGTTCCTACAAGTTACATATGTCCCGTGCGAGGTGTTCGTGCCTCTTACGGGATCGTTTGGGGGTCAGTTTGGGTTTTCACCCTTTAACGGCATGTTTTTAACTAAGTGTGATTTTGTCAAATTATCGTCATACTCTCAAACCGGGAGACCCGGGACTACGCGGTCAGTTCCCACAAGTTACATTGGTCCCGTGCGAGGTGTTCGTGCCTCCTACGGGGTCGTTTGGGGGCCGATTTGGGTTTTCACCCTTTAACGACATGTTTTTAAGTTTAAGTGTATTTTTGCAAATTATCGTCCCATTCACAAACCGAGAGACCCGGGACTATGCGGTCAGTTCCTACAAGTTACATGGGTCCCGTGCGAGGTATTCGTGCCTCCTACGGGGTCGTTTGGGGCCGGTTTGGGTTTTCGCCCTTTAACGGCATGTTTTTAAGTTTAAGTTTTGATTTTTGCAAATTATCATCCTATTCCCAAATCGGGAGACCCGGGACTACGCGGTCAGTTCTTACAAGTTACATTGGTCCCGTGCGAGGTGTTCGTGCCTCCTACGGGGTCGTTTGGGGGGCGATTTAGGTTTTCACCCTTTAACGGCCTATTTTTAAATTTAAGTGTAATTTTTACAAATCATCGTCATACTTACAAACCGGGAGATCCGGGACTACGCTGCCAGTTTCTACAAGTTACATGGGTCCCGTGCGAGGTGTTCGTGCCTCCTACGTGGTCGTTTGGGGGCCGGTTTGGATTTTCAGCCTTTAACGGCATGTTTTTAACTCTAAGTGTGATTTTTGCAAATTATCGTCATACTCTCAAACCGGGAGACCTGGGACTACGCGATCAGTTCCTACAAGTTACATTGGTCTCGTGCGAGGTGTTCGTGCCTCCTACGAGGTCATTCGGGGGCCGATTTGGGTTTTCACCCTTTAACGGCCTATTTTTAAATTTAAGTGTAATTTTTACAAATCATCGTCATACTTACAAACCGGGAGATCCGGGACTACGATGCCAGTTCCTACAAGTTACATGGGTCCCGTGCGAGGTGTTCGTGCCTCCTACGTGGTCGTTTGGGGGCCGGTTTGGGTTTTCAGCCTTTAACGGCATGTTTTTAACTCTAAGTGTGATTTTTGCAAATTATCGTCATATTCTCAAATCGGGAGATCCGGGACTACGCTGCCAGTTCCTACAAGTTACATGGGTCCCGTGCGAGGTGTTCGTGCCTCCTACGTGGTCGTTTGGGGGCCGGTTTGGGTTTTCAGCCTTTAACGGCATGTTTTTAACTCTAAGTGTGATTTTTGCAAATTATCGTCATACTCTCAAACCGGGAGACCCGGGACTATGCGATCAGTTCCTACAAGTTACATTGGTCTCATGCGAGGTGTTCGTGCCTCCTACGAGGTCGTTTGGGGGACGATTTGGGTTTTCACCCTTTAATGGCCTGTTTTTAAGTTTAAGTGTGATTTTTGCAAATTATCGTCATACTTACAAACCGGGAGATCCGGGACTACGCTGCCAGTTCCTACAAGTTACATGGGTCCCGTACGACGTGTTCGTGCCTCCTACGGTGTCATTTGGGGGCCGTTTTGAGTTTTCACCCCTTGACGGCTTGTTTTTAAGTCTAAGTGATTTTTGGAAATTATCGTCATACTTACAAACCGGGAGATCCGGGACTACGCTGCCGTTCCTACAAGTTACATGGGTCCCGTACGACGTGTTCGTGCCTCCTACGGGGTCATTAGGGGGCCGGTTTGAGTTTTCACCCCTTGACGGCTTGTTGTTAAGTCTAAGTGATTTTTCCAAATTATCGTCATACTCTCAAACCGGGAGACCCGGGACTACGCGGTCAGTTCCTACAAGTTACATTGGTCCCGTGCGAGGTGTTCGTTCCTCCAACGGGGTCGTTTGGGGGCCGATTTGGGTTTTCACCCTTTAACGACATGTTTTTAAGTTTAAGTGTATTTTTGCAAATTATCATCCCATTCACAAACCGAGAGACGCGGGACTATGCAGTCAGTTCCTACAAGTTACATGGGTCCCGTACGAGGTGTTCGTGCCTCCTACGGGGTCGTTTGGGGCCGGTTTGGGTTTTCTCCCTTTAATGGCATGTTTTTAAGTTTAAGTTTTGATTTTTGCAAATGATCGTCCTATTCACAAACCGGCAGACCCGGGACTACGCGGTCAGTTCTTACAAGTTACATTGGTCCCGTGCGAGGTGTTCGTGCCTCCTATGGGGTCGTTTGGGGGGCGATTTAGGTTTTCACCCTTTAACGGCCTATTTTTAAATTTAAGTGTAATTTTTATAAATCATCGTCATACTTACAAACCGGGAGATCCGGGACTACGCTGCCAGTTCCTACAAGTTACATGGGTCCCGTGCGAGGTGTTCGTGCCTCCTACGTGGTCGTTTGGGGGCCGGTTTGGGTTTTCAGCCTTTAACGGCATGTTTTTAACTCTAATGTGATTTTTGCAAATTATCGTCATACTCTCAAACCGGGAGACCCGGGACTACGCGATCAGTTCCTACAAGTTACATTGGTCTCGTGCGAGGTGTTCGTGCCTCCTACGAGGTCGTTCGGGGGCCGATTTGGGTTTTCACCCTTTAACGGCCTGTTTTTAAATTTAAGTGTAATTTTTACAAATCATCGTCATACATACAAACCGGGAGATCCGGGACTACGCTGCCAGTTCCTACAAGTTACATGGGTCCCGTGCGAGGTGTTCGTGCCTCCTACGTGGTCGTTTGGGGGCCGGTTTGGGTTTTCAGCCTTTAACGGCATGTTTTTAACTCTAAGTGTGATTTTTGCAAATTATCGTCATATTCTCAAACCGGGAGATCCGGGACTACGCTGCCAGTTCCTACAAGTTACATGGGTCCCGTGCGAGGTGTTCGTGCCTCTTACATGGTCGTTTGGGGGCCGGTTTGGGTTTTCAGCCTTTAACGACATGTTTTTAACTCTAAGTGTGATTTTTGCAAATTATCGTCATACTCTCAAACCGGGAGACCCGGGACTACGCGATCAGTTCCTACAAGTTACATTGGTGTCGTGCGAGGTGTTCGTGCCTCCTACGAGGTCGTTTGGGGGCCGATTTGGGTTTTCACCCTTTAACGGCCTGTTTTTAAGTTTAAGTGTGATTTTTGCAAATTATCGTCATACTTACAAACCGGGAGATCCGGGACTACGCTGCCAGTTCCTACAAGTTACATGGGTCCCGTACGACGTGTTCGTGCCTCCTACGGGGTCATTTGGGGGCCGGTTTGAGTTTTCCCCCCTTGACGACTTGTTTTTATGTCTAAGTGATTTTTGCAAATTATCGTCATACTCTCAAATCGGGAGACCCGGGACTACGCGGTCAGTTCCTACAAGTTACATTGGTCCCATGCGAGGTGTTCGTGCCTCCTACGGGGTCGTTTGGGGGCCTGTTTGGGTTTTCGCCCTTTAACGGCATGTTTTTAAGTTTACGTTTTGATTTTTGCAAATTATCATCCTATTCACAAACCGGGAGACCCGGGACTACGCGGCCAGTTCCTACAAGTTAGATTGGTCCCGTGCGAGGTGTCCGTGTCTCTTACGGGGTCGTTTGGGGGCCGATTTAGGTTTTCACCCTTTAACGACCTGTTTTTAAGTTTAAGTGTGATTTTTGCAAATTTTCGTCATACTTACAAACCGGGAGATCCAGGACTACGCTGCCAGTTCCTACAAGTTACATGGGTCCCGTGCGAGGTGTTCGTGCCTCCTACGGGGTCGTTTGGGGGCCTGTTTGGGTTTTCGCCCTTTAACGGCATGTTTTTAACTCTAAGTGTGAATTTTGCAAATTATCATCATACTCTCAAACCGGGAGACCTGGGACTACGCGGTCAGTTCCTACAAGTTACATTGGTCCCGTGCGAGGTGTTCGTGCCTCCTATGAGGTCGTTTGGGGGCCGATTTGGGTTTTCACCCTTTAACGGCCTGTTTTTAAGTTTAAGTGTGATTTTTACAAATTTTCGTCATACTTACAAACCGAGAGATCCGGGACTACGCTGCCAGTTCCTACAAGTTACATGGGTCCCGTGCGAGGTGCTCGTGCCTCCTACGGGGTCGTTTGGGGGCCGGTTTGGGTTTTCACCCTTTAACGGCATGTTTTTAACTCTAAGTGTGATTTTTGCAAATTATCGTCATACTGTCAAACCGGGAGACCCGGGACTACGCGGTCAGTTCCTACAAGTTAGATTGGTCCCCGTGCGAGGTGTCCGTGTCTCCTACGGGGTCGTTTGGGGGCCGATTTAGGTTTTCACCCTTTAACGGCTTGTTTTTAAGTTTAAGTGTGATTTTGCAAATTTTCGTCATACTTATAAACCGGGAGATCCGGGACTACGTTTCCAGTTCCAACAAGTTACATGGGTCCCGTGCAGGTGTTCGTGCCTCCTACTGGGTCGTTTGGAGTCCGGTTTGGGTTTTCACCCTTTAACGGCATGTTTTTAACTCTAAGTGTGATTTTTGCAAATTATCGTCATACTCTCAAATCGGGAGACCCGGGACTACACGGTCAGTTCCTACAAGTTACATTAGTCCCGTGCGAGGTGTTCGTGCCTCCTACGAGGTCGTTTGGGGGCCGATTTGGGTTTTCACCCTTTAACGGCCTGTTTTTAAGTTTAAGTGTGATTTTTGCAAATTATCGTCATACTTACAAACCGAGAGATCCGGGACTACGCTGCCACTTCCTACAAGTTACATGGGTCCCGTGCGAGGTGTTCGTGCCTCCTACGGGGTCGTTTGGGGGCCGGTTTGGGTTTTCACCCTTTAACGGCATGTTTTTAACTCTAAGTGTGATTTTTGCAAATTATCGTCATACTCTCAAACCGGGAGACCCGGGACTACGCGGTCAGTTCCTATAAGTAACATTATTCCCGTGCGAGGTGTTCGTGCCTCCTACGAGGTCGTTTAGGGGCCGATTTGTGTTTTCACTCTTTAACGGCCTGTTTTTAAGTTTAAATGTGATTTTTGCAAATTATCGTCATACTTACAAACCGAGAGATCCAGGACTACGCTGCTAGTTCCTATAAGTTATATGGGTCCCGTGCGAGGTGTTCGTGCCTCCTACGGGGTCGTTTGGGGGCCAGTTTGGGTTTTCACCCCTTGACGGCTTGTTTTTAAGTCTAAGTGTAATTTTTGCAAATTATCGTCATACTCTCAAACCGGGAGACCTGGAACTACGCGGTCAGTTCCTACAAGGTACATTGGTCCCGTGCAAGGTGTTCGTGGCTCCTACGGGGTTGTTTGAGGGCCAGTTTGGGTTTTCACCCTTTAACGCCATATTTTTAACTAAGTGTGATTTTTGCAAATTATCGTCATACTCTCAAACCGGGAGACCCGGGACTACGCGGTCAGTTCCTACAAGTTACATTGGTCCCGTGCGAGGGTGTATATATATGTATGTGTGTGTGTGTGTGTGTGTGTGTGTGTGTGTGTTATATAACAACATATATATACAAGGGTGTTATATATATATAAGGATGCCTTATATATTGTATACCCTGTTTCGTTCAGTTTCCTGGCAGCCAGTGAATTAGATATATATATATATATATATATATATATATATATATATATATATATATATATAAGGCTGCCTTATACATATGCCATGGGAAGAATGATATGATCCTAGAGTGAGTGAGCAATTGAGTTCCATATACTAAAACTTATGAAGCTAGGACATGGCGTGTTTATATCAATTTTCAAAAAAGTTAGGATGGAATAATTCAAAAACCATATACATGAAGGGTATTTCAGACTGGATTAAAAAACAATGACCAACCTGAAAAATGGCACAAATAAAATAGGTCTGGATCTGGCAACGCTCCTCGGACCCCAATTGAAACGACGAGGCTCCACACGACCCTCATTGGTTTAAGCACCATCCACACCTCAGAGGCAAAGTTAGGCCAGTTCCTAGTATCCATATCACAACAATTTATGGTCAGGTGAGCCAACTGTTTGGCCTGGATAAATGGCCAGTTTTTAGCAGCAGGATCAAGGAGTCTTTTCAAATCTCCCTTATCTAATGCATCTTTCACTTACTTCATTATCCCTAGGGTTGGTCTTCTAGTCAACAATCTCAATATTAGAAGTCCAAATGAGTATACATCCGACTTGGAGTAAGGTCTCCCGTGGCGAGGAACTCAGAGTCAATGTACACAAAAGTGCCCTTCGAATCATTTCTGCAACACAGTGCCCTGTTATTACTTGAAAACTCGTCTAGAGGAAGTATGCGACTGAGTCCAAAGTCACTGAGTATGCTCACTGAGTTGGCATTGAGGATAACATTATCTGGTTTTGGGCCCCCGTGTATTATGCTATGAGGGCTGCACAAATGAAGGAAAATTAGAAAACAACACATATCTGTCGCAAGAGAATTTTTTCATTATTTTTGTCAACATGGAATACCTTCTCTATCCCTCAGCTAACAACATTACCAAATTACAAAAAATTGAACTTTGATACAACACAACACTCATTTTAAACATCCTATATAAAGAAGCAGCTGCCTAATAGCAGCTTTTTCAGCTTTTTTTGGGACTCCACCTCTCATTGCAATCAAAACACACATGAGAAACAAAACTGAATATTAACAAGATGTGTTAAGATGCCCAAAAATATAGAGAATTGGGCATCTAATAGCATATGATAAAATCTGAAGCAAATAGATTAGATATTACAGAAGGTACAAAGTGACAATATGATAAAAAAAATGTGGAGAAATATTATATAACTAAAGATATCATGGAATCCAATGAGTTGAATCATACGCAAATTCATTTCTTAAATTTCAAAAACTCTATACGTGAATTGACTAATTTGACGTTCCAAGAAGTGAAAAACACAAAACTCTATACTTGTATTTTGGATGAAATAGTAACAGAGCATACGTTTTATCTATAAAGCAAGAACGAAGACCAACCAACAATATATTAACCCACCTCTCTTTGTAGATCCTCATCCAGCTCCTGCTTATCATCCGGAGTGATGTCTCTATCATACAACTGATCCAAACATCCGGAGTGAAATGCAGTGGTAGCTCCTTGCTGAAGCAGAGCAGCAGCAGTCCTTATCCTCTCTTTTCTCTCTCCCTGTCCTGTCCTGTCCTGTCCTCTCCCACCCCGCCCATGTCCTCTCGTCTCTCCCTCACTTGCAAATGCAGCCCCCTGCTGAAGCAGAGCAACGACAACACGCAGCCGTCTTTTCATCCACGAAGCAGCGACATCACACAGGGGTATGTACAGAGCCGTATTGGGACAATATCTGCATCTGATACTCCATTTTTTTTCATTTTTGAAGTATAGGCTCTACATAGGTCTGGATACCCCAAGTTATCAGAAAAAAGTGGCACACTGTGTAAAATTTCCCCTCGTGTTGTAGCATATGATGCTTTTGCTTTTGTATGGTTAGTTTCCTATCACTTCAATCGAATTTAGTTCTTTGTGGGGGTGGTGATATCCATCCAGTACTTAAGAAAGAGGGACAAATTGTATTTTAGGAAAGCAAGAAAAATGGAAATAGGGAACCACAAAAATTGTTGGCAATGGCATCAGTTGTGTGAACTGAAGGTGTTATAATGATATTATTGAGTTGTCGTCCTATGCAAGACTGTTGCAAAGCACCATGTATCAGGTTCAATCGCTCCTAGGCAAAGGATCGTGAAATTGTAGCGATAAAATATGTTTAATTTATAAATGCCCAAGGTTTTATCTCTCGACATATTTCATAATGTTCTAATACTAGCCTCTATTTTTAGGTTAAGGGAATCTATTGAAGGGGCTGACAACCTTCTAATTTATTCCTGAATTTTTCTGCAATAGGTCTT